>CM055821.1:22271477-22980422 GCA_029582265.1 Zoroaster sp. YZ-2022 | reverse complement strand
TGGGGGTTTAAAAGTCCATCGCCTTCCCTAAAACCCTCGTCCTGTAAAAAACCCGGAAAAATTTTTCAAGAAATCTCAGTAAGGTAACTGGAATTAAATGAAAACTGAAACCCACGGGCGCAAATCACAATTGATTAACAATCCATCGCCATAACCACTCGGCCACCTCGTCAACTAAAACATTCAAGAAATCTCACTGAGGTAACGGGCATTAATTAAACGAAAATCGGTAGGATTCGAACTAATGCGTACAAAGCCACCTCGTGAACGTCCACTTCTCTTGAGCATTCACTTCAAGGAATCTCAATGACGTAACAAGAATTAATTGAATGAAAATCTGAAAGAAAATATTCGCGACGAGAATGGGATTCGAACCCAAAACAGAGCACAATGGATTAGCAGTCCATCGCCTTAACCACTCGGCCACCTCGTCAACTGTCACATTTGTCTAGCATTCGCTTTCAAGAAATCTCAATAATGTAACTGGAATTAAATAAATGAAAACCTGAAGGATAACTTTACGACGAGGATGGGATTCAAACCAATGCATGCAGAGCACAATGGATTATCAGTCCATCGCCATAACCACTCAGCCACCTCGTGAACGTACACTTTTCTTGAGCATTCACTTCAAAAAATCTCAATGAGGTTACAAGAATTAATTGAATGAAAATCTGAAAGAAAAATTCAAGTCGAGGATGGGATTCGAACCCACGCGTGCAGAGCACAATGGATTAGCAGTTCATCGCCTTAACCACTCGGCCACCTCGTCAACTGTCACATTGTCCAGCAATCGTTTTCAAGAAATCTCAATAAGGTAACTGGAATTAAATGAATGAAAATCTGAAGGTAAAACGTTACAAGGAGGACTGGATTCGCGTGCATAAGAGTGGATTAGTATTCCATCGCCTTTAACCACTCAGCCACCTCGTTACCTATCAAACTGATCAAGCATTCGCTTTAAAAAAATCTCAATAAAGTAACTGGAATTAAATGAAAAACTGAGACCCACGGGCGCAAATCACAAATGATTAACAATCCATCACCATAACCACTCAGCCACCTCGTCAACTGTCTAATTCATCGGGAATTCGCTTTCTAGAAATCTCAATGAGGTAACTGTAATTAAATAAATAAAAAATCTGAAGGAAAACTGTACGACGAGGATGGATTCGAACCCACTCGTCAACTTAAACTTTCAAGAAATCTCAATGAGGTGACGGGAATTAATTAAAGAAAATCTGTGGAAAAATTTCCCGACGAGGATGGATTCGAACCCACGCGTGCAGAGCACAATGGATTAGCAGTCCATCGCCTTAACCACTCGGCCACCTCGTCAACTGTCACATTGTCGAGCAATCGTTTTCAAGAAATCTCAGTAAGGTAACTGGAATTAAATGAAAAACTGAAACCCACGGGCGCAAATCACCATTGATTAACAATCCATCGCCATAACCACTCGGCCACCTCGTCAACTTAAACTTTGAAGAAATCTCAATGAGGTAACGGGCATTAATTAAACGAAAATCGGTAGGATTCGAACTAATGCGTACAAAGCCACCTCGTGAACGTCCACTTCTCTTGAGCATTCACTTCAAGGAATCTCAATGACGTAACAAGAATTAATTGAATGAAAATTTGAAAGAAAATATTCGCGACGAGAATGGGATTCGAACCCAAAACAGAGCACAATGGATTAGCAGTCCATCGCCTTAACCACTCGGCCTCCTCGTCAACTGTCACTTTTGTCTAGCATTCGCTTTCAAGAAATCTCAATAATGTAACTGGAATTAAATAAATGAAAACCTGAAGGATAACTTTACGACGAGGATGGGATTCAAACCAATGCATGCAGAGCACAATGGATTATCAGTCCATCGCCATAACCACTCAGCCACCTCGTGAACGTACACTTTTCTTGAGCATTCACTTCAAAAAATCTCAATGAGGTTACAAGAATTAATTGAATGAAAATCTGAAAGAAAAATTCACGACGAGGATGGGATTCGAACCCACGCGTGCAGAGCACAATGGATTAGCAGTCCATCGCCTTAACCACTCTGCCACCTCGTCAACTGTCACATTATCCAGCAATCGTTTTCAAGAAATCACAATAAGGTAACTGGAATTAAATAAATGAAAATCTGAAGGTAAAACGTTACGAGGAGGACTGGATTCGAACCCACGCGTGCATAAGAAAGTGGATTAGTATTCCATCGCCTTAACCACTCGGCCACCTCGTTACCTATCAAACTTATCAAGCATTCGCTTTAAAAAAATCTCAATAAAGTAACTGGAATTAAATGAAAAACTGAGACCCACGGGCGCAAATCACAAATGATTAACAATCCATCACCATAACCACTCGGCCACCTCGTCAACTGTCACATTGTCGAGCATTCGTTTTCAAGAAATCTCAGTAAGGTAACTGGAATTAAATGAAAAACTGAAACCCACGGGCGCAAATCACAATTGATTAACAATCCATCGCCATAACCACTCGGCCACCTCGTCAACTTAAACTTTCAAGAAATCTCAATGAGGTAACGGGCATTAATTAAACGAAAATCGGTAGGATTCGAACTAATGCGTACAAAGCCACCTCGTGAATTCACTTCAAGGAATCTCAATGACGTAACAAGAATTAATTGAATGAAAATCTGAAAGAAAATATTCGCGACGAGAATGGGATTCGAACCCAAAACAGAGCACAATGGATTAGCAGTCCATCGCCTTAACCACTCGGCCACCTCGTCAACTGTCACATTTGTCTAGCATTCGCTTTCAAGAAATCTCAATAATGTAACTGGAATTAAATAAATGAAAACCTGAAGGATAACTTTACGACGAGGATGGGATTCAAACCAATGCATGCAGAGCACAATGGATTATCAGTCCATCGCCATAACCACTCAGCCACCTCGTGTACGTACACTTTTCTTGAGCATTCACTTCAAAAAATCTCAATGAGGTTACAAGAATTAATTGAATGAAAATCTGAAAGAAAAATTCACGAAGATGATGGGTTTCGAACCCACGCGTGCAGAGCACAATGGATTAGCAGTCCATCGCCTTAACCACTCTGCCACCTCGTCAACTGTCACATTGTCCAGCAATCGTTTTCAAGAAATCTCAATAAGGTAACTGGAATTAAATAAATGAAAATCTGAAGGAAAAACGGTACGAGGAAGACTGGATTCGAACCCACGCGTGCATAAGAGAGTGGGTTTGTATTCCATCGCCTTAACCACTCTGCCACCTCGTCAACTGTCACGTTATCGAGCATTCTTGTTCAAGAAATCTCAATGAAGTAACTGGAATTAAATAAATGAAAATCTGAAGGAAAAACCAAACGACGAAGATTGAATTCGAACCCTTGCGTGAAGAGCACAATGGATTAGCAGTCCATCGCCTTGCCCACTCGGCCACCTCGTCAACTGTCAAATTCGTCGAGCATTCGCTTTCAAGAAATCTCAATGAGGTAACTGGAATTAAATAAATGAAATTCTGAAAGAAAAAAATTCATGAGGAGGATGGAATTCGAACCCACGCGTGCTGAGCACAATGGATTAGCAGTTCATCGCCTTACCCACTCGGCAACCTCGTCAACTGTCAAATTCATCGAGCATTCGCTTTCAAGAAATCTCAATGAGGTAACTGTAATTAAATAAATGAAAATCTGAAAGAAAAAATTCATAAAGAGGACGACGTTTCGATCAGTATGCTCTGATCGTCCTGAGGACGATCAGAGCATACTGATCGAAACGTCGAGTTGTACCTCCGGTTCTTTTCAGAACTAATTACTACTCAATTGAGTTTCCACATGGTGTCACCGCAATTAGTCTTACTTATCATCCTCACCATGCAAAGCTACAAGTTTTACGCAGCTTAACAGTGTTACCGTATTCACTGTATTTCACTTCCGGCTACAGACTCCAATGTCTCAGTCACCTAAGGTGACACCTCACCTTCTGGACCGACTACGGGAACTGCAGGAAGAGGGTCTTCAAGATTATATTGACGAAGATGACGAACCTAAGATGGTGTGCGTTGTGGCATCGGGTGTCAACCTGGGAGACATACAGATCCCTGATTCAATGACAGGTATGTTTTATTCAAACTAACGGGATTAAAATATTCTTCCCGAAAATGGTGAGTAAATATTTAGTAATACACTAGTTCAAAAGTTTAACCTTATTTTACTGAAAACCACTTCAAAGTTTAATGTTCATTGACAGAGATATGTTAGCAATGGTTGACCAAACTCACCCTATAATTTCCCACATATTCACCATCAGGCATGATGCTGGCTCGTATCGATCACATGAAACCAGCTGAGCAGATGTTAGTGAAGTGTGCCGCCGTGCTGGGCCTGACATTCACCCGCCGCATGCTAGATATCATCGTTCCCAACACCACAAGCTGGAAAATCCGTCGCCTTCTCCACATCCTCATGAAAGCAGGGGTGTTTGAGTGTGCCACGTACCACATGGCCCTCCACGGGACCAGCCACGGAGGAAACCAACGCCTTGCCAGCTCTGTCTCAAGTCACTTCGGTACCCTTGGCCACGGTACTCGTCTCTCGGCCGGTATCATCTGCCACTGTCCCAAGACCGAGCAGCAGGAATCGGAGGGTGAGATTCCATCCGGCTCCAGTTACATGTTCACGACGGACTGCAGTCATCTGAGGTTTACCAGTGCCTTTATGCAGGAGACGGCGTACGGATTGTTCCTCTCCAAGCAGCGGCGTAAACTCCACAAGCAGGCGGCCGAATTCCTGGAGTCGCAGGCCCACAAGTGCGCAGCATGCGGCGGTGGTGACTTCCTTCCCGGTGGTCATCAATTTCTCGGGGAGACTAAGTTAACAACCAAAAAGACGGCTGTGGATCAGTCACGAGTAGAGACTACACCAACTGGAAAAGGTTCCAAGTCCGGCGACGCTGAAAACAACGCTACCGGGGAGAAACTTTTCAATAAGCGTAGGTTTCTTGATTTGAGTAAATTTTTGTTTGTATTAGGTAGGCCTATACAATTTTATTTCTCCTTCAAATTATAAGATGACATCAAAGATGTACACTCATTTCCACATAACTGAATACAGTTGCATTTTGGGTAAACTGTGATCCCAGTTTAGCCACTCTTGCTCCGCCCCCTGATTGCAATACAATGTTTAAACTTGAAAAACACAACATCAACATGTAGAACGTGTTAACGGCTGATCATCCTTATCATATTAAAGTAATTATTTTATAGCTAAATACGAGCTGAACTTTTTGTTAATGTTTTTTTCGTTTGCAGAACGAAGTTCCCGGCATGTCAGCTTCGATAAAAAAAGGACAGGTAATTTTTGATGTTATTTTCATAAAAATCTTAAAAGCTTTTTCAGTTAAAGATATATCACCCGTGTTTTGGCCGATTTGATGGTAAAAATAGATTTAAATGTTGAATTACTATTTTTCTGGGGTTAAGAAATCTTTCATTTGAGACATTGAACAAAACAAATCCGTCAAGGATTATTACCAGTAAAGTAAAAACTCAAATTGATGAAACGCTGGTCCCACTGGTTTAATCCTCAGCTTGCATGAGGGCGTGTGCAGTCTTCCGATTGGCCAGCGCGGCTGTCAATCAGAATCAAGCGCGTTTTTGACATCCGAATTTCATAATTATTTTGTTTTTGTTTGTTTAATAACGATATTATCTTTCAAAATTCGTTCGCTTTTTAAATTCAATCTGTTGGGTCTCTTTAGCCAAACAAGGGCGATTTCTGATGTGATTTGTTTACTAAAATCAATTTGAGCGGCTTCTGAGAATTTAACGGGGGCCCGATTTTATGAAAAAAATAGTGCATCATGGATTTGATTAATTGCTTGAGGTTAGGTCTGATCAGAGTACGGTACATGCCATATCCGTTTACTCATTACTCCTGGAGACAAACGTATTTAAATGATAAATGTGATCGATATAGTGACAAACTTTACGATTTTCATATGACATATTATCTTTAAGAAACAGAAACTAACGTTCAGGACCGCATGGATGATATGACGGGGTCGATCAAGAAGGGTATTAAGCGTCGTGCCGTGGCCTCGGTATCACCCAATGACATTGGCGAGGCTCACATTGTCATCAACGAAGACGAAGGGAGTGATGAAGACGAGAGCCTGTCCATGGCTCAGATCAAGTACCACCAGTCTAGAAGGCCCACGTTGACCATACGCCAAGGCTCATTGGATAAGAACCTAAGCGTCATCAGGTAGGCTACAGTTTCTGGAAATGGACCGATCCGGCTTGTCAGTCAAGCACACAGATTGATCGATAGGTTTACGCCTTTCCATGAAAACTGCTGCCACGTCGGTCAAGCGCGTTCGGTTATGACAGCGCTGGCGGCGTGACTTAGAGTTCCCATCGTTGCTATATAAAATGGGGTCATAGGGCCAAATCTGCATTGGTCTTTTGGTTGCTCAATCATTTATTGGGATTCGTTTTCCTTATGAATCGTGCACCGTGGGTTCATTTTTCAGACAATGATTACAGTAATATATTATTACGTCCCTCTAAAACAGTTCAGTTATACAACTTTCTGTATCGTCTTAAAGTCAAAGTTGAAATAATAATTAATTATCGGTTTGGTTTGCGGTAACATCATGCGGTTTGGATCTCAACTATCGTGAAGTGAGATTGTGGTTCAATAATTCATTTGTTGTGAAATTTTCTGAGATAAAGGCCTATGCTTTTTTCATATCAAGAGATGCAACATTTAATGTAGGACTTTTAAATTAAACAAAAATTATGTACGCCAATAAAATATTTCTGTAAGACTGAGGTGCCTTTATCTTTCTTAGACAAAAAACGCTATTTTTATGAACCTGCTCAAAAGAGCACCCCAGAAAACAAGCAAAAATATCCCAAGAGGATAATAAAAGCCAGGTTTTTCCATTCAAAACCCACAGTAAATACTTGAATAAAATTAAATAAACATTAATAAAAATAAAAACAAGCTACATGTACAGGGCCATGTTTTTCCATCTAAAAAGTGATAAGAAACATGGCCATTGGCACCACAAATTAATTCACAAGAATGAAAAGAGAATAATTATGTGACACTCAGTATAATACGGTCGGGTCGTTGAAAGATAGAGGCATTGGACGGCGACAAATTCTGTGTTCTGTTGCTTTATTCTGAAAACGATATGAAGACGAAGACGTGTTAATGGGTCTTCGACAGAAAACAGTATAAAGGTAGAACAAATTAATTAAACGTTTCAAAATACAAAGAACAATAAAAGGGTCATTTAATTACACAATTATCTGCGGTTCGCGCCAAAAACCTAGGCAGCGTCCGCCATCTTCATTAATCATAAAATAATGCAAACTAAGTAAAATGAATCGAGAATAAGTCTTGAGAGATAACTGTTTAAGCAATAAAGCACCGGTGAATCTCCTTTGTGAAATAATATGAAAGAGTTTGTCTTAAGGACATTTAAGATGATCGCAAGCTCCGACAATCTTTTGCTTAATAACGAATTCTAAATACATCAATAATTAAGGAAATAATAGCAAATAATCACTAAATGAAAGTATTAATGTTGATGAAATTGTAGATCTAAGTTTAGATAAATTATAGCTTTAAAATAAAGTTGAAAATATAATAAAAGAGTATTACCTGAAAACGATATGAAGACGAAGACGTGTTAATGGGTCTTCGACAGAAAACAGTATGAAGGTACGGTGGAAGCGCGCGATAGAAATGCAATCGTAGAGGGCGCTTCCCTAATTTGAATAACAATGTAGTAAGGAAATGATTACGTAATAAAGGTAAGTATGAGCTAACAAATAAACGGGGGTGTTAAATTCTAACTTAATAATTTCTAAGCCGTCACAATTATAAAGGATTTTTTTTTTACATTTATTTCTAAAAATATTTATTAACATAATTATTTCCAAATCTTGAATAACAAGCTGGAGACAAATGGCAAGACATCTACAGACACATTCTTCTGACCAATTACAGCTTTGGCGAAATATACGACTCGCCAATCAGTAACCGTTCGGCCAGAAGCAGCACACAGGACTTCGAGCGGATGGACCTGCGAGAGTGCCGCTGTGCTGATGTTCTGAACTCCGTGTACCCACAGCTAGTGAGGCACTGGCGAGCCGCATGCCACACCGTGAATACGGTTCACTTTCTATCAGAGGCCGGCAGCGCAGCCGTAACCACCGGAAATCACTTGCAGGTAGGAACGATTCTATTCACCGTCATTATTCACTGCCTATACAGGCCTAAAGACTTATTCTTGTCAGGTTTATATTTCGAAATGTGTAGCCATGATTGTATTGTTGTTCCATTCCTTATTATAGGGGAAACGCATGTTAGGACAATATGGTGAAATGCACTAGGCCCTATAAGAATGAAATATTATTGTGAAGCACATGTTGTTTCCAATAATATATTTTAAGCATATAAATGTTTGCTTTGTTTCACTAATATATAATCAATTACATGTTTGCTGATTGGAATTATAATGTCCTATAAACAATGTTTATATTTGGGTATGACTTTTATAGCAAAGAGAGAAAGTGTTAGTTTTGTAAAACGATTTCCGTTTATTTTCAGGCTTTGTCATACTTACAAGAAGCTATCAGCATGATTAAAGATGTAGACAGTGGCCACAACCCTTTAGCAGATGATCCAGCCGAAGTTGTATCAATTGATAAGCAGGAGCGCGCCAAAATACAAAGTACAATGGGTCAGGTGAGATCATATCATCGTAACCATTGCATTAATTGAAAAAAGCAGATCCAAAACAATAAATTTAAAACACAGTAAGGGAAAATAGTGTTGTTTTAACTTTTTATTGACATATTTGTAGCTTTTGTTCTCTTAACAATAGTATCAAACCAAATCATTGTTTTAAGGCAAGTAAATTATGAAACCTGCTGTTTTATTAACATACCATATGGATTCTATAAAGGGTCTATCCCATGGGTTGTTTTCATCTCTGGTTCCGTTACTTTTGTTCGTATTTATTGCTTCATTCATTAAAAAAACATTCAATCTAAAACCATAAATTACGAATAAACCTTCGGACGAAAGTTACATACACCTTACAAGTATAGTGTCGTAAACTAGGGTTGGTGCAGTAATTGGAGGCATCCGGATTTTCAGGTCGCACTTAAGGCACTTTTTCTGAATTCCAAGCGGGGGAGCGACGGGGGCGGGCACAGGCATCGGTCGAAGGGGAGGGGGAAATCTCCTCTGTGCTCCCCCATAGATACGCCACTAATGAGGAAGCGTCTGTAAGTAGGCAATGAGGATGGGTGGACATTGGCGGATCCAGGGGGGGGGGGCTAAGGGGGCTGTAGCCCCCCCTAAAATCGTTTTAAAAAAAATAAAAATTAAAAAAAATTGTTGAAGGAGAGAAAAGGAGAGAGAGGGGGGGGGGGAAGGGAGGGGAGAACGCACTCCCATTCCCACAGTGTGCTTTGTTTTTCTCTCCCTTTGATTATTTCATTGTAATTTTTTCAGTACTGAAAAATAATTGTTTTTGATTCTCAGCCCCCCCCCCTAAAAAATGTTCTGGATCCGCCCATGGTGGATTTATTACCAACGGGGAACGTTTTGAAGAAAGGGCGACCGGCCGCGGCCGTTCCCAATCTTCATAGTACACTTTTGTTTTGTCACAGGCTTTGTTCAAAATGGGCCGTTTGGACGAGTCAATGCCTCACTTCCACCAAGCGCTGAAACTCCTTGGTAATAGGCAGCCATCCTCCACAGCTGGCGTGCACTTCAAATTGTTAATTGAGGGCGCACGTCAACTCTTCCACATTTGGTTTCCGGAACGGGCTGCTGGGAATACTTCGTAAGTTCTTTGAAATTGCGTAGACCTAACTCCTGAAATATAAAAATATATATAGATTTGTCCTTTTTGGCCTTTTGTAGGTAATAGACTTCTGATGTAATAATCCTGTAATATTTGTCAGGCTACAAGCAAGTATGATTAACACTATATCTAAGTAGCATTAGAATGCGAACGTGTCAGAAATGTCCAATCTTTTGATGTAAAGATGGTTGTGATGCATAATATCCAAATAAGCCAACATTATTTTATATATCAGGTGCTCTCATCAAGGAAAAAAAAATCGTCCTTCGTGAATAATAATCCGCACGTGGACACAAACAGATTAATAATTTAAGAATGCATAGGCTCAAACTAAAGTACATCAGTCGCATCGAAGTCTACCATGGTATAGTCCCTATAAAGAACTATCAACAAAGTTTTGTGCATTGCAAATCATCTATAGATTTAGCATGTGGGATTTTTATTATACCTTGCAAATCTGCAAGGTATAATATATTGAAAAAGAACACAAATTCGAAGCCGCAACCTTTCAAAATGTTATTTTTCAGCAAGCGTTATCAGTGCATTGAGCAGGCACGCTGTCTGTCACACATGTGGCATTCTTACGACAGACAGCAAGATACTCTACGATGTCTACTAGCGGCCATACAGCAGGTTAACCTGGCAGAGAAAGCTGAGGATGATCTTCACGAGGTACGCCTATGCCCAATTGCCTTTCTATATACAGAATGTTCACAGATTGAAATAATAATGGATTAAGCAAGCTTTAAACTCGGCACAAAGACCTAAGGTGATTCCTGAGGATGTTCATGTTGGTGCTAAGCAGATAAAAAGGCTTACCAGAAAAAAATTACTTATCAGACTTTCTGGTTACCAGCCAAACTTTCATACAAAATTAAATGCATTTCCACTGGTAGTCTGTAGTATATTGCTTTAGCAAAAATATTTGCTTAGCAATATTCTCTGCTTAGCAGCTCTATGAAACTGGCCCAGCAGTTGTCAACTCGGAATAACTCCCATATGATTTTTTAAAGCTGAAGTAACGGGAAAACTAACAATGTCTCATTGGTGTTGTAAATCATTTGCAATTGTTTTAATATTTCTTTCCAGTCATAATTTCTTGGTGTCCAATCGCCCCCACCCCACCCCCAAACAAAACAAAAACAAAACTTGTATATATATCTCAATTGTTCTGTGATCAACATTTCATTTTATTTGCAGCTTATCAGCGCCTATAACAACATGATTTGTTGCTGTCACATGAAGAAGTGGGTTGACACCGGCGACCGCTACGAACATATTGCGATGCGAAGGTAAAAACGTAAAATTTCTAATATTTAATTTCTGAGGGCAATTTGTTTTCTATCTTAACTTTTTAGTGGAGTTTTAAAAAGTAATACCTCGAGGAAGATGGGATTCGAAACCCGACACGTGCAGAGCACAATGGATTAGCAGTCCAGTGCCTTAACCACTCAGCCACCTCGTCTATATTAATACTGTAACAATCTCACCATGTTATGAGTCATTCGTTGTTCATAGCAATCCGGGGAAAAAATCCAAAACTATAATGTCCTTCAGGAAGATAGTGGATCGGTGAGCTTAATGGAGTTATTTCATAAGATTCCAGTGACATTATTTGTTATTTATACAAAAATGGTATACATTAAATAATTCATAAATTATGGTTAAAATTATCGACGAGGATGGGATTCGAACCATAAGATAAGAACCATACACTACTTCTAATTATTTAATTTTGACATATCAATCATGTCATTGTTATCGTTTCGGTTTGCGGTAACACCATGTGTTTATCTCAACTTACGCGAAGCTGATGAGGTACAGGTTCTGAAAAGAACCTTATCGCACAACTCGTATCTCAACCTTCGATAAGTGAGAAAGGTTCAAGGGAGAACCAATTTCGGGCAACTCGTTTTTTCTCTACTGTCGCTAAGTGAGAAATGTGGTTCAGGGAGCACCATGGGGACTTCACGGGTTAATATGGTTCAGGGAGAACCATGGGGACTTCACGGGTTATTCTCAACGTTTCGATTAGCCTGCTCTAATCTTCGTCAGGAGAATGAAGAGGTTTGCCGATGCAGCTCCTTAAGTAGTATTTGCTGGGATTATGTGTAGAATGGGAATGTTTAAAAGGAAAGGTTTACGATTTTCCTTTGTTAACCAACAAAGAGAAAAAACATTGGCTGTGGATCTGTGAGTTCGTCATGGAGACTCGTAAATACGTTGCTGTCATAATTGTACATCTACTGTCAAGATTGAATATTATTTTCGCGTCACGGTCTTAATTCCTAAAAAATAAAATACGGATGCAGTTGCAGACACTTCAAATTGTGTAAAATGAGTTAACAATTTAAAATTGTCGACGAGGATGGGATTCGAACCCACGAGGATGGGATTCGAAGAATCAGGAGATATGTACAGAAACCAACCAATGTCTGTAAATGCATCCATACTTTATAAGAATCAAGAGAGATGTACAGAAACCAACCAATGTCTGTAAATGCATCCATACTTTATAAGAATCAGGAGATATGTACAGAAACCAACCAATGTCTGTAAATGCATCCATACTTTATAAGAATCAAGAGATATGTACAGAAACCAACCAATGTCTGTAAATGCATCCATACTTTATAAGAATCAAGAGATATGTACAGAAACCAACCAATGTCTGTAAATGCATCCATACTTTATAAGAATCAAGAGATATGTACAGAAACCAACCAATGTCTGTAAATGCATCCATACTTTATAAGAATCAGGAGATATGTACAGAAACCAACCAATGTCTGTAAATGCATCCATACTTTATAAGAATCAAGAGATATGTAGAGTAAAACAAAAGCTATTCGGGATTATTTTCCGCTTTATGCATTATGTCCTGAACGAGAAAACGCATTTCGTTTTTCGCATTCATTCTCAAACGTGGAATTAACGTCTACGGAAAAACATTCATTTACGAAATTATTTGATTAATTGTACTAAAATGATATCACCTCAGACTTAGTGTGTAGGGATTTAACAAATTGTTAGGAGTATTTAAATCCAAAAATTCGACGAGGATGGGATTCGAACCCACGCGTGCAGAGCACAATGGATTAGCAGTACAGCGCCTTAACCACTCGGCCACCTCGTCTTACGCTTTTTTTAAAACTAATATTAAAGTTACACCTTTTCTTTGACACCAACATCCACAAGGTTATGAACCATGTACAACCTTCAGGTCTATTAAGGTACGGCATATTCAACAGTATAGAAATGTTGAAATGTTATGTGAAACTTAATACCTTACGTATTCAAAGCTGAAGACGGTGTCAATCTTCCCGAGAGATTATTTTGTCTGATGTGCTGTAACTTTTAAGAAACATGAAATTATAATTTCCAATTCGATTTAAGAATGAGTACTCTTTCATAAATTTTCCTTTGAAAATCTGAATGCATTTTGCTGATGTGTTGTCAACAATACAGCATAAGGTAAAGCCGCGTGACACTCCAGTGGCGCACCCAAGGGGGGGGGGGGCTTGGGGGGCTCTGTGACACTCATGTATTCACTTAACTTATTCTTTATATATGGCCCGGTCAATTATTTGAGTGTACTCTACTTTTAACAATTTCTTTTTGGAAAAAAGCAATGTTCATTTTTAAACCAAAAATGATGGGAATTATATAAATCCACTATTTTCATACCAAGAATGCCAACTTTTTATTTATTAAGCCTGTTGTTTGATATAATTATGTTTTAATGTGAAAATACATGTTGAATTGAACTGAAATTGCATATCCTCTGGAGACGTCATTTCCACGTTGGAATGAATAAGAAAAATCTGAATGCATTTTCACCATTTTCTCGTTATCAACACAATAAAATAAACTGAAACTTTCACAGGTCGATTTCTATACATATCTCTTTATTCTTATAAAGTATCATGCATTTACCAAATGTATATTTTGCAACTTTTAGTCAATGAAGAAGAGCTTCCCCTAGCAGCCTTGGCAAGGTACGTGCTACGGTAGCACGAATGGGCATAGGCCCTACCATTACACAAAAGGCGAAGTTGGAATTTCACAAAATGCCAACTTGGAATGACATAAAAAGCCAAGTTGGCAGATTGCAAGTCTTACAATAATGTGAGTTAGAAATACCTTTTTGTTCATTATGACTCTCTTTGCAGGTGCATCGAATCACCAATCGGAGTCAGTCCAGATGACCTCATTACAATAGGTCACCTCTATAAATGCAGTATGGGTGTAAGGCTAGGCAATGGCCGTATACAAGGCGCTATTGATACAGGTATATAAAGTTACGCTACGCGATCAAATAAAACAAAGCTTGAAAAAAATCAAAACCAATAACGATGAAGAAGTACCAACTAAATGTGTTTAACGATGACTACCGAGAAAACGTTTACGGCAGCTCCTAGCCCAGGTTGGACATTCACCTTCGCGTACGACAGAGCTGACGGAGTCCATATTATTTGGGCTATTTATAAGGCAGCTCCATGAATTTGGCCGCTAGATCGTGTCCATCGATAGCAATTTGTTTTGCTCCTTGGTAACCTACCGATTGCAGTATTTAAATGAAATTGTATGTATTTTAACTCTATGAAATTGTAGGATACAGTGCACTGAAGATAGCGGAGAAGATTCACGATATTGAACTACAGATGCAGACCCTTCCTCTGCTGGCACACACACTACTGCTAGAGGGAAGGTAAACCTTAGTGGAGTGTATTGTTTACTATCATACCTGCACTCTTTATACAAAGACAATATTATTACCTTTTACAAACAAACTTCACTTATGGTAGAGTAACCTGTATTTTTTTTAGAAAAGGTTGTCATCTCATTTGTGCACAACTTATTGGATGGCAGCCATTCTGTCGTCTGCTTAAGCTCTATCCATATCCTTTGTATAAAATACAGGTACAAAATCTGGGTGTTGGATGATTACAAATCTGACCATCCATGAACGTCACCCACCTCCATTCGACCCACTCCTCAACCCCTGTAAGAAATATACGACTTTGAAAGAATCGGATTGAAAAATAAATAAATAAATGTTAAGAAAATCGTTGGAAAACTCGGGGAGATTTTTTGGTCTTGAATCATTTTTCAAACATAATATAAAGTTTGTTGAATTATTTTGTGCCCCAAAAATGGGGGATGATCTCATCTTAAAAAGACCGACCACCCCGGAACCAAAACTGGGGTTTATAGGCCAGCCTATACCCATCCCCCCCCCCCCTGCCACCAGTGGGATTTATGCCATTTGGGTAAACATTTTACTTAGGGTGTCTCTCTATATGTTTGGGTTGGGTTAACAGTGCAAACTTTGCCAGGAGAGAAGATTTTTTGGGGATTATACGTCAATGTGCATTTTGTTTTGTGAACAATGAGAAGAAAATAGGCCTACAGGTAGACACCCTGTTAACATTACAGGTAACAGATCAGTAGTTACTAAAGTTGACGATGCTAGTCTTGTGATCGCTCGGATCCATGGTGTCGAAAAGGGGGAGGGGGAACATTGCCAAAAAAGGTGGGCACACAAAAAACGTGTGATAAATTAAAATATATGGCGATAAAAAAAGGGGAAGCACACGCTCCCGTTGCCCCTCTCCCGTGGATCCGTCAATGTATATGGAAGCTATGTTTAAAGGTCTCCCAAGAAGCCCCAGTTACCCTGATTTTCCCTAATAGATTTTTGGCCAGTTTTTGGCCAGTTTGGGCGGGAATTTACAAATTTGACTATACAATTTAAACTGTGGCTATCCATTAAAATGGTAAGGTTAAAAACACAAAAGTTGCAAATTGTTTCTATATAGGATAGCACAGTGTGTGGAGATGTTGGGGAAGCTATCTTACGCAGCCACGGAGGAAGAGGACGCACCGGCACGGGGAGCGTATTACTGCGGCTGTTTAGACCTCATTCTTGAAGCAGGTAACATACGTGCTATGTCTATTCTATGTTCTACCTCGAGTAACATACCACTATATGGGGAAGGACGAAATTTTCTTAAAACAGGTACAACTTCATTAGACGGATGACCAACAAAAACGTCCAATAGTGGCGTTTATTGCAGTATTTTAGGATTTACAGCAGCAAGTATTTACATTTTTAGTTGCGAATCGTCATCTATAATAGTTTATGTTATCATAGAAACTGATGTTTTTATAAATGTTATGTTCTAGAAAATATTTTCTAAATCATAATTCTAAATCATAAGCCTACCAATTTTGTGTGGAAATCCGACTTTTGTTGTGGATGCAACGTCACCAGAAAATACAAATTAAAAAAGAATTATTTAAATTTGTTATGTCAGGGTTTGCTCTTGAGAGTCACGAGACTTGTGTAAATTTTGCCACCATGGCAACGACAGACTCTGCATATTCTGCTGACACCACTACAAGATACTATCTCACTACGTGCCTGGCATTGTGGTAAGAAATATTGAATTTTACTCTAAAAAATATATCACTGGTAATTACCCGAATTAAACAATTAACAAAATGTTATCTAGTTCCATTTTGAGGATATCAAACATCGGTGGTGCTTTTATTTAAAATGGTACTCACCGTAATACGAGTAAACACATACATTGTTTTTATTTTTGCCCCGCAGGTATATGCGTAGGGACCGTGTAGACCTCGCCAAGCAATGGCTGACAACGAGTGAGGAAGCCGTGCCATCGAGGCGTCTTCCAAACTTCATATCCATCAGAGCAGAATTCAAGATCTTCGAATGTCACCTACTGGCTTACTACCACGCCATCAAAGGAGGCAGGGATACGACGAGGGTCAAGAGCAAAGTCAAGAAGGTAAAACCAACACTTTAATGATGACATTTTTTTCATGCCCTAGGGGAGATTTGCAATTTCAATGTAAGATGAACACGTTCCTCATTCTTGAAGAGCCGCTCCAGTGTTGACACTTCTTTCTGCAGCCTTTATATCAGTTAATGCATCTATGTCACAAATCATCATTGACCACCAAACAGATGCTGAGGAAACTCAAGAGTGATATCCGTCGGTATCCAGGGCTACAGCCACGCCTCCTCCATCTGTCAGCATATACGCGCAAGCTCAACGGGAGCGATAACGGCGCCAAAAACGAACTGGCTCGCAGCATGCAAATGAGTCTAAAAATGGGAAACCAGCACGAGGCATCATGGGTGGAGCACAGCCAGTCAGTGTGGTTCAATTCTATCCATCCAAAGACGCAGGATAAATTTTGGCAGAAGTCGACCGAGGAGAACTTGGACTGGCACGTGGCGAACAGCATGGAACCGGTTGTCATCAAGTTTTCTTTACCTCTACCAAAATAGATCGGTAGTCCGAACGTTGCCTAACGTTGGCCTAACGTTGCAGATAACATGTTGGTTGAAGATCAGATCGTAGTAAAACAAAGTCAAGTACATATTGGGAAGTTGTGATCGTAAAAATAACAGACATTGACCCGTTGTCAGAATTTATTTTACCAATTTTTATTTTCGTATGAGGTAACAACTGAAAAAGAAGCAGTATATATGACCAACCTGTATCTGACCAACAAGAGTATTTAATATTAATGGTTTACTGGCAGCTATTGGCAGTTAAAGTAATTGTGTTTTAACTATAATGGAGTTATGTTCATGGGCAGTCAAGTTCTCTTTGAAATGTATATGTTATATTTTAAAAAATTGTTATATTTATGCAAATTATTATTTATTAAATTATTAAATTAATATGCAAAACGTATGAATACTAATAAACAAGATATTTTCTTCAGGTTTAAATTGTTAAGATCACATAATCACATGAGGGGGTATAAACTGAAAACAGAAGTAAATAACTATGTATCCTGAATATTGAGGAGTAGGCTACAACGTAAAAGAAGTCATCAGAAAGCGCTGAGAATACACTACAGAGCATCCAAAATCCAAAATAAATCGGGCCCAACCTTGTAAGAAGGGTTTTTACACCGCGGCTCACCTGATGGATGGATGAAGTGGGTGCATAGCGCATCTACACCCCCTGGTGGTCCGGGATGTAAATGTGTACTTGTGGGGGCTGTGCGACGGGGATTGCAACCCCATGTTGGAAAAATTCGGGATCCTCCACTTCTTGCACCCCCTTCCAAATAGCGATACGATCATGGTCAAACTGCAATAAATCAGATTGTAGTTTTTCAGGCCTTAATATCTATTTATTAAAGTTTACAGTTCCTTCTTTAAATGCACTTAGTTTGTAATTGAAATGTTTGGTTTTCATTTATGTAGGGCCTGTGTATACGAGTGTAATAAACTGTTACGAAATGTATATTTTACCCCCAAAATTAAACACGCCAATTGGAGGTAAAACAGAGTAAACGTTTTGGGTTCATTCGCCACGATGTTGCACCATTGTTTCCCCAGATTTAGATTCTCGTAGTTTCAAGTCCCTGTAAATATTCGTGTGCTTTCGGTATGTAAATAATAATATTATTCACACGGAAATGATTGCGTTCACCGCACAGAAGAACTTCGCAGTGTTCACTGGTCCCGGGTGTACGATTACGCAAAGCGCGAGATAAGACGATAATTATAGTCCAATTCTCATTGCGAGAAATGTCACTATATGAACGCGAAGTTCATCATATTTGTGCCACATGTTGCTTTTCTTCAACGCTATTTCCCGCATGAACCATCGAAAACATATACGTCTATATAGACACCAGATTGTGTCGAAGAAGAAATACCCGATACAGACAACCTGGACAAACACTTCATAGAAAGATAAAACACATTTTCTTTTGTAATAGGCCCTAACAATGAAACATTGGGCGCGTTTGTAACCTGGAAAAGCGACACACCTAATTAAAACTAACAAAATGAAGTTAAGCGTTGGGGAACTCACTTGCAAAAAAAATGAATCGGATAGGAAGGAGTCGCGAGGAATTAAATAAATATAAAGACAGAGTCGACGGTTATACTTGGTGCTAAAACAACGAAAACTACTGGATGAGAATTTATTTACTTCAACAAAGTTAACTAAAAAATCGACATTAACAAGAGCTCAGAATTCAATCACTTAAAGAATTATAAACAAAACAAATGACTTATCCGGCGGTAACCAGAAAAATTTACTGATCTCCCCCAAAAAATCGATATTACTGTGTCACACCCCCCAAAAATGTTCAACTTTTGGTTGTGACTTGTACAACTCTAATTCCCACACATGTAAGTAACCTTTCAGGACCAAGGGTTTTATTACCATGGACCCAGGCTATAGTCTCCTCTCTGTCTGACTTGGTTTGGGTGATTTATGATGTAAGAAGGAGGAATTTGGCCATGTGGTGTTCTTGTGGGCGATTTGGGCCATTGTGACTACAGCCTTCGTCCAGTAAGCATAAAAAAAAGTCATAATCGCTACAATCGTCTGCAAGACACAACATCACCTCTTTTATATTTTTGAACATAGGTGAGTTTGCAAATTCCTTTTCTCTTTTATGAACATCATTTTAGTAATTAATAGGATATTTAATCATATGATATTCTGCTGAATTATTTACTCATTACCCTCTTGGTACGTGACTTTGAATTATTACAATCATTTAAAATGATTGTAGATTTATGCTTTGTAGCCCTCGGTTAAAATATGTGGATCGCACGATTTCCTTCATTTTTTATGATAGCCATTTATGATATGATTTGAGTAGTTACTGAAGTAATATTTTTAATAGCTGATTGATCGTTGAGTCCTATATTTTAGAATTCACGTGTTAAAAGTGAAGGACAAAGTTCTTGGTTTCACGTCAGGAATTATCGTATAGCACGATCCAATTAAGATATCACTTTCTATGATACCGTATGTAAGACATGATATTATTTTAGCATAGGATTGGTTATCCCAGTTCCTTAGTTTTGATCCAATTTTATTGTTGTTGTTATTTTAATTTTTATAAATTTCGGTTGTTCTTTTATCACTTGCCAAATTCACTCTAATTGCAATTCACATAAGCTGTGCATAATAATTTAGAAGTTTCAACTGTTTCCATATTTTATTTACAAGGTTTCACACTCGTTGTATTCAGTTCATTTTTTGTTTGTTCATCAATTAGTTTAAAGCAAAGACACTTTCGTTTATTGTTTGACCTTGATGAAGTTTAGCTTCAGAAATTATTTTAGCTTAGCTGTACATAAAATTTCGCGGGAACACTAGGAAATTAGTTATTCAATCAATATACATGAGTTCTGTATTTTGTACAAGGGAATTCATTCTGTCGCAAATTGTTGTTACTATTTCAGCCCATTGTTGGCATGGTTTATCTTTAGTTAGAGAAAGTTCCTTTAATTTGGTTGTGCAGTAATGCACACAGTGTCCATTGCTGCATTGTTTATATTATAATTATGCCAGGCAGGTTAAGTTGTTTACAGAACATGTGGTCGAGCACTTTTACTCATGGCTGTGACTACAGTGAGCTCTGGCACTTAATGCCCCTGTCCCACTTAGGCGATTTTTTAGGCAACTACAGGCGACCAGGCTGTCGCCACATGGTCGCCGGGGTGTCCGCCTGTATGGTCGGGAGTAGTCTCCTCAGTCGCCCAAAGAGTCGTAGCCTCTTTCTGGTCGCCGCGGGATTTTCAAAATGTTCAAAAATTTTCGGCGACAGTGGGTTTGACGCCAATGAGCGTAGCTTGACTTCTACTGACGTAGGTGCTGTCGTAGGTTGTCGCCAGGTGACGTAGGTTGTCGCCAGGTGATGTAGGTTGTCGCCAGTGCTGACCTCGGTGAATTCCATTGTCGACTACTACGTCAACCTACGTCAACCAGCGTCAAACGGCGACAGGTACTGGCGTCAAGAGAAGTCAAGTGAATTCTCTTCATTTGTCTTCAGTTGTCTTCATTTGTCGCCGACTAGCTTGTCGCGGGTGGACGTAGGTTGACTTCGGTTGTCGTAGATTGTCGTAGGTGTGGTCGTAGGTTGTCGTAGGTGTGGTCGTAGGTGGTCGTCCTTAGTCGCGACGATTGGGTCGCCGGTTGTCGGTAGCTTGCCGTAGCTTGACGTCGACTAGGTGGTAGTTTGTTGTAGCTTGTCGTAGACATTGTCGTAGGGGGGTCCAGTCGCCGGTTTTTCGGCGACCTGCTACGACTATGACGGTCGCCGGCAGTCGCCTAAAAAGTCGCCTAAAAAGTCGCCTAAAAAGTCGCCTAAAAAGTCGCCCAAGTGGGACAGGCCCTTAATAGGGAGTGTGTGTGTTGACAGTTTTATTGTTTTCCTGGCTGACCACCACTGGAGTTGTTCGCTATTCAATTCCCTGGTGTAAATAGACTTTCTCTGGAAAGTTGAAGATTATGTTGTTGGTGAATATTTAATCAGTTGTAGTTAGGGTCGGATTTTCTAAGTGATTTTATATTTTGTTTATTTAAAGTTGATTATTATTATTAATGTAGGCTTAGTTGATTAATTAATAATTAGAATTGTGACTACAGCCTTCGTCCAGTAAGCATAAAAAAAAGTCATAATCGCTACAATCGTCTGCAAGACACAACATCACCTCTTTTATATTTTTGAACATAGGTCGTTCAACATTTGCCTCCAGCCCCTGATGCGCCGTGGATGGCCTTGATGTTTTGGCGTGTTGTTGTGGTGACTTCACCGATTGTTTCTACTTTCGTCTAGCCCCTTCATTTGTTCTACTAGCCCCATCTTTACTTCTTTTTCCTGATTTCCCTGGATCAAGAACTTTCTTTGCTGTCGTTCGTGTGATTTTCCATTGAACTTTGTACCTGATTGCGTCGTTCGCGTTGAATCAAGATCGTTCGGAGGATTCCTTTTATTATTTTCCATTGTTACATTATATTAAATTTCATTCTCTTTGTAAACTTTGTAATATTCAAATTGGATCAGTATTGGGTTTAATTCTCATTTTCATATGTCCGAAGATTATTCTGCCATTTTTTGCTTGAATATTTTGACAGAATACATATTGAAATACAGACTGTCAGATCGACCTGTTTTCGTTATTTATTTCATTTAATTTTGTCTTACCCTTGAACCGGTAATTAGTAGTAATATCGGGAGTCCCTTTTAAAGGAAATACCCGTGACAACTATAAGAAATAAGATGAGGAAGCTCGATACTACGAAGAAAAATACAAACTCCCAATATAAACCCAAAGGAGAACCAAGATAAACCCTAAAATAAAACTCAAAGAAACTAAAAGAAATTTTAAACTTTAAACTGAAACAACAATCTTAAAAAAATTATTTAACACCTAAAACTTTGAAAAAGACCAACTCTAAACAAAACAAAAACCTAAAAAAAACACGAAAAGAACCAACGCTTAAACAAAAAACTATATAAAACAAAAAACCAACACAATATCAAAGAGGGTTACAAATCAAAACACATTATAGCTTAAACAACCTGTAAAATAAACCATAAGAAAGAGAGAATACAAAATAAGTCTTTGTACAAACAAATGCAATACTTAAAATGATAATAAACTTAATACTCAGAAAAGTATTGATAAACGAAAAACACTGGCCCTTAAAATATAAATTGTGTCTGAATATAAACCCTTGTGTAAAGCGCTTAACAACAATTTTCATTATTGTATAGTCTAGTAGTCTTTTAACACAGTGACTATAGGGAAATAAACCACCACTGCTCTTGTGAATACCTAATGTCAAAACAAGGCCATACAAGTTTGACACTCAGCAGATATCTTCAAAGTCAACCTAGTCCAAAAACCTAAGATGCAGCTACCTTGGCCTCAATACAAATTATGACCATATGCATTTGCCAAACTTAAGTGTCCAAAACAATTACATCAAACAAATACTCAAAGGATTAGGCCGTAAAGTTAGGATTTCATACACTAACACATGGTCAAGCAATTATCTCTGTGCTCTGGATCTTAGACCAGTTTCTGCATACAAGTGGTTAAAATGCATGTTAACTGAAACAACATGGCCGATATTCATAAAAGCCTGCTAACTTAGCAGCCAACTAGGCCTTAGCAGCCTGCTAAATCCGTAGTTTCCTGCTCCGCGGTTACCAACTAATTTTGTATTCATAAAACCTTGCTAAGAATGTTGCCAACTAGTTGCCAGCTAGATATTTCTAGCAGGCAGCTAGGACGTTAGGCAGTTCGCGAAACCACAAAATCGGAGAATGGCAATTTGCATTTCAATAGGGTATGGTGTTGTTTTGGACTGGCAAGACCAAGATGGGTCAAATGACTTTTAAGAACAGCAGTAAATCCTGTACATGAGGCCTATATTTAACCCACAAATGAGGCCGATGTGTAACCCACAAATGATTTAGTTGCCAACTAGTGACTTAGAGACACCCCCAGATCAACTCTAGCGTTAGCAGCCAACTTAGCAACCAACTAAGCTTAGCAAAGTTTTATGAATATCACTTAGCTTCCAACTAGGCTTAGCTGCCAACTAGGGGCCACTTTAGTTGCCAACTAGGCTTAGCAAGCTTTTATGAATATCGGCCCAGAACTCTTAAGGCTGTAAACTTAAACAAAATCTATTCTTCTAGTAAAAATCACTACCATTATGGTGAAACTGCCTCTGATCTCAGAGAAAATCACACTATTCTTAAAAAAATACTTATACGGAATAAAAGAACAATCTTTCAGTAAATCATTCTTCTAAAAGAAGGAAACTTCAGTTAATTTAACAGTTCTCGTACCCAAAGGAATAGATCTAAATAACCATTTATGTTCTACATACATCAATGAAATATGGTAATTTGATAGGTAATTGGCCTACAAACAACTGACAACGGAGATAATGAACATCAACTGATCAATCCCATTTAATTTTGTCAGCGGAAATCTTACTTCGGAAGAAGTCAAATGTTGAACTAAAAATACAAAAAAGCAAAGTCTGATATTTATACAATGTAATAGCTATACTATTTCTATTAATGAGAACAACAGAAATGGGATTAAACTTAATAATAATAATAATAATAATAATAATAATAATAAACGGGTATTTATATAGCGCCTTTAACCAGATCAAAGCGCTTAACAAATCAAGAATGAAAACCTAGCAATGGCTACAAAGGAAATTAGAAGAGAAAGGTTTTGAGAAGTTTTTTTTTAAATCTGGATTGAAGAAGAATTTCTGATGTGAACAGGGAGTTTGTTCCATTCCTTAGGGCCAGCTATAGCAAAAGCTTACCAAAAATAATATCAGACCAAACTTCTTAGGCAGAAAAAATCACAATGTAGGGGAACTGTGATGTGCTCTCTCTCTACTGCCGGTCTGTAAACTGAATGGGGCCTGGCAAGGGACATGCCAAGTGCATGATCGCTGACCTAGGGTTCATTGTTTTTGGGTCAGATTACCTATAAAGTTAACTGGGCCAAGGGAATACACAGCTTAGAAAATTACTGACTCACATAAAAAAATAATGGAAATACAATAAAACATACTCTGTAAATTATCCCTTCTACACGTTCTCTGAAGGGAACTCAGGTTCTTGTGTAGAAGGTTTTATTACTAAGCCAGGTACTATTTTACTATACGTAAAATAATTGAATAGATATTTAGGCTGTAACGAAGCAAATAATAAACATCTGACGAGCACAATGTATGGCGTAGACTAGGCTTTTGTATGTTTATACGGGGATATTCGATACACAATTAGTATTGGAAAAAGTAAGTTCATCTCAACCCTAGGGGCCTATATATGTTGAAGAGAACGTTTTTGAAAAAACAACAAACTTGTTTTTATGTTTCATAAAATATTGCAAGACGGCAACCCATTGAAATTCGACACAACAATTTCTCTAAGCCAAACCGATATAAATATTATATTCATAATTGTTTTCCTAGTGCAATTTTAGTGTAATTGTTGACGTCCTGTCTTTTCAATTTGGGGGAAGGTATACTTTTTCGACATCAGTGTCCTCCCTGATGATAAGTTCTACGTGTATTTTTGTAAGTTGTTTTTTATTGGGGGGGGGGGCGTTAAGACCCAACAGTTCTTTGGAATCCTGGTCCATGTGTTGTGTATACTGTTAGTTAAAGTGGCAATCCTCACGATCAGCAGCAGGGCATGGAATCGGAGTGCTAGCTTCAGATTAACTCAGTGACTGAAAATAATACCCCACATGATAAGGTCATTATTTCCGTTGCTGCTCCATACATTAGCCAGTAATTTTCAGTCATTGTGTTCGTCTCATAGGACACAAATTCCATGCCCTGTTGAAAGTCTACTCTGATCGTGAAGATATTGTCCCTTTGAAGGCCCTGATTTTAATGTTTCTCATGGGATAATTTTTACATGGGATATTCCGTATTTTGGGGATGTTGTTATTTTGTGTAGGTCATTTTTTTAAATATTTTTTTATTACACTGTCCCAGTTCTTATTCTGTAATGGTATATACACCAGGAGAACCACTCGAAATGTATTGCATGGGTTGGTGATACTGCGGGGGCGCTCTTTGTTCGTTTTTTGTTTTATTTGTATAGCATATAAATGTTATCATAAGGTATTTTGTTATATCCATCGTGTACTATTAGTGTATAAATATATACTTCGTTAACTATATATTGCATTTACGGTTGTTTGACGGTACCTGAAAAATACTCAATGAAATTTAATTAAATTAATAGTTAAATTAATTTAAGTTAACCTGCCGCTATATTTTTGTTTAGAAGTGATGCTGTTACCAACAATATTTTTGAAAAGGTTCGACCTCACTAAATAAAATTATACTAATTTATTATCCACCAGGGTCATATTAAAGTTGTGCTATAATTTATCTGCTTATACAACTACCGGTAGAACGCATGCTTACATGAAACGTGTATGAATGTGCGTTAACATTTTGAACTTCCGATTTCGACCGGAAGTAAAGGTCACGTTTAGTACACGTCTATAAGAAAAATTTCACATAATTACGATTTTTACATTCTTGGTTCAGCAGATACGATTTTCTGTTACAATAACTTTGTTTTACTGTAATTTGACACCCGATGATGTAATTATGATGCCATTGCGATTTCCAGATTTTATTCTTTTAGCACTAATGACATATTACCAACAATATTTTTAAAAGGCCTGATCTCACTCAGTATAACTATACTAATTCATTCTCTATGCGTTGTATCAAATTTGTGTTATAATTACATTCACAATGTTCGCATTATACTTAATGTGTGAAATCTTAATCCTGGGAAATTGGTTGTTCCTCCAATAGCGACATCGGAAAGCTCACGGTGTCTTGTATGCACCTGCATCATGATCAAAACCAGAGAATGAAACTACATGAACATGTGAAATCCCCTCTCCATTTGTTCTGCTTATTCAACAGTTTAAATACCCCCTTCCGAAACTCATCTATAAGCTTGAAAACAGCTGCTAACTGTGCCATTGTGAGTTGACCATGCCAAGGGCGCATGCGGTCCTTGTCCACTGATCTCAGTATAATAGGGATCAGTGACCTTGCCAGAAATTTAAAAATTTGGCCTCAGAGAGAGCATGACTCTCATCTTTGTCAGTGATCATAGAAGACGGTTATCGGTCCAGTTGGCGCATAGCTGTAGTGGCGTGTAGCTAGGATTTTTTTTTCCAGGGGGCAAAGACAAGCAACATTTCCGACTTCACGCACAAAAAGTTAGAACCATAATAAAAGGTAAGCACTTATTGTCCACGTTAATGCTGCACTGTTTTCAAAAGGAGTGTGATTTTTGTCCTGTTGAACGGAATTAATAACATTGGTGAAATTCTTGCGTCGGGAGATAAACAATTGATTTAATTTTGCCCTACACCGACGTGTGTATAGCACTGTATGCTCAGTGCTTTCCGAGTGTCTGTGAAAAAACTACACAGGCGACTCGGGCGGGATTCGAACCCACGTCATCGGGCAAGCTCGGTGGTCGAGAGGTTAAGACGTCTGCACTAGTAAGCAGGAGGTCGGGTTCGAATCCCGCCCGAGTCCCATGTGTAGTTTTTTCACAGACACTCGGAAAGCACTGAGCATACAGTGCTATACACACGTCGGTGTAGGGCAAAATTAAATCAATTGGAATTAATAACATTGGCGTTTGAAAACGAATGTTAATTTCAATTCTCTGGTTGTATTATCCTATCAGTTTTTTGGATTGTTTGTCCGTTTAAGAAACATTTTGTATTGGGCAGTTGGAATATTAGCTCGATTTAAGTGGCTACACTCCTGGTCGGAGCAATATTAACGAGCAGTTGTACTAGTACTAGACCTTGGCCGATGGCTATATTCTGTCGGATAAATTGGCACGGAATTATGGGCTTTTGGAATAATCAGCAATCTTTAAGTAATATATATATATATATATATATATATATATATATATATATATATATATAAACGGTTCGCGAGCAAAGAAAAATTGGCTGATGCCGGACTCGAACCCGCGACCTCTCGATTACCGTACGAGCGCTCTACCAACTGAGCTAACCAGCCCCTATGTTGGTGGGCGGTCCACTTATGCCAATTATCTATTGCTCTATGGGGCCAGGTCAGAGGCCAAACCATATCTGCCGAGTAGCCAGGGATCAAGCCCCGGTCAGATGCAAACAACCCGGGTAACGGCAGTAGCGGGATCACACAATTAACGGGACACAAGCCTTTTATGTGGTTGTACACAAAGTAGATTTATATGGAGAAACTGACCTGAAATATTATAAATATTATAATATTATAATATTATATATATATATATATCATATATATATCATATATATTATATATATATATATATATATATATATATATATATATATATATATATATATATATATATATATATATATATATATATATATATATATATATATATATATATATATATATAAACGGGTTCATGAAAATGGTGAAGCACTATTATTGGGGTTTATTAAGTATTATGTGACTTATACAGAAAGGAAACTGACTGTACAATTTTTTAATCAATTTTGTTTGAGCAAAGAAAAATACTGAACCGGGACTTGAACCCGATGCCTCTGGAATAACGTACATATCCAGCCCTGTATGGATAGCTCAGGTGGTAGAGCGCTCCCCCTCCCCCCCCCCCCCTCCCCGTTCAATGTTGGAAATTCTGGGCTTGCGGTGCGTGCATCATATCAACATTGAAGCGGGGGGTGGAATGGAATGAAATCACAACCAAAAGTAGTTGGGCACAGACAGATCTGTTGCGGGACATAGATGACGGATATACCGTCGGACTTCGAAGGACATCTGGCATGGACCAGTGCATGCTGTATCGAGGCCTTTTGTTTGATGCCCATGCAAAGTAATAATGCCACGAATGCCATCATTTCGGGAACATTAGTTGGAGTCCAAGCAGGCTGACGATTGGTTGGGTTTGCAGGCAAAGTTTGCTCAGCATATCGATTTGTCTCCGTCACCATCAGCTCCCAAGTCGCTTGACAGAAGTACAGTTGAAAAATTTGGAAATGTGTACAGTTACTCAAATCTTCAGTAGTTCCCCTGTTTCCACTGAATTGCGTGAATGTGTTCGTTTCACACCAACCTGACCGGTAGTTTGGCTTTTCCGATGAAGATGATGAGGTAGGGACGCACTCCTCCTCACTATCTTCCGACTCCGGTGTAGAATTCTCGTCAGAAGACATGTCCGACCCACTATCTGCGAAGATTTCTTCCAAAATTTGTGCACTTTGATCAGCGTCCATGACGACATAGGATGCAAACGCTCGCGGCCGTGCTTTTTCAGCCAATCAGAAAGCACTGGTTAAGTGAGGGCGCGCTATTGACATTTCCCCTACAACAGGTTTTACCAATGTGCCACTGGGGCACACCGGGGAACAAAGGAGAATTGTTTTCGCGTGCCAAAAGTTGAACACCACGATTACCCAAGCGATATGCAACATTGAGCAAATTTGGCACAATGGGGTTGAAAGGGATATTCATCTGAGAACTCAGAAAAAGAACAAGCCCTGAACTGACAGCCCTCAAAACCTGAGGAACAACCCTGAAATCGTGATCAAAACATTCGATAATAGAAGAGGCATTTGCATTATGAACCGCTCCGACTACTTACAGCAGTAGCGGAACAAGTTACCGCCGGGCCGGGGGGCAGAGCGCAGGCATCATTCCCTAACCACACGTGATTTCCGAGAGACCCGTCATGATTACACTTCATGTTTTCAGGGGAGCTCAAAATAAAGAAAGGGCCCGGTTGATTTGTGTAAGTTCCAGCTCGGGCCCGGTCCCCCAACCAGCCCCACCCCCCACCCCCACCCCCCTCCACCAGAATGTAAAAAAAAAAAAAAAAAAAAAAAATTCTTTGGGGAGGGGGTCCGGGCCCCCCCCCCTCCGGGCCGGGGGACGGCTGCCCCCCAGCCCCCCCTGACGGTCCGCCACTGACTTACAGGTTGGTTACAAACATCTTGAATCAGAGCACTATACCGAGCTCGACCAAGATTTCACACAAGAAACCATCCTCTTAGTTCATAATGTCCTAACCGAAATGCAAAACAACAACCACATCGACAAGCACACTTTGGCATATCTCGATCCAAGCCCACAGGCATGTCACATTCCAACGATGTATTTTCTACCGAAAATTCACAAAACTCCGCCAACAGGCACACCCTTTGTTGGAAGACCAATTATAAGTGGATGTTCGAGTCCAACCGCCAAAATCTCAGAATTTGTAGATCACTTTCTACTCCCAATAGTAACCGCCCAACCTACATATATGTCCGCGACACAGCAGACATACTGCGGAAACTCGAAGGAAACCACCATCCAAATACATCCGAAAACTTCTGGAACTCATACTCAACAGAAACTGTTTCCAATTTGGAAATAAATTCTTTCTCCAGAAAATCGGTTGTGCAATTAGCTTCAGCCAGTCCGGAAATCTGTGACATAACACTATATGATCTCAAAAACAAAATCCTACAACAGGCTGATCATATCCAAACATGGTGGCGCTATAGAGATGATATACTTGTCATCTATAGTGGCGAACTTGAAGATTTCATAAATCTCATAAACACTATGAATAAGATGCATCCAACTCTCAAATTCACTTACAAGGCCTTAAAAACCTCAATCAATTATCTTGACTTAACCATTTTCAAAGGAAAACGCTTCCGTGAAACTGGCATACTTGACACAAAAGTATACACCAAACCGACAGACGGAAACATACTAGTTTTTACACAAAACCTCATCACACCCATCCCATGTATTCAAAGCATTTATCTACGGAGAAACTCTCCGATATGCAAGAAATACCAACAATGAGGAAGATTTCATAGGAAAAGCCAAGATTTTCTCACAAAAATTATTAGCCAGAGGCTATACTCAAACTGAGATAAACAACGCAACACGCAAAGTGTCACTGGCAAACCGAGCCAAACTGATTCACAAGCTACCAAAAGGTAAACAAAACAAGGAAGCACCACTGGTTTTGTCAACAACCTATAATCCGTTCGTTAACCACAAAGATGTGAAACAAGCAGTAAACAAACACTGGCCGCTGATACAACAAAACTAACAACTCTCGGAAATATTTCCAAAACAACCCTTTGTTGCATTCAGAAAGGCCCAAAACATTCGGGAGAAAATGTTGAAGCTATGAAATTTAACAAACTGAACAGATTATATGCAGCTAAAAACCCTAAGCATTTTTGGAAATCTCTGAATGATTCAGTGGCGTAAATATAGACAGTGCAGGCAGTGCGGCTGCACTGGGGCCCGTGGGGTGGTAGGGCCCGTAGAGAGAGCAGGCCATTCGAGGGTTTTTACCTCCATGGTTGCAGAGAACGGCCCCTGCACGCACTTCGAATCGCCACCTTGGAAGTACGTCTGTGTTCAAAGAAGAACTGACTTAAAATTTAAGAGATGCCATTTCAGTGCTATACACATGTATATGTCCTCGAAAAGGCAAACCCATGTCAGTCATATAGTTGGTTGATTAGTTGACTTGTTGACTTGATTGACCGTCTGTTTACGTTAGCGTGTCGTAGCGCTATCCATGGTTCTGATAGCGCAATAGCCTTAGTAACTAATTCGACTGTAAAATCCAACACATTGTTGGTAAAATATATAGGCCTACGCTTTGATGTGTGTGTGTGTGTGTGTGTGTGTGTGTGTGCGTGTGCGTGTGCGTGTGTGCTTCATAACTAGTAACTAGCGTGCACTGTACTAGGGCCCGTTCATAACAGCGTGCACTTGGGCCCGTCGTAACTACGCTACGCCACTGGAATGATTGTAAATTTTGAGAATTTAATAAACATTGCAACTTTATCAGATTTCTTTGAAAAAAAGTTTGACAAAAACAATTCATGTTCTAAAACTATAAGTGATGCTGAAAACTATGTAAAGGAGATAAACTCATTATGATGGGGACCGTTTCTAGTTCAATTTATTTTACCCCTGAAAATGTTATCAAATTTATTAAATATCTCAATAATAATTCGGCCCCAGCGCCAGACGGAATTAGTATCAAACATCTTAAGTATGGGTTACCTACTAAGCTTCCAGTACTACTATCCTCACTATTATAACATTTGCATTAAGTATTGTGTTGTTATAAGTTTTGAGGCTTTGCATGGTGGAATATCGATATCGTTTCGGTTTGCGGTAACACCATGTGTTTATCTCAACTAACGTGAAGCTGAGATACAGGTTCTGAAAAGAACCGTATCGCACAATCGTATCTCAACCTTCGTTAAGTGAGAAAGGTTCAAGGGAGAACCAATTTCGGGCAACTCGTTTTTCTCTACTGTCGCTAAGTGAGAAATATGGTTCAGGGAGAACCATGGGGACTTCACGGGTTAATATGGTTCAGGGAGAACCAAGGGACTTCACGGGTTATTCTCAACGTTTCGATTAGCCTGCTCTAATCTTCTCCCTTGAACCTTTCTCACTTAACGAAGGTTGAGATACGATTGTGCGATACGGTTCTTTTCAGAACCTGTATCTCAGCTTCACGTTAGTTGAGATAAACACATGGTGTTACCGCAAACCGAAACGATATTGTGTTGTTCCTAAACATATTCAGGAGGGTACAAAAGTCCATATTCTTAAAAAGTCAATATTGAGTCCTTCTGAAGCTAAGAATTAAAGACCAGCACCACAATGGCTGCTGCTACTGTTAATGATGTGTTTAATTATTGTAACAACAAGGTTCAAATGTGTATGCATGCTCCTTAGATGCTGAGGGCGCTTGATCAAATTCCACATGTGCACTCATTAGTATCGGGTCATGTGCGCCCCTCAAGCCGTCCCACAGAGCATCTTATCTTCACCAATGATCGGTGGTGCGGGCACACGATAATCGGAAGTCCCTCTATGTTAAAACGTTTGAACTAGATTAAGTAATGCACGTAAAAGAACCCAGAACACTTATCGTGGAAGTGTAAAGGGTTTACCCCGGTGTTTCTGGTTCACATTGCAAGCGTCCTTGTTTACAGGTTTCCTCAGGCTTTCGAGCTTACAGTGCTTAAGTGCGCTTTTCTGAGGCATCCCTTGGTTTCATTACCAGAAATGATAAATGAAATGAAATGAAACTTCTGGTTCTTGATTATAGCCCAACTTTCATAACTTCCCGAAATTAGTAAGACATCAACACTGCAGAAAGGGCATGGACATCATCATGGGTGTACCGAAAGGACTGGTCATTGCTGGATCTGTGGTCATCTCGTTTATTTTGTGGACCATTGTGTTTCGATTGAGCAGCTATCTGCAGCCCCATCGAAGCTACGACTGGAACGGAAGGACAGTGACCTGCGTTCACGGCATCGTCATTTCTGTGATGTCGCTTGTCTTTGGAATTTGGTTCATCCCGTCACTATTTACTGATCCAGGTGGGTTATTACTGGAAAACTAGGCCAATTATAATTATATATTTTCACAGTCCTAAATAACTTGATTTATGTGACATTTTTCTCACAGACATGACCTAACGTGAGTTACGTGACCTTTAATTCCGGTCGAAACAGGAAGTTAAAATTTAAAAAATCCTAACGCACACACGGTAGGTTTTCAGACTGAGCGGAGTCGGAACTTCAAAAAAAATTGATTGGTGACTTAATCGCAGCTCTGAATACCCTCTAGCGGCAGGTTTAAAAAGTCACTTTTTACTAATTCGAAAAAAGTAAAAATTTCACAAAATTTGGCACACTGAACAACCAGGTTACAAACAACACTGTGAGATATAAACGGAAGTTACGATTAGGAAAATTTGAAATTACATGTAAATCAATCAAATTTTTTGTGAAATAGTATCTCCTGATTCATTTTATGAAAAATTTATTTTTTGGATGATCGTAAAGATAATGAGCTATATGAAATTTCTTGTAGGCCTATATAAATTAAGCTAACGTAAACCTTAACATCCGGCCCAAACAGGAAGTTAGAATTACCAATATTATAACACAAATTGGATATGATCACCTTAAGAGACTAATTTTATTTAGTATAGTTACAAATATTGTTGGTGACGTCATCAGTGCTCAAAGCGCCCTCTAGCGGTAGATTAAGATAAGTGGCTTTTTGCTATCTCGAGTTTCATTAAGTTTCATCAGCATGAACCTTCAACATAACCACATAACATAGACATCACGGGGGTTCCATCAGTGTGTCACCACCGAACTCTGAATTTTATAAATTTCTTTTCTAATGGTGGTGAGCCTGGTCCAATAGAATCACTTACAAACGCAAACACAAATGAGGGGAAACATGGACACAATTCTTATACTTCCATGGACATTATATATTATAATATTTACACTATTTACAATTTTGAATATGAAGGGAATAATTCTTTAAACTACAAAATAATCACTCTATTTGTCACAGAAAGTGCGCAAATAAATCAACCGAGTAATAAGCTTAATCCCTATGGGGTATTATTTTATAGTTTTGATTTTTAATATGAAATTATGTTCTTAAATAAGTTTCTTACAAGGTTTTATAAGGTTTCTTTCGAATAATAATTCTTATTGGCTCTATTATATTTTCCTTGGTTACCGTGATGAATGTATTAAGTTATTCTTTTAAGTTTCCAGACCTCACTCCGCAGGAATGCGTTAAGCTTTTCAATGTTACATAATATAGACTACTTTCCATTCTTTCTTGTTACTATACGGCAGGCGTCTATAGTTACATCTGATGACTGGCTGCCTCAGTAACTTTGTCGTCTTTCACGGCAGGGTAAAGGCTACTCATACCTCGGGACCGCTACCAATGGCCATCTAAAATATAGAATAATCCAAAAATCTTCATAGACTCTGGCCATAATATTTCATTTAAATAATCTTAAATACTGATAAGTTCAACTTGTCTACAATGATTAAAACTCGCATCAATTTTGAAGTGATTAACCGACATGTTTTGGCAATTAAATACACATATGTACACGTTAATGTCAATCTGTATAAGTATCTCAAATTTAACAATCTTTCTTCATATACTTAAGGGATTTGTTTCGATTGGGTGTCTTGCTTGGTTGAGGGTTGCTGTGATCTGGACAGATTTTGTTGTCGGTGGCTGCAGCTTTGGCACAGATTTAACCGAATCTTGAGTATCAACTCGACCTCCTGAGTTTAAGGTTGCTGGTCGTTGATCCTGGTCATCAAGCACCCTCTTATCTCTCACGTCTTCACTCTCAACAAACGGATTTCTTTCTCTCACTCTAACACACACTCAGTCATCACATCACCTTCTGTCTTTTAATATCAAACGCTACTCAAGCACCTGATGTATTGTTTTGAACAAAACCCATAGCCGGTAACAATAACATAAGACGTAACAGTTTATTTTGGGGTTTTGGGGGGACTGCCACTTGATTGGCTGGTGTGACCTAACCTTGCACGGCATTGGACGAACGTCGCGATTGACAGTTTTCGATTATTGATTATCTATCTAGGGGTGTGACAAATGCTCAACTAAATCTTACTTTGTATAAAACAACCAGGAATTTAGTGGAACTATCGTGACACAGTGGTGGCGCCTTCGTTCCGAACACGTTGCGTCCGTTCTATCAGAACATGTCGCTGTATGTCTCGTTAAATTTCGTTTATACGCTCAAAATAAGATTTGAATTCATGCTGTGCTTCCAGGGCGCAGCCAAAAGTAAAGTATGCCTAACAAAGTATAATGGGGTGTCCGACTAACAGAATATACAATGAAATAATGTAATGCTTATGAGATGATGTGACACCGTGTTTACAAGATCTGGGTTATTATGGTAATTGGTCTTGGGTGATCGAGCTGTACAGAATGAATACCGTACGTCCTTTAATATACAAAATGGGAGGAATCATGTATGGAACTCATTATTATGTATCACAACTATCTTTACATAGCCATGAAATCGTCATTTTATGCTGCCGGTAGTTTGTTTATTTGTTTGCTGTATTTTGCGCACGCACGCACGCACGCACACACGCACACACACCAGTACCAATATTGTTAACACCAAATATTTAATTTTTCCCAGGTGGAGAGTCCAATTTCTATGACGTGCTTGTCCAGGTTGTCTGTCTCGGATATTTCTTCTTCGACACAATCTGGTGTCTATGGTTCAACTTGTACGGCCACGAGACCAACATCTACATCATTCATCACTTCATTGCCATGGTAGCAATGATGATGTCACTTTACCAGGGTGTTTCCGGTGTAGAGATCAACGTTACGATCTTTCTCTCCGAAGTGACGAGCCCAATGTTACAGTTCCGATGGTTCATGCGGGAAATGGCGTTGAAGAAAAGCAACGTGTGGTACCAGCTGAATGACTTTGTGTTCATAGTGACATTTATCGCGATGCGAGGTGTACTGTTGCCTTATCTCGCGTACTATGAGATCATGCACTCGCGACCCAGCGTCGTTTTTAAGTTCTTTGCAGTATCGTTCTGTGTAATGAATTACATCATAACGGTAGGCATTATACAATTTGCCTATCGTAAGTACAAGAACATTTATAGGGAATGGAAACTAGGGGCTAACAGCAATGGTAGAGAGAAATCTGTGTCTGGGAAGAATAGTGACCGAATGAGTAACAGCAGCGTCACATTTGACTGAGATCACGGCGATTAACTTCTTAAATAATATTTTGTTTCGGAAAGAGTTTGATTTGATTTGATTTATTCGCAAAAACCACAAATCAATTTTACAATTAAAATTAAAATACATAAAACTGCCCAAGAACTTGGCACATAATAATGGATATTGCTGGGACAACACAATCAAGTTTAAGACAAAACGTATTAATGTTTGCTTAGAGTAAAAGGACAAGTATTTTAAGAAACAAATTTTAACGAAAACATTTAAGCGAACATGCGCTTAAAACGATTGAAAAAAAAACATATGTCTTTAAATAAATGACAAATAATATAAAATGAAGGCCACAAACAAATTGCACACGGGTGTCCCCTTTAAACAAAATATTGAAATTCAGCAGTTGAAAACCACAGTTGTAAACAGCAGTTTTAAAAATCTTAGGCCTTCTGTAGCATCTGTCCAAATAATTATTTATTGCATATAGGCCTACTCTATATTTTGGGCAACGTTTGAAATTGTTAGCCTAGGCCTATGTACAGTATACATGTTATCATCTATAGCGTTACATTTACTGGTTTCTTGTCTGTACGTTTATAAGCGTTAAATTTGGTGTTAATATAAATTGGTGGTATAGTATCGTATATTTTTTGAAAATAATCTACCATGAAGTTCTCCAAGATAAAGCAACTAAAATCAATTTGGATTTGCAACATTTTCATCAATGACCAGCGCCCGTAGCAAATGAACTGTTGGACCAATTGGGCCTTAAGGTTTATGTGACCATTATATTTGATTTCAATAAAGAATAATGCGAAATAAACTTGAAATTGTATTCTGTTTTTGTTTGTGTGTTTGTTTTGAAGTTTTTTTTTATTTTTTTTAAATTTTTTTAAAAATTTAAATTTTTTTTTTTTTTTTTAGGGGTAGCTAGGTGCTGATTGTTTTTCAAGATGATATTGTGGCCAAATAGTGTGCGTGTTACAAACAGTTAACACAAATTAAAATTACATTTCAACAAGTGACAAAGCATGCAACAATATACAACAATTTAGCAATATTTGAATTTCTCTTCGGCAAAATTGCATCAAAATTATGGAAGGAACAGGTTAACGCAATATGCCCAGAGGTCGGTATATATATATATATATATATATAGCCTATATATATATATATATATATATAGCCTATATATATAGCCTATATATATATAGACTATATATATATAGCCTATATATATATAGCCTATATATATATAGCCTATATATATATAGCCTATATATATATAGCCTATATATATATAGCCTATATATATATATATATATATATGGAGTGTCGTGGCCGAGCGGTCTAGCGCACCGAACTCAAGTTCTGGTGTTGCCAGCAGCAGGGTGTGGGTTCGAGCCCCGGTCGTGACACTTGTATCCTTGAGCAAGGTACTTAACCATAATTGCTTCGTCCTTCGGATGGGACGTAAAGCCGTAGGTCCCGTGTGTTGTATATAATGCACGTAAAGTGGATTGTCGAGCGGTCTAGCGCACTGAACTCAAGTTCTGGTGTTGCCAGCAGCAGAGTGTGGGTTCGAGCCCCGGCCGTGACACCTGTGTCCTTGAGCAAGACACTTAACCATAATTGCTTCTCTCCACCCAGGGGTTAAATGGGTACCTGTGAAGGCAGAGATGGTTTGCTCTATATGCGCTAGAAATGGCAGCAATTGAGCTGTATAAATGGGTACCTGTGAAGGCAGAGATGGTTTGCTCTATATGCGCTAGAAATGGCAGCAATTGAGCTGTATACTCCCCAGGGAGCTGAGATGGTTTCAGGAATGATTTATGAGCCTTATGAGCCTTATGAGCAGGGATAATAATATAATGCGCCTTGAGCGCCACTTAGTTGGTGGATACGTGCGCTATATAAATCTATACATTATTATTATTATTATTATTATTATATATGTATTTTGTTTTTTCTAAAAGCCCAATGTGTTTGTCTCATATTATATATACAGAAAGCACATTGTGTCCGTGTTTTCTCATGAAATACGGGTATTTTAATTTCCTTCGGCAAATTGCATCAAACGTATGGAAGGAACAGATAAATACAATATGCTCATAGGTTGATAGATATCATTTAGTTTTAGGCGAAATGGAAATACTGGTACCTATCCAAGGAAGTTTTCTCTCTTTCTCATGAAAAAGCTTTAAACCTACGATGCAATATGGTGCAAAACCAGAGTTACGGTACAATATTAAGGTATCTGCTCTTAAGTTACTGATAATATTTCATGGAACACTTCCAAAAACTGTTTATATAAGAAGTGCACCACATTTAGAGAAAATTGGGGAAAATAAATCTACAATTTTGCCCGCTATGGAAAGAACAACGCCCTCTATTGTTAACTATTGTAAGAATTTGTAAATCTAAATCCAATTATTTCTCACGATCAGTTAAGCTGCTACTTTCACGGTTGGCCCCATAAAAAAGTTTTAATAATACTATTTAAAAAATAATAGTAAAATAAATAGAACAAAAATGGATGTTTTCTGTAAAAATTCCTTAAAGAAACATTTATACACTTTGAGTGGGTGACATGTCATTTCAAAGTACGAGACTTACATGGAAAGGTCTTTCTCAAACAACATCATCCTTATTTTGGCAGTTTTGAAAAATGCCATGAATAAATGTATACATTTTTACCAATAGTTATGTTAACGCTGTGCTCATCACAACATTTGAAGAAATATTAAAACAAAGTCATACATTGCTTTTCAGACGAACAAAGATTGTACATTTAAAGTATGGTGAGTTTTTAAGTTGCTAAAGTCGGCAGCGGGAGAACATGATCTATTAGACATGCATAATAATGTAATTTAATTGATAAGATTGGATTTTGATATAATTATAATGTTTCAACTTTTAATAATTTATTTTATTTCATATTTTTGACAACGCCGTTTTGACTTTTTAGTATGCCAATCACTGTGCAGAAAGTCTATAAATTTACGACCGTGTAAAATACATTCGTTTTAAAACTGCAATCTTTGTTCACCATGTGCACAGCGTGCACAGCGCCCGCAGCGGCGAATCCTGTGAGAGCAAAAGCGGGTTGATAAGGTTTTCCCGGTCAATTTCTGCAAATAAGCAGCCAATTTAAACACTGCGTCATTCTGTTTAGCGCGAAATTGAATGCTGCCCAAAATCATCATTCAATTTCGTTTTATGAGTAGGCAATAGTACTCTTGCGTCATGCAATTTAAACAAAATAACCATCCAATTTAACAATCCACTCGAACATCATTCAATTTCGCAGGAGCATTTCGCGACGCGTATTTGGTCATTCAAATTCATTATTGGGCAGGCATTTGTGAAATTTATCCAACTTAATTGACACTTTGTTAAATTTCGTTTAACTTTAGTTTCCTATAGATTTTTAAAGGTATAAAAACGGTTCACTAATGAATGAATGGACAATAAGAAACCAGGATAAAATATGATAAAGACACACTCAAACAATAAAAACAGGTTATAATGAAACAGTCCAATATAACATAAATGTTTCAAAAACGCATTACAGAATTATGCCCAGGTCAGAAAACCAATAAAGATTCTAATCAGAGAATGAACAAAGCAAAGTAAGACCGATTGGCTCTATATACAGTGTACGAGAAACGCACATGAATAAAGAAAACAAAATTAAGTTTGAATTAAAGTAAACATATGAAACGTATTATGTTGTCTTTTTTGCATTTGTTTCTCGTATTTTTTTTAAATTCTCATTTTGCGAAATTGATTGCCGTTATACGAAAATGAAAGTAACATTTTAGTGAAAATCTCCAGTCGAACTAACTCTGCTAAATTGGATGAAGAATGTGCATTACTAAAAAGAACGACGTATATGCTAAATTGAATATAATGCCACATGAATTCGCGTAGCCTGAAAATGTAATTGAATGCATGAATTGTTAATTCGAAACACAGTAACAACTGGAGAGACAAAATTGCTTTAATATGAACGTATGAAAGTGAAATTGGCCGCTCATTTGCCGAAATTGACCGGGAAAACATATTTATTAATCTTATCGTGCGTAAACCAGTAAGTCGATCTTGCAAGACTAGACCATATATATATACGAGCAAAATGGAATAACATTGATGACCTGAACTGAGAATAAGAAGAAATTTAAAAAAAATTAATATCTCGAAATCAATACTCACCTTAATGGAAGGCGAGTGATCTACTAGACTACCATGCCATAAAATGTGTCTGTTTGTCTGTCTTTTGTCAGTTTGTCTAAAGGATGACTTTGTGTGTCTTGCATTTTTAGCAAATGTTTAAGTGGATTTTTATAGATTTTTATAGATCTTGCTAATATACTGAACAGCAAAAGAAACGCAAGTCCGAGGACAGCAAAAGAAACGCAAGTCCGAGGTCTTGTCAAGTTTTCAAACAGAAGACAAACCATTTTGATTCTAATCACTCATTTAATGAAAAATGCTTTCAATTTGTGAGCTGAAAGTGACTGTTGAAATTGCATTGCAAGATTTTCACATTCAACAGTCACTTTCAGCTCACAAATTGAAAGCATTTTTCATTAAATGAGTGATTAGAATCAAAATGTTTGTCTTCTGTTTGAAAACTTGACAAGACCTCGGACTTGCGTTTCTTTTGCTGTCCTCGGACTTGCGTTTCTTTTGCTGTTCAGTTTAATTTTGATGATATATTTTTGGGGGATTTTTCTACTGTTTACTTTTAGGCCCCCAAAAAAGTCTCCGGTTTCTGGTCTCCGCGCGCGTCGCCTCAGACCCGCGCGTCGGCATTTTAATGTTTTTTTCCCCTATGAAACGATATCCAATTGCTGGACCGATTGGAATTCTGCCATGTTATGCTTTAAACGACATTTTTCCACACTAGGGGTGTGAATGTTTGCCCGATTTGTGAGGCTTCTCTTAGCCACCATACTTTGTATATAGGCCTGTGGGAAATTTGGTCCCCGCAAATACAATTATCACGTATTTCCCTGTTGGCAAAAAAAAAAAGATGCCCGAAAAAAAAACGAAAAAAAAAAACGCGTCACCAATTTTGAAGCCGACCGATAACCAGATTTGGCCTTATCAAATCTTTCATAGATTTCTTTAACTTGTATTTTATTGTGAAGCGCCTTGAGCGTCAAATTTTGACGTAGTATAGTTGCAGTAGTATAGGTTTGCGGTATTAAACGCCGTGTAATTAAGTTGTATCATGGTTCTGATAATAACTTTTTTATAACTCCACGTTTCGGTCAGTGAACACGAAAGTAAACCCCATCACAGGTTCTTCTCCAACCTTACAACTCAATAGAGATTAATTACATTGCTGCCACCATGCCTTTCTGATTTTGTCCAACTGGTAATGTCCAAAAACTGAAGTTAGTTATTTTTTATAGCATCTTCGGGGAACAAGCCATAACATAATTATTATTTAGAACTTACTGATTAAGACAATCATTATTTTGTAAATTTTTTCTAGTTTTTACAGTATAACTGCAAAACCTGAAGTACACCAGAGGTGTTATTAGGCAACTCGCCCAATATAAACTACCCAGCGGTGGAATAAAGTTGAAACCGCTTTATTGCAGGGTACGTAGTCAAATGACGTCAAATGATAATCTAGTGATTACTGATGTTATGCCCTCCGGCCCTTTAAAAAGTATTTCAAATATTATGCACAATCACTTAAACTGATTATTGATGTTATTAGAGAAGTTATTCGTGGGTATATGCATAACTTAATTTTAAACACTTGATGTGTTAAACAAATTCATCTGATATGAACCGAAGACAAACATTGAAATATTTTGTTTCCTTAAAATAATATTCAAACTGTTTTTTTAGCATTTTGTGAAGTATACGATCAGCGTTGAGGAAAACACTTTTCTCACCAGGCTCTATAGTATAATGAGTATACGGTCCCTGGGGACAAGGTTGAGGAGGGGAGGATGGTTTATGCTAGAGTAGTTATGCAACCAACATTCACAAGGAGGATATCCGCCATAGCTTAATCACAGCGCGTCTGTTGAGCAAAGGACGGTTCGCCACAGAGAAAATTCCCTTTTCTATAGTTATGGAGTGCCATGGTCGAGCGGTTTAGTGCATTGGATTTGTGTTATGATGGCTGAGTCGTCAGAATGTGGGTTCGAATCCCAACCGCGACCGGGGGTACTTGTGTCCTTGAGCAAGACACTTCACCATAATTGCTTCTCTCCACTCAGGGGTAAATGTGTACCTGTGATGGCAGAGTTGATTAATGTGTTTGATTTGCCCATATGCGCTGAAATTGAGCTGTATACTCCCGGGGAGCTGAGATGGTTTCAGGAATGATTTATGAGCCTGATGAGCAGGGGTAATAATATAATGCGCCTTGAGCACCAGTTTGGTGGATACGTGCGCCATTATTATTCAGCCGTCATAATTATGTACATAGAATCAAATCTGTCTATTTTAGGGGTGTCAATCACTGATCTCTATTATTATTTTTGTGTATTTTTTTTCGTGAAACCATCTGAGCTAAGACGAGTCGGCAAATGGACGGGTTGGATATTGGCCCAATTTTTCGGCTTATGACGCGCGCACGGTTTGCTCGGATAGTTGTGTCTTGTCAAAAGAGGGCGTTTTGTACTGCTGTGGAACGAACAGAGCCGTATATTGGGAACGCGTGAAACAAAAATGCACGGTGAATGGAACCAAAATGCACGGTTTATGACGTAGCCATGTATGGTTTGATTTTAATGAATGCCGCGTGACCTACAATCCTCCAATCAAATGACAAGGATCTACTTGGGTGTTATATGTAAGAATAATTGCGGTGACACCATGTGGAATCTCAATTGAGTAGTAATTAGTTCTAAAAAGAACTGGAGGTACAACTCGACGTTTCGATCAGTATGCTCTGATCGTCCTGAGGAGAATGCCGGACTCTGGAAAATGCTGCTGCTTAAGTAGGCTGCTGGAGGATCATCCCATGAATGGATGCTGGAGGATTAGTTCGTTGATGCGCGCAGGCGGGAACTGTTGAGACTAGGATCCTAGGGGTTGGGGGAGAGGAGTGTGTGCTCACTGAACTGAATCAGTTGTTAACAAGCACAGGGGAAGGAGGGTGGTTGACTTAGGATATAGGAGATCCCTCAGTCTGGGGTGGGTTATGGACTTTGGATATAGAAGATCCTTCAGTCCGGAGTAGTGGTCGCCAAATGTCGCTGATGTAGAAACCGATGTCCTGTGGCACAGTGTCGTGTTTGACGATTTCGATGGCCTCTATGATGCGTCTGGGGTGCCATGTGTCGATGGGTGTGATGAGTTGGGCTGCCTGCCAGTCGATTTGGTGGTCCTTGATGTGCGAGTGCTTGACGATGGCGGACTTCTCGAAATCCCCTCTGCGGCCGTGTGCTCAGTGTTCTTTCAATCTGATGGGGAGGTTGCGTCCTGTTTCGCCGATGTACACCTTACCGCACTCACAGGGGATCCGGTAGACTCCCGCTCTGTTGTTTGGGTCCGGTTTGTCCTTGTGGGTGTGTAGAAGTCCTTGGAGTTTGCTGGGGGCTGAGTGGAACACATCGATGCCTGCTCGTCAGAGAAGGCGCTGTAGTTTGTGAGACGTCGAACCTAGATAGGGGAGACAAGCAGAAAGGGTTAGATTACTTACCTTGCTTTCGGGGTTTGGAACCGGCTTCGCTGTGCTGATCTTGCTGGGATTGTAACCGTTGCGTTTGAGGGTGGTTCGGATGTGCTGTAGTTCCTTGGGAAGGCTGTCCTTGTCACAAATGTTGTAGGCACGTTGTACGAGGGTACGGTTGACCGATGACTTGATGCTTGGGTGATGGAAGGAGCGCTGGTTCAGGTACCGATCTGTGTGCGTGGGCTTTCTGTAGACGTTGTGGTGTAGGGAGCCGTCTGGGTTTCTGGAAATGCCAACATCAAGGAACGCGATCTTGCCGTCTTCTTCTGTTTCCATGGTGAACTTGATGCTCGGGTGTTGCTGGTTGAGATGTTGTAGAAAATCCTGGAGTGTGTCTCTGCCACGTGGCCAAACCACAAAGGTGTCGTCCACGTATCGGAGCCACAGCTTCGGTTGGAGGTCGGCGGCGTTGAGGGAAGAGTTTTCAAACTCTACCATGAAAATATCAGCAAGGACCGGGGATAAAGGAGATCCCGGGGATAAAGGAGATCCCATGGAGGTCCCAGCTGTCTGCTCGTAGAACTTGCCCTGAAACTGAAAACAACTTGAAGAGACACATGTTAGTAGCAAATCATGAATTTGGTCAGGGGTGAGTGATGTGCGATCATCAAGGGAAAGATCTTGTACGAGTCTGTCCTTCACCAGGAGGCATGTCTCTGTAGTTGGGACATTGGTGAATAGGGTGACAACATCAAAACTAACCAAGATGTCGCTGGGTTGAAGGGTGAGGCCCCGGGTGATCTCAACGAACTGACCGGAGTTGGACACATGGTGTTGAGTGAGACCCACCAAGGGTCGGAGGATCTTAGCTAGATGACGGGCTGTGTTGTACGTAGGTGAACCTCTGGAGGCGACGATGGGGCGGAGAGGAACATCAGGTTTGTGAATCTTCGGCTGGCCAAAGAACCTAGGGCAGGATGAGCTGGATGGTCTGAGATGTCGGTAGAGTTGGGTGGAGAGGGCACCGGCACGGTGGAGGGCAAGGAGTTTGCTAGCGACTCTTTTCTCTATGGATGGGATGGGGTTCTTCTTGAGGGGGCGGTATGAATCGGATAATAAAATGTGACTTACCTTGTCGGTGTATTGTTCTCGGTCCATGATGACTGTAGCGTTGCCTTTGTCTGCGGTGAGGATGTGGATGGAGCTGTCCCGTTTGATGTCCCGTAAAGCGGATAGCTCTCCCTTGGAGAGGTTGGGCTTGGCTGGCTTGGCTTGCTTGGCTTTACGCAAAACATCACTCATCTGTAGTCGGACGTCATCAGCATCAGTTTTGTTGAGTCGTCGCAGGGCTGGCTCAACTGACTGGATGATTTCTTCCGTTGGGATGGATTTGGGTGTGAGGGCGAAATTCATCCCCAATGACAGTAGGCCTACTGATGTTTCGATAGGCGTGAGGGGCGTTGGCTGAGGTTGACGACGGTGTGTTTCTGGAACGCGTGCTGTGAGCGGAGGTGTGAGGGTTGCCTGAGGGATATAGCTGATCCCGTAGGTTTACGTGAAGCGCGGTTGGAGCGAGATATATGAGATCTCCAAGACTCCGAGTCGGATGGTCGTGGGGATATAGAGGATCCCTTAGACCGGGTGAACGCGCGATTATAATAACTTTTGTATGATGGAGATTAATGACCAGACTGCACACAGTCCACCCGGGTACCACACCCTAGACTTGATTTCAAGTCTGAGATCGTGGTTATTTTTTGTCTACCAGGACATCAGCCACGCAAAACGCCGTTTACCCCTACTGGCTATCACAGCCCTAACTCGTGTGATCGAAGAGGTTAATACACAAGAGGGCGCTATTCAATGCGATACTGCATACTGTATTGGCTTCAGGCAGACAAAAAAAAAACACGATCACAGACTTGGAACCAAGTCTAACCACACCCAGGCCGCGCCCCGGGTCCGGTCCGCGATTTTTTAAAAATTGCCATCCCGCGATATTTCAGCCAAGATGTCTTATACATATTCGTCATCTTAAATAACGTGCCATGTGATTGGCTGAAATATTGTGGGATGGCAATTCTTGTTTGCAGAAAAAAAATCGCATCCGGTCCCGGATCCCTAGGCCGGCCCTGGCCTTTGTACTCGACTCGCCGCGCCCATAATTCACTAAGCACATGAACACGGATACTAACAGTTACAGTACGTATACGTGTGCTATAATATAAATATACTACACGTAGTTCATATCCGGATGATCACACGCTTTGTATGTATGACATGGAAAGTCCATAACACAGTACTAGTACAGTACAGCAGTTGTACATCGTCACACCATCGGGAAGAATGCTAAAGTTACTCACTACAGCTAGTGACCAAGCTACAACGAAAGCGTCGTTAGCACATTTGTCAAGATTCGGTGAAGTTTTAAAAACCTTGCTCCAAGTTATACCGTTGTGTTAAGATGGACAAACTAAAGAAGAGTTTTCGTTTCAAGACGGTGAAAGTGCCAGTAGTCCAAGAGCCAATTTTGACAGACGACGAGCGCCAGGAGCTTGGGCAGTTCAGCTACCCGTGGCATAACATTGTGTTTGAAGGTGGCGGCAACAAGGGGCTCGCCTATGTTGGAGCAGTACGGGTAAAGTCATAATAATGATCGTTGTACATTTTGTTGTCAAAGATTTATAGAAGCTAACCTATAAATATAGGCCTACATGAATTTGATCTGGGCTTGAAATCGGAATATATCATCCATTTACCATTATGATGCACCTAATTGTAACTAATGTAACTTTTGTAAGTGCTCTTCCTTCCTCCATGGTTTAACCTTATAAGGTTAAACCATGGAGGAAGGAAGAGCACTTACAAAAGTTACATTAGTTACAATATAAGCCTATCCTCAATTTACCCTAAATGACGCACCTAAGGTTATATAATCAACTGGACAGTAACTTACAAATGAAATTAGCAGTTTGGTGTTTCAGTTTGTTTCAGTGAAGAATTCTCTTGTAAAATGCTGAATTTCAATGCATAATCATATGCGTGGACGTCTTGAGTGCCATTTTTTGAGACGCACAGAATTGTGGTCGTCAAAAAATTGATGTTGGTATAATCATGGAGGTACTCACCCATAAACTGTTAAAGTAGATGGGGGCACAGAAAATGTACCCAAGAAGAAAAACAGTTGAATCATGTTTCATCTGCGTGCCGCGCAGACAAATAAAATATTATTGACGTCACAAAAGCTGCGCCAAACAGATGCCCCTTTTTGTATCCCTGTATGCTTTGCGGCAGTTGCTTCAGTGCTATTAGTAGGCAGGTCACACAAATTTTAATATTGTGCGTAAATCATTTCAAATGGATCTTAACTTGAAGGGCTTGATGAAAGAAACACAAATCTGAAGAAAAAAATTGAAATCGGACCTACCGTTCTTGAGTTATGGCAAATTAATGAGGTCAAATTTAAATAGCGGTTTTAGCCATTTTGGTCAAAAAAGAGGAAATTTGAATATTTTACATTTTTACTTTTATATTTCAACATCAATTAGCAGATTTGGTCAATCAAGTTTTAAATTTTACCAATATTTGGGCAGGGAAATTAATCCAAAAAAAAAATAATGCCACATTTCTTTTTAGTTTTGGACATAGGGCTTGTTAAATATGGTCCATTATGCTATGGTCCTATCACGGGACAAGATGGATTTCGTGAAAAATGACTAAGTCCAACTAATTAATATGCATAAATGCTCTAACTTGAGAACGGATCATCTGACAAGCCTGAAATTTGGCACAAGTATTGTTTGTACTAAAAGCTAAGTTTGGAACTCCTTGCCAGTGATCTGTTGAAAATAAAAAATTAAAGAAAAAATTTTAAAATTAAATCTTCATAAACTTTATTCGTGTTTCCCATGATAAAAGTCAAATTTTTTGTAATTAAGTCAAGGTAATTGAAAAAGAAAATATCGTTTTTCCATAAGTGAAAAATTCCTTTTAAATTTTAAACAGTACATGTTGGAAATAAAGCTAATTTTATGATGAAAAATTCTGCCTTTTTTACAATTTAATTTTAATAACAAGTATAAAAAAAAAAATCAAAATTACGGAAGTAACACTACAGGATAGTACAGCCGACAAATCAATGACGGTGACGTATGCATTGCGTTTGTAGTTACAAGATATCACGTGACTCCTTACATTGCCGTTTCGTTTATTGTGCATGACCCCCATGCAGTATGAAAAACAACGTACATTTTTTTCTGATTTTTTTTCCCTCGTTTAATCTTATTTTCTGTGTTGAACTAGGATATATTTTACAAGATTGCACGTAACTGCACACTTAAAAACAAGAAACTAACATGGAAGTCGATATTCTGAGAGCAGAAGCTCGAGTTCATCGCTGCTCCATCCCGACACGCGCTCGACCGCGTTACAAAAATCAAACTCCGTAAGTGGTCAATGGTTTCCGAAACAAAAAAAAATCACGCATTCCCATGTTTGGCCTTTGATTTCGTAGCGTTCTTCATTGATTTTCTTTACAAACTAAAAAGTAAAATAAAGTTCAACTCCTCTACTTTAACATAATTATTCCGAAATTTTATATTTCGAGGTATTTTTGGGGAAAAACATTAATTCCTTATCAAATCGCCATTGTTTTTGTAACAAGCATGACCTAGATCAAGTTTATGCAACCAATAATATAGTATAGTTTTGGAAGTTTTCCGAGAAATGCTAAGCCAAAGGTGCGACTTTCGTACACTTTATGACCTTATTTCCTCCGTCCCATATTATTATTTTAAGACTATTAATCATAAGTAAGGAAGTGGTCAGTGGATTTACATTCATACAGGCTTAGCATTACTGGAAATCACACACACATGGTACATGTACAACTGTACATGGCACACTCTCTTGTGTGGTGGGAAAGAATGTAGAATACATCCCCCACTTCTCTTTTCAAGTATGACAAATATCACAGATTTTTCTTTACAAGATGACAGAGGACACACTTAAGGAGAGGAAAGTGTAGTCAACTGAGTCAAATGAGGATTAGAAAACGATATTTTGGGAGATTTTGAGCAATGAATTGTGTGCACGTCCAGTGAGATGTTGGCCATTTTGTCATCTGCTAAAAACACATGCTTGAACATTGTGCACAAGTAGTAGCAGTTTAGTTCCTGTAAAACTAACCTGAGAAAGTTTCATCACAATAGGTGATCATGTTTTTGAGAAAATGTCAAACTTTGACATGTTTTACAAAAAGTTACCAGACGGCCATTTTTTTTTAAATTCTACATTATAATTCCTGTTTTTTTAAAAGATACATCAGCTTCAAACAAAATAATTGTTCAGGATGATTGATACTTGTACCAACATGACACTAAGTATACTTTAAGATAATAATCTTGATGATTTTGATAATCTTGATAATCTGGCAGTTACCAATGTTGTAGCTTCCCTTTAAAAAATAAATGTTTACTTCAGATATGTACAACTTTGGTACTGGTTCTTCTATTATGTTTTAAGCCTTGCAACCTTCACGCACCACTGGCAATTTTGAAAGAGCGCAAGGCTGTCAGCTGTGTACAGTCTATGCAGATAAGAGAATGGCTCACATCACACAGGGTGTACACACAATCATTGCTCAAATAACTTCACTTGTCCCCTTTAGTTTGTATTTTATATATCATATGTGTACAAGCTATGTTACCTGATCATGATCGGGTTATTGATAGCATGTAAACATAGGAAGTAGGTTATGATTATGTGAAATAAAATATGCAGGGTTGATATGAGGTTTGTGGAAATGATGTGAGCACGTTTGGGCATTCTCTTTGTAGAAACATTTATAGTGAGTTTGGGACCTGACTCTTGAGCATGCATAATAAAATTGTCCATGGGTGAAGTCGGGTTTGAAAAGATGAAGTCCTGCAACTTCAAGGGTAACGGTTTATCATTGCTGGGCCTTGTTGATGGACATTGCGAAGAAATGCATGGAGACATCTAAACAGAAATGTCATTTACAAATTTGTTGGTGACTTAGTGTTTACTAATAGTAGTCTCCCCTCCTAGCCCTCTGAATTAAGTGATTATAAAAATGTTCACAACATTTCTCATGACTACCCCTCCCCCTCCACATTTCTCACGCCTACATCCACCCCTCCCCTCGATGAGTGTTTTGACTGAGGAGTTCAACTTTTGGTAAGTGGGAAATTGTAGGCCCACTCCCATTTAGTTTGTGTATGCTATGCATTCCACTCCATATAATTGCCTTTTATTTATTGCCCAATTTTTTGCGGCACATTTGTGTTTGTTTTGTCAATAAATTTGACCCAAAAGTTTGTCTAACCCCCCCCGCAAAATCTAAAAATACTGCACTGAGTTGAAATATAATCACCATATTGACATGACATAAATGATTACGAAGGTACATAAAATGACTATTAACTATGTATTAAAACTGTAGTATAAGGAATAACAAATGAAGCATGGAGTGCCATGGTCGAGCAGTTTAGTGCATCGGATTTGTGTTCTGATGGCTGAGTCATCAGAATGTGGGTTCGAATCCCAGCCGTGACCAGGGTGCTTGTGTCCTTGAGCAAGACACTTTACCATAATTGCTTCTCTCCACCCAGGGGTAAATGGGTACCTGTGAAGGCAGAGTTGGTTGTTGTATTGATTAGCCCATATGTCCTGAAAAGGCAGCAATTGAGCTGTATACTCCCCAGGAGATGAGATGGTTTCAGGAATGATTTATGAGCCTGATGAGCAGGGGTAATAATGTAATGCGCCTTGAGCACCAGTTTGGTGGATACGTGCGCCATATAAATCCACATTATTATTGGCGAGTTATGATACAAATTTATTTGTCGACCTCATTCGGCTTGATTTGTATGCCATAAATTTGTCTGAAAAGTAACATTTGAGGTCCATAATTATATTCGTTTTAGTGACTGTGTAAAAGTGGTCCAATATCGTGACCTGGGGTCCTTGACTTCCTTGAAAGTGCGAGTATTTTGGATACAAGAGGGCCTGAAAGAAGTCCTAATTTGACTATGGTCAATTGGTATACCCCATAGTACCATACGCTACATGATTTTCCATGCAGCTGCACTCACAGCCCAATCATGATCGGGTAATTTATAGCTTGTTATGAGAATACAGGGACCTGACGTAAACAGTGCCACATGAGGAAACGTGCACAGGCAGCAGGTGCAGGTTCAGGTAAAGTAATGATGTGGGGTACGGCCGCGGCATGGCCGAAAAGATCGGGGGAAAATGCTGAAACGACCTTTTCTCCCTCTCGCACAGAAACGATGACGTCCGGGGATTTCTAAAGCCGGCCAAGACACTCTTGGAATTTTTCCACGCCGCCAGGGGTAAGTCCGGAGCCGGGTACCACCAAGGCATTGGCAAACACTTACGACAAACACAAAAGAGGCGCCCTGAGAGTTACGCTCTTATAATATATTTTAAAAATCTGTGATTTTTAGAGAGAAAAGTGGTGGCAGTGTACTGCATTCTCTCTGGCAATTAAATGCCCGGACTCAGAAGAATTATAGATAACTTATAAATACATTTTTCCTCTTTAATTTGAAGGTTCTTGAAGAGACAGGCATTTGGAAGCAAGTTAAAAGAATTGCTGGGGCAAGTGCTGGTGCAATGACGGCTGGACTACTTGCAGTTGGGTACAGCTCGCATGACTTAGAGGCGTTCTTAAAACAACCAGACCTAGAAAACATCTTTCTTGGTATGTAAGACCACTGACCCTCTAAACACTTGACATCATGTTTCTTAGACAAGCTTGACAATCATGGACACACTCGTTCTCAAGAAAATAGTGAAATTCATTCAGAGTTTATGTAATCATTCTCATTTTTTGTTTGTTTCATGAAATCAACAGTTGTTTTACTAATTTTACTAATATTATAGCATAAGGTGGAGAAAGGACAGAAAGTTGTCAAGAGGTAAATTGATGTGCACATGTGAGGCTGCTACAGACAAAATTGTAAATTTTCAGACATACTCTTTTGACAGGTGGTGGGGGAGGTGAGGGGGGTCTACAGCTTCTGATGTGTACCAAAGACCCAAGAGACCGAGTACACCGTATATCTATATTTCCTTGGGCTTTGTACACCCTCGGTGAGGAATGGGACTCTTGTCTTCACCTTGGGTGATTGTATAATGTAGAAGTTAGATTTAGGAAGGAAAAGTTCATAAATTACATGCATTTCTGCATATTGCTATACAAGCTAGGTTACCCGATCATGATCGTGTTTTCTATAGCATGTAAATATAGGAAGTACAGCAGGTTATGATTAGGTAAAATAAACATGTACATTTACATTTACATATTAAATACATACATTCATACTTGTACCTGTATCACTGTACGTGTACATTGAGAATGTATACATACATTTGTAGAGTTCCCTCGTACGAGTGATTGTAAATGACTTCGTGCGAAGTACAGGGTTGAGCCAAAGATTGAATAAACACAACAATGAGACAGGATTACTAGTTGACGATCACTTATTTTATTAGTCACTGGTGCAAACTCATCAGTTCCTCTCTTTATCCCGATCAATCTCCGACTCTCTTCTTATTCCATCAGCAAACATATTTAACCTCTTTACTTATTATTTTCATTCTAGAACAAAATATTATTTTCTTAGAAAGATCAACTCACGCATGCAGCTCGCGCACGCATGCAGCTCGCGCGTAAAGCATTTTAATAACAATAATTAATTATCTGATTAATTTATGTTATAACTCCATATCGCTACACATGTACATGTAGTACATAGAATCCATGGTGATCACTGTACTCTTTTTCTATTAAATGAAACAATTGCTTGGCATTGGGTCTATGGTTTGATCTCTTTAATTTCCTCTGTCTAAACCAAGGACAGTCTTTAGTACACACTTTACAGCAGGGTCATTCCATGTCAAATTTAAACCCTACCCACTTCAAATTGGTTCATATTTGGTGTATGGGGTAATTTTGGCTCAAAATTGATAATTCAGATTCTATGCTTTCTCTGCACAGTGAAACCTAATACTTGGGTTCAGTATTTAGCCTTGTGCATTGGACTGAGGATATTTTGCCATTGTTACAATTTCCTGTATTCCTACATTCACATTTTGCTGTGAAGGACATCTATAATGGAAATTAAATGAAGTGGGACAAACACTTTTGAACAAGGCCAAAATATAGGTTTTCCCGGTCAATTTAATAAGCAGCCAATTTCACTTTCATACATTCATATTAAAGCGATTTTGCCTCTCCAGTTGTTATTGTGTTACGAATTAACAATTCAAGCATTCAATTTCATTTTCAGTCTAGATGCGAATTCATGTGGCGTTATATTCAATTTAGCATATATACGTCGTTCTTTTCAGTAATACACATTCTTCATCCAATTTAGCAGAGTTGGATTTTCATTAAAATGTTACTTTCATTTTCGTATAACAGCAATCAATTTCGCAAAATGAGAATTAAAAAAAAAAAAATACAAGAAAGAAATGCAAATGACCAAATACGTGCTGCGAAAAGCTCCTGCGAAATTGAATGATGTTCGAGTGGATTGTTAAATTGGATGGTTATTTTGTTTAAATCGCATGATGCAAAATAACTATTGCCTACTCATTAAACGAAATTGAATGATGATTGAGGAACATTCAATTTCGTGCGAAACAGAATGACGCAGTGTTTAAATTGGCTGCTTATTTGCTGAAATTGACCGGGAAAACCTATATTAACTTTATTCTCAATTTATTGAATGGAAAAGGCCCTAGAATTCATTATAATGAATTTATAAACAAAATTTGAAGCATTATTCCACTGGTTATGACATAATGTAATGAAGTGAAACACTCCCATACTGACTGGGTGAGCTGTTTGTAAATACTGATTCAAAGAGAGGAAGCGTATTTGCTATTAATACAAGCAGTTTTACCTACATTACCAATGCTGTACCTTCCTTTTAAGTAAGAGCTTCTAAGTAGTCTAATTAATCTACAAAACTTAGTCATAAAATTCAGTCGAGGCCAAAGACCTGTGTGCAGGGTAATAACACTTTGTTGGTTGTGGTAGAATAAGATTATTTTTGAGTACTCATAGCCGAGTTTCCTGGATGCCCTCTGCTGGACAAAAGTCCCTTTGAATTTCTAGAATAAAAAACGTATGGACCATGACCCTACAATTACCTGTAAAGGTTTTTTGTTGCTTTTCTGGACTGAATGCTTTAGTTATAAATCACAAACTTGTGGACCATGATGCACAATAGTACCTGTTAATATACATACCAATCTTGACCAACAAGATATTGTTCTATTATATCTGCTAGCTGTTGTCTGTGTAAACCAAAACATTTGAAAAAATGATTTGCATTTGCATTGATTTTGAAAGAGCTACAGATCCTCAAAATGGACATGTTCCTTTTAGAAGAAGCGAAAAAAGGACTTCTTAATTCTGTAATTGTGAACACTATTCTTTTAATGGTAGATTTCTATTAAGAGATGATCCCGGAAAATTATAATAATAAAGAATCAACGCAATTGAATGAAGAACAAATAAGAGACCAGGTATAACTTAGATCATGCTGTTGTATTTACATTATTTACAAATATTTACAGGAGCAATGGTTGAAGTTGTATCTCCGTACATGATCAGTTTGAATAATCAAATTACAATTCAATAAACTTAATCCAAACAATTCCACAATGTTTCTATAAATCCTTAATAAATTGGTTGTAGCTAAGTTCATATTCTAAATGTTACGCTGCTTCTTACGTGATACCCTCTCGACCCGCCTTCCCATGTGTGTCACTCCGCACGATGTATGACCTGATGATTAGTCTCCGCCTCAAGGAGCTTCATGCAGGCCATCGGGGTACACATCAGTGCTCAATCAATCGGGACGGGATAGGTCTAGCCCAGGGGTATGGTGGCGGCATCTATAAAATAAAATATAACCAAATCTGTGCAAATTTTGTAGAATAATCTTAACAATGGTTAAACAAGCAATTGAATAACATTAAACAGTCAATAATCTCCACCATTAAACATCTCCAATCTTTCTATAAATTTCTTCGCCAACTTCATAACCTCATTTAAGCTCAATAAACTTCCATTTACAATAATCATCGATGTCTGCCCATTCTCTGAAAAAAAAAAAATGTCTATGCCAATTGCATCTATAACAGAACATCGCTTTAATTTGGACAAATTATCAGTCTCTTCTTCTTCAAAACAATCAATTATCAAATTCTTCAAATACTGATACAACAAAATTAAACTTCACGGTTATTGATTTGGGGTGAAAACTTAGATGAATGTCGAGGCTGAGTGTCATGGAGATCTGGACCGATAGAAGAATTAGTTTTGGGCTCTGATTTGCCGGTAACTGATCAGATCGTGCGTGGACTGGATTTCTCCGCCGATCGCCACTCCTGCTGCTTCAGGGCTTCTTGGCTGTTGGTACGGTCACTTACATATCGCTTTAGGTCACTGCTCGCTTCTCTCTCTCCGTCTGTGATGTAGTTTGATCAGCGATCAAAATCGCTCTGATCCAAACCTCAACACACGATCTCACATAAACTCACACATTTGCATAGCAATTCGACAAACGCCCAAGGCAAATAAAAAGAAACTTACTAAGGAAACGCAACAGACTAAACAACGACAATGACATACGAGAATTTGGGACAATAACCATGGCGTAAATGTTTACATAACATTACTGTGGCAACAGAGAAACGCGCCTAAGTTATAAATAAAAAACGCATGGAAAAATACTAGTAGTTGCAAGAGACTGTTGAAATTTAGTACATGCTCGATTGGCTCATGGCCACATCGGACGAGAAGACTGAACTATTATGCTGACAGTGGGAAAAGAAACAAAAGAATAAAGAAATAAACGCGGTATCCTGACAATTTACTCCTTTTTAAAAGGAAATGTATCACATTTCTTTTGCTATACACTATTTATATATTACGACTCAAAAGTCTGCTCACGTGCTGTCAGACCCTTTGATGGCTCTGAGTTGGATACTAAACGGCTACAGAGTACCAGTGCCATCTCATGATTCGGCCGTCAGCGACTTTTGACTTATTCAGGTAGATAAGTGGCTGGTGATCGGTTTCGAGTACCCAACGGCCGCCCATATAAGTACTGTTGAAACTTTTGCACGCTTCATACAATAACGCGAGACATCTTCCTTTTCCATCACCGAGTATCTGGCGTTGCTCTCGGTCGAGTAATTTTCGACTGGCGTGAGCGCGCGATTGGAAATGCTTGACCACGTTGCTCTGCATCAACATTTCGCACCGATGCCTACGCCTGACGCTGGCGGTTCTAAGAAGGAATGGTTGTTGCGAATTGGGCAAGTGAAGTATGGGTGGATGGGTGAGAGTCGCTTTAAGTGTTTGAAAGGCGGTTTTGCTTCCGTCGTCCCATTGAATTTTGATTCGTTCAATGTTCTTCGCCTTATCTGTAAGCCGGGCTGCGATCGCTGCATAATTAGGTATGAACCTACACAATGTAGTATCCCGCTGGAGACCAAGGAATGATCTTAACTGTTTCTTAGTTTCGGTAGTTTCGCTGACTGGTTTGTCTACCTTGTCTTGCTGCGGTGCAATCTGACCTTGCCCTACCACGTGACCTAAGAATTCGACTCTTTCCATACCGATTACATTTGCTAGGTTTCATGAGTTGTCGCGCTTTGCGTAGTCGCAGTAGTAGTTCTTTAAGTGTTTGAATGTGCTTCTCCCACGTTTGTGTGTGAATCAAGACGTCGTCTATGAAATTTTCGACATTTTCTAGTTCACGCAACAGGGTAATAACACTTTGTTGGTTGTGGTAGAATAAGATTATTTTTGAGTACTCATAGCCGAGTTTCCTGGATGCCCTCTGCTGGACAAAAGTCCCTTTGAATTTCTGGAATGCTTGAGTTTAGAATAAAAAACGTATGGACCATGACCCTACAATTGTTACCTGTAAAGGTTTTTTGTTGCTTTTCTGGACTGTGAATGCTTTAGTTATAAATCACAAACTTGTGGACCATGATGCACAATAGTACCTGTTAATATACATACCAATCTTGACCAACAAGATATTGTTCTATTATATCTGCTAGCTGTTGTCTGTGTAAACCAAAACATTTGAAAAAATGATTTGCATTTGCATTGATTTTGAAAGAGCTACAGATCGTCAAAATGGACATGTTCCTTTTAGAAGAAGCGAAAAAAGGACTTCTTAATTCTGTAAATAATGTTTAATTTTGAGTAGTGGAAAGTTAATGAGAATGTCGTGGTTATGAAAGTTATCTATTATTTGACAAAGTGTTTACAGTATTTGTACAAATTTCAAGTTCTTTTTACCAAAATTATAACCACCTTGCATTGTATTGGTATTTCAGGAATAGTTATTTTAACATTTTAGAGCTTCTGAAAATGATTTATTTTAAAACCATACAAAATTATTTAAATTGGATGAAACATGATTTAACTCTCTTTTCGTTTCTTGGGTACATTTTCTGAAACCCCATAAACTTTTACAGTTTTGGAGTGAGTCAAATAGAAACATCAACTTTTTTGATAACCACAATTCTTTGTTTCAAACACTGGTGTTCCAGACGTCCAAGTGTATGATCACGCTTTGAGATTTAACAGTTTACAAGAGAATCCTTCACTGAAACACAAAACTTCCAAGTTAAGTTACCAGTCCAGTTGATTATTATAGCCTTGGGTGTTTCAAATTAGTTACATGGAGGATAAGTAGTTTACTTTTACAAGTCTGAAATATGTTAACACTGTTATATAATGTATAATTATGAGTAGTACAGTTTTAATATCAAACAATTGTAGTGCATTGTTGCCACTATGTCAACTCCTGATACTCATAAATTTATCCAGCTACATCCTATCAAAACAAACTTCAAAGATAACATTTTACTGTAATATCCAAACCTGACTTAACAAAGTGAACTGTCAATATGTACATTGCAAACAAAGCAACTGCACAGTATTATATTTATTCTATGAGTTGCTGCAGGTTGCACAGTAGTCATAGGATTATAGTAGTGGTTGTATTACACAGGAAAAAGGGTCAATTTACAGAAACCACAACATGGTTTTTGGTGAGCTACATAGCAGAATGTGAGCATATGTAATACCAATTTCCGTCCATCCAATTATAAGGTTTTAGCATCAAGCTTGTCAATTTGTGTTGTGAAATGTTAAATGAAGTTTGTAATCCCCAAATGAGTTCATGTGTCCATGCAATCATGTCTTGAGGTTCCTAACCAATTTTGTTTTAGAAATGGTAAACGTTTTTGGAATTATGTTTAAATTTTGTTTAATTATTGTTAAATCTTTTAGCAAAACTACCCTATTGTGACATTGATATTGTCTTTAAGCATTTAAAGTTTTGCCTTGCTTTTGATGAAATTTAGTCACACTGATCCTTAGGCGAGGGTAGTTTTAAAATTTTTGAGGGCAAATGTCATCTTTTGTATTGAGAAATTTTGGAAACAATCGAGTCGTACTAATTATTTGTAGGTGTCTTGATGTTACTGTTATTTCTTTCTATGGTGTGTTTTGGACTAAGTAACATATATCAGTGGATGATTTCTTGTTATGATAGGGGGGGGGGGCGGTAGGAATTATCACTTACTGCCCCCCCCCCCCATATCACTGACACCCCTGTGATAAATTCCAACATTTTGTATAATACAAAAATTTGTTTTTGAACATATATGTTTTGCTAATACGCTTTAAAAAAAAAGATTTTATTTTTGTTTTCAGTGTACACTAAGTTTCGTGCTTTACACTAAAGGGGGTATATGAGCACAAAGAAATTGTAAGAAAAATGTCTACGTATGCTAATGAGGAGGGGTCCTGTTAGTGAAATATAATACAGGACAAAAAGTGCACTCTGAGTAATTTATTTTCTAGTGGGCGATAATTATTGGTGGGGGGGGAGGGGATGTTGCCCATGACAAATAAATTATCCTAAGTAGATGTATAGTATATGTCAACTAGCATATAACATCCACAGATTGATTTAGATAGCAGACAGGATTTCCTGTAACTATTACCCTACACTGTATAACTATCTGTTTTTAGTAAGGAAACATGTTCAAGGTTACTTATATTTTTCAGGCAAATTTCCCATACAAATTTCCCATATACAAACTATGGTAGCTAAGAACGGCCTCACAAGTTGTTCAGACGTTCATACCCCTATGTAAAAAAAAAGTCATATAAAAACCACATCGTTTCATAGTTTTAAAAAATCAAATCAAATCAAATAAAAAAATGTTGATGTGCGGGTCTTGGGGGTGCGCACAGAAACCAGAGACCTTTTTTGGAGGCCTTATCCATCAAAATTAATTTGCAATTTTAGTTTGCATTTATAAAATGAGAGCACCTTGGATAGAATGATTTCACATGATGTCCGATTCCATCCCTAATCTTACGCCAAGGTATACTTTTGTGTAAATCTGAGAATTGTCAACAAGCCCCCCCAGGCTGATATGTTTATCTAATCCATTTTATTTTATGTTTCATTCACAGATGCCAGATTTGGTATTTTCAGTGTCTTGCCAAACTTTAGGAAACGATTCGGCTGGCACCCCGGTAATAAGTTGTATTCTTGGTTTGGGAAGATGATATCCAAGAAAACGGGAAATCCAGACATCACATTTGAAGAGGTAAAGTTTATCTCTCTGACTCTGCTAAACTGGGAGTCAACTTTGGTCCTAAGGCATAACCGCACAATTCATTATTTTCGGACAAAAAAAAAAAAAGCCTCCGGTTTCTGGACTCCGTGCGCGTCGCCTCATACCTGAGCATCAGCATTTTTAATTTTCTTTTTTTGCTATGAAACGATGTCCAATTGCAGCCAAAATTGCTGGATCAATTGGAATCATGCCAGGCTGTGTTTTAAACGACTTTTTCACATCGGGGTATGAGTGTTTGCCCGATTTGTGAGGCCTCTCTTAGCCACCATACTTTGTATATGGTAAATTTGGTCCCCTCGTATACAATGTATCACGTATTTCTCCGTTAGCAAAAAAAAAAAAAGGAAAAACGCATCACTGCACCGATTTTGAAGCCGACTGATGACCAGAAACTGGAGACTTTTTGGGGGCCTTACAAGAGACCAATTTATTATCTTTCTGGTAATGAAAGCAAATATTCCTGAATAGCCTTTATAGCACTGTAGCTTATAAGCCTGAAGAAACCAAGGAGAAGATGATGAAGAAATCTTCAGAGTAATTTATGGGAGGACAACCCTAGACGAATAATCTAGGGAAAACCCACATAATCAGATAGGGACTAAAAAAACCAATCCATAAGTCAGCTCGAGTCCGAGTGGGATTAGAACCTGGGTCCATAAAGGTGAAAGGCGAGGAAAGTACCGATATGCCAACCTGATGAGGTTTAATCAGATAGCCCTGATGCTACATGTACACATAGTCCTGAACAACATCTCCAAATTATACCCAAAAAAATGTTGAAAATGTGAATATAACTGAGCTGAGATCCACTGTTAACTAACAGTTGGCTGTTATTACATATTTTGTTCATTCATTTGTATATATACTGAGCGTCAAAAGAAACTTATCAAATCTTTGGAAGGACAAATAGTTGAACACAGGTAAACTTCAGTTATCTTTACTAAGCACATGTCAATAAACAAGATTACTGAAGTTTCTTTTGATGCGCATTTTATATTACAGTAATTTTTTTGTTTTAAAGGGATGCTACAGCATTGGTATTTGGTAACATTGGTTTATTTGAAGCCTCCAGTTTTCAAGAAATATATCATAAAACTAACCTTAAAAGTTTCAGCACAATAGGTAAATCTGTTATATATTATTTATATTTTTATGTTTTACAAAATGTTTTAATTGACAAATTGAATCGGATTCTATTCAAAGAATGAAATGCAGTAATAACTATATGATATACATGCTGACACATGTGTTACCATGTGCATTTACAGAATACGTACATCAGGCATAGTTTTGATAGCCATTGTGTGTTCACGCATGATAGGCAAATGCGTGTGGCACTCGTGATTGTATGCTGCCAAGTGCCAATCGATGTACAAAAATAGCTGTTCTTTTTTCAGGGGCAAAAAACGGCAATTAAAATTTTTGCCAATTAGAAATATATTTTGGAAAAGCGAAAGGATGTTGATATCAATCTACCGCAAGAATATTTCTATTTCAGCAAACCTTTAAGAAAAGTGGAGTTATTGTCTATAACTTTAAATTCAATTTTAAGACTTGGTCCTAAACACAGTACTGTCCACTACGAGAATGGATACCAAATCAGTGTTTCCATTTTTCTCTCAAACATGTAGATCGTGGACTGATTTAGCTGAGTCCGTTTGCTTGTTTTAGTTTCAAAGAGAGTAAGCATGCATGCAGTTGTAGAAGCAGTTTAGGGAACATTACCAATCTCATTCCTACCCCCTGAATTACTGATATTGGAGGTCACTATCCATCCACAGATAACGTTACCCTTGGGTTTCACCATAGGCCATTCTTATGTATACTGTAAACGATACGGTATTGCCCCTCAATTGATATTTCTTCATTCTTCAACTTCATTTTCTTCATTTTCTTGTCAGGTATACAAGATGTATGGGAAAGAGTTGTGCATCTGTGTGACCAATCTCAATTTCTTGGATTGTTATTACTGCCATGTCAAGACCACTCCAGATATGTCTGTTCGAATGGCTATGCGGATGTCAGGCTCTATCCCAGGTACATGTCAAAGGTTAAATGAGTTTACAGACAGTGAGGCCATGATTACCTATCGGCAGTGACAAGAATTTGTATACTGAGACGCAATAGAAACTTACCACTTTTTCGACCTTAAATTATCAGTAATCACAATGCACAAATGTAATATGTGCACTCGCGGTGAAGTGGATACAGATGGGATCGAGTACAGTGGACAAAACGTGGACATTTTCCTCAATAAAATGCCAACATTTCTAATCCAAATTGTTGTGTTGTCTTATTTTGAACCATTACAATTTGATGCTATTCCAAAACAAGTGGTAAGTTTCTATTGCATCTCAGTATAGTTGACCCACTGATGTTAGACTTTTGGGGTCAAAGTTTGTGATTGCTTACTTAAATCGATGTAGGGCTGATGTCAGTGATGTGGCTTATTGCAAGTACTCACTGACATTAGGTGTATGCATTTGTGAGCTAGAACTTGCACTGTCTACATTGTACTGTACTCATGCAGTGCTTATCATTTATCCTAGATTTTCACTCTTGTAATGCATGTAGACCTTATGCATATGTCACAAACTGAATATCGCCCTCATTCAGAGGCTAGAGAAGGTCACTCATTGGTTCATGTATGCGCACTGTGCGTGCGTATACGCACAGCGCGCATATGCACAGTGCGCATACATGAACCAATGAGTGACCTTCATTTGCCTCTGAAAGGTGGCGACCTTCAGTTTGCTACGTCATATGCATAAGGTCTATTTGAGGTGATTTTTTTTGTCCAACAAATTTATGGCAGAAAACACTGCCCAAGTTATTCCATTCATATTTATATATCCTAGAATTTGTCATGGTTTAAGTACTGTATATTTTTTGGCAGGAAACTAGCCCACAACTTTATACACTAAAAGATGTGAATTGTTTGAGGTTAATATGTACATTATGATGACCTTATCAAATGTTGGCTTTGTTGATTGGATAAAGGAAGATACGACATGTGTTATAATTACCAGATTATCAAACTAAACAAATTATTACCTAAAAATTTAATTGTTGTCAAGTACACTTTATACCAAGTCATCTCAGTCATCCTGAGAAATTATTTCATCTGAAGTGCTTTCTTCTTCAAGAAAACAGGAATTGTCATGTTGAAAAAAGTTGCTGTTCAGCAACTTTTTATAAAAACATTTTTTTTTAAACGTGGAAGGTTTTTTCATTGTTTTCTAAAAACGTGAGGAAATTTTCACAAGCTAGATTTAAGAAATATTTCCTGAAAACTAGATGGTTGAAATGAGTATGTTACCAAACACTAATGTTGTACCTTCCCTTTAACACTTGGAATTCTGTAACACATTTCATTGATACAATATATGTCATTCCTTTTTCAAATGAAACACAGGTGTTTTCTGCTCAGTGAAGAACACGTTAAGTTCCTTTCCAGATATCTACATAGATGGAGGACTCTTAGTTAATTATCCTATTCACGCTTTTGATGGTAAATTACCGTTTTGAATGATTTACATCCCCATTTTTTTATTGCGAGCCAGACATGAATATTATTACAAAGCATGTGTGTGACCCGCGAGGACAAAGGCTGTGGAAGCTAGAGTTTTTATGTCCTTCTTAAAGGTAAGGCCAAAAAAAGTCTTTGGGTTTTGGTCTTCGCACGTGTCACCTCAGACCCATGCATCAGCAGTTTTAGTTTTCTTTTTGGGCTATGAAACGATGTCCAATTGCAGCTAAAATTGCTGGATCGATTGGAATTCTTCCGTGCTGTGTTTTAAACGACTTTTTCACATCGGGGTATGAACGTTTGCCTAATTTGTGAGGCCTCTCTTAGCCACCATACTTTGTGTATTGGAAACTTGGTTTGGTTCTAATAACCGCATATACATGTATCACATGTTTCACTAGTTGGCCAAAAAAAATAATAATAAAAATTGTGGCCAAAAAAAATTGTGGCCAAAAAAAATTGTAGCCAACCTATGACCAGAAACCGGAGCATTTTTTGGGGCCTAAGGTATAAGATTGGTAATTGAAATAAAAAACAAAATTGTCAAATTTATAATGAGAAACTTATTTGGTGTATGGTATGCTGATGGTGGTATCAATCTTCAACAGATGTCAGTTTGTCTGAGGTGCCGCTACTTTTGAGTAAGGGGAAATAATTACCAGTTCAAATTTAGGAAAGAGTACAGAATTCTTCATTGGAATGAATACAACTAATCTGAATGCACTATCACTACTTTCTCATGATTCACACAATATGATAACCTTGAAACTTTGACACGTTACGTGTTCAATGTTTATTTTGATTAAAAATAAGGAAACATATCTGTACTCACAGAAACGGTCTTGTCAACGTTTCCAATGTTGTACCTTCCCTTTAAACACAATGCAATTAATGTGTGTTGTTATGAACTAGGGTGGATCCAGGGTTGCTGAAAAGAGAGGAGCACCAAGGGGAGGGGGCTCATTGCAAAAAAGGAGCACGCAAGAGGGGATATCCAAGACACTCTTGCATATCCCCCCCCCCCCCCAAATTTGCTTAAAAATGTTTATGAATTATATGTCAGACGTTTTGATGAATCTCCCATCCCTCTGTAGAAAACCACCATTCCATGGCTCCATTACTCGAATTTATTCTGCATTCCTACAGGCTGGTATTTATCCATGAGACCAGAAGACACTTTCCTGAGGAAGATCCAGCCGCTCAGAGATATACGCAAACTGTGGGACCGCAAAGAACGATTCAGCCACAAGAATGAGAGGACTCTGGGGATGCTGTTGGTATGTCCAAGAAAAATCCACAGAAAAAAAAATCACATATTTAAGAATTGCAGGCCTGTGATTTCTTAGGATTTTTCCTGATTTCAGGATTTTTTGGACAAATCTCTCTTTGCCACAAAAATTTCCTTGAAAGAAGAGAAGTAAGCACCAAGGAAAGAAAGAAGTAGCCTGTATTGTGTCCAAACGTCTAGTTTCTTGTTTGTGGGGATGTGGAGAGTCTGTAATTCCTCCAGAATTAAACATCCAGGAGGTTCAGGGGGCTTTGTCCTCTAGACCAAAGGGAGACCCAGGCCTGCTACCCACAGGAGGTTCAGGGGGCTTTGTCCTCTAGACCAAAGGGAGACCCAGGCCCGCTACCCACAGGAGGTTCAGGGGGCTTTGTCCTCTAGACCAAAGGGAGACCAAGACCTGCTACTCACAGGAGGTTCAGGGGGCTTTGTCCTCTAGACCAAAGGGAGACCCAGGCCCGCTACCCACAGGAGGTTCAGGGGGCTTTGTCCTCTAGTCCAAAGGGAGACCCAGGCCCGCTACCCATTTTTCAGCATTTTGTACTTTTGTCAAATCATACCCCTGGTGCAAGTGTTCACAAATTTCACAAACATAACTCGCTGGACAGCTGTGAAAGAGTACCATTACAAAAACAAAATTACTCCCATAATTTATGTATGAAATCTTTGCATTGCGATATTTAACAATTGTGATGAATCTATAAAGCACTGTTATACTCTGTGCTTTCTGAGTGACTAAGGAAAAAAACCTCCATGCAACTTGGGTGGGAATTGAACCCACGACCTCCTGCTAGATATGTCAGTGGAGGGCAAAAATCTAATCAATTCCCAATGCAAGAATTTCATCAATAAATGCAAATTGTTCAATGGTCAAGAGGGCTAGACTGCGCTAGTAAGTAGGAGGTCATGGGTTTGATTCCTGTCGAGTCACCTGTGGAGTTTGTTTTCCACAGACACTCAGAAAATGCCGAGTATACAGTACTTCATAGATACAGTGGTGAAGGGCAAAAATCAGATGAATTACTTTCATAATGTTTTACTATTTGGTTTCATTATGTTATATATAATAAAGTTATTTTGTCATACTTTTCTCATAACGATATAATGCCATTTTTAGTGATGCCAGTTTTTGCAATGCGTCTATGCAGTGTGGACATAAAGTCTGTACATTTGGTAATAGCTTATATTATGTTATGCATCTCTGATTTTTCTAAACTAATCTTGATTTTTTTAAATAAATTATATTTCCCATCTAGTATTCAAATTTTGAGCCAGAAGTAATGAAAGATGCCCTGAACGAGCGTTCTGTTAAATACCTAGATTACTCTCAGAAAGTACCCAACACAAAACTGTCCAAGTAAGTAGCAAATGTCAGCACAGTTGTTTTCTACCATTGTATAGTTGACTGTTTTCATATAGGGTTTCATATGAGGTTGGATTGAAACGTGAAGAGTTTAAGATGTATCACCTGTGTTTTTTACTATTTACTGCCAAATTATGAAAATGTCTGATTTCATCACAACATTGATAATGTGGTAGGATACCCCGGGCCTGACTACTTTTTCTGACCGGAGATCACTCGGGGTAATCTCAAGGCTGAGGTCCATATCTCTTTTGGAGGAAATCTACCGCCAGTTGGTAATTGATTTTCAGTCCCTATGCTGTTTCAGTTTCCTAGATTAAATACACTACAGATATATATATATTTGTCAGCACAAATCAATTGGTTTATTAACCCTCCTACTGTCAGTGCAAATTTATGAACAAACCATTGAGGCCACTCTAAGCCATTGCTATGGAAGGCAGTGGCTCCTAATGACTATACTGCATAGTAACATAATACCTCATATGTCTGTTGGTTTTAGTGGTTTTGTGATTGATGCATTGCAGGGCATACTATTATGTTCCAGTCTCAGTGGCTATACTCTTGAGAGTCTGTGTTTACAAAATAACTGCTGAAAATCCCAATGATGGTTTTTTTACAGTGGTCTCCAGTGGCCTCAGAGTTTTACATACAAGATTACTTAAAGGGTTAGTGTGGCTTATATGCACAAATGATGTGTACAACATATTGGACATTTAGTGGTTGAGAGTGGCCTCTATGTGTAGCAGGGTTAATCAAATAAACTGATAGCATCTTATGCTCATCTCAGCTCAGTAAGTCAAACGTAACCCCTGTACGTCATACACAATCACCATGCAATGTGTAACCCACTTAATCAATAGAGAATTAGCTGTTGCAAACTGCTTACCAACTTAAAGGACCTGTAGTAGTAGTTATTGGCCTTGCGTTTTGAACCTGAAAGAACCTGCTAGGTTCAAAACGTAAGGCCAATAACTACTATTTTCCAATAAATCATACACGTTCAGTCATATACATCAAGGCAAGTCATACACTTAAATGACCAAATACACCATGCGGTCACCACTGAAAGGCCTAAGCAAACACACATTAACAAAAGGTTTCTCTCACTGTTTTGTTACAAAGGTTTCCTTTATCAAAGAAAAACAAATACTTTGAAATGAGATATTTCACAAAGTCATTGTCAAAAGCTGGTTTAAACGTAATTACGCGCACAAATATATTAATTTTGGGACATATTGTAAAACATTCTTCTTATTGATTTCATGGTTCATTTTGAGCAGTTTGATTTTAGTCATTTCCCATTGTCAATTTGGGGTGACATGGCCGAGTGGGTTAGTGCATCCAACTCATGGATGAGTCATCAGAATGCGAGTTAGAATCCTGACCGTGACCACGGTGCTTGTGTACTTGAGCAAGACACTTAACTGTAATTGCTTCTCTTCACCCAGGAGTATAAATGGGTACCTGTGAGGGTAGAGATGGTTATCGTGTTTTATTAGCCCTGTAGTGCCTAAAGAGGTTGCACATAATGGGCTGTATACTCCCCAGGGAGCTGAGAAAGTAATTGGCCCAGGAATGGCTTTGGCCCAGTGACCAGGGGTAATAATGTAAGTGCGTTGAGACATAAGTCTATGTTGAATGCAATTTATAAGACCGCACTTTGATTATGAATATCCAGGAAGAGACTGAAGAAGATGAACATAGCCCAAATTGAGGCTCAGCATGATTCTCTCGTGGATGCAATGGACAAACTCATGGAGGAGTTAAATCTACAAGACCTGGACATGGACGGTAATATCTCCAGGGAAGAATTCAAGAAAGCGTTTGCTAATGTAAGTTCCCCCCTTGTTATTAATAAGTGAGAAAGTTTTTTTTCCAGTTTCTTAGTAGATACATGCATATCATACAGTATTAGGAAACATATTCATTTGCTATATAAATGTATATAGCAAGATATACACCCCCATCCAGTTGGTAAATGTGTCATCATTTCTACATATGCCATGTCTCCTTCACATGGGGTGGTTCCAACAATAATCTGCTTACGTTCAAAAAACAGTGCCCACTTTTTTCTTTATAGAATTACTGAAAAAAAAGTGTAAAAGTTGATTCTGATTTTATGTTTTGCAAAAGATTGGAATCTTACTAATGCCTACCACTTCAGCAATAGAATTGGATTGAAATTGTGAAATAAAGGTTGTCAGTCTAAGTCATTACAAATTTAATAATTCCTGCCTTGAAGCCACAAGTAAAACATGTTTGCATGCTGTCAGTACATGGGCATATTATGTATCCACTTATAGTGAATGATGAATGATAAATTAAATGATGAATGATAAATTAAATGATACATACAATTAAAGACGGAGAAGTGGTTATGATCATCTTTCTCTATTTTCGCCTTATTTCTTCCTTTTTTTACAGACAGATTCCAGATTTACTGACGACCAAAAGATTTTGCTCTTTGGTGAAGATGGCTTAGATTCTGACAAGATATTTGAAAAGCTGGATTTTGATAAAAATGGAGAGGTTTGTGTCATTTAATGTATCAAATATATTCATCAACTTGGTCGGTTGTTTAAACGTCATGACTAGGTTTTTCGGTTTTGATTTCAACTATTCCACCGATACTATTGGTCTACTTGTCAATTAGTAATTTCTAGTCAAATTTTTTTTTTTTTGAATTTGCTCCAATTTGATATCAACTAGAAAGTTATGTTTATGTTACAGCACAATAATTCATTAGTGGATTAACAATTTTTTTTAAATCACCACAGGTTAGCTTCAGAGAATTGGTGTACTGGGCGGAGAAGCGTGGTCTCAGACTCTTGTCTGCATTCCGTGGCTACGAGAGAAGGGAAGTGACAACGATGACGGAATTCTTTGCAACGATGATGGACTGTCTCCTCTTGAACATGAAACGAGTCTTTATTCAGGTACAAGCAGCCCCTGTCATAACCAGTTCATCTTAAAGGGACAGTATCGTCACGATCAAAGCAGACTTTTGACAGGGCATGGAATCGGTGTGCTCGTTTCATATGAACTCGGTGACTGAAAATAATATTATTTTATTTCTCTTCACAGATGTACAATAAATAAATAACCCATGAGCGCAGGCTGACTGAGATAACAGGGTGTGATAAGATCAAAATTACCGTGGCTGATGCATACATCATTATTATGTAGCCACTAGCTCATTATTTATGCGATCAGCCACAGTAATATGATCTTATTGCACACCGTTATCTAGGCCAGTGTGTGCTCGTGGGATATTTTTTTCAGTCACCGAGCTCATCTAATACTTGTAGACTGATTCTATGCCCTTTTGAAAGACTGCTGTGATTGTGGCGGTACTGTCCCTTTAATAATCCTAACCACAAACAAAAATAACACATGGATGGATAGCTTTCATAATTCCTTATCCAAGTTAGCTATAAGGGTATAAGGGAAAGTGGCAAAAAGGTGGGCACACTGCAAGAGAATAGGGGACACACACAAAAAGTACATGCATGGTAATAACAAAGGTTGGAGCTAGCAAGTTCTCCCATAGCCAGACCTCCCTGAGAGTAACCTCAATCAGACTGATGAAGATTGTTTTGCATCACGCTGACTCTTTGTCTCCAAAACGCTCTATTTGGCTTTATTAACCAAAATTACAATTAGTTTACATTTTGAAAACCTTCAGCTCGGTCCTTATTGCCAGTGAACATGCCCAAAACCAGTCATTAACCTGCGGTAAAGACCGCGCGACAAACTTTATTCCATTAGTAAAAATTGCAATCTATTCTAAACAGAATTCATTCCATTATTGAATTGAATTTCTTATTTGAGTAATGAGATCAAGTCTCAGCTTCATGATGTGTCTGCTTTGTTTACTCGTTCAGGAAAATGATCTCTTCCGGACCATAGGAATAGATTGTGTTTACTTGGATGCAATGGACTTCAAAATGGAACATGCAGATCAGCATTTCCTTATCCAGGTAAGCGTGTCTGGTTCCAGACTCTTGTTCAGTGCAAACTCAGTCCAAAGGGCACAGGGAACATCACTGTAAAATGGGTTCCAAAATTTATTACTAGCTGTTTTGTCATATTTCTTTTCTAAACAAATGATAATATGCAGGTGTCGTAGTCAAGGGAGTTGCAAAGAGGATACCATACCATAATGGCTGTTTCATGCCTCTACATAATCAAATAATCCCAACAAAAATTTAAGCCCTCCCCCTTCCTGATTTTGAATCTGTACTTGAGTTGACATTAACATCGTCAATGGTTTAATGTATTTTGGTGGTGCACAGGCATATGAAACAAAAATGAACATGGGTCTGTTAAAGGGACAATATCGTCACAATCAGAGCAGAGTTTCAACAGGGCATGGAATCAGTGTCATAGTTTAAGATTACTGGCGCATTTATGCAGCAGGAACGGTAATATGACCTTATCATGTTGGGTATTATTTTCAGTCACTGAGTTAATCTAAAACTAGCACTCCAATTCCATGCCCTGTTGATCGTGATGATACTATCCCTTTAAATCTGATGTGTTTTTTGTGGCCATCCTGTACAATATTAAATTTGTGTTACAATTTTCACAGCAAGGAAAGCTTGGCTGCATCGCCTACCTGCGGGAATTTGTGGAAAAATTTAATCCGTCTCAAAGAACCAAACTGAGAAATAATCAGCCACCGCGGGACAGTAAGAAGCTCCACCGTGTCACCATGGAAATTTCAAAAGCTCTCAACAGTGAAAGTGATGATGTGGTATTCTCTCCCTCGCCACCTGAGGAAGGTCGACTGGGTGCAGATGTCGATGACGACGTGTTCAGTGCACAGTTGAAGGAGGCCAGTGATGCAGCCCATAGAAAGAAAGCAGTAGCGGATGCTAATGCAGCTGCTGCTGCTGCTGCAGAAGACGAGGAATTGACAAATCACGCCCCTCGGGTTCACAGCCCGAGGAGTGTCCTGTTTGAAGATGAGATACAAATTGTTGGCCACAACACAAAGTTGTAATTGTCCGGATAATTCCTCTGTTGGGATTCTGATCATGTAACAATCGTGCTATTTATGGCTTTGTGGGGTGTTTGCTCTGTAGTGCCAGTACTGTGTTTTCAGGTTCCTGTAAAGAAACAATCCAAACCATGACCTCATCCTTCCAATGTTTTGACGTGTTTTTTTTGCAACCATCATCGGTTTGGGCAAACAGTTGGAAAAAATCTACATATGTACTTCTTATCTTGTATATCAATGATGCATTACTACAAGATTGTTTAACTCTTTCTACCCGGAGTTATTTTACATGTGTGGACGGAATTAATGTAATTAGTGTAATTTGATACTGTAATTTGATACTCTAAACATCAAGGTCAAGTGTGGGAATTATTAATAATTTTTTTCATCTTTTGCCAATTGAAGAGAGTAAGGTATCAAAATAAAGGTTATGACTTACTGAGTGTGAATATTGAGATGGGGGTCATGTTGGGATACCCATAATGCATTGCAGCCATCCAAATATAAACTTATGTTTATCGTTCCGTAGAATAAATGTCAATAAATCTACAAGGTATTGGAAATATGCATTGTATAATAAACAAAGGTGGTTTGTTTATGTTAGAATATGTCAGGGCATAATAAAATTACCCATAATGGTTTGAAACCCACTGTTTATGTAACAAAAATCATAATTTACAACATTGATACAACATACCGTATCGCTATATCGCTATTGTACTTGGTACATATGACCTCGGATTAACAGCTTTTACGGTCGTTTTTTCCCTAAAAATCAAAACTTCCATCACTGTCAGGGTGTTCAAAGTCAACATCGTCAGCATATCACCTTCATCAGCACTTCCCACTTCATAATTCCATGAAAATTTTGTGTGTTTCGCATCTTGTTGTGAGTTCTATGGAGGCCGCCATTTTTAATTCAACATGTGTGGTAAACTGCATAGGGTCATGTGTAATTAACGTAAACAAAAACTTGACACAATCTGAGCTCTCGGATCGGAATGTTTCGTCAGTTCTCGTAGTCATAAACATCATCAATAATCAATATTTATTAGCTAATTTGCATTGAAGGTACATGACCTCAAATTCTTATTGGTTAGTTGCGTATTCTGTTGTCAAAACAAGTCAAAACACAACTATGTTGTCAGGTGATGACGTCGGGCCTATGTCGTGTGTGTGTCGGGCTTCTAAAGTGGCGCGCCATCCGCGTACGACGCGCATATGGGCTTCTAAAAGGGCGCGCCGTCCAGAAAGAGTTAAAAGACATGGTTAACATAACATTCCTTTGTCAATCATTTCGTTATATGTTGTATGACAAGGCACATTAGTGTAGTACCCAGATCCTGCAAGAACTTCCTAAAACGGATAATCAGAGGTATATACATGGTTGCAAAAAAAGGATATCATTTATGATCCAGTTGAGTTACAACAATATTTTATCATCCAAACTCCAACTAGAAGCTGGTGACCTATTTTGGCTATATCTATTTCTGCTCAGGGGTTAACACTCTGAAATATCAAGGGATTAAAGGGAGCATATGTTTGAAAAAGGCATTTGCTGGACATTTCTATTTTAAACAGTATGTTTTTTTAAATCATGTGTTTTTTAAGGTTTGTGTTTGCCACATTTTTTAGCTTTGTTGTAAAAATGGTTCTGTGTTCATTAACTTTTATTTAATTAACTTTATATTCCAATATCTTCCAACTTTTAGGAATCACTACAAATCCTGTTTATATGAAACTGTTTCTAGGGGATAAAAGCAATTCAATTCATGTCAAAAATCACGCAGCAAATTACATACAAAAAATCACGTTTATTGTTTGATAAAATGACTTCTACAGTCTCCTGATGACAGCTAGAGTAGACTAGTCGAAACATTGAGAACAAACCAACTGGTTCTTCTCAGAGCCATCACTTCTTCCAAGAAGAGATTATTACATGGTGTACCCGAAAGAACTCAATAACAAAATGGCTTCTGTGGAAACAAAATCCTTATAAAACCCACAGCATTCTATTTTTTGACCACTTGATTAGCTAAGAAGCTAAATGGATACAATTCTGATGACAACTTGATCAAATGTGCATTCCTGTATTATCTTGATTACATTTTAACATAAATACGTTAAAATAATTAGAGAATTAGCTGTTGCAAACTGCTTACCAACCTAAAGGACCTGTAGTATAAATGCAAAATAAGTGTTATTGGCCTTACATTTCGAACCTAGCAGGTTCTTTCTCAAAGGCAAAGTAAGACAGTGCAAACCATTATATCACTTTGCCTTTGAGAAAGAACCTGCTAGGTTTGAAACGTAAGGCCAATAACATTTATTTTGCATAAATACCTTCAACTAAACATGGTAATATTCAAAGATGGTTATTTTTTTTAAATGATACACTTATCACTTACGTTGCCACAGTAAGTCAAATTCAGTCAAAAATGTCCTGCATTAACTATGCCATGCCTTAAGCACTCAAAAGGTCAAAATAGTCAAATTACAGATAATGTAATTCAGTAGACAGTTCAAAACCAGTCTGCTCGACAAAAGATTACCCCCACAGGGGCAAAGTTGCTATATCAGGCAAAACAAGTCTGTTTTTGACCAGTGTGGCAAATTGGTGGACAATTGCTTCCAAAGTAAGAGGGAGTTATAAAAGCATTTTATAAATATTTCAAAATAACGTAATTTTGTACTGTTTTTATATCATCATTTATATAATGGATTTTTTGTATTAATAATATAATGGTTTAGAGGGGGAATCTAGATTGTTCTGTCATGCGATAGATTTTGTTTATGTCCAGGTTCAGATCCAAAGATCAGGATGACTTTTTGGATGGTGGGAGGTAAATTTAGTTTGATATTTCTTAATAGATGAGAATAATCTGGTGGTAGTATTTATTTTTTGATATGGTATTATACAATCTTTTTCAACCCTCTTGGATAGTATTAGCATAGAAATGATGACAATGTAATTTGGATGAGAAAATCTCTTCATGGGTCTCCATGCACAAAGTATAATCGAAAAAGTAGAGTACAATTTGCACAACCCAACTCGTATGTTATGAATCATCATTTCCAAAGAGCACATTATCAGTCTGTGATTTCCTAACTACACTGCTCAAAATAAAATAGGACTCAAAAGTATTTCTTGGTCCATTTTGTCCATGTGAGGACACAAAAGCAGTTTTTGGTGGAAGTAAAGTACTAAAGGTTACTCTGCAACATTTTAAACACTTTTCACGTGTTGTGCATGTCTAATGACGGTTTAAACTGGCAGATCATGTGATAAGGCATGAAAATGCAGATAACAGGTTGATGGGAGATGTTTTCATTCTAATGGATGATAACGCCCATCCTCGTAGAGCAAGAATAATAACAGCGTTCCTTACAGATAACCATATTCAGCGTCTGGAATGGCCTGCCATTTCACCAGACCTTAACCCTATTGAGAACATTTGGGCAATTCTCAGTTAGAGTCAGAAGTCACAACCCTCCTGTAAGGAACGTTGCCAACCTGACAGCAGCTCTACAGGATGAGTGGAACAACTTCGACCAAGCTGTGATCCGGAACACCATACTGTTCATGAGGAGGCGTTGTGTAGAATGTGTGCGAGTCCGGGGTGCTGCAACATCCTACTGAAGTCAATTGTGGAGTTACTCATGAAGAAATAAAGCTGATTAGCCAAGTTTGATATTGAATACTGTACATCAACCTGTTAATGCATTTTCATGCCTTATCACATGATCTGCCAGTTTAAACCGTCATTAGACATGCACAACACGTGAAAAGTGTTTAAAATGTTGCAGAGTAACCTTTAGTACTTTACTTCAACTAAAAACTGCTTTTGTGTCCTCACATGGACAAAATGGACCAAGAAATACTTTTGAGTCCTATTTTATTTTGAGCAGTGTACATTATACATTGTTACTGTTAAGTAATAAGTAATATTTGTAGTTCTGCATGGTGAAAAGGATAAGTAAAGACTGTTTGCGGTGACACCATGTTAAATTCTCAAATGAGTAGTAATTAGTTCTGAAAAGAACTGGTGGTTACAACTCGACGTTCAGTATGCTCTGATCATTTTCAGATCATCTTCTCCTGAAGACGATCAGAGCGTACTGATCGAAACGTCGAGTTGTAATCACCAGTTCTTTTCAGAACTAATTGCTACTCATTTGAGAATTTAACATGGTGTCACCGCGATCAGTCTTTACTTGTTACTCATTTTTATTAAAAAGGTTCTTTATTTTTGTTTAACTCTCAACATTTACAATTTGCCTTTAAAGACTGTGCGCCAAAACACTGAGGATGTCAGAAATGGTTAAATATGTGTTATTCATGCAAATGCAAGTACTTTTTTCTTTTATTTTTATAATTTTCAACCTAATACGTAAAGAAATTATTTTTTACTATGTTTAGCTGTAGTAATATATGATAAGAGATTGAAGAAAGTGAGAATGATGGAGCTTTGCCAGTAAACTGAATGGCCATAAATATTGCAGAGGGTCAGTTGGTAACATCCAGTACTTGTTTGAACAACACTGTTTTTGACATTCCTTGTATATATGCAAGCTCATGACTCATCTAGGCTTTTTGCTTAGTGGAAGTTAAGAAATAAATGTGTCTTTTGTTTGTGTAATGGGATGGAATTGAGCTTAATGCTGAGTTGAGGGTAATCAATCAAATTTCATAGATTTTCAATTTGGAATTGGCTTATTTTGCTAACTCAATTTATACATCTTTAATGGGAAGGTACAACATTGGTAATGTCGGAAAAAGTGCATGTGTGTATGCTTACTTTCTTTCAAGCAAGGTATACAGTAAAAATAAACCTGGAAAAGTTTTAGCTCAGTGCAGACTTAGAGTCTAAGTCATGAGAAAAGGGTGAAAAGTATACACAATATTTTTTTTACAGAAAAGACTTATCTATATATATTTTGAAATGTGCATATTTGTCTGTGTTTTCTCTTAAATGAGAGCATTTTAAACATAATTTTTTAAATAAATGATTGATACCTTTATTAACCCCACATCAAGTTAGCTTTTGGTTACTATTTTTGGAGTACTTTTGAAATCGAATAATTACCAATGTTTTACCTTTCCTTTAACATTGGTGTAAACGGTCAAATGACAACTTTTTAAGGTGCTTATATAAACTTATAAAAAAACATTCAGTACTTCCATATTAACTTCTACATGTTTTGCTGTGAAGTCTTAAAATTGATAGTGTTTATATCCAGAGCAGCATTCCTTATAGAGCTTATTATCAAGTTCGTCACACTAGCATGGTTGACTCGACTACTTTTATCGTCAACATTTATGCCATCATAACTTTGTAAGATGTTTTTACCTCTATTTTTGGATATTATAATTAAATGTATAAAAAGTCACACCATTTGAAAAGTGATGTTTTTTTATGTATTTTTACACAATTTTGTATTATCTGTATTAATAAAAAAGTATTTTCAGTTAAAAACTTTATTGATAGTGCATTTTGTAGTGAATTTATTTGTATTGCTACTTATTAACTAATGAATCGTTTGATTCTAGTTTCTAAACATTGTTATTATTTAACATCAATCAAAATATTTTATGGGCAAATATTTGGATGGAGGTCCATGAACAAATGACCACCTCTGTTTTTAGAGTAAAAATGTCGTCAATTGTTTCGCAGTAAGGGCATTTTTAAAATAATTGTTTACATTTAAAATAAACCTAAAATGGCTACGTGCCTGGTGACAGTGCAAGTAAATCACCAAATCAACCATAGAAGCAGGCTTGTGGTATTTTGTGATTTAAATTTAGGGGGTATTAGACACGCCCCCTCAACCCTCCCATTTAATTTCTGCATTCGCCGCTGAAGTCAGCCGGGAAGCGTATTTGTTTTTTACACCGCAGCGACGGGTTTTGTGCACATTTCGCCCTTGTGTCAAGACTATGAACCCATTCAGCACGCATGCGCGCGAAGGGAATTTCGACACGCAAAAAAAACCTACCATCAACGGACGCGGAGAGGGAATGGCTCCATGAGTTCCACTGCAGAGCGCCATGGTCGACTGCAGCTTGGAGTTTTCTATCGTCGCGCGCCTAGGGTTTCGTAGTCTCTCTCTCAAGACCGGAATTGGCACTTTTACTGCACAAAACCCGTCGCTGCGGTGTAAAACAAATATACGCAGCCGGGAAGTCCCAACTCACAAATGGGCCGGCCGGACCTACGTATACATGTATGTACATGTACATAGAGAAAGGATAGAGTACTCACCTGACACATGCATGGGACCTGATGCCGGCGCCGCCGGCGCGATGTGTGTTGGCGTTTCATATTTATGATGAACGGTACGGGAACAGGCGCATCGACTGACAAAAGTACAGCATTTGTGACGTTCCTACAACTTGTTTGTTGTTGATGATATTTGTTCAGTAACTGCGTGCCTTATGTAAGTTTCGTCGTTTCATTTATGACGTTATTTTTTTAATTAGAGATGAACGTTAACTGTTAATAGCTACCAAGCTATATTATGTTGTTCATGCCATGCAACCTGCAGATTGCATGGGGCAATGAGAGGTGACTCGTCCGTTGAACCATGGAGGAAAAAATAGATTTTTTCCTCCATGGTTGAACCAATTCGACTCTGGTCTGGGCTATGACCAACTCGTCCGGACAAAGTCTCCAGTTTTAGGCCACTATAAACTCGTCCGTTGACCAACTCATCTTAGCTCTGTGATTGATTCAGAAGAAGAAATTTTGCGATTTCATGTTACTATTATTCGTTTTGATCTAAGAAAAATTTGAAGGGTATAGACCGGCAGCCCAGAGCATTTTGGTCAAACGAACAAGGTACCAATATCCGAGTACAGGAAGTGAGGAACATTTATTGTGTAACCTAACATATTCAGATATGGATGTCTGCCGGGGACCCCCTGCTGCGTGTGGCCCCCGGGGCCCCCAAAAAGGGACCCAATAGTGGGCTGGATCAAACATAGGAGGTACCACCTGAAACCAAGATAAAATGAACAATTACACTCTACTAAGTATAAAATATCCATTGCCAGACAAATTGTCTGCTGCATTAGGCCCGCCAGACACCCCCAAAAGGGTCTCAAAATTTGGGCTAGATCAAACATAGGAGGTACCACATGAAACCAAGTTAAAATGAACAATTACACTCTACTAAGTATAAAATATCCATTGCCAGACAAATTGTCTGCTGCATAAGGCCCGCCAGACACCCCCCAAAAGTTTACCCTGTGTACACTATGATAGAATTGGGCTAGAAGATATATTAAAAGTACCACATGAAAGTAAGTATAAATGAACATGTACATCTCACGTCGTGTACAGAATAGCCTCTACAAATTTTCCTCTGCACCAGACAATCTGCATAAAGTCCACCAGACCTCCAAAGAGACCAGGGCCGGATTAACCTAGGGGCACTTGGGGCACAGGCCCCGCCCCCATGAAGGGGGCCCCACCAAATGAACCGTTATGTGAATTTCACGTCAAATGTCTATTTAAATTCATGTTCTTATTGTAGCTGGTAGCCTACAAAATATTGTCTAATTTGTCAAATTGTCTTCCTATATTTAGTTACAATAATTATATAGCAGAGCCTGAAATAACGGTCGGACATCGGACGATTTCCGATCAAATTACAGTTTTTCCAACCAAACGTTCAATTGGTCGAAACTTTTGTCCAGACAAATTTACTTGTAGACTTGCCACAAGTCGACTTCTTTTTCCTTTTCATAAGAACCCTCTCAAGCGAAAGTCGACGACGAAGGGCGTCTCAGCAAAATCAAATGTCTATTTAAATTTGAAAAAACAGTGCGATCAGTTTTCTTCAACAAGACTGGGTCTGAGCTCAGCATACCGCAAAGAATGCGGGCTCAGGAAACAAGATGGCAGCGTGGCTGTCAAATTTTTGATCTGTCAAAAGGTGAGTCTACGAAATGATCTAGTATACTATTATACTATTATACTATTACACAAATTAAAAAGCAATGTTAGTGTTTAGCATAAAGAATTATTATACTGCATGGCGGGATTTACCCAACGGAGGGGGTCAAAATGAATCGAAAAAATAAGTCCGATCAAATTTCATTTTGGCCGGACAATTTGTCCAGGCAAATTTTGACCGTTATTTCAGGCTCTGCAATAGTTAAGTATATCGCACACTCCATTGCAAATTGCAATCGATTTTGATCCCGTTCGAATTAATCCTGTTCGTGCAAATGTAGGCGTTCAGGTAACAAGTGGTCACAGGCCCCACCAGACGAGTGCCCCAGGGCCCAACAAGCTTAATCCGGCCCTGGAGTCAACAATGGTCAAGGTCATGGTTTGTTTTTAAAGATGGAAGGATTTTCTTTGAGATGAAATCATGTAAGTCAATTAAGCTAATGAGCTTAAATGAAATAATCACATAATAGATTAGGCCTACTGTTAAAAAGTCATGAAAATGGCGTGAACCTGTTTCTTGTGAATATCTGATCAGATAATGAAAGCAGGCCTGCTATAGGCCCGCCATGCTCAGCAAGGCATGTACACATTTGTAGCCTACCTGATATAGGTTAGCTCATATATGTTGGAGAATGGTTCATGACAATTTGGAGAGTGGATGGATGTCCCAATACCACTTGAACATTTTAAGTGTGTCAGACATCTACAAGTTATGTGTCATCAAGTCTCATAGGTTTATCCACGCAGCATCCATTGATACAGAGAGAGAGACGAGGCTTACGCCTACCTAGCCCTCTGTTAGCATGCAGGTGAACTATATACTGTATACGTCTCATATTCAATGAGCTTGATTTGAAGATGTATGTTGGACATCCAGCCCATCTCCAGGGTATTCATGAGGAGGCAGACATTCGCCTTGCATTCCATGCATCCAGTGTTACTGGAAATGCAGTGATCAGAGCCTCCGATACTGACGTCTTAGTTATCCTCCTAGGAATGATAGGAAGGCACCTGACAAGTCACAGAGCTACGCCATACAGTCGCATGGATTGTGGATCAGGGAATAGCCGTCGACATATTGATGTCAGCAGCATTGCCACCGCCCTGGAGTCAAAGCAGAAGGGACTAGCTATAGCCATGCCAGGTCTTCATGTATTTACCGGCTCTGACTTCACCACTGCATTCTTCACGACTGCATTCAGAGTAAAGCAGAAGAGTTCGTCTGTTCCTTGTATGGCATGAATGGTGACGTGAAGGGTGTCAATGAGGCCAGACACGTAAAACTGTGTCAGATGACTGGGAAAATGTGTACATGCCTTGCTGAGCATGGCCTAGCCTAGGGCCTATAGCAGGCCTGCTTTCATTATCTGATCAGATATTCACAAGATCAAGAAACAGGTTCATGCCATTTTCATGACTTTTTAACAGTAGGCCTAATCTATTATGTGATTATTCCATTTAAGCTCATTACTTAATTGACTTACATGATTTCATCTCAAAGAAAATACTTCCATCTTTAAAAACAAAACATGACATTGACCATTGTTGACTCCAGGGCCGGATTAAGCTTGTGGGCGGCCCTGCATGGGGCACTCGTCTGGTGGGGGTCCCTATATTACCACTTGTTACCTGAACGTCTACATTTGCACGGGTCAGGATGAATTCGAAACGGGATCAAAATTTTCGGATTGCAATTTGCAATGGAGTGTGCGATATACTTTACTATTGCAGAGCTTGAAATAACGGTCAATATTTGCCCGGACAAAATGTCCGGCCAAAATGAAATTTAATCGGACATTTTCAAATTTGATCGGACTTATTTTTTCGATTCATTTTGACCCCCTCCGTTGGGTAAATCCCGCCATGCAGTATAATAATTCTTTATGCTAAACACTAACAGTGCTTTTTAATTTGTGTAATAGTATACTAGTATAATAGTATACGAGATCATTTCGTAGACTCACCTTTTGACAGATCAAAAATTTGACAGCCACGCTGCCATCTTGTTTCCTGAGCCCGCATTCTTTGCGGTATGCTGAGCTCAGACCCAGTCTTATTGAAGAAAACTGATCGCACTGTTTTTTCGATTTTGCTGAGCCGCCCTTCGGTCGCTCGACCTTTCGCTTTGCGAGAGGGCTCTTTTAAGTGAAAAAGAAAAAGAAGTCGACTTGTGGCAAGTCCACAAGTATATTTGTCTGGACAAAATTTCCGACCAATTGAACGTTTGGTCGGAAAAACTTTAATTTGGTCGGAAATTGTCCGATGTATGACCGTTATTTCAGGCTCTGCTATATTGTAACTAAAATATAGGAAGAAAATTTGACAAATTAGACAATATTTTGTAGGCTTTTACCAGCTACAATAAGAACATGAATTTAAATTGACATTTGACGGTTCATTTGGTGGGGGCCCCTTCATGTGGGGGGCCCGCGGCCTGTGCCCCAAGTGCCCCTGGGTTAATCCGGCCCTGGTCTGGTGGACCTTAGGCAGATTGTCTGGTACTCCTTATGCAGAGGAAAATTTGTCTGGTAGGGGCCATTCTGTACTCTGTGAGATGTACATGTTCATTTATACTTACTTTCATGTGGTACTTTTAATATATCTTCTAGCCCAATTCTATCATAGTGTACACAGGGTAAACTTTTGGGGGTGTCTGGCGGGCCTTATGCAGCAGACAATTTGTCTGGCAATGGATATTTTATACTTAGTAGAGTGTAATTGTTCATTTTATCTTGGTTTCATGTGGTACCTCCTATGTTTGATCCAGCCCATTATTGGGTCCCTTTTTGGGGGCCCTAGGGGCCGCACGCAGCAGGGGGTCCCCGGCAGACATCCATATCTGAATATGTTAGGTTACACAATAAATGTTCCTGTACTCGGATATTGGTACCTTGTTCGTTTGACCAAAATGCTCTGGGCTGCCGCTCTAGTAGGCCTAGTACTAGTACTAGTAGTACTAGTAGTAGTAGTGTATCGTCCATGTACGTAATTCGCCGCACTCTCTTAGCATTTCTCGTAAAACTTACAAAACTATGGCTTATTACTGGTTGTATAAACTTATCTAAGTCGTGCTTGTTACAGAAATAAAAGTTATAGTGAAATTGTATGATTTACTGGAAAGTTAGTGCTTGTGAAAGTGGAAAAAGTTGTTTAACCACTGATTTTACTAGATACAAATAGTAAGAGATTTACATGACCTCACTTTTTATTTCACGAACATCTGTGATTTTATTGTTCTATGCCGTCAACAAGCTGTTGTCTGTGGAAACCAAAATATATGAATGCTTTGCATTTGCAATGATTTTTTAAAGAAATACTGATCCTCAAATTGGACACATTCCTTATAGAAGAAGCGAACAAAGACTACTTAATTCATTGGTGTTTATTTCGACGGTAGTGGAAAATTATTGAGAAAATGAAACATTAATATCATGGTTATGAAAAGAAATCTTTTATTTCACAAAATGTTAACAGCAAGGAGATATCCCCATGAACATAACTTAACGTTAGAACTGTCCCACATGTTATAAATATTGGGGAGGGGGACATTCTCCCAGCCCCGGCCACCCTCTCTCCACCCTTCCCCCTCCCCTCCATTTACAAAAATGAATTTACCGGGTTCCACAATGAATTTATTTTGACATGTATTTGGGTTAATGAAAACAAAATCCATACAAGCATTTATGAATGGGAATAAAAGTTTGACACTTGCATGGTCTTTACCACATGTTAAAGACCTGTTTTGTACCTGGGAAATCACCCGTGACCACGCCCAAAACTGGGCATTAACCTGCAGTTAAGACCGTGTGACAAACTGTTATTCCCTTATTAACCAAAATATAAAAATAAATAAATAAAAGTCCAGAACAACAAAATGGGCAGCAAATTCTTGCAAAATTATTTTTAACTTTTCGGTTATCCAGTTAGCAAATTTCTAAACAGTTAGTGCAGTTTCGGTCAGTTAACCACTTAACTGGTTAACCATCCCAGCACTAATGGTAACTAATTCTTTTTGTATTATACATTTATGGTAACAACAGGTTATTGTATTCTACATTTTTGTAAGTCACCATGACATCTTGGGTATGAAAATTATGGAATACATAATTGATGCATAAAAAAATTAAATGAACTAAACGCAATCTTAAATGTAATCAAAACAATCAGTTGACTGATTTTGACCACTATAGCTACTTGCCACTAAAGTTCAGCTATTAAAAAAAAGAGCTGAAGAAGTTTGCATAGTTTTCCTAAAAACAGCCATTCCTATACAATGCAAGATTCATTTTCAATGAAGATTCAAGTCATATCTTTTTTCTTTTTATTTACAGATTCTGTTTTTTTTTATAATGTCATTCTCCTTTATAAGGAGACAGTTATCATCATCATCAAGCAGTATGCTTCAATTTCCATATTCTAATGAAGATTTGCTAGAGCGTATTCCACAGCCAGATGACCATGAGAAGGTGCAACTAAGTAAGGTCTGTATATTTTATATACCACTGCATTGTACTCCAAACACACAACGACCATGGTTATGAGTTTTGCTATCCTGCCCGGCCTGTCGTGAGATATCATGGGATTAGGCACTTGACACGCGAAGCTAGTTCCTAGAACTAAACGCAATCTTAAATGCAATCAAAACAGTCAGTTGACTGATTATGACCACTATAGCTACTTGCCACTAAAGTTCAGCTATAGTAGGAGGGCTAATCTTCTACTCCCTTCTTTCAGACATTAACCCTAACCACCCTGAATCCATCCAAATCCATCCCCCTGTATTGGAAGATTTTGGTGGATTCAGGATACCTACACATTGAGCATGTGGCGGATTTTGATGGATTCAGGATTTCAATAGTTTTTAACTGCTTGGTCATGTTGGTTGATGGATTATAGTTACATGTACTGTATATGTTAGATTTTGATGGATTCTATGCAGCAATATACTATACAAATTTTCATGTGAGCGTGGTATCCTGAATCCGCCAAAATCCACCAAAAATTTAGTGGTGGATTTTGGCGGATTCAGGATATGTCCAATATCTACACTGGCGGATTCTGATGGATTCAGGACACCAGCATTTTGTGTGTGACAAAATTGGTGGATTTTGGTGGATTCAGGATACTTTCTAGTAAAAATACCCAAGGGGTTAGGGTTAATTCCTGCTCTCCCCTTATCTTTTCAAGCTTAATCCCTCTTTCGTCTGGTACCAGGACTAGTACATGTCTGCTTCTTGTACTTTATTTTGTGTTCCTATCACACCTGAATAACTTCTGCTGACTCCTGTGTCTAATAAAGTGTGCATGTTCGTACATCATCCTTTGTACCTTTAAGAAAGAACCTGCTAGGTTTGAAACATATAAAGGCCAGTAACTACTATTTTGCATTTATACTACAGGTGTCCTTTAGGTTGGTAAGCAGTTTACAACAGTTAATTCTCTATCCATTTAATTTTCAATCCTTATGAAGTTTGACAGACAACTACGTTCAAAATGGGACGAGGCTGTTGAGATGGGGTGTTTCCGTTATCGATTGGATGACCTTCAGACAAAGATCCTGCCAGGACCTTTGAAATTTGTTGCACAGGTAAAGATAAAATAAAATTAAAAATATAAAGAAAACGCAATAATGGAGCGTTAAAATGAAGTGTGCCAGTCTGCTGTAATCCATACCCCAGCATTGTACTAAAAATGCGTGCATGCACAACAAGCATGGTAACGAGTTTTGCTACCCTGCCCTGCCTGCTGTAAGGCATCATGGGATTGGGCACTTGACATGCGAAGCTAGTTCCTAGAACTAAATGCAATCTTAAACTAGACGTGGGTGAACCATTCTGTGTGGCGAACACGAACGCAATGGGGCACACGCAAGATACAGTTCTCTCACATGCCACTGTTTCTTTTTGAGACCTTGTGCGTCAGTCTGTGGAACAATACATCATGAATGGCCCAAATCCATTGTTCTTGGAGTACTATGCCGTGGACTAGGTTAGTACATGAGTGGTACACATCATGAAGGTAATAGACTTCTGGTTATATGCAATCAATCTATCTATCTATCTAATAAGGTACCCATCATTAACTTGAAAGTACTGTGAAGGATTTTCAGCAATCTCCCCTTCCTTCAAGTGTTGTTAGGTTTTGTGTTACTTATCACCAGATTTTATCTTGCATCTTTACAGCTGAACATCAAGAGAGCTGTGGAGAGACGGAAACCTCAGAGGATGGACCACGTCAACCAGCCATTCAACCCGGACTTGTTTAATTTCACCAAGGTTAACCCTAAGGAGGTTGGTACAAGCATGACCATGTCAATTAATTAAACAAATCATGTGGTTTGGTTTGGTCGGGTGTGGTGGTGCTGGACTTGGTTAGGTCAAATTAGGCGGGATGAGACTATGCTGCATTTAGTTTGGTTTGGCTGGATGGGATTAGATTTGGCTTGGGTAAGGTTGTTGGGTTAGGGTTGATCACATGACCTACATCTGAAAAGTTTCTCAAAAGTGGTAGGCAAATATTGCGGCATAATGTTCATCTTCCCTGCTGTTTTTCAACGTGGTAAATGCCAGAGTTTAAGCTCATTTGATTGAATCAAGATTGTATGAGTAACTGTGGCCACAAAGTGGGGCTTTTGCCACCATAGCGATCGTCAATCTCTAACGTTACTTATTTAAGTCTTCTGGCTTTTTCAACCTAAGACCCTACAATCATTTTGTGTCAGTGATTTTAGTTTTACATACTATGGACATTGTACGTGTAGTACGTGCTCATTGTGCAGCTATTGGCTTGAACTATCTGTTACAAATGATACTGTATTTGGCTTTGGATGTTTCTGTGGTAGCTTGGTACATTTCAGAATTGTGTATGAAATAGTGTATGGAATGATAATCTTTTCATGTTTTTTCTCCTGTTCAGGTTTTATTTGAGTTAAACCCAGAGCGGGATACAAAAGACTGTTCATCAAATGTCACAAACCACACAATAAATGGTCTACCACACAGCCATCACCATGCTGTGATAATCAATGTCAGTCCATTGGAATACTGTAATATCCTGCTTGTGCCTAGACGATATCAATGTTTACCACAGGTTTGAATCCATACTCTGTTCTTTATCATTAAAATGTTGATTAAGGGAGTGTAAAGTTACAAAGTAAGTGAATTATATTCGCAAAACTTACTCGATGTTGGTCATGGTACCGAACATCCTGAGAAAACGGGAAATGTATTACAGATTTGAAATGGATCATATTGTAATTATTATAAGAATCGTACATTATAAGAATGAAGAGATATATACAGAAACCAACCTGTGAAAGTTTCAGATTCTTTGGTTTGTGTCCTTAGAGCCCCCAAAAAACTCTCTGGTCTCTGTTACCTCGGAGCCACGTGTCGGCATTTAAAAAAATGTTTTCCCTTATGAAATGATGTCCAATTGCAGCCAAAATTGCTGGATTGATTGGAATTCTGCTGTGCTGTATTTTAAAACGACTTTTTCACATAAGGGTATGAACGTTTGCCTGATTTGCCTGGTTTGTGAGGCCTGTCTTAGCCACCATACTTTGTGTATGGGAAATTTGGTCTGATTCCAATAACTGCGTATACATGTATCACGTATTTCACAACAAAAAAACAAAACATCACCACACCGATTTTTGAAGCCGACCTATGACCAGAAACCGGAAATTTTTGGGGGGCCTAATGAGCAAATAGTGAAAATTCATTGAAATGTTTTTGTATTTATTAAAACATGGAAATAGATTATAAGCTGATGATCCATTTCAGATATGAATGGTTCTACATACATTTCATGTTTTCGAAAATGACATCATGTCAGACAAAAAAACAGGATGTTTGTTATCATTACCATCTTAAAACCAAGTAAGCATTGTAAACAATACGCTCCATTTCTTTGGAATAACCCTCCCCCTCTCTTGTACTAAATATACCCCTCTCCTCAAACATTTTAGAAAACTCATCAGTCCTTTTATAACCGTGATCTTTTTGTACAGGCGCTAACCCAAGATGCTATACATTTAGCTCTGGATACTGTATTACTCAGTGCTCACAGGTAAGTGTAAACATATCATCTTTAATAGGTTACACTTCCAGACATTTGATCTTTGTTACTATATACTGCCTTCCTGCTCGTATGCCTGAGTAATGGCATACAACATTTGCATAGCAATGAATGTCTTTCCTCAAACACTGTGACCCAGAATTTCTTATGACCCTAAAATTTCTTGACCCAAACTCCCTAGGCCCATTTACTTACACATAACCTGAATCCACCAAAATCCTTCAGTAGTAAAGCAAGCACATGACATGTATGCACACATGTGTTTCTAATCTGTGATAGATGTACATGGCCAGGGAGCCTCCCTGCATGCATGGAGCAATAAACAGTGTCCACTGACCCAAAGCACTGACCTTGCAATCACTACAACAAACACGGATGTACATGTACCATGGAAAGGCAAGTATGCCTAATAACCTCAATCCTCCAAAGTCCTTCACTTTAGCAAAGAGCATGTAGCATGTAACCTTAATCCTTCAAAATCCTTCACTTTAGCAAAGAGGATTTTGGAGGATTTGGGAAGGTTAGGGTTAATTTTAATGGATACAATTTTTTCTAACTATCTTTCTAATTTATCTCGTACACAGATTTCATAATTTCTTATTCCTGCAACCAATTTCATAGATCTGCTAAGCAAAACATTGTGCTAAGCCGATATTTTTGCTAAGCAATTCCAAATAGACAACCAGCGAAGGGCAATGCATTTTATATGCAAATTTGACTTGTAACCAACAAAACCTGCTTGGCAAATTTTAATGATAAGCATTTTTATCTGCTTAGCAGCTCGATGAAATTGGCCCCACTGGCGTTTGCCAGTAGTCATGATTTCTATTACCAATTGGCCTGTCGACACAACACCTCTTAGGAAAAAACCCTTACAAAGTCAAGGTGTGTGTATATAAATCATAATCAAACTTGTTGAAAATGGCGTTGTATTATGTGCATATTTATTTTGCAGCATTCACACAGCCACTCAACAGCTCTGATTGGTCAATAAGGGATTTTGATTGACAGCCTTACAACTTTCTTATCCAGTAAATAAACAAGCTCTGGATACATCTGACACACAACTGAAAATATATTTTGCCCAATGATTTATTTTGTGCAGTGGTTTCCATCTTGGCTTCAACAGCCTGTGTGCGTTAGCATCTGTCAATCATCAACATTTCCATGGTTACTACTTGGAGCACCATATCTCTATCAAAACAGCAGTATGTTCTTCTTTAAGATAGATTTCTGTGTTTTTATTTTTATTTTTTTTTTTTTTAATTATTAAATGTGCACTTTATTAGTGGATAGAAAATAATTTACTTTTAAAAGGAAGTAATTTTCTTTCATATGACAGGGGCATGAATAAGGAGTAATAATTTAAGTGAATTAATCAATTCATTACTGGTCACCTATTCACAGTTTGACAATAATGCTTTTCTCAATTACATTTTGTAAATGTTTCAATATTTAAGTGATTTAATTCCTTTTATAAGAATAGTAATAATAAAGTTGTTTGAAGGAACACAGACAAACAAACTACTTCAGTTTATATCGTGCCTTTCCCAAAGGTTTCAAAACATTTTGTTACCATTCCAGAAACACCAAGGCAACCCCATTTTCTTTCTGGGTTCTTTTACGTGCATTTTTTATTTTTATTTATTTATTTCTCCCTTCTATTTATGCTATGGTCCCACAGGAATATTTTGATCTTTCTGTCGAAATATATTTTGATTCTTGTTTTTTTTGTTATTTTTAATAATTTCGTCAAAATCTCGTATAGATATCGACAAAATATCTGTTTTCCGTGAGAAAATTTTTATTTTTGTATTTTCTCGACAATTTCGATTCATTTTCGATTTTATTTCGACGACTTTCGACTGTTTAGATCATTTCGACTGGCATTTCGACAAAATTCGACTGTTTAGACTGTTTAGATTGATTTCGATTTTTTTTTCGATTAATTTTCGCTTGTTTTAAAAAATTTGGACAAATGTTCCGATTTATTTCGACTGTAACGATTGTTTAGACTATTTAGAGAGTTTAGATTTATTTCGACTGGTTTTCGAACTTTTAGACTGTTAAGACTATTTCGATTTCATTTTCGAAAGTTTCGATAAAATGTCGACAAAATTTCGATAAATTTGATCGAAACTTTATCGAAAAATATTGGTCAGGTTTAATAATTTTCGATTAATGATTTTTTTTTTCGACAAATATCAACAGTTTCGACTCTTTAGACTATTTCGACTTTTCTCGAAAAAATTTTGTAAAAAATCTAAAATCTTGACGAAACACGATCTAGAGAGTCGAAATCTCTGTGGGACCATAGCATTACACATCAAAGAAAACATGAATAAAACACCACAAATGACATACAATTCGCAACATGGATTATTAAAATGAAGAAAATTAGAGACGGCAAAGACTGAGGTGAAAACAGACATGTCCTATAACTAGAACTTGTAGCTTTGCATGGTGAGGAGGATAAGTAAGAGTAATTGCGGTGACACCATGTGAAATGCTCAATTGAGTAGTAATTAGTTCTGAAAAGAACTGGAGGTACAACTCATTGAGTTGTACCTCCAGTTCTTTTCAGAACTAATTACTACTCAATTGAGCATTTCACATGGTGTCACCGCAATTACTCTTACATGTCTTATAACTAAAAGGTTAAGTCTGCCAATGAAACAGGAATTCAATATTTAAACAAATAACAGATTACATAGGACGTCCCGCTCTACATCCCAATCCAAAGGACGCACACCCTGATAATATGAGCCTAGCGATCACAAACTATTCAATGAATGGTATCCCATCCAGTCATTTCCATTGAGCTTACTGTCTTTTTACAAGGAAAATAGAAGTTTACCAGTTAAAAAAATACCCTCTCTAGCTTTAGCAAGTCAGAGACTATCCTTACCAGGTTAAATGTGCATATTCAGCTAAGCAGACTTGTTCCAACAAATTCACACTATTTTAACACTTTTCTGACTAGGTAACAAGGCAAGTGATTGGACCGTGCCATGAGCTTGCTGATTGGCCAGTTAGGGGTTTCGTGTTCCAGCTGAAAGGGTATACTGTTCAAGAAACTGCAAGGTACATTTGCTTTTGAAGTATAACAGAGGAGTTTCACTTTATTGTTTCGGTTTGCGGTAACACCATGAGTTTCACTTTAACATTTATAATGTCTAAGATATATTGTCAAAAGTTAATTTTGTTTCTCCAAACTGTATGTAAATTCAATTTTGTTGTAAGACTTGTGGCTTTGCTTGGTGAAAAGAATAAGTAAAAGCATCTTTGTGGTGACATCATGTAAAATGTATCTTTTGAGTAGTTGTGGTATTTCTGTTGTGTACACACTGGGAAAATTGCCATCCTTGAAGAACCAGACCCATAATGCCACTCAAAGTAAGTTTAACATCAAAATTCTATAAAGTTTAATACCCAATAATTCTAACTTATCTTTAACTTCAATTAACATTCTTGTTGCTTACTCTGCAGCTCAGTCTACAAAGTGGCATCTCTACTTCAGCAGAAGGAAATCGCTCATAATTTATTCATAACAAGAGGAGATGAACTTGGCCAAGCAGGTCAAATCCATGACCAGACACTCAGGGTTATATTATGGCCAAGACAGTCAATGTTTGGTAAGAGTTTCTGTCAGCGATTGGAATGGGACTTAATGTCAATATTTGTTCGTTTTTCAATATGTAAATGATGAGTGGATCTCTTCTACTGGATGTTTTGTTGAGATTATATCTGTTGATTTTGTATGATGTTGCTACTCAGTTTTACAGAGTGTTTCTGGTTTTTGTTGGCATGATCATATGAATGATATAACGATTGATGAGAAAGCTGGCATATTAATGTAATTTAATTGGGATTATGTCATTAGTAGTAGGTTCAGGGACAGTCCATAGAGACAACTAGGATTCCAATTCTCAATTTTAAGACTCAACACAAGGCTATAATTATGATAATCGTCATTTGACCATGTAAATCAAACAAAATGTCTATATGAACTTAATCAGATGAATTTCACCCGATAGGATAAGGCTTAAAAATGTCTCTGGTTTCTAGTCAAAGGTAGGCTTCAAAATCAGTGCAGTGAACCATTTTTGTTGTTGTTTTGGTAATCTTTTTTCTTTTTTTTAAGTGCTACATGTTAACATGTACACAGACCAAATTTCCCATATATAAAGTATGGTGGCTAAGAAGGCTGCCTAATTCAGGCAAACATTCATATGTATCCCTTTGTGAAAAGTTGTTTAACCAGTTCGCGTCGGAGGCCGTGTATACACGCAATTTGTTTTTGGACAGCGGATCGGAGAGCGTCTAAACACGCCACAGGATTCTTGGGAATATTTGTATGGATTCTTGGGAATATTTGTATAGATTCCCGGTCGACGTGGCAACGAGCCATAAGCATACGGTGGAAGACGCGGTCTCCCCGGTCATGCTCTGGTGAGCACCATTGGTCGTGTTTGTGCGGTAAAAATAAACCCGCCACGGGGTTCGGAAAAACTTTTTTATTCCCGGTGCGAACTGGTTAAACACAGCACAGCAGAAATCCAATCGATCCAGCAATTTTGGCTGCAATTGGACATCGTTTCATAGCAAAAAAAACCTAAAAACTAAAAATTCTGACACGTAAGTCTGAGAAGACGTGCGTGGAGACTAGAAACCGGAGATCTTTTTTTTGGGCTGAAGTGGTTAATGTTGTGTTTGAAACACAAAATCTAAGGCTCTATACTCCAAAAGCAGCAGAGAAAGATTTCATGAATTATTTATTCATTTATCCCCTGGTCAATGACCAGGGGATAAATGAATAAATAAATGTTGACTAGTGTTGTGAAGAATTCTAATTTGAAATATAATGTTTCCAATTAAGACTGATTAAGCTGAAATTTCCCAGGCAGGTTGTATATCTTGATTCAAAGAAAGAACCGATACTCTCAGAAGCAGTTTAGCCAACATTACCAGTGCTATTCCTTACTTTTTTTCAAGTAAAATATACTACTCAAAACAATTTAGGGAACACCGGAATAATCTCAGTTAAAGCAAGATCATTTATTTCAGATAAACACAATGTTTCACAGAATTGATGAGAAACAACTGCACAATGATAAAGGATGCATGTAGTGATTACACATTTCATGACATGACAAATGAAAGAGAGAGCGGGTTGCAAATGAAACTCCTGGTTCATGGAACATTTCAAACATATTTGATGTTAAAAATCTGGTGTTCCCTAAATTGTTTTTAGTATGTTTTTTTGTCCCTAATGTATAAATGTTGGAACGTGTAAAACAAATCATTTATTGTTTTTGTACCAGGTGTCAAACAAGAAACCCCTTCAGTAAATCCAGTTGCTTTCAATGTTGCTTTATGTGAACTAGCAGGCCATCTACCAATATATGGTGAGTATACATATATCAGCGGTAAATCCTAATAGGTTCAAAACATCCAGTTGCTTTATGTGAACTAGCAGGCCATCTACCAATATATGGTGAGTATACATATATCAGCGGTAAATCCTAATAGGTTCAAAACATATTTAACATAGTATTTGATTTCATGTCATTTGTCGTTCTGCAAAAAGAATAATATATTAAAATTGCTATTACTTTTTGTTCTGCTCTTCCCTCTTCTCAGGTCAAGAAAGTTTTGATTCCATGACGGAAGAAATTGCTGTGAATTACCTCAAGAAAGCATCACTAACATTGGAAGGATTTGAAGCATTAAAGGATGAAGTCGGGATGGTTTTTCCTGAGTGAATACCTGAGTTTTTGTTTTATATTAATATGCAGGGACATTTTCTAATGTGTATTTTAATTGACATTGTTTATGGCAATTGGGAAAAAGGGCTTTATTTTGTGTATATATAACATTCACTTTATAGATATTTTTATAATGAAAAGTACAATTACATGTATTTATTAAACAAGTTTTGATGTCAAAATGCTATTTAGGTAGGTACAAAAATATTAATTCCTTGATAATTAAGAGAGAATGAGAGAATGCACCACTTTAGACAATATCAACAATATTTATCTTGTATAAGCAGAATTTGAAGACTGTGTCCAAATGGGTTATTCATTTAGTAACATGATGTCGTTTTAGAGTGTGCCTGGGAAATATAACGGGGATTGTATTTACCACATTGGTTGTCCAAAGGACAACAGATAATTCTGGCCAATAGACCATTTTACTCGGCCGTTGGTAACCTGTCTAAGCTTAATATCAAATGTTCAACTTGTGAAAAGTTTGGTGGTATTCAAACAAAAATGTGCCGTCATTGATTTGAACTTTCTATTACAAATTGTGCTGTATTTGACGACAAACAAGTTAAATGTTTCTGTGGGAGATCGTCACATTTTGGGGGAAAATTGTGTATGAAATCATCTTTACTGTGACTACATAGATGTTGGGGTAGCAGCAGAAGTCGATTACTTACATGAAGTGTGCCAGCCATGGCACACTGTACTCCAAATGCATGCATTCACAATGAGCACAGTTACAAGTTTTGCTACACTGCCCGGCCTACCGTATGGCATCATGGGATTAGGCACTTGATGCATGAAGCTAGTTCCTAGAACTAGATGCAATCTTATACTAGACGTGGGCAAACCATCAGCTATGGGGCGCACACAAGATGTAAGTCTCCCACACTGCACCTTTTTGAGACCTTGTGTGTCAGTCTGTGGAACAATACATCATGAATGGCCCAAATCCATTGTTGTACATGACGATAATCGACTTCTGGCAGCAGTGAAAGAGTTTTGTCCAGTGTTTATTGCAACATTCTTCTGTTTAAAAATGTTTGGGTTGAAAAGGAAATTGTTTAAAATACTGTACATGTATTCATGTCCTAAATCTCTTTGTAGGCTTGCTTTTTATGTTGGAGTGGTAACCATTTGTTACTGGCCTACCTGAAACCCACACAGACAGTGACATGACACCTTTTTATAACATTGTTTTATTGTACACATTTTATTTAAAAGCAACATTAAGATTAATCAGATACTGAATGTTTAAAATAACATCTAAATTAAAACAACAAAATACAGGGTAATATTTGTAGAACCAGCTTTTTTTTCGTACTGTACCTTTGTACATGATCATGAATGCAAAAATCTGTACAAATGTATCTTCAGTGAATTCGTGTACATGCATATACAGTTGCCATAAATGCCAAGGTTTTAAAATAAATTCCTCAGAGTCTCTTCTTTGATAAAACTGATTTTTAAACTGTCCTTTCTCCATTTTATATTCCATATATAAATGAGTAAACAAATATCAATATATGTCATCAATACTTCCCAGATACAAACACCAACGGTGCATGTGGAACGTTGAAATTTATAAAAGCAAAATGCAAACAAGATAGTTAACATACTGAAAATACCCTTAAAAGTCAAAAACAAAATTACATCACATATTTATGGCTGGTTACAAATATGTCAGATTTTTCCAAATTGCAAAATATATTCATTTCCCTCTTTCAAATTACAAGTGCTGCAAGGACAGACATTCGGAAGAAGTGAATTTACATCTTGGCATATTGACATCACAATACTGAATTATATTTCATCAAAAATAGAAACCACTTGGAGAGTGTTCATGTTCTAATCTCTCGCCCGGTAGTGTAGCCCATCCCCAAATTGTGTCAGGCCACCTAAAACCCAACACTGTTTAACCCTCCTATAGGTTTAACAATCAAAGACACTCAAAATTTGTATGTAACTCCCAACCCATTGACTTTGTGCAGTGCACTCAAATAAATGCAAGGACATGTGGCTGTGGTAGGAGGTCAAACCAAAACCACTCAACTGTATATGAGTCTGCATATAACTTATGTAGGACATACACAAGTGTGTTTGACTTTGCCACTAACTCCAGCACAAAAATACACGTGTGAACAATGCAACCAAAAATACTCAAGGAACTGTCTGTGGGTGCGGTGCTTACTGGGCCAAATTTCAGCCTGGGCATAGGAGGGTTAATGAAATAAATGTGCAAAATATTACAAAATTTACTTCCCTTTTTTGTGTCATTGGGGAGGGGGGGCCCTTGGGTGCACTACTGTGTCCAAGATGTACTAGCTAGGATGAGGACAGTCATGGCGTAGAAGTAGGCAAACAAGGTGTGCAGACCCAACTCCAGTCGAGGTCAATGAAGGTTAGAATAGACTTGTGAACAAGCCGTTTCTATAGACCTTTATCTGGTGCAGCTATCGTGTTTTTCAATGTAACCAAACCGAGGCTGGAAGGCAAAAAAAAGTCTGGCATCTTTTTGTATAATGAGGATCAGTATTTATGGTTGTTGCAGATGGCAGCATGATAAAAGTCTATTGCATCATGTTGAATACCTTAATGAGTTGCTGTTTTCATCTGATGGATGGGTGCCTCACAGTTTGAATATTTTTCGTTGTACTCCAATGATTCCTTTGTTACAAAGGCTATTCTCGCCTTCAGGAGTGACATCACAAATGATGTTCTGTTTGGACGGTGACAAGGGCATTGTGGGATTGGCCTCATTGGTTCTTCCACTGCAATAAACAACATTAATAATAATAAATAATAATAAAGATTTGTAGCGCGCACATATCCACCCTGCTGGGTGCTCAAGGCGCGGAAACAAAGAAAAAACATGAATACAAACAATATACAATGATAGCATAGGGAAAAAATTATGTACTGAGATACATGTACCTACAATGCAATTACAAATATACATTATCTTTTAAGAATTGTGACATAAGATGAGTTTTAAGCATCGACTTAAATCTAGTTATATTATGACAAGATTGGAGTTTAGTTGGAAGATGATTCCAGAGTCTCGGAGCCGCGACAGAAAAAGATCTATCACACCAGTTCCGTTTTGAAGTTGGTTCCTTTAGGAGTGACATGTTGCTGGAGCGCAAATTGCGTGATGGAGTGTAGACTTTAAGCAGTTCAGAAATATAAATTAGAACAATGTTATTAAAAGATTTGTGAACAATTAGCATAAGTTTAAAAACAATTCTCTGTGAAACAGGAAGCCAGTGCAGTTCTTTCAAGATTGGCGTGATATGGCATGACTTTCTGGACAAAGTCACAACACGAGCTGCTGTGTTTTGTACGTGCTGAAGACGAGATATTTGATTCTGCGGGAGACCGAGAGGAGAGCATTTCCGCTATCGAGCCGTGATGTGACAAACGCATGTATAATTTGTTCAGCAGCACTTTTATTCAAGTATTTCCTTATTCGGCTAATATTTCTGATATGAAATGATGATATGCGAACAATGTTGGAGATATGAGGTTTTAAAGTCATTGTCGAGTCAAATATAACACCCAAATTACGTGCTTGTGATGAGGGGGTTATCTGCGAGTCATCAATTTTGTAATTAGTCTCGATGGGTCATATCATCCGTTCTTTACATCTTAAAGTCATGAAAATTACAAAAAATGTGACCGGATCATACAAAATGTGACTGAAGGAACTTTGTTTCACTTTGGGATTTGTTCAGCTCAGAAAAACAAGCCCCGCATTGTGATCTTTAATTTTAAACAAAACATGTCAATATCATGTGAATTAAGACTATTTACTGGGTGAAATAAAGTGACAATTTCTAATCATTTGCATTGTGCAGTGTCATGGTTAAGGGCCTGTAATGCATAAGTAGCTGTGGCTACTTCTGTCTCATTTTGTAAGTTTGTTGAATAATGCTCTTGAAAACCATGAATTGTTGATAACTTTCAAGTTGGCACTGTCAACAGGACAGGACAGGACAGGCTGAGGAAATACGAGGAAAATCATAGATTTCCTTTAAAAAGATTACACTGAGTGCTACATTGAAAACCTCCCCACAAGACCAACCTAGCCGATCAATCAAACAGCATGGATTAACCAGTAGGATTTAGCCTTTCCATGACGATTGTTACCATATTGGTAATCTACTGAGCTTTTAAAAGGCAGTGTGGCCAAGATTTCATCATTGCTTAGGCTGATCAGGGTCTTTGACAATAACTAGATGAGTTTATTGTCCAAGTATTCTGGTTTATATCTGGGTATTAAACAGTCCAATAGAGAAGCATACTGGCTTCTTCCTCACTATGTTAAAGGGACAATATCGTCACGATCAACAGGGCATGGAATCGGAGTGCTAGTTTTAGATTAACCCAGTGACTGAAAATAATACCCCACATGATAATGTCATTACCGTAGCCGCAGCACAAATGAGCCAATAATTTTCAGTCTTAAATTAGGACACCAATTCCATGCCCTGTTGAAAGTCTGCACTGATCGTGACGATATTGTCCATTTAACTGTGATTTTGATCCAGTTGCCATCTTCCAACAGTTCAGCTGGTTATACTCACTTGTTTTTCTTCATGAAAGAAAACAGTGTCTGTTGTTTGGATCCACTGGCTGAACTCTTGTCAGTCTTGGCAGTAAGTTTGCTTTTTTGTCGTCTAGACAGACCTGATGCCTTGCACTGACTGGGTTTCTCTAATCCTTGGGGGGGAGGGGAATAAACATTAACAATCACCTGAGAGATTCTTAATTATTAAAAGTTGGACTTCCTTATTTTAATCATTATCATCAGTGGGTTTTTTAAAAGATTAAAGCTATGTGCACAACTTGATATGTTTTACCCCAAAAATAAATTTCTTTAGGATATGTTTTCTATCAAACAAAACAGTTTTCATGTTATGGGTGTCTAAAATTGTGTTAAAAAAAATTATAAATTTTTTTTTTAAAAAGGTGAAAATAAATAAATGATATTCAAACTTTACTTGTTTAAAATATGTGTGGCAGTCGGGGAAAACCTGTCGGAAGTCGCCACGCATATTTTGTAATTATGGACCGATTTACGTAAAAATTTACCATAACTCCTTTATGTGAAAAATCTTAGTTTGAAAGAAATGAAAAACACTTTTACACTATTTTTACTATAATGTCAATTTCACCTCAATTCAAGGGATTTACGTTTACTGCATATCCAACTTTGAAGCCTAATTTCTCCGTTTGTGGGTTTTAGAACCGTCTGTGAAAGGTCATAACTTTAGTTGTGGTTTGAATATTGAACTCATTAAAACTGTTATGAGATCAGTAAAGGGTGTATTACTTGAGTAAATGCTCAACAAGAATTGTAAAAATTTGACCATGTGTTGGGTTTTCCTGGACCGCCACACATATACTAACCTGGTGATATCTTTGGCATGGTAGGAAGCTTGGGTGTGGTGTCCGAGTCTCGTTTCATCTGGTTGGCATTAAGAAGATTTATTGTTAGATTCATGGAGAGTAGTAACCAAATAACCAGTCCTCATTCTTACAAGTGGTTAAACATTTACAGTGATACACCCTGTCATCAGTCTAGCTATTTCTTTAATAAATCATTCATTCAAGGTTTATTGTGCAAATATACTGTCACATTTTCTGGAATTCTAAGTCTGCTCTTAAGCCTATGTTGCCATTGATATGTGTATCATGTTTCATGACTGTGAGAATAAATGTTTTAACTGGAGTGTTACTCAATGAATACATACCTCCTCCGCGCTGAACAATTTATATTGTGTACCAATCAGTGCTAGGCCAGTCATTATCCCAAAATTATCAACAATGAGAAAGGTTATGGTTTTGATATTATAATAATAATAATAATAATAATAATAATAATAATAATAATAATAATAATAATAATAATAATAATGTGGACTTATATGGTGCACGTATCCACCAAACTGGTGCTCAAGGCGCATTACATTATTACCCCTGCTCATCAGGCTCATAAATCATTCCTGAAACCATCTCAGCTCCCTGGGGAGTATACAGCTCAATTGCTGCCATTTCAGCGCATATAGGGCTAATCAAACACAACAACCAACTCTGCCCTCACGGGTACCCATTTACCACTGGGTGGATAGAAGCAATTATGGTAAAGTGTCTTGCTCAAGGACGCAAGCACCCCGGTCGCGGCTGGGATTCGAACCCACATTCTGACGACTCGGCCATCAGAACACAAATCCGATGCACTAAATCACTCGACCACATGTGGCACTCCATATACCCTTATCAAAACAAGACAAACAATATTTAAAAAAAAAAAATTTTTAAACACTTTTCAAACACAATTCTTTTTCTTGCTGCAAAAAAAAGAGCCAGAAACAAAACAATTTTACCTTCTTTTGCAATGATCTCATCCCTGTTTGTTTCTTTGTTTCGTGAGGTGGAGTATTCTCATCACTATCTGATGTGAGATCATTGTGTCCATCTTGCTCCTTCTCTAAGGATGAACTCATCTCACTGTAACCAGTCTCCTCCTGATCGGAGCTTCTTCCATTCAGTGACGAATGTTCATTAGGATTGACCGTTCCTACCAGTAGCTGATCAGTGCATTGGGCTTTCTGATCTGGGGTAGTTGTATCTAGAACTAACCCGTTACCATTCATCATTGTCTCTATCTTTGATGATGGGCGGCTGGGAAGATATTCTGGAATAGATGATTTGTTGTTGATTTTCTCACCAGATACCTCATTGTCCATTACACCACCTGAAAAACTGTCTTTGTTGTTTAACCATTTCTCATATTTCACATCAAGACAATTGTCTTGGAATTGTTTCGGAAAGGAATCTGTTTGTGAAGCGGTCACCTCAATGTCGCCAGGTAGACTCAGCGACCCACTCCTTTGGGTGTTGTCCTCCGTATAAGACAGGCTGCTGAACTGACTGAGATGGAGCGAGTCAGTGTCAATGCTGCACAAGTTGGTCATCTGCGTTCGCCCACAGCTTTCTTGGGAAGCACCTTCCAGATCATCCAATGGTGATTCCTCATCCTTTGACTCCTTCTGACAGCCACCCCACTCTATCTTGTTTGTAGCCGTCTTTCGTCTGAAGTCACTCAGACTCTTAAAGCTTCTTGTATTTCCATCTCTTTCTCTCTTCACGGCACTGGTGACAGATGAATTACTCCGAGACCAACTGAAAGCTCCCTGCTTATTCTGGGTGGTTGCTTTCATAAATGACCTCTTCACTTCTTGGGAGCTTTCCTGTGAGTGTGAGCATTCATGTTCTGAATCCAATTCTGGCTTCACCGTTCTGGAAGCTCTTGTGGTCTCCATTGTACATGTTTCTCCAGTGGACGCTAAGTATCCTTCCCTATTCTGAGTGGAGGGCAACACCGGTGCTGAAACACTTCTCTGGAAACGCTGGAGCCTGTCTAAGGTCGACACCGCAGACACCTCAACTCGACTTGTGCCAGTCCTCTCATTGACATTCACTGTGCTTAATGTCTTTGCTTCATATGTCTCTTCTATAATATCCTCAGTGTCCTCTACCGACGACGGCAGATTGAACGGCACAACACCTTGCTCCTTTTCATTATCTTCTGCAGTGTCCTGAAGTTTTTGTTCTGGTTTCATTGAGAAAAATCTACAAGAAACAAACAGATTTGGGATTTAAAAACTGTAATAAATATTGTTCAGAAAGAATACCACACTGAGCACCAAATAGGGATTTTTTTAAATGACAAAGGCATTATATACTACTCAAAACAATTTAGGGAACACCAGATTTTTAACATCAAATAGGTTTGAAATGCTCCATGAACCGGGATTTTCATTTGCAACCCCCTCTCTCTTTCAGTAGTCATGTCATGAAATGTGTAATCACTACATGCATCCTTTATCATCTGTTTCATTGTGCAGTTGTTTCTCATCAATTCTGTGAAACATTGTGTTTATCTGAAATAAATGATCTTGCTTTAACTGAGATTATTCGGTGTTCCCTAAATTGTTTTGAGTAGTATATTATAAAGTGAAACAAAATGTAATGACCTGATAGTTTGATCCCAGCAGAATCTTTCTCTTGGATCTTTGAGAAAAAATACTGCTACATATCGAAAGAAAAGGCTCATACAATTATGTTATTTGTCCCAGTAAGTGGGAAACTTAAAAATGTAAGAGAAAATCAAAGTGTCAACATTGATCATAACACTGATCCAGCCTGTCAATCAAACAACATGGATTAACCGATTCCATGACAACAGTTGCTATGTCAGTCAAGTGCTTGGCTATTTTTTGCAGGTGGTGCAACCGTGTTTTCAGGGTATTCAATTCTCACCTGCTTGTAACAACTTTAGATCCTCTCAGTATATCCTGACGAGTACTGCTGCTGCTCGGCCGACTCTTAGCAAAAATATTCCTCCTCGATAGAGTTTTGATGACACGTTCCTCCGAACCAAACCCAGTCTCTTGTTTAAGACTGCGATTCTCTTGACTGTCTTCCCTTGAAAAGTTGCTGCGATGCTGGCGGCCTGTGTTCCCTGGCTCCCTGTCTTTGGACTCGGGAGTTTCAGGAACAATGACAGTGAGGTCCACAGAGTGTCTCTTAGCATTTGGTGAGCTGTAAATGGAGGCCAGATCATCATCCGTTGGTAGGCCTTCATCTGCATCTGCATCTGCACATTGAAAGCATAATCATTAGTTAACACAATCATCAACACAAACGAGTGAGCGAGCAAGCGAGCAAGCAATCAAACGACCAATTTAAGTAAGCAAGTAATAAAAGAGAATAAAAAGGTGACAAGCAGGTAATCAACAATGTAAGATCAGGCGCTCTGACAAGTGTGCATGCTAGGAAATTGTGTTATTGATCAAAGTGTTCTTACAGACAAAAACACCTCCCTACACCAACAGTTCAACAGTCTGACAAAGACGTGAATAAAAAACACACATACTCTTAGCAATATGTCAAAATGAGTAAAATTTGGGACTATGTCAGATTATTTCTGAAATCATCTATCAATTCTCCCTGAAACAAACATGTTAAAGGACAGCATACCTGGTCTGGGGCGTTTTCTCTGATGACCTTCCAGCTTGAGGCCATTGACCTTTAGCGTGACCTCTTTCCCATTCATCTGATGTCTTTGGATATCAGCAGGGCCTTCCTCGCTAAAGTCTGGTCCCGGACGGTAGTGCTTGTGCCATACACTGATCCTGTGTCTGGGAAGAGACTTGTCAAAGGGCTTAAAGAGGCAAGAAGGAATGAGAATAGAGGTTGTAATAGAGTATATTTTTGAAAAAAATGTGTTTTACTCTCATGTTTGAATTAAAGAATATATGTTGACAGATAATAATTTAAGTCCTCTAAATAACAGTCTGGTAGAAGTTTCATCAAATGATAACTCCAATCATAATAGCTATTGTGTTTCTTGTCTCCTTAAAAAAACACAATATTCATGAATTTGTCAAATCAGATAAAGTTTCAACATTGGGATTGTAGAGAAGATGTCTATGAATCTACATTCACCCTGGAAGGGTTGCCGGGCAACCAGGCATGACTTGGCACATGACCTTCAACCGAGTGACCTTAATTTAGTAAGTCAGACAACCACTTCTGACCATAGCAGGAGATTTACATCTGTCACCACTTTAACCAATTACTGCTATTAGCCTTCATGCCCCTGGATATAAGGAATTCCAGTATAAGATTTGGATCTTATGAAAATGTTATTGATTAAATTAAAAATAAGTAAAACAGTTATAGGGAAGGTTCAACATTGGTAATTTTGGCAAAACTGCTTCTATGAGTATGCTTACTCTCTTTCAATCAAGATAAACATTTTACAGAGCTGCCAACCCCAGCAGACAAAAAAAATCGTATTCACAATCCCCCAAAATACTATTTTTAACACAAAAATCGTATTCTTAATAAAAACAATGCCAATGTTGATGAAAGACAAAAAAAAACTTGCACCTCACACGACGAAAATCACCTCACGGAAGTCGCCATGTTGATCACATACGCTGCATGCACAGCCAGTACAGCAGTACACACTCACGTACTTAACACAACACGTGGTGCACGCATGCGAGCGATAACGTACATGCACACTCAGCACACATGCAGGCCTCGAAATTGCAGTCGGTCTGTGCCATTGCTGCGATGCCCCCAAAATCACCGTGACATTTCACGGCAATAAATTGCCGTGCCCTTCATTATATCTTGCATAACAAATGTCAACATTAGACAAGAAAAAAAAAAAAATCTTTTTGCTGTTGTTATAAATGCAAACAAACGTTAAAAAGCTATTCCAGTAGACGTAAAAAGACGGCAAAATTGGCTTACCGCTGGTGCCCATAAAACCAAAACGTGTAGTAAACACGTGTATAAATTGGTACCCAAGCAGTCTAGTACTGGGAAACCCACATTAAAATCGCTTGCGTGCATGGTAATTAGGTTCGAAGGCAGACAGCCAATAGGAAAATTTGTTACACGGCATAGTACTACATTTAATTTGTTTATTGGCTGAATTCCTACATAATGTCAGAATTCAGCCAATAGGAAAATTCGTTAGACTGCCAAGTAGGAATTCAGCCAGTACTTTGTTTCATCAACAGTGGGTGCGATCGGTAACGACTACAAGAAACTTAACCCGCGCCTTTCTCCGGCTTTTGGAGCTTAATTGTTTTCTCCTGCAGAAAAATACCGTAGGGTTTGTGCGCATGGACGGAAAGAAGTAGTAACCAGGCAATGTAATTTTTTAGTTGGTATTTTTTTTAAGAAATCGTATTTTTTACATGAATATCGTAGTGTCGTATTTTAATCGTTTTATCGTACGAAATACGACAAAATCGTACTGGTTGGCAGCTCTGATTTTATGAACCAACCTTGTTGTAATCTGGTTTGAAGTCATACATCTTTTTCTTGGTATTAACATCAACATTACCCAGTGCCTGCTGAAGCGCCAGATCGGATGAGTAATAACTGAGACGACATGATGTAAGGTTACTATGACAACGTAGTTGATGTCCCAACACAAAACGATACAAACAAATAAACAATTTGTGTTTCTTCTGGAAATATAAAAAATGCTGGAACAAATTAACAAACACAGTTGACTGATGATGTTTGCCATTTAGCCATGCCCCTAGACAACAGACAACCCATGTGGTAGTTTGTGCAGTAGTTGTTTTTATGTCTTGGTTTTTACTGCATTGTGCATTCAATCTGAAGTGATCTTCTTGGATATTGTTTCATTAGGCCCAAAAAAGGTTCCAGTCTCTGGTCTCTGCACACTTCGCCTCAGACCCGCATGTAAGCATTTTTTTAGTTTTCTTTTTTTTTTTGTTGCTCTGAAACAATGTCCAATTACAACCAAAACTGCTGAATTACTACAAAAAACAGGAGTGCATCACTGCACTGATTTTGAAGATTTTTTATTTTTTTTGGTATTGACTACGTTCAAGTGATTCAGATGAATACAGTAACAAATCACTGGGTGATTATGTTACCATAATGTAGACAGATAACACTTATAAAGGATACGCCCCAGCATATGTAAGGGTCTCCTTTTCAACGTCGTCACTGTAAGGCTGCACGGGTACCAGTCTACGTGTCATGGGGTCAAAGGCCAATTGATACAGGAAGGTGTTATTAGCTTGATGGAAGCCGTCAATGTACTCCTGGGTGACTGTCAGCTTCATCTTCAGATGGAGCGGTAATCTTTTCAGAACCTTTAAGAAAAGAGAACCATTACATTAGGATTTCCTTAAGCGTGCAATATTAACCCTCCGACGAGGGAGGTACCCACGACTTTATTCGAACGTTGCACCTCTCCTCTTTTCAGTGGCAACCCTATCCCCTAGGGAATTAATTATATTAAAATTGTTCTCTGCATTCCCCATTGACTTTTTACATCCAAATGACTTCCCCACATGCCCTGCTATTGTCTAGAATTATTTTCAACCCCAGATGACAAGGCGTTGGCATAACCCCTCCTCTTTCAGTGGCACCTAATTTACCTACTGTAAAAAACAGTAGGGCTCCCGTTCGGAGGTTGTAATTATATTAAAATTGTTCTCTGCATTCCCCATTAACTTTTTACATCCAAATGACTTCCACACATGCCCAGCTATTGTTTGGTATTATTTACAAACCCAGATGACACACAACGGCTGTGTAGTGTATCTATCTCCTGTATAATCTTGCAAACAGTAAACAACCGTCTGGTTTATCTCTCCGGCATGTAACCCAACCATGACCCAACCCAGACACTCTGTCTGGGGGGGTTGGGGGTTATGCCTAGCACTGGCTGTCGCAAGACATCAAACAACACAGTCTGATGGTCAACAGATGGTTCCACTTATCAGTGGGTTAGATTTGGGGGGGGTCTTTATGTTTACACAATGGATGGTTGATTTTGTGCACAGATATATGGCAGTAATTTCTTTTCCAGCCCAGAAAAAAAAAACTACACAGCTCTGGGAACTGACACCCCTTCTAAGATATGTGGAATGGTCCCCTTTAGGATATCAATGACTCTCAGCCATCTGTGGGGTTTTTTTCTGGGAGAAACAATGAAATACATAAAATCTGCCTCTTCCAAGAGGAGGGCTCCCTCGCCGGAGGGTTAAACTACGTATTCAAGCTAACATCGCAAGTAGAAAACTGAGCTTCTTTGGCCATATCACAAGACACCCATATTTAGAGAAAACAATATCGCAAGGGATGGCTGAAGGCCGAGGAAGACCAGCAGCAGGATGGATGGATGACATAATAGAGTGGACTGGTATGAGTATCACAGATGCTTCCAGACTTGCCACCGATCGAGAAAGATGGAAAGCTCTCATCACAAACCACACCAGTGCTAGTTAGCACAATGTGACTACAGAGAGAAATTCTAGGTGAAATTTCATTATATCCATGTGCAACTTTTTGCAATAAATAAAAACATTAAAAAAACAGTTTTTTGTTGTTTTCTCAATAACGTGAGAAAATTGTGATGAAGAAGGAAGGAGTGCCATGGTCGAGCGGTTTAGTACATCGGATTTGTGTTCTGGTGGCTGAGTCGTCAGAATGTGGGTTCGAATCCTGTCCGTGACCGTGGTACCTGTGTCCTTGAGCAAGACATTTTACCATAATTGCTTCTCTCCACCCAGGAGTAAATGGGTACCTGTGAGGGCAGAGTTGGTTGTTGTGTTTGATTAGCCCATATGCGCCGAAATGGTAGCAATTGAGCTGTATACTCCCCAGGGAGCTGAGATGGTTTCTGGAATGATTTATGCGCCTGATGAGCAGGGGTAATAATGTATAGCGCTCTGATACCTTGTCTTAGAGCGCTTTAAAATGCCCGACATTATATGAAAATTTAATGGGTTAGTTCTATCATTACTTAAAAAGTAGATGTTTAAAATGAACGTAAATTAATAAATACCAATGTTGAACTTTCCATATAATATTCCAGAAACCAAACAGTGAATGTTTCAGTTCAACGAGATCTTACACTTCTGACAACATTTTTTAAGAAAAACAAATACAACTTTTTACTTTATGTGCAGTTATGATCTGAAAAAAAGTTAAGAAAAAACATATCATGAGTCTAGATGGTGGAAAAAAATCCGCAAAGAAAGTCAGGGAGTCTGGGATTTTTGAAAATGACACATAAATCACTGAATTCAGCTAATTCACTGATTGAAAAAACTCATCCCTGTAAAACATACTGCATGCTTATTATGGAGTGCCATGGTCGAGTGATTTAGTGCATCGTATTTGAGTTCTGATGGCCGAGTCGTCAGAATGTGGGTTCGAATCCCAACCATGACCATGGTGCTTGTGTCCTTGAGAAAGACACTTTACCATAATTGCTTCCCTCCACCCAGGGGTAAATGGGTACCTGTGAGGGCAGAGATGGTTATTGTGTTTGATTAGCCCTATATGCGTTGTAATGGCAGCAATTGAGCTGTATACTCCCCAGGGAGCTGAGATGTTTTCAGGAATGATTTATGAGCCTGATGAGCAGGGTTAATAATATAATGCGCCTTGAGCACCAGTTTGGTGGATATACGTGTGCTATATAAGTCCACATCATCGTCGTCGTCGTCGTCGTCGTCATCATCATCGTCATCTTCATCATCATCATCATTATTATTATTACAACACAGCACACTACAATCTGTACTTACATGAGTCAAATCAGGATTATTAGTGGCCTGAAACAACTTCCTTGCTTTGCCTAACCCTATCCCAGGCAGGGAGGGCAGGTAGTCACAGCCCGCTGTGATGCACATGAAGCGGAACTTGTCCGCCGAGTACTTAGTGCCCATCTTTGTCGCCTTGTTCAATCGTGATGCCTCGATTTCCAGGCCATTGCCATTCAAGTCCAGCTTGTAGATGACCTAGTTGGTTGGAACGAATATCACATTGATAAAAAACTGGACTTGGGGTAATAGTGAAATACAACCCCCGAGCGCTGTGATACCGTTTGTGTAAGAGCGCTATATAAATGCCTTCATTGTATTGTATTGTATTGAGGGACCATGACGTTTGGAGCCAGAAAGCCAGTGTATTGGACATTTGTGAGTTACTGGATGTTTGTGAGTTATACTATTATCAGAACAACTGGTTCAAGATCCTTGTAAACGAAACTGAGATATTATGCTATCAAAGCAAAATGCCTTTTGTACCACAAGAGATCTGTTGTGTTTTCTTTCAATGCAATGCCACAAGAAATCTATCTTTTCCAATGTTTGTCTAGGAAATGTACTCTATTGGTAAAATGTCTGTAAGCCCATCCATACTTTATAAGAATCAAAGGGATGTACAGAAACCAACCTGTGACATCTCAAGGTATACTCTTATCTGAATTAATATTATACATGCACATTGTATTGGCAACAAAATGTGCATTCATTGAAGTCGATCACTCAAACTATTTTCCCTTGTGGCTTATTTGATGATCTTTACGACAACAAAAATTTAAACAAAAATATGAAATAGAGAAAACATTAAAACAAATTTGCCACCCCTTGCCCTCACTGTGATTCAGCAAGTTGTTCTTAAAGTCAATGCTACACCTCACCCTTGGACAGCCGAAGGCAACAAGGTCGGAGTCTTCAGTGATGATAGCTTGGGCAATGCCTTTTTTGGCCAGGTAGGCTAGCTGGGCATCGGCCTCATACGGTGCCACTATGCAGTCCACATCTAATGACCTGGCTGCCTATATCGCATAAATTAAAAAGGTCTCAAAGGTTAATATAAAAAACGTCACAGGAACTGTAGAAAGCTAGTAAGGATTATAGTTCTATAAACAGCCAACAAGAGAACATCTTTTAACACAAATTTTATCCGACTTAAAGAGAGGCTCTATAAGCAAATATTAATAACTGACCTTTCCGTGAGAGAGGTTACGTCATAAGGAAATTAAACAACTTGCATTTTATTATCTAATCCCAATGTAAAATATGATGTTGTCTGAACCCATTTCGTTTCAAATTTTCAGAAAAAGCGCTGATATTCTTGGTGGCATTTACACAATTGTTTGCCAATTTACTGGAGTGATTTTTCTTTTTTTAATATTTTTAAAGATGTGCTCAGAATTCTTTTCATTCTCTTAATATTGAAAATGAATCATGAATAGATTTGTATTCCAACCCCTGCCTAGCCTTTTATTGTGTTTGTCATTCGGGGGGGGGGGGGGGGGGGGGGGATAACGTGTGGGAAGGATTTCCTAAATTTCCAATCAAGCCGCCATGCTGGTTTTCACTACACACAAGTCTATGAGAATCAGAATGAGGCTTAATATCAACTATAGATGGGTGCCTAGGACAGTGTAAACAACAATGATGGATTCTGAATGACAGAAAGCACTGATAGCAGACCTACATAATGTTGCAGCCATCTTTATTTTATTTCTTATTCCATACGAGACCAAACCGAGGCTGAAAGGACAGAGGATCGGAGCTATGATCATTCAGAAAAACTAACTAAAACAGACAAACAGAAGATCATAGCATTAGGTAGTACCTTCATGACTTCAAGTGCCATCTGTGGCGTGACGTTGACACACTTTGTGAAACAGTCCCTTGCCTCGGACACTTTACCCTCCCGGAGAAACTGCCTTCCTTTCTTGCTGTAAAGCTCACGTCTCCTGGAGTTAAACAAAAAAATTAATGTGGTACATGAAGACCAATCCCAAACATAAACACGTAAACTTTCCAAATCTCTTGTTCAAATTCAAAGTAAGTGATACATTTGTTTTACTACCAGTTTTACTATTCAGTTTAAAACAAAAAAGTGAATAGAGTACTAAGTATACATTATTTTTTTATGTCTGATTATTTTAATTTAATTATTTTAAAATAATTTAAAACGTTTTAACTTGACAGCCTATTAAGTGAAAATATTGGGTTATATTTGTGTGTTGTAGAGTATAGTTATCACACTGGTTTGTGGTTTCACCATGTGGATTAACTCAACTATCATTGAGTAAGACTGTTGGTTCTGGCTCTGATAAGAAACATGTGTAGTCTCTTGACAATGACTAGAGCATGCTAGTTGAAACGTAGAGAGAAGACCAATACACTTCCTATCAGAACCGCAATCCCACTTAAACTATTTCACGTCTTTTACACACCGAGTAAAATCCAAATCCACATTGTGTGGTCAAAAAGCTTTGGACAGTGGACAGCTAAGGGACTGGTCAAAATCTCCATACAAATGACCACAGTATGTCCAGGTTTGTAATATTATCATTTGTATGAACCAACAGACTCCAGGGGCCACTTTCATAGAGCTGAATTAGCTAAGCACAGACAAATTGTGCTTAACCCTCCTACTTCTGGTATCTGTCATACAAGTTGATGCACCATTTGAAACCATTCGCTTTTGTGGTTTTGAATGGTGAAATAACTGTGTACAGTATTGATTCCCCCAAATGGTTTTGAATGGTAGGTCAGCTAATACAAAACCTTGTTTGGATCTTTCCAAATGGTAGTACAGCTAATACAAAACCTTGTTTGGATACTTCTAAGTGGTGAATCAATGGACCCTCTATGCATTTGAATGGTAGTAATAAGTAAAGCTTGCTACCAACACTGTTCAAATGGTATCACCATGTGTGTACAAAACCAATGGGCATTTTTGAAAGTGGAAATTTTGAATGGTTTCAAATGGTCTATCAGTAGGGAGGGTTAATAGCAAAAATAGCCAAATTGCCACATAATGTATATATTGCTTCTGGCAGGTTCTCAGCTAAATTTTGCTTAGCAGATGAGTTTGCTAAGCAATTATTTCTGCTATGAAGCAGCTCTATGAAAATTGGTCCTGGTGCCCAAATAAATGATGGCATCTTTCTATTTTGAGGTTTCACTGCAGCTGTCATCGATACTTACTCTCGTCTGCTTTCTTCCACTATTTTCTTAGCTGGTAGGTGGCTTCCGTCAAACACAAGTATTGGCTTGATATCCATGGATCGCAGCATGTTGATAAACTTCATGCAGTACCGCACGTACCTTTTCATAAAACAATGACAATGTTGCTGTTCAAATAACAAACAGCTTTTAATTAAAAAATGTAAAGATGTGCAATTGATTCTGAGGGCTCTTATTCTGTGGACCACTTGGGTTAAAATGTATACCAGGCCTGGAATTTCATTCTGGTAGCGGCAAGGCCACTTTACCTGAGTAAGGGGACTCCCATTAGAATATATCTCTTGTGCACCAAGACCAAGACTAGGGCAACAGAAGCCATGGCCTTAGGCTTGGTTTACAATATTTAATTGTGTCTAATTATGGGACATTTTATTTTAAACTCAAGGGATTCAACATTGTAATTGTTATGGGAAAAAGTGAAGATACATATTATTTTTTTATTTTTTTTTATTTGCACAATACCATTTCATATTATTGGTAGCATGCCTAAGAAGTGTTCGTTAATAATATTTTATTTATTTTTATTTTTTTATTTTTTTTTTGTATCAAGTTATACTTTCAGAATTAGGAATTTTACTTACAGAATGATGCATTATTAACTCTAACCCCCTAGCTATTTTGGCTAAGAACTTTCCTGAATCTGCCAAAATCCAACACCATGCACAAACACTACCACCCAACTGTTGGACTTTAGCTGGAATTAGGACACCCAACCCCATGTAAATTATCCCTTTCCTGGCTATACAGTACTGAGCCCATCAAAATCCAACAAACGCAATTGTTGGAGTTTGAATGGTTTGGGGTGGTTAGGGTTAAGAAACGTTTTCTATAAATTCAAACAGAGAATATCTGGCTAGCACTGACAGTGACACAAATAGCAGACATTAGAACGTGGAACTGATTACTTGGGAAATTGGGCTCAACCTTCAAGACTTGTGACTGGCACTCATCCTTGAGACTCGGACTTGATACCAAGGACTCGGACTCAAGGTTTGAGGACTCAAATACAAAGTCTGATAATTAGGGTAACTCACATATCCGTGTCCTCTCCTTTAGCCAGCTGCATTGCACAACCGAAGGCCCCTCTGTGGATCCAGCAGTAGGTATCCACAGCAACCGTGTAGCCACTGTACTTCCGCACATTGATCTGGTGAGAGGCGTCTTTAAGGAAGGGTAGCAGTCCTTGTATACCCATAATGCAATAGCTGAGGACGTGTGGTATATGTATCACACTATGCTTATGTACCAAGGTAGCATATCATAGAACAACCTACAATTAGTTGCAAACAAGAAATGAAGTTAAAACTCCTGTAGGAAAGAATGTCATATCCGACCGCCACTTTAAAAAAAATGATTCTATCGATTTTTGGGGTTACAGAAAGCAAAAACTATCTTTAAAATCCACTTTTAATAATGATGGTTTTCGGACTTTATTTACCTTCTAAAAAATTCCTCCCCTTCAGAAAATAGAAGGATCCTATTATATTTATAGTTTGATGAAATTCTTGTGTCTGGTGATAAACAATTGATTTAATTTTGCCCTACACCGACGTGTGTATAACCAATAATGTAATCTTACCTACCCAGTAAGGTGGAGAACATATGGATGATGATGGACATATCCTTCAAATTATTCCAGGATATTTATTTCTTGAAAAATCAGGCATTTTTGGTATACAATGACTTCCTCAGTCATGTCAGTCTGATCTTGTCAACTCACCATTAGTGACCAACACGGTCATTGTACATAAGGTTTATTGCAAATAGCGCTAAAGCAACTGCCGCAAAGCATACTGGGATACAACTTGGGGCATCTGTTTGGAGCAGCTTGCATGGCGTCAACAATATTTTGTTTGTTTGCACGGCACGCAGTGGCGCTGTTGCGCCCACAGACATCCCATGATTCCTTGCAGCTGCTATTTGCGATAAACGTTATGCGCAGTGGCAACATAATAGGATCCTTCTATTTTCTGAAAGGGGAGGATTTTTTTAGCAGGGAAATAAAGTCCGAAAACCATCATAAAAATGGATTTTAAATATAGTTTTCGCTTTCAGTACCCCCAAAAATCAACAGAATCATTTTTTAACTGGTTAGTAGTTGCAAAAAATTCAAAAAAGCCCTTAAAAAGTGGCGGTCGGATTTGCCCCACCAGTGTGGCACGGACCTGAATCAGGTCCGTGCCACTGGTGGGGAAACGGTCGGATACGACATTCTTTCCCCTGATTTTTCATGAAAATATTTGAAATAAATATCCTGGAATAATTTGAAGTATATGTCCATCATCATCCATATGTTCTCCACCTTACTGGGTAGGTAAGGTTAGTTAACTTATATTGAATGAGAAAAGGTGGCAGTCGGATACGACATTCTACCCCTCCTGTAAATTTACAAAACATTTTCCCAAAATCCCACCCACCACATTTTTCCTTCGGGGGGGAGGGTATTTGTACTAGAGTATTGGAGGTTAAATGAATAAAAACTTACTATTTCGAATATCCTCATATATTCAAGAGTTAGAAATAAAAAGCGCATCTGAATTTCATCGTTAATCATCACTAGTAGTAGTACTAAACGTTAATCATCAGGCTATCATGTCAAGGTTTGTTTCTACAACATAGACAAGATTCCACAACATGCACGAGTTCGAGTACGAACGAATCGAGCTAGCGCGCGCTGATGATGAGATATCGTACGTGCGTTCAGTTTTCGCGCGACAAACATACATCGAGGTCAAAGGCCACATGCATAAAACAATGTTCTGTAACTTGTCCAATGCGACATTAAAGTAAAAAATACTCAGTAAGAACGAATTTAATATTTCTTTATAAGCGTATTTTAACTAAACTATTAAAGGACTTGCGTAATTTTACTAACTAAAATCAAATCAAATGTAATTTCAGAGGAAACTTATTGAGAGAGGCAAAATAATCTTCCCATCAAGCATCTCTCAAAATGGCTTCCGGTGATGTGGAATGAAAACAGAAGTCTACCATTTCCCATTGTTTTCAATCAATTTGAATAATTTACAACTTATTTACTACCATGGATGCACAGAAAATGAATCCGTTGTATAGTTCACCACAAGGAACAGTTCTACAGTATTCGGGTGGAGTTCCACAGCCAGTGCTTTCACCCGTTCCTACGTTATCAATACCCCAAGCGGCAGTGCCGTCGATGTCAACAACTCCGTCAAGAGGGGGGGCATCAGCTTCGCAGACGTGGCAGAATGATTTTGAATTTATTTCATCTGAGGATGACGTTTCTTCGACATCAACAGTGCCACAACATGGTATAAATATGTCATCACTGTGTTAAAAAAATCTGGAATTTTGAGTTCCGTTACCAGCTCAAGTAAAGTGACTTACACTTAGCATTTGCGTCCGGAAAATTTCGAAAACACATGAGGCTTTTTTTCATTATTCATTATTCATTATTTCCATTGATCAATAATAACAGCGCAATCACAAGATGTTTCTTCTAATTTGACGTGTCGCCGTACGTATGGTCACCTGTGTACATACGTGCATCCATTATACGTGCGGGCCGCACACACAGGCATGACAGGCATATTACTATTAGATACAAAAGCTCAACAGCGAACGTGTTGTGCATGTGAAGGCGGTACAGTTGTGGATCGGACGGAGTTTGCCATAGTACTAGTTTAGTACAGTTTTAGCGCGATGCGACCTTTTTTGTGAACGACGTACGCAGGACTAAGAGTAAGACTGTATGTAAGAGAACATGTGCTAATGATTATAGCGCACATACTGGTGGAAATTTGGTAAAAACTTCGTTTTACTGATGTGGATGATTTGGAACTAAATTTGTTTGGTGGAAATACCTTTTTTGTGCAAATAATGATTTTTTTGGCAAATAATGAAAAATTTAGGCGGTAGCTTTCGGGACATGCGGGCGGTGGACGCAAATCTATGACTTTCATCCTCATGGCCTTACCATGGAGGAAGGAACTCCTCCATGCACTTACAGTACTACTACTACTTAGTACTAGTACTAGTACTACTAGTTAACTTATGTTATTATGGGGGAATCCCCCATCACCATGCCCAAACCCCTCCCCAACCATTCTCTCATCTCACAACCATGACCTTTCCATTCCCCTTCCCCCTACCCCTTCCCCTTCCCCTTCCCCCCTCCCCTTCCGCCTCCCCTTCCCCCTCCCCTTCCCCTCCCCAGCCCAAAACAAGACAATTTTAACCTGGTAAAATTAACGCATTAAGCCAGGAAAGAATAATAATAATAATAATGAACATTTGTAATGCGCCGGTATCCATCATAAAAACGATGCTCATGGCGCAGCGACACACCAGTACAAGAAAAACAAAGAAAAACATAGAAAAACAAATATCACAACCAAGGTCTATGTACAGTTAATGAGATTGCATCAAGTGAGTCTTGAGTGAAGCTTTGAAAGATGCCAGTGATGGAGACAGTTTGACATGTTCCGGTAATTTGTTCCACAGTGAAGACGCAGCTGAGGCAAAGGATCGCTCACCCCACGATCTTTTAGAAGGAACAATCCTTAGAAGATGTTTATTGTTGGATCTCATGGAGTCACGATTTGAATGATGTGGTTGAAGTAGCTCTGATAGATATGGTGGTAACCTGCCAATAGTAGAAGCGATAAACATACATTAGAATCTTGAATGTGATCCTGTCCTTAATTGGGGAGCCAATGCAGGTCTCTCAGAACCGATTGTGATATGCTCTCTGATTCTAGTCCTAGTAACAATTCTGGCAGCCACATTCTGTAGGCGAGACAAAAGCGACCTAAAAGTTTTCCTGATAAACCATACAGGAGTGAGTTTCCCATGTCCAGGCGGTAACATACATGAACAAGTTTCTCTGTAGCATCCTGGGTGAGGTATTTTCGTATGGAGTCCGATGTTGCGTAAATGAAATGAAGAATGGCTGCAGATTGAAGATATCTGGTCCACAAGTGACATGTCAGCATCAAATATTGTTCCTAGATTGCGCACTTTTACAGAAGCAGATACTTGTGATAGACCATCTGAACATGGGGTACATTAACTTTGTTGCGTTGAGATTTGGAGCCAAATATTATAAATTCTGATTTATCATCATTTAATTTCAAAGAAGTTTGCGAACATCAAACACGGATTTCATCAACACACAACTCAAGTCGCTGAACTGCAGTTTCAGCTTCGGTTTGAAGAGGGTTAAAGGTGGTGTATATCTGTGTGTCATCGGCATAGAAATGATAATGAAGACCATGCTTGTGTATAATTTCCCCAAGAGGACCAGTGTATATGGAGAACAGCAAGGGTCCAAGAACAGAACCTTGGGGACACCCGGCGTCAGAGTGGTTGGGCTAGAAATTTGTCGTAATTTTAACTTGTTGTGAGCGACCGGTGAATCTGAATCAAACCATTTAAGCCATTTCATCAATGCCAAGATGATGAAGTCGTAGTAAGGTATGATGATCAGCGGTGTCAAATGCAGGCGATAAATCAAGAAGAACCAGTGCGACCAGGTGAGTCCCCTTATCCATGGCAGTCAAAATGTCATTTTTGCACTCTAAGCAAAGCAGTTTCAATACTGTGGTTGGTGCGGTGGCCGGACTGAAACTTGTCAAGAAGGCGGTGGTTTCGAAGAAATGATGACACTCTGGCGAGAACAACGTTCAAGTAACTTGGATAGAAGCGAGAGGTTGGATACAGGACGGTAATTCTTCAAAGTTTCTGCATCAAGATTGGATTTTTAAGAAGGGTGGGTACAGAGCAAATTTCAGCGATGAAGGAACTATTGCTGTTGTAAAGGACTGGTTCACTATGTGGGTCAAAACTGGGACGAGGGTATCTGCACATATCTTCAGCAAACTTGTTGGAATTGGATCAAGGCCACAACTCTTAGAAGGAGACTGAAGAAGCAGCTTGTTGATCTCAGTTGTAGATGTAGGTTCAAAGGCTGTCAACTTGGGCAGTGAAGTTATGGAGCTTTGTGGTTCATCTCTGATTGATAACACATTTTCCGAAAATGTGTTACGGATGGTTTGAATCTTATCACTGAAGAACTTAGAAAATCTGTTAGCTAGTTCTTCAGCTGAAACACTAGAAGGGAGTTTGGATGTTTTCTTCCGATGTGAAGTTGATCAGTCACTTGAAATAACTGCTTCTGATCTGACGAAGAGCTTGCTATAAGTGCAGAGAAATGTTGTTGTTTTGTCTTTCGAATGAGGTAATTAACAAAGTTCCGTTGATTGCGATAGAGCTGACGGTCAATTTCAAGCCGAGTAGCACGCCATTTACGTTCCAATCTGCGCCTTTCATTCTTCGCATCAGTGATATCTTTATTATACCAAGGGGTGTTCGGTGCGAAAGCGTATTGTGCGCTTTTTGGGTGGTGCATGGTTATCGAGAAGAGAAGAAAGAACTGCATTGTAACCGTCAATGTTGTCAGAGATGCTGACGTTATCTGTGGGTGGGATCATGCTGGAGTTGCTCATATCAGTGGAAAAAGAGTTGATATCAATATCAGAATGTCGTAGGCCTATCCGACCGCCACGTTTTTAAGGGTTTTTTGGAAATTTTTTGGCAGCCACTAACCAGTAAAAAAATTATTCCATCGATTTTTGGGGGTACAGAAAGCGAAACTGTCTTTAAAATCCACTTTTATGATGGTTTTCGGACTTGATTTCCCTTCTAAAAAAATCCTCCCCTTCAGAAAATAGAAGGATCCTATTATAGTTGCCACTGCGCATGTACAATGGCCGTGTTGGTCACTGACACTTTTGACAAGATAAAATTGACATGACTAAGGAAGTCATCATATACCAAAAATGCCTGATTTTTCATGAAATAAATATCCTGGAATAATTTGAAGTATATGTCCATCATCATCCATGTGTTCTCCACCTTACTAGGTAGGTAAGATTACATTATTGGTTATATTTAATGAGAAAAAGTGGCGGTCGGATACGACATTCTACCCCACATTAACTTTGTACTATAACAGATGTCTTAATTTTATGAAGTTAAAAAAATACACAAACATTTTTGTGAAATAGACCTTATGCATATGACGTCGCAAACTGAAAGGCGCCCCCTTTCAGAAGCAAACAAAGGTCACTCATTGGTTCATATATGCGCGCTGTGCATATACGCACGCACAGCGCGCATACATGAACCAATGAGTGACCTAAGTGACCTTCTCTAGCCTCTGAATGAGGGCGATATTCAGTTTGTGACATATGCATAAGGTCTGTAAAGATTCAACAATCATTGTTGCCATTGCCCTTACAAAAGTTACAGAATGGAATTAAAGACTGAAGATTATCCACCTCATACAATCAGTGCAATTTTTAAACAACCCATTCAGGCCACTCCAAGCCATTAGCTGTTGCCAGTGGCCTCTTATGGTTACCCTTCTGTGCACTGTCACACCACTGAGATTACAGAGTAAAGTGGTCTTCCATCGATACATTGTAGGCCATACTAATATGTTAAAACATTTGCAGTGTCCTTGGGTGGCACACAGTTGATTTTGTAAGAGGTACTTGGAAAGGACAGCAGGCTTGTACATGTATGTACTGACGGTTGCTGAAGAACAGAATTTAGTGGATCGGAGTGGCCTCCATGTGTAGGAGGGTTAAAATGTATTTTATATATCTAGATTCAAAGAGTAAGCAATACTCAAATAACAGGTTTGCCAACATGACCACTAATGCACCTTCACTTTAGGCTTTAAACCTGTGAAATGTGACTTATACAACTTGTATTTTATGCACTGACTTTTCCTAATTTTTCACTCTAACATTAGGGCCTTCGGGAGGAGATGTACAGGTAGACTTAGGGGAGATGCACTACACAGACGCTTCACAATCGGGCTCCGGTACCCAATCAGGAAATTCTGCCTCACAGTTCCTGCAAAAGAAGGGTTATGGCTGGCTGCTGGAGGTGGAAGACATTGATGAAGACAATGCACCATTATTGTGAGTCTTGAATCATGCGTTTCACCCCCAAGTTCTTTGACAATGTCTTTTGTTTTCACTTTCTATTGTTTCAGCTTGCAGCTTGCTACGCTTGCCAGCTCAGCTTGCCAGATTAAATCGTTTTAACAGCGCCTTGTATTGATTGCATACTGCTTTAACTTCATACATTTTCGAGATCTGCACTTGAATAGAATTCATTAACCTTCCTATGACTGCAAGGGTCAAAATCAGTCAAAATGTTGATATACTTGCCAAGGTATATCTCGTGCGCTTAAAAGTCGAACACTGTCAAACCTTAGATGTAGTAAGTACATTTACATGTCAAATTGAGTTGACTGTTTTTGACTGGTGAAAGCATTTTCTGGTATTGTTCAGGGTGGTCAAAATTAGGGTAGAATGTTGTATCCGACCGCCACTTTTTCTCATTCAATATAACCAATAATGTAATCTTACCTACCTAGTAAGGTGGAGAACATAGGGATGATGATGGACATATACTTCAAATTATTCTAGGATATTTATTTCATGAAAAATCAGACATTTTTGGTATATGATGACTTCCTCAGTCATGTCAGTCTGATCTTGTCAACTCCCCCATTAGTGACCAACACAGTCAATGTACATGCGCAGTGGCAACTATAATAGGATCATTCTATTTTCTGAAGGGGAGGATTTTTTAGGAGTGAAATAAAGTCTGAAAACCATCATAAAAGTGGATTTTAAAGATAGTTTTCCCTTTATGTACCCCCAAAAATCGTTAGAATCATTTTTTAACTGGTTAGTGGTTGCAAAAAAATTTGTTTTAAACTTCCCAAAATGACAGTAAAAACCAGTCAAACATGCCCCTGTGTGCACATTTGGATCAACAGTCAATACAGGCAGTTGACTGACTTTGACCATTATATATAGTTATTTGCCACTAAAGTTCAGCTAAAGTAGGAGGGTTAATGTAAAAATGATTTACCATGTATTAACCCTCCTACTGTTTGACCATTTGAAACCATTCAAAATTTCCACTTACCAAAATGCCCACTGGTTTTGTACACACATGGTGATACCATTTGAACAGTGTTGGTAGCAAGCTTTACTACCATTCAAATCCATTCAAATGCATAGAGGGTCCATTGATTCACCACTTAGAAGTATCCAAACAAGGTTTTGTATTAGCTGTACTACCATTTGGAAAGATCCAAACAAGGTTTTGTATTAGCTGACCTACCATTCAAAACCATTTGGGGAAATCAATACTGTACACAGTTATTTCACCATTCAAAACCACAAAAGCGAATGGTTTCAAATGGTGGATCAACTTGTATGAAAAAGGTACCAGAAGTAGGAGGGTTAAAAAGATGTAAAAAGTTTTTTTGCATATTTTACGGGCAATTTTTCAGCAAATTTTGTTTTAATTGGTACATTGTCAATTTCCTTTTAAATAGAAAGCCAAACAAATACCTCAAAATTATATATTTCTCAAAATTATTTTCTGAAGCTTGATCAAACAAGTTATTTACTGTCTTCTCAAGTGTGTAATTTTAAAGATTTTTTTCTTCCTTTCCTCTAGTAAAATATATTGCGATAAAAAAACCGAAAATTGCCACAAAATTACCTTCAAAATTGAAAAAACACAGGCGATACATTTTTAAGTTTGTTTTTCACTCAGCAGTATGATAAAACAAAACTCTATATTTAAATTTCTAATTCTCATGTTTGTTAATTTTTGTGAAATTTGAGGGAAATACATCAAACATAAAAAAAATGTTAACACCAATTTATAAGTAACTCTTCATTGAAAATTTATTGCCTGGTTATTTGTGATCTACTGAAATTGAATGTGCCTTCATGTAGCTTGTTATTAGGTGCTGTAATAGTCAGGATTACTGCATGAGGTGTCCTGCATGTGCCTTCATGTAGCTTGTTATTAAGTGCTGTAATAGTCAGGATTACTGCATGAGGTGTCCTATTTTGTTTCTCTTTGAAAAATAGGATATATTCAAATGTTGAACATACTATAGATTTGATTTTTGCCCTTACACCCTTTCGTATGATGCACTGTATAACCCTAACTCCCTAGGCCCACTTGCTTACACATAACCTGAATCCTCCAAAATCCTTCAGTAGTAAAGCAAGCACATGACATGTATGCACACATGTGTTTCTAATCTGTGATACATGTACATGGCCAGGGACCCTCCCTGCATGCATGGAGCAATAAACAGTGTCCACTGACCCAAGCACTGACCTTGCAATCACTACAACAAACACGGATGTACATGTACCATGGAAAGGCAAGTATGCCTAATAACCTCAATCCTCCAAAATCCTTCACTTTAGCAAAGAGCACATAGCATGTAACCTCAATCCTTCAAAATCCTTCACTTTAGCAAAGAGGATTTTGGCAGGATTTGGGAAGGTTAGGGTTAATCAGTGCTTTCCGGGTGTCTGAAAACAAAATCCACAGTCGACCCTGTGGGATTCGAAACCCATGACCTCCTGTTTACTAGTTTAGATGTCTTAGCTAGAAAAGGGAATTTTCAATGTGTACAAGCAGAGACATTTTCCAAGTTTAAGTCAAAAGAGATCCGTCGCTGATGAACTTTATTTTCTACCTACTATATGTTTGCATGTTCATTTCTAATAAAAACAGGATGTTCATTGAGCATATATGACATCCAAAAGATATCCAGATGTATTGTTGGCTAAAACACATAATTTTTAAATCAATGACATTTGGCTTTGTATATCATGGTACAGTGTATGCAATGCCATGTTGAATTGTTTTTTTCTCTCTTTCTCTTGTTCCTATCCTTAGAGAGGAGTTAGACATTGACTTGAAGGATATTTACTACAAGGTTCGCTGTGTGGTGTTCCCCTGCCCATTCCTTGGCTTCCAGAGGCAAGTCTTGAGGGACAGTCCTGATTTCTGGGGCCCTCTGTTGGTGGTTCTGCTCTTCTCTGCAGTATCCCTCTATGGACAGTTCAGAGTAAGCTTAAAATAGAAACATAGCCATAACACTAATCTGTAGAAGTATTCCATCAGGAGATGCACATTGAAGACGATGGACATCAAGGGACTGATGTATGTGAAGAAACGATTGTAGGGTTGGATAGGGTCGGTTAGAGTCTCAGTCTGTGTATCCATTGATGGAACCCTAACTACCCCCAAATCCTCCTAAATCCATCTCCTGGTTTTGCCCGATTTTGATGGATTCAGTACTCCACAGTATAGGCCATCGAATTGAGCATGCTGCTGTATGTACCAAAGCCATCAAACTCCACCGGCTGCTTTTTGTTGGATTCAGGACTGTGTAATAGCCAAGCCATGGATGCTTTGCATTTGCTACTGTACCAATTCCATCAAAGTCCAACAATTGGGGGTACCTTTTTTACTGCATGTTGATGGATTTTGGTAGATTTGGGATGGTTTCTAGCCAAAAGGCCAAGGGGGTTGGTGTTGAAGGGAGGCAAACGTTGGTGTGCATTGTGTCACCTTTATTTTAAATAAATAGTCATGTACAGAAATCAAACAAATTACCATTTATGTGCCCTTTTTGGGATTGTGTGCTGCCATTTTTTTCATCCTTCTAGTTTCACCTCAAATAATAATAATAATAAACAAATAGGCAGTTACCCAGCACTTACCCACACATTTTATTCTACTAATCCACATACCCAGCAATTACTGGCACATATGGAGTGTCGTGGCCGAGCGGTCTAGCTTACCGGACTCAAGTTCTGGTGTTAGCAGCAGAATGTGGGTTCGAATCCCGGCCGTGACACTTGTGTCCTTGAGCAAGACACTTAACCATAATTGCTTCTCTCCACCCAGGGGTTAAATGGGTACCTGTGAGGGCAGAGTTGGTTGATTAGCCCTATATGCGCTGTAATGGCAGCAATTGAGCTGTATACTCCCCAGGGAGCTGAGATGGTTTCAGGAATGATTTATGAGCCTTATGAGCAGGGGTAATAATATGCGCCTTGAGCACCACTCAGTTGGTGGATACGTGCGCTATATAAGTCCACACATTATTATTATTATATTTTTGTCTTTAATATCCCCATATTTCTGGTTTATTGTCACACACAATTTACACACATGACGAAACAAAAGTCCAAACTTGCATTTTTTTAATTGTTAACATTGAACTTAATTAAAGTGGGAACATAAATAAAATGTAAATAAAATAAAATGAAATGAGTTAGGTGTGGTGGTAACCCTTTTTGAACAGATAATAAAATAAATTGTTTGGTGTACTTGTGACTATGTCAACAAGATAAATTATGACAACAAATTAGTTGAATGAATATATTTAATGAATAGTTTATAAAACTTAAAATTGAAATGATGTTGGTATTTTGATTTTTTAACTTATTATTTTTTCCACTTTCATTCTGAACTCACAGGTCGTCTCTTGGATCATCACTATCTGGCTGTTTGGATCACTCGTTATCTTCCTACTGGCAAGGGTCCTTGGAGGAGAGGTATGTAGATCTACTGCAATATTTCATACTTTTACCTGCTATTACCTGCCTTTGACCTATTGGAACTCCCTACCAGAAGACCTCAGGGAAATACGCAATATCTCTCTCTTTCAGCAGCGACTCAAAACACATCTATTCACACTTGCTTGTACATCTACTTGAGTATTTTCTTGTTTACATCTAGACTGGCACCTTTGAATGTTTTACAGAGCAAGTGTGCCTAACAAATAACAGCGACATTATTTGTTATTTTTACTGTTGTGCCTGTAGATATTGACTTGCCTCAAAGACCAATTGTATTTGTGATTCACAATGGGTGCTTGCCCTCCAAATGTTAATTTAAAAAGGTTGGCAATATGCAGGGGATGTTCAGTGATACATTTAGTATACTTGCATGATGACGGAGTAGCGAAGTGGAATTTTTAAGAAGCAATATTTGGGCTCATTTCAGCCAATCAAAATATGAATATGAGTACTTGAAATGACCTGTAATCTTTTGCCTTCCTAGGTGAACTATTCCCAGTGCCTTGGTGTTATTGGTTATTCACTGCTTCCTTTGATCATCACAGCGACAACGTTACCTCTCTTGGGTTCTATTCCTTATGTGGGATTCATCGTAAAGGTAGGTCTGACAGTCTGTTCAATTAGCGGATGGTGGCAAGTGGTGGCAAGGGTAGGCATGTGACAACCTCCCACCTCCACACAAAAATGTACCATGTATTTTCCAAAAAATGGTCTGTTAGAGGTGACCATTTTGATTGGGAAAACTTGAACTAAAAAGAGAGTTTACTCACAAGTTTCTGTGTAAACATGAACCCTTGTTTGTTATTTAAATCAGTTTTAGTGATCTTGAAAATATCCATTCAATCAATCAGTCAATCAGTCTTTCTGCCAGCTAGTTTTTCCCGTTAATGTGAAGGACCTCTCAAGACCCATTTTCACAGTAAGATGTATCACTTGTGTTTTTCGCTATTTTAATGGCTTTGTGGTTTAACATTTTTTGTTACATCAAACTGGGTTTACCACTTTATAGCCTTATATGGATGACAATTAATACCAGTGGATCGTCTAAACTACAAGTGTTCTTTTCTTAACTGACAAGCTGAAGGGTTATGATTGACTAGTCACTTTTTTTTTCTTTTTTTTTCAAAGCAAAAACAGGCAATTTATTTTATTAAAATTACTTAGCAGCAAAATTTGCTTAGCAAGTTGTATTGGTTTACCATCCAAAGGTAGTCTGTATTACAATGCTTAGCAAAAATATTTGCTTAGCAAGTTGTATTGGTTTACCATCCAAACGTAGTCTGTATTACAATGCTTAGCAAAAATATTTGCTTAGCAAAATTCTGTGCTTAGCAAGCTCAATGAAATTGGGCCCATCCAGGTATGTAGGTACATGCATTTGGCAACAAAATAGCGCCCTCAACATGTTCAACACAGGGCAGATAGCATGTATGCATGACTTACATTAAGTTGCTGTCCTTCATTTTTTCCTTGCAGTTTGCCGGAGTTGCCTGGGCAGCCTACAGTGCCGGCTCATTACTTATCCAAGAAAGTCTGGCCCACAAGAAACCACTTCTTTTTTACCCTGTTTTACTGTTGTATATATACTTCTTCTCATTGTATACTGGCGTATAGCTACTTAATGTATGTGTATAATTGGCCATTTACATTATAAATGGTTTGCTGTAACTATTCAAAAGATTTATTTTATTTTTCCACTTGAGTAAGTTAATGATATGTTTGCATTAAGCTTAGGAATGTATTCAGTTTCATATGTTTTCTTACTTTGCATATTTGCTTTTCCGCCATGAAATATTTATACTTATTATAGCTTAAATGGGATGAATAAAGTAATTTGGAATGACGATCATAAGAAGATGTAGGTATGCTGTAGTGTGCTATTTGGGTATAAGTCTGTTACTTGGTTGTGGAAGTATTTGGATAATGTGACCTTCCTCCACAACATATGTCTAGATGCTCCCTAACTCTATATGATTTAATGGTAAGGTATAACATTGGAAATTAGAAAATAATCAACTGGTCAAATTTTAATGTTAAACTTAGTGCAAAGCTCAAGATGGTATTATTTTTCCCTAGAAAGTGATACCTTCTTAAACCTTAACATTTTCCTCTTTTTTTTCCCAAGTGCAACAAGGAAGGCCCAACAGGAAGGGTCTGTTATAACGTTTGAATCATTTAGTGACTCATAATGCCCTGAATGTCACACATGTGATTAGAATCAGCTGCATTTGAATTGCCGCCTCTCAAGGAATATTTCCAACCATCTTGGTTATATTGCAAACCAGATGATTGGCATGTTATTCTTCCAAAGAACTTTGTGGCTGATTTGCAATAACAATACCACACAGTTTAATTGGTATTTGAGTTTACTTATTTTTCATAATTCTCATAAATAGCCCCAACAAAAGACAGTATGTTTTAAGACCTCATCCTGACATGCAATATCCCCCCCCAAAAAAAAATTTTTCATATAAATCAATAAAATAAAACAAAAATTTTAAAAGAACAGTATCTGCAAATGAGGTCAGTGCATGAACTGATACAGGAAGGTCCTATGTCTGTTATAACATTTGATTCATTGTGACTCATGATGTCCTGGAGGTAAGGTCATCAAGTATTAAGTGATTCGATTCAACTGCAACCATCTCAGTTCACAAAGTATTTGCAAACCAGATGGTGGTCACTTGGATGATTGGTTCTTGGGTTTAATTATACTTCATAATTCTCATTACAAATAGCCCCAACAAAACATAATACTTATCTTTACATGCAATATTCAACCCCCCCCCCCCTAAAAAATTAATAAATAAGTTATTCCCCAAATTTGCAGTATTTTTTTTGTGTAAAATACAATAACTTTACTAAGGAATTTAAATTCTCACTTGGCTGTTTCCAAAACTACAGCTTTAGTTATGGCTCTGGCTAGATCAATGCTGTGTGTATACTTCCAACAATGTTGAAAGAAGACACAGTGATCTAGCCACAGCCACAGCAGTAGATACGTAAACAGCCTTAGTTCCATAAACTGAAAGGTTTGCGGTGACACCATGTGATGAGTGAATCTCTCTTTTGAGTATGTGTGGTTCCGAAGGAACCGGTTGACTCAACGTTTCGGACAGTATGCTCCGTCCGTCGTTTTCTCCTGAAGACGGACAGTGCATACTGTCCGAAACGTTGAGTCAACCGGTTCCTTCGGAACCACACATACTCAAAAGAGAGATTCACTCATCACATGGTGTCACCGCAAACCTTTCAGTTTATTGTTCTTCCACCATGCAAACCTTCAAGTCTTATTTAGTCTTGGTTCCAATGAGTATTTAACTGCCTCATATACTTTATGCTGCGAATGAAATTTCCCAAACTTCACTGATAATAATATACATAACAGCAAAAGAAACGTCACCCCCTAAATTTTGATAAGTCTGAGAACGTGTTTAGCTCATGTGTCCTCAGACGTCATGCATGACGAATTTTGAGGTCAACCAAATTTGCCACATTGTGTTCGTGTTACACTCCATACTCATAATATTCTTCATTAAACAAATTATATTAATTATAAAATGAAAATAATAAATATTTTTAGGGGTGACGTTTCTTTTGCTGTTATGTATAGAATATATTGTATAATAATAGAATGTATCATGTTATGCTTTAAAAATAAAATTAACAAAGAACAACGAAAAACATGATCACCATAACTGCTGATGTTGAGTTATGTAGATGCTTTATATTATGTCATTTACTTGAAGAGTTTTCAATCACTCAATTGTTTTCATTATTTTACTAGCTACTTCTGGAAAGTGTTTCCTGGTAAATCAATCATTGTTATAGGCATTTTTAAGGCAAGGTGTAGAATTGTAATGAGAATGTCAGGCTGATGATGGTATCAATCTCTCCTAGAAAAAATGTTATGTGACCTCGAGCCAAAAATTGTCTATGAGGCTACTTTAAAAAAAAATTGTCTGCCACCCTTCCCTTGACAAATTTCTGGCTATGCACCCGTGTAAAATTGACGAGCTGCTGTTTACGCCTCATTTACATGTACAATGTACCATTTATAAGATTGTGGACCAACTTCATCAACGTGTTAAAGTTGAAATCTATAATTGATCAGATAAAAGCATGCATGTTTTCTTTGTGTCGTCTTAGTTTTTGTTTTGTTTCCATTCCCCGTTTCCAACTGTCCTTCACCAAATCTCCTACTTTCATGTTTGCCTTTTTGCTAGTTGCCCCTTCCATAATCTCTTCACTAACGGCCTCATCAGCTCTTGTTTCACCAAAATAACCCTAACCCATCCCCTTCAGTTCATAATCCCTCGTTTGTCCATCCTCTTCTCCTCCGGCCATGACTCACCATCCTTGTTCCATTCACACCTGACTAACTTCTGCTAACTCTCTTGCCTTCCTGTGTATAAGTTTGTGTGTGTTTCTATGTCTCTTTGCCTTGGATAAAGAACCTGCTAGGTTCAAATCATAAGGCTACTAATTACCATTTTTTCATTTATATGAGCAATCATTTTGGTTTGATAAGCAGTAAGCATCAGCTAATCCTTTATTTACAGGATGTATAATCTGCAGTTCACAAGAAAATCCATTGAAATAAAATTAAACATTTACAGCAAAATTAAAACAAAAAATACTTGATTTAATCAACTTATTATTTTTATATGATTAGTTATGTATACTCTAAGCAATGCAATTAAAGACCCTGTTTCCTCAAAAATTGTGGTATTTATGGTTGCACCTACAACCAAATACAGCCAGCAGTAATTTCAACAAAGGAGTATGGGCTGGAAAATGAATGACAAAACAGGGCCTTGTACAATGTAGTAAGGATTAAAGGCACTTATCCAGAGGTAATCTGCATATAATATGAATATGCATACTGGATTAATAATGATTTGACGACTATCAAGGGAATCACTTTCATACTAATTATGAGCAAGAGTCATTTTAGACGCAGTATTGATTTAATTTTTTTGCCCTACACATGTACATCGACATGTGTATACTCGGTGCTTTCCGAGTGTCTGTGGAAAAAACTTCACAGGAGACTCGGGCGGGATTCGAACCCACGCAGTATGTTTGAAAATAGCAGCTATGATTGTATACATAAGTAGATAAAAAATGATAAAATAAAAAAAAAAATTAATAAATTTTATTAAAGCCCTGTTCATAAATAAAATACATTTTTAACCCAATTGTCACAATAAAAGTTATAAAATAACAATTTTATTAATGTCCTGTTCATAAAAAAATTACATTTTAACCCAATTGTCACAAAGAGTAACTACATCTAGCTCAGAACCTTTCCCCAAATAAAAATGTTTACATATAATAACAGAATAACATCTTGACATGTATCCACAGTTTGTATTTCAGGTAAATAAGCTCCTTTCTTAAATCCACTTTTCTCTAATGAATTCAAATACACTGCATCTGCAATTACACTTCCAGAAAATGTTTTGAATTTTTAGCGATCAATGCAATATTTTTAACCTGGTTTTCCCATTCTACACATATTCAATATTTTACAACTTACAACTAATTATACTGAAATTATACACCTTGTTTCACAACACTTTGTTAATATGGATACTAATTAATTACAATGTAGACATACAAAAAAGGTGGGTAAAACCTGTTTGGAACCAATTGTAAGGTGTTCCACAAGAAACTTGAAGAGAATATCCTGATAAGGAAACCCAAATCTACCTTCAAAAGAACATTTAAAATATTTCCAGCACTCAAGACATGTGATAAGATAAAATATACATAATTATTTTAGCCACTCTTCTTTCTCCGCTTCTACCCCCCACCCCACACCCCCCCCCACCTCACACACTTTTTTTTTATAACAGTCCAGTGTGTCTACCAATGCTGTGTGCACTCTTTTATGAAACGCTAGCGTGATGTGCACATGTATTGTGGCACCACCACAGTAAAGGCAGGAAACAGTGGAAGGTCGCCTGTTTAGACAGTACTAATATCGCTCTACTCTTAAAAACTGTCCATTGGACAGAAGTTTGTTCCATTCAAACAAACAAGGCAAGATGAATACGATTGAGTCACTGAATTATAATGTGCAGCCTTTTGGTACAGGAATAGTAAATGCAAAGCAATACTTTAGACAAGCTAACATTTGTCTTAATCATCCCCTCCCTGACCTCCCTCATTCACACAAAATCCCTCAAACCAAATGTGAATTCCTTTCAAAGAAAAACAAATAACTTAAAAACCCATTTCACAAACATTGTTTGAAATTTGTTCTCAAGTATGAGAAAAGTTACACAATGCACCTTGTGTGAACGGCATTCCATGTTATTTTGTCTCAATCATTGATATATTTTAGCCGAGGTGTGAACATAATGTTACACCAAATTAGAAATTTAGAATACAACTGAATTAACTCAGACAATGTTTTACAAGACCCTTTCAACTTTTGTAAGGGTTGACACAACAGCCAATGTTTACTGATTAGTCAATGAATTTCTATACAATTTTGTGATAATTACATTAACCCAGATAGTCCTGGAGAATGCAATCCACAGACAGGTCAAAGTTTAAAGGTCATTGTGTAGTAGTATGCAATGATAACCTTTTGCCTGATCAGGTTAGTACAGGTTTAGTAAATGTATATTAAATAAAATAAAAGTATGTATAATTTAGAAATTCAGTTTTCTTAACTCGATTGAGGTGGCATTTTTTATATTTGAGCAGGTCCACCTCATCGAGACTCAGTCGGCAAATGAACCACCAAATCAAACCATCGAGGCAGGCTTGTGGTTTCTGTGCGCGAGGTAATATAATTCCCCTCAAAATTGATCACGCTTATCCCCCTCTCATTCAGCGATTTTTGTCAAATGTTTTGAAAACACTTTATTTCATTTCTGTATCCGATGCTATAGAAAGTCCTATAAAACTACCAAGGTTATTTATAGTGTTTTATACTGGAAAGAGAACATGTATATTATCTTTAGTATTAAAGGTCGTTTGTAAAAACACAAAAGAAAGCACAAATGGGTGTGGAGAATCCCTCCAACCCTATTGATTAACAATAGAATAGATGCACCAATGATTATGATTTCTGATCGTACAGCGATGTACACCATTGGTAAAATGTATGTACAGTCATGTAACTGAATCAATACTTCGTACACAATCAAGAGAGATGTACAGAAACCAATCTGTGAACGTTTCATCAAGAATAAAAAACGTTTTAATTGTTGTTTGAATTCATTCCAATGTTATGTGGACATGGATCACCACTGATCTATTTCTTATTTGTAATACATTTCACGTTTTCTAAAAAAAAAAATAATAATAATAAAAAAAAAATTAAAAAAAAGTGCCAGCATGTCAGACGGAATAGTTTGTTAGGATGTTTGATACCATCACCATCTTAACATCAAGTAAGTTTTCAGATAATATTTCAGCAGGGACCGTACTCAAGTTCCCTCAGCCTTATGTTCCCTCAGCCCTATGTTCCCTCAGCCCTAAATAGACCCTATGTTCCCTCAGCCCTATGTTCCCTCATCCAGTCTTAACACTCCATGAGGGAACATAGGGCTGAGGGAACATAGGGCTGAGGGAACATAGGGCTGAGGGAACATAGGGCCTAATTTGGATTTAAAAAAAATGTTAGGCATTGAGGGAACATAGGGCTGAGGGAACATAGGCATGACCCCTTTCAGCATACCTCCCAAATGACCCTGCGAGTCGTGGGTTTGGCCCACGAATCACACTCCAAATCCGGCAACCCGCGAGCATGACTTAAAACCAGCAATTCAACAAAATTAAATACATGTACATGTAACACCCCTACAACACCAACCTTTAACAAGTTGTCAGAGCAGATTGACTACACATCACTGCTTTTGACCCCACCCCCGTTTGTTGACTTGCTGTATTAACCGTGCACTACATGTACAGTATATGATTGTATGTATACTATTGTGTATGCGCACTAATGTGTACAATATCGTGTAATGAACAAATATGCTAATTTATACAACCAGCGAATGGATTCTTCCAAGTTACATGATTCAGTAATGTGTACTCTCCCTCTCCCTCTCCCTCTCCCTCTCCCTCTCCCTCTCCCTCTCCCTCTCCCTCTCCTCTCTCTCCTCTCCTCTCCCTCTCCCTCTCCTCTCCTCTCCCTCTCCCTCTCCCTCTCCCTCTCCCTCTCCTCTCCCTCTCCTCTCCTCTCCCTCTCCTCTCCCTCTCCTCTCCTCTCCCTCTCCCTCTCCTCTCCCTCTCCTCTCCCTCCCTCTCCTCTCCCTCTCCTCTCCTCTCCCTCTCCCTCTCCTCTCCCTCTCCTCTCCTCCCCACTCCTCTCTCTCTCAACAATCCATTATCAAAGTTGTTGTACGGTTGTATTCTGTAAAGTTCACCACTTACTTATTATTGTCATAAATTAAGATTAGAGGAACATTTTGCTGCATATGTACACACAAGAACTCTGCAGTACCACTTTCTTATTGCTAACTGGTTATTTTCTACGTCTCGTAAGCAATCATGACAACAAAGCTCTTGTAACACCGAGTTTACCAACTCTACCATTTAAATTAGTTCATTCAATTGCTATTTTTTACATTACATGGAACCTTTTGTTCATACATGCAGGTAATTATTTTTGCGCTCGGACTTGACTTACACATATCATACAATGTACATAGTACATAGTACATACAGATGGCTCATTCCACCAGGTCGGGGCAAGCTTTGTGATAGGTGTCTCTTGTTACGTAGGTAAATGTACCATTTATTATGACTCCTAATTAGCATCATTGTAACTTCCTATTCAAGGCACAGAGATTGATTTCATTCTAATTTGAATAACAACTGAGAATGTGCACTCATAATAAGGATAATGAATGGTAAAATGTCACAAAGCTTGGCTGAACCTGGTGGAATGACCCAGATATAAACACCAGTGCTATGAACATCATCACACAGACAAGTACGTAACTAGTAGACCACAATATAATTATTTCATAAAATGCTAAACTAAAATACAAGGCCTTTTTTTTGGTATGTATTCATACATATTTCCAGCCTCAAAAATTGGGGGTTTGAAATACTGTCAAGGACGTTCTTTGTGGTGCAGCCAACACATGTGCACAAAGAACCAATTGCTACACATACCTATTAAAGGTTGTGTCTTGCTAAACGTTTTTCAAATACACTCTTTTCAATACACTCCTGAAAACTTAACGCCCCAATGATTATTTTAAACATGTCATCATAAATTATAATTTATGTTGACTGGCTTAGAGCGAGGTTTGATACTGTCCCTTACCTAGCAAGTATGTTGTATGCTTTGGAAAACATGAAAATGAAGAAAGAAAACTGCCAACTCCTTAAGCTGGCAAAGTAATTGCGTGCTGTGAAGTGTGTGCTGTGAGGATTAGAACATCTGTTAGTAGAAACCTCAGTGATTAGGGAGGGCCTGCAATCCTGCATGGGACCATGCTTACAGTTAGATCTTATTAAGTTTCTATTTCAGAGAAATTGAGCAGCATCAAAGACGGAGCTCTGCAGACCCTGGGGTTAAAGTTGCAATCCGATAACCTTCAACGTGGCGGCAATAACAGAAAATTTTCCGGGTGTTCGCATCAGTTTTGGTTATCGAATGTCAAGGCTCCATTTGTGAATTACATGTGGTTATAAAACAAATATTGAGTGCATTTTATTTCATGTATTGGTAAAATCTGCACTGATATTTTCATGAGGCGAAATTGGATTAGTTCAGATGTTATTACATGATACGTGCCTGTATATTTTTCCCATTGAACTCTGTGGCACTCAATTATATACTAAAGTTACCCTAACTTGATCCAAACTTTACCAGGCCGACTAGCCTGGTCGATGATTTGGAACATGCCTTGAGGGTAATCAGGGTATGTTTGCTTTGCTGGTCTCATGTTCTGTCCCAGACTTTGGCAAAGCACAGCCGGGAACCACGGACAATTTGTTGATTTGTTGGACCATGATTTGTTCAAGCGTTTAATGGACTGAACATGCGCATTGTCAATAGTGAGCAACCATTTGTCAACAACTAGTCCGCACTCAAAACTGCCCTTTGTAATCTGATTGAGGTTGTACTCGTTCTAATCAAATGGATATCGTGAGACCAGCCAGCCTACTATTCTCCACAGTTCTCTTTGTATTAAGAAGATGTCTCATACCCCAACACATATGCACTCATCAATGGTAGCCATTAGTAAGATTCCAATATTTTGCAAAATACAAATCGCGATCAAGTCTTCACTCTTCAAGATTTCTTCTATAATCATATAAAGAATAAATTGGCAATGCTTTTTGTTTGTATGGAACCACTCTTGTTGGAACCACTCCATGTGAGAGAGGCATTGCTTAATTAACCCTTTTATATATTATATTATATTATATTATATTTTTATTATATTGTTTGATTATGTTTGGCAGCATTATGGAGAGCCACTAGATTGTGATTTGGTTCGCATTTTGGTAATCCTACAGGTGTGCTGTCAACATTTTGTCATGTTTACCTTATTTTCATCATGTATATGTATTTAATTTTTTTCTCTAGTTGTTTTTTTGCCATTGTATTTGTGATTGTTTCTGCCCTGTGAAATAATAAATGAAATGAAATGAAATGAAATGAAACCCTCCTACACATGGAGGCCACTCCGATCCACAAAATTCTGCTCTTGAGCAATCCTTCAGTACATGTACATACATGTACAAGCCTGCTGTCCTTTTCCAAGTAATCTTAAAAAATCAAATGTGTGCCACCCAAGGCCACTGTAAATGTTTGAACATATATTAGTATGGCCTACAATGTATCGATGGGAGACCAGTTTACCCTGCAATCTCAGTGGTGCGACAGTGTACAGAAGGGTAACCACAGAAGGAGGCCACTGGCAACAGCTAATGGCTTGGAGTGGCCTGAATGGGTTGTTTCAAAAATTGCACTGATTGTAGGAGGGTTAAATGATGTACAACCCACTAAATCAACGTGGGAGTCTCATTTGTATGCCCTCAAACTTTTCGTTAAAAACATGCATGGCTCAAAATGTACATGTACAGTAAATTATTGGCTTTGTATTACTACTTAAATTGACTATTTTAGGCAAATAATCCTGTGAAAAAGTGGTCAAATATTGATGTCAAGCAATGGGGGAACTCCCCAGAAAATCATAGGGATTTTATCGATGGACCTATGGTCTTTCCACATAAATTAAAAAGAAAACTATACAGTCAAGCACCACCTTACATGTACTTGTTTACTTAAACAGTTTTGAGCTATTCAAAAGTAATTTTAAAATGATTCTTTAACTATGCATTTAGCACTGGTTTCTACGGGAGTTTATTTTTTGTGGGTGTATCATTATCATGGCTGTGGCCATCTTTGTCAGATTTGAAGTACAGTTATACTCGATGATTCTTAAAACTTATTTTTCAGCCTTGGTTTGGTCATGGAAGATATTTATAGAAGAAAAACATGATTGCACCGTGATAACGGTCTACGGTTTGAGTATATTACCAGTGATTTCATCCATTCATTAACTGCCCATAAGCTCATTAACCCTAACTCCCTAGACAACAAAGCCAGTTGGAGGATTTTGAAGGATTTTTATTGTTTTAATACAATGCCTAGGGAGTTAGGGTTAATAAACTCTGCTATTACAAAAAATGTGTTACCACAATCCAAGTATCGCGCCCTTTTAACTTCATTTTATAAACAAATAGCAGTCAGTTTTGTAGTCACACTCCAACTATTAACCCTTCTGTGACTGCAATGGTCAAAATCAGTCAAAATGTCGATATACTTGCCAAGGTATATCTAGTGCACTTGAAAGTCAAAACACTGTCAAACCTTACATGTAGCATGGAGGAAGGAAATAGACATGTAGTAAGTACATTTACAGGTTAAAATGAGTCAACTGTTATTTGACTGGTAAAAAGCATTGTCTGGTATTGTTCATGGTGGTCAAAATGACAGTAAAAACCAGTCAAAAATGCCTGTGTGCACATTTGGGTCAACAGTCAAAACGGGTAGTTGACTGATTTTGACCTCTATAGCTACTTGCCACTAAAGTTCACCTATAGTACGAGGGTTAATTCATAAAAGAAGATAATTATTAGCTAAAAGAAGTGATGTATGTACAGTGCATTAATGGGTTACTGATCTGGACATAGTGCATGTGTACACCATTCTGAAGAGACAACACATCTACACCTACTTATAACTCGCACTGTGAAGTTGGTGAATATATACAGTACAATATATACATAACAGCAAAAGAAACGTCACCCCTAAAAATGTTTATTATTTTCATTTTATAATTAATATAATTTGTTTAATGAAGAATATTATGAGTATGGAGTGTAACACGAACACAATGTGGGAAATTTGGTTGACCTCAAAATTCGTCATGCATGACGTCTGAGGACACATAAGCTAAACACGTTCTCAGACTTATCAAAATTTAGGGGGTGACGTTTCTTTTGCTGTTATGTATGTATATATTTCACAGACACATGTCATACAAGAACATAAAAATGTGGGTTAATCTCCTTGAATAAATGCAAGCATGAGGGTTACGACGGTAAATGTTGCTGCATTGACTGGAAATGCGCGCAAGAGAGAAGCCCCTAGCCCTCTGGAGAACACCATGATACCCTCACTCTGATAACTCTTCTTGATCATGTCTATGGTGCCGCTGTATTCACAGGACTGGGCACCCTCAATGCCATCCGCCTGTATTCGTGTTTTCATAACGTCGGTTGCAAATGACAAACACCATGATATCATTCCACTTAGTCCACCTGCCATCAGAAGACCACCGATGCCTATTTCCTTGTCCTTACTATGATTGCCTATAGTCCTACACAGTATATCATAGGACATGAAATATGCTGCAAATCCAGGCGTATCCCGGAGTAGCGTTAGCGTGAAACCCCTATAGCAGCCTCGGATTCCCTCATCATGGTATATTTTCCGCATGGCATCGATGGAGCCTTTATAGTGAGTCTTAGTCTGGTGTTGTCTGTCCTCCCCGATCCCTTCCATTTGCATACGTATCTTGGCTAGTTCCATGGGTCCCGCTACGACCGACTGGATGGCCCCAGCCACGGCTCCACAACAGAAGTGGCTGAATGGTGTTGGATTCTCAATTTGACGCATCATGTTACCCTGGACCCCAAAGACGATGGTATTGATGAAAGCGAGACCAGCTAGGGGAGAGGCCATACCTTTATACAAGCCAAAAACCTGTGTGGAATTCAAGGAAAGGAAACAGGAATTGTCACGTCAATTTTACAAAACGTTGCAGTCCAGCCACATATTGTTAAACATTAAAACATAAAAAGCATGAAACAGTTTTTTGTTTTTTTTCTAAAAAAATAAATAAATAAAATAAATAAATAAATAATAAAAACATGAACACTCATTGCGATGAAAATTAAAAAGGTTAGTTTTATGATGTATATTTCTTGTAAACTAGAGGGTTGAAATGAATGTACAATGTACATTACCTTATAATCCTAAAAATTAAACGAGTTTCACAGAAGTGAAGTTTGATTTAGATTCTACTGAGCCATATTATGGCACAGAGGAATTACGTGCCCTCTCTGCCGTCAAAATTGACTCCCACCCTTTGGAGTTCTTATGTATTACCCTTTCTAGGGATGTGATCATGAGAACAACCATGCTTTACAATCTGAAGGCAGAAAATTATGCTAAGCAAATATTTTTGCTAAGCAATATAAAACAGACTGATAGAATGTCGATATCTGCTAAGCAAATTTGTCTGGTAAGCAATTTTCTCTGCTAAGCAGCTCTGTGAAATTGGCCCTTGGTCAGTGCAATCTCACGTGATCATGGAGTGGCGACATACAAGGTGAGGTAGAATTCAAATGTTGTACCTTCCCTTTAAGATAGTAAATGAACTATATTATACAACATCTGTTTGCACATGTACAATGTTGACAGACAGAACACTTGTTTTCACTGAAAGTATCATGTTTCCTGTATGTTTTATTTACAACATTTGAATAATTCCCACAGGTGTATGCAGCTTTTAATGCTGACAAGTAAAAGCCCCAAATAAACACAAAAATACTCACTGTTTCTTGCCTTGCTATGGTGTAAAAGCAATGGAAGACACCATTGTAGCGCTTGGTGGCTAATGTTTGGGCCTGTAATCTAACCTGAAATAAGAAATATAATATACCTTGATAAATAACCAGACTTACTACAGACACTCGGAAAGCATACAGTACTTCATGCATTACGTCGGTGTAAGGGCAAAAATCAAATCAATTGTTTATCCCCAACGCAAGAATTTCCTCAATCTATAGACTTAAAATAATATCTTTAATATTAGCACTAATTTATCGCACAATAACAAAAACTCACAATTCAAAAAAATTTAAACAAAATCTGTGAATTGATAATAAAAATAGACTATTTCACACAACAAATTTCCAAAATGAACTGAGTTTCCATGGAAACATACAGTATTGTTTGTAATAGACTGTTCAATTCCCAGTACCATTTATATGCAATGAGCACATTCTATCTATATGTACAATGTGCATAGTGAAAATTAAATCTTACAGGAACATGAACTTAAAAAACCCTGTCACAATAATATGTTTATGACGGGGCAAAATTGTTTATTTCGAACACTCGTTGCTGTCTGCTATGAGATGATGTAAAATTGCAGCCAATTGCTGGATCGATTGGAATTCTGCCATGCTGTGTTTTAAAAAACTTTTTCAAATAGGGTTATGAACATTTGCACGATTTGTGAGGCATCTCTTAGCCACTATACTTTGTGTACAGGAAATTTGGTCTGGTTCCAGTAACTGCATATATATATGTTTCACATATTTCACTGGTTGGGGAAAAAAATAATAATAAAAAATATAAAAAAATTTACCCCCCAAAAAAAGCGTGTCACAGCACCGATTTTGAAGCCAATCTATGACCAGAAACCAGAGACGTATTTTTTTTTGGCCTTAGGCTAAAAAAGTTTACTCAAACGCTGGGTAGAATGGTCTACATGAATATATTTTGATGGGGTGAGAATACCTGCATCCTCGAGCAACAAGAACAAGTTGTCTACTCCATATTGATTTCCTTATTCATCAAGAACAGAACTCTGATTTGTCTCTCAATGAAAAAAGTGCAAAGCTTTTAACTTCCCTTGCCCAGGGCAAGAGAAAATAAAAATTGCCCTGGGAAAACATAATTATTTCATTTACCATTTCAATTGGCCTTGGAGAATAGGTGTCTCACAACGAGTGATCGAAACAGAAAATAAAATAATGTTCACTCTCTTTTTCTCACAACTCTGGCCCACCCTTAATAACTGTCATTCCTCTAACAGAAATGCATGACGGTAACAATCTGTGGGTACTTGTACACGACACAAGTGTGGTTACTAACAGATGAGATGAGGGGAAATGATGCCAAAGTAGGGAAGAGTGAAAATGCATCACACTAACAGATACAGCTACGTGTAGTCTATAGGATAAGACATAATGATTTGGTACAGTGCTTATATAAAGCTACAGCAATTATGAAAATATCAAATGTTTCACACTAACAGCTATAGCTAGTATGTAGGACAAGACATAATGAATCAACACAGTGTTACACCAATTAATTTGCACTACCCCGTCAGATTAATTTATGCAATGAATGAACCATGCAGACTGACTTTTAACAACCCATCAAAAAACATGTACATGCAATTCTCTCAATAAGATTAGTTAGTGAATCAGCACACACTTACATGTTTTATTTCAAGACCGTTAACTACACGTGCATGTACATTTACTAAAGAAAGCAATTTGCATGTAATTTAAAGTAACTGGACAGCCTGACTCAACGGGAAGGTTCAACATTGGTGTTTAGCAATGTACGTTCATTTTGAACCTCTTGTTTTCGGGGGGGAAAATATCATAGAACTAACCTGTGAATTTTTTTATCACAATAGGGGCTCACGTTTTTAAGAAACCCACAAAAAACTGTTAACTGCTATTTCTATTTTTATGATTCACAAAAAATTGCCGTCCAGCAACTTTTTGAAAATTTGAAATACATGTAACAATTCCTGTTTTCTCTAAGCTGAAAGTACAAGATTCATATTAAATATTTGATCAGGATGATTGAGTGCACAGACTTTACACCAAGTAAAGGTTTTAGATAATAATTTTAAAATGTGACCGGCTCCACAAAAATGGGTATTATGGGACAAAATTTAAAAATTGAGTTACACACATAGCTGAATTGGTTACATTATAAGCTTTAATTTGGTGTAGGTTTGAACCCTGTGGCATTTTGCATTCTGGAGATATACTGATTTTTGCATATTCATATTGTACAAATTAACGGAAGTGCTTTCAGAGATACAGCCCTTTAATTAAACACAGCATGTGGAAAAAGAAATGAGCTAAGAAGAAACTCTTGAATGCCCATAGCAACAGTTATGTTCCTTTTGAGCTATGGCTAATGAGGTGTTTTATTTAAAAATATTTATTAAACTTCACCAACAGAATAAAAAACAAAGGAACAAAAGTCTTTTTGTCAAAAATTTGGAGGTTTTTCTTCCCTAAAACTGACAAAGAGTCACACAGAAGACGAACACAAGGGACACAAAAACGTTTGTTTTTTCATCTTTACTCATCAATAATAATATTTCTGTAAATAAATTATGAAAGTATTGATATAACAGAAGCCAATAAACCAACAACAACAAAAATCACGTTGTGAATTTTTTTTTCACCCTCTCCACATAGAACAGCCCTTTACGTTAATAGCATAGCGTCCCTTAACCCTAACTCCCTAGACAACAAAAGCAGTTGGAGGATTTTGAAGGATTTTTATTGTTCAGTAACAATGCTTAGGGAGTTAGGGTTAATACCCTTTTTCGCAGAGCGGGTCACAAATATGATGATCTGTTAAAATGCATTTGGTAAAATGTCTGTAAACATACTTTATATGAATCACAAGATAATAATGTATAAAAACCAAACTGTAAAATGTTCAGTTTCTTCAATTGTGTCATTACAGAGAAAAAACTAAATGCATTAATTTGTTTCGTATTCATTCCAATGTGAAATATTCGTCTCCAGAAACCAACAATTTGTGATAGCACCTCAAGTATTGTATTTCAATGGATGTTTGGTTCCGTGATTAACTTGACTCGGTTGTGTTTTGTGTAAATCTATGATTATTTATGTTTTTGGAAAGAATTTGTAAAGAATTTGCAACCCATTTTGTTGTTCTAGACTTTCTTTTTTGCTGCATTGGTTATTAAACATTCATTGCGAGAAGTTTATTGATTGAAAATGTATACACATTTGTAACTATCTAGTTTGTGTGGCCGTCGAGTGCCAACTTTCGGTTAATAACTTATTAATCGACTGTGAAAGTTTTGGTTAAAACGGTTAAGAACTAACCAGTAACTCCCAGCACTAACTTGTACAATATACAATGTACATTCATTTTATTAGGCAGAAAATACAAAAAAACGTGCATGATAACAAGTATGAGAATTCATCTCTGAGGTACATTGCATTCCTGTAATGTACAAGTAAGAAAAACAAAAATTCACATCTTCTGTCACCCTCATTGACTGAAAATAAATTGGAGAGAACATTGCTCTCTATTAACAGTGCAATTTTATTATTCAATCTTACATGAATTTCCACAATTTTCTCATAATTATGCAGACCAAATCCTGCTGAATCTACATATATATTTGTTAACCTTGTAATTTTGTTCTTTATGGATATGGACAATGAATGCACGTACAACAATGACCTTTCATTAATCATGGTCAAGGTCTTCTGAGCCACAAATTCATCCATTAACCCTAACTCCCTAGACAACAAAGGCAGTTGGAGGATTTTGAAGGATTTTTATTGTTCAGTAACAATGCTTAGGGAGTTAGGGTTAAAACCCTAACTCCCTAAGCATTGTTAGTGAACAATAAAAATCCTCCAAAATCCTCCAACTTCCTTTGTTGTATAGGGAGTTAGGGTTAAATGATTGTATGAGTGTGAAATCACCTGTAGTGCAGTGGCCAATTTCATACAGCCGCTATGCACACAAATTTGCTTAGTAAAAAAAGATATGCTTAGCAAAAAATAGGTTACCAGTCAAATAGTCACATAACGAATATTGCTTCTGGCTGGCTCTCAGCTACATTTTGCTTAGCATATCAATTTGCTAAGCAATGGTTTCTGCTTAGCAGCTCTCTGAAACCATGGAGGTATTTTATACCTCCATGCTGAAACTATGCCCAGGGGCCAATTTCATGAAACTATGCCCAGGGGCCAATTTCACAGAGTTGCTAATAAAAAAGCAGAGAATTTTGCTAAGCAAATATTTGTGCTAAGCAATATAAAACAGACTACCAGCCACAATGCATACATTTTGTATGAAAGTTTGGCTAGGAACCAAAGAAATACGCTAAGCAAATTTTTCTCGTAAGTAATTTTATCTGCTTAGCAGTTCTATGAAATTGGCCCCAGGGGGGCTTGACTTTTGAGCTTCTATTGTTAGTAACAACATGGAGAAGGACCTTCATCTATTGATCTGTGTGAATTGATCACCGCCCATCCTCCCTCCCTCCCTCCCCCCCCCCCCCTTACCATAGGGTCATGCTGTGCATATTACCATATAGACCTAGTCTTGGATGTTTGTTCAGTCAAGCATAATTTGTACATCATTCACTATAGCCAATTTTCATTATGCGATAATTAACAAGGAACTGAAAATCAGGTGTGGTCACGGACAAATTTTCAGAGAGGTTCATAAGAGAGGTTGTAAGGTTGTTGCAGGAGGAAAAAACAAAATGTTTCCAGTGCATACATTCAATGTTTTTATTCATTTAATAGATGTTTGTTGTTCAACCTTTACTATAGGGGATCAAAGTTAGCCCCTTTGAAATGCCTTAATTTGAAATCATTAAATTCTAATTGATCAGATATAACATTGGGGTCAACATGAATAACAAGATAACACACCATTATGTACATATTACACAGTCGTACCCTCATGCACATGTATGCATTATTGTGTATTCATCAAAACGAAAGAAGATTGGACTTTCAATCTAGTAGTATCAGAATTGGGTCAGCCATGGGCGTTAATGAGTATGAGTATAAATGGGCACCAAGGGATTTGATACTTTAAACAGAAAGTACACCGTACGACTGGTAATAACCATATTATCAAAATAACAAATTATTAAGTAAGACTAATTGCGGTGACACCATGTGAAATTCGCAATTGTGAAATTCTCAATTGGGAATTTCACATGGTGTCACCGCAATTAGTCTTACTTATCCTCTTCACCATGCAAAGCTACAAGTTTTACCAACAAATTATTAAGTGGAAGTGGATCTGAAAAGAACAGGTTGGTTACAACTCGACGTTTCAATCTCCGCTCTGATCGTCTTCAGGAGAACAAATTATTATCAAAAGCTTACTTAATGTACAATTGTCAATTACACTGTCTGAGGTACTTTCATTTTAACCAGAAAAATGTGGATTATGAAAAAATACACATTGAAAACACACATTTTCATTGTTTCCTCAAAAATGCGACAACCTATAGTGATGAAGCTTAATTTTATGATACACTTCTTGAATCTAGATGGTTGAAATGAACATGCATTTTAATGTAAAAGATCCGAGCGCTGTACTAGTGATTCCTGGGAAAAGACTAGTAAACATTGATACTTAACATGCAGAGAGCAGAAAAAGGGAATTAGAAATTGTATTTAATCTGTAACATGCATAATGTACATAGTGCTGCACTGATCTCTCCCTGGGCAAGGATTATGTAGTTCATGCACCCGTTTGTGTATCAAAGGGAAGGTACAACACTGGTGATTACAATACCTGCTTTCTATTAATTACATGTACCTACATGTAATTATCTAAAAGCCAACTTGATGTGAATACTTTGTTAAAAGGTACATGTACCAATTATCCTGGGGAAAAAAATTTACACAATTCTGAAGGTGCTCTCAGAACATTATCAAAAAGGTTGCCAGAAGTCAACTTCTTGCTGTAAGTGTCTGTCTCACTCTTTTCCCATTTATATTTTTAGACTCCTCACGAGTGGGTTGAAACATATTGTTTGTTTATTGTATACATCTTGATTCAAAGAGAATGAGCATACGCATATAGATGCGGTTTTGCCAAGGTTACCAATGTTGTGTCTTCCCTTTAAAGGAGGATAACATGTACGGACATTGAGCTTTGGCTCTCAGGGACCCGGGCCTGTAACTGGCAAGGAATCCTGTGAGTACCCAGAGGGGAGGTACGTATTCAATTGATGAAGTCTAATCCCCTGCCTGTGCCTGGGGTGGGGTCAGTAGAGATTAACATTGAATAGTGCATTAGAAAACCCTAAACCCGCGATGAAGAAGTACGTGTACATATGTACGTGCAAGGGTGCAAGTACTGAAATGCAGTGTATACCATTGGTAAAACATCTGTAAAGGCCTTCATACTTTATAAGAATCAAGAGACTTGAGGAAGTTTTGATAATAATTCAGTTGGTTTCTCTGGCTATTTCTTACCAATGGTGCACACATATACCCCCCTTAAAAGATAAGGTTTAGACTTGGTTATTCAAAACTTACTTTGTGTGAAGCTGTTGACTGCATCATTTTTCACTTTTAAGAAAAGTGGAATTATTGCCAATAAGTTTATAGGAAAGAGAACTCTACGTTAAAATGAATACTAAATACATGTAATTATTGGACTTGGACTTGTGTTCTGACGGCCGAGTCGTGAGAATGTGGGTTCGAGTCCTGGTTGCGACCGTGGTGCTTGTGTCCCTGAGCAAGACACTTAACTATAATTGCTTCTCTCCACCCAGGAGTATAAATGGGGACCTTTGAGGGCAGAGATGGTAATTGTGTTTGATTAAGCTCGTTGCGCTACACATTTGGCAGCATGGGCTGCATACTCCCCAGGGAGTTGAGATGGTTCTAGGAATGATATAACTGGCCCGATGACATAACTGGCCCGGGTAAATAATGTTCATGAGCCAATATAAGTGTCCATTATTATTATTACATGTATCTGAATGCATATTCACAATTTTCTTGTTAATGACATTTCCTAATAATAAACTAAACCTTTCACATGATGGTTGTTTAATGTTTGTATCTTAATCCAAAGATAGAAGCAGTTTTGCCAACATTATCAATGTTTTACACGTACCTTCCCTTTTAAACAATTTCTTATATAAAAACCAACAACTAATGAATATTAAATTACATTATTCTCTCAAAAAGGGAAAGAAACAGCAGTGCATAATATGTAAATATAACTCTCATAAATTTTCTGAAAATATATGAAACTGTTTATATGAAAAACTATATGTTTGGATAAGGAAAAAAAAGCAATGGTTGACTGATCACTTAGGGAGCTTGTATTTTTCTGGGCTGGGAGTTACGCCCAATGCATACTGAATGGTTAATGTGCATGAGTACTTTAGGCCCCCCAAAAAAAAGTCTCCGGTTTCTGGTCTCCGCACGCGTCACCTCAGACCTGCATGTCAACATTTTGAATTTCCTTTTTTTTGTTGCTATGAAACGATGTCCAATTACAGCCAAAATTGCTGGATCGATTGGAATTCTGCCACGCTGTGCTTTAAACAACTTTTTCACATAGGGGTATGAACGTTTGCCCGATTTGTGAGGCCTCTCTTAGCCACCATACTTTGTATATATGGGAAATTTGGTCCCCGTGTACGCAATGTATCATGTATTTCCTTGCTGGCAAAAAAAAAAGATGGACGAAAAAAGAAAGAAAAAAAACACGCGTCACCGCACCGATTTTGAAGCCGACCGATGACCAGAAACCGGAGACTTTTTTGGGGGGGCCTTAACTACATGTACATGCTCAACATGAATAGTTCAGTGGAAATAACAATCCACTTGGTAGACTGCCAAACTACATGTTCAGACACTATCTAAAAACATTAACTGTAGTACTTTTTGAAGTAGTACTTTTATTAGGTGTTTGTGTGAGCGCGAACACTCTTTGAAATTGTTCGTTTTTTTTTTCTTTTCTTCATTCCTCGATGAGACTTATCGAACAAAGTTCCAAAGTTCACAGAGCCTTCAAACTTGACACATACTTAGACCATGTAGTTATCAATAAAGTTATGACATATAGTTTCAGGTAAAGTTGTGATGTCATGGTGATGTCATCAGATATCGAAATACACTAAAATCAAATTTTAATATTTCAAAAAATCATATCTCATGAACCACAAAAGATATTTGACATAAAACACAATAAAGGGGTCCACTTTGCATCCGTCACGTTAGCAGTTTTTCCAATGGTTGTTATTTATTTTTAAGTACCTGAAACCGACCAAAAAGTGTTTCAACATGTGAATGGACATGCAGGCTTATACTAGAACTAATTTGAGTTGATTTATTTTATTTTTTTATTTTTTTATTTATTTTTTTACCTTCAAATTTCCATAAAAATTGGACGGAAAAAGTTACCTCACTTTTCCGTCCATTTGTTGATGGAAATTTTAGGGTAATTAAAAAAATAATAGTAATAATCAACTCAAATTATCTTTAGGATAAGCATGCATGTTTATTCAAATGTTGAAATTCTTTTTGGGTGGTTTCAGATATTTAAAAAAAAATTACAACCATTAGAAAAACTGCTAACGTGACAGTAGGAAAGTGGCCCCCTTTATTGTGTTTTATGTCATTTACACAATTTTGCATCATCTTACAGATCTTGAATTACATGTGACATTTCGTACACAGACATGACCCAATCTGACCTCTCAAGTTTAACTGAAAAAATATTCTGAAGCACTTTTATAGGGTCTGCAGTCAACATGATATAGTATTTGGACGTGCCTTCCATGGACAAAATTACTATTGACATGTGACCTTTTCAAAAATATGACTGATGATGTCATCACCTGTCACAGCGCCCTCTGGTGGTGGGTTTAGAAAAACAATAATTTTCTACCTCAAAAACCACAGAAAATTTGAATATGACTTCTGTGAATAAAGTGATTAGTGACATCTTTAAAAAATATGTTTGGTCTTTTGAATATGAAATTGATATTGTTATAATAAAAGATGATACAGCTTTTCAAAATATGATTGACATCATCGATGATAATTTGATTGAACCGGAAGATGACACGAACACCGTGTTTTTGTTCTAACAAACACTTGAGCTCTAGTTTAAAAATTTTAATTTTTGTTGTTAAGTTTATCATAACTGGGCCTTTGTTGATTCAATTCATTCGATGTATCTTCTGCAAACTGTGCTTTATTGTTATGTTACAGTAGGCCAATTCTTAATCTATATGATCAGTTAAAAACGTTAAAAAAATAAAAATAAAATAAAATATATATAAAAATATATATATAAAAATATATAAAAATATATATATATATATATATATATTTTTTTTGTATATATATATTTTTATATCTATCTATCTCTATCTATATCTATCTATATATCTATCTATATATCTATATCTATATATCTATCTATCTATATCTATATCTATATCTATATATCTATCTATATCTATATATATATATATATATATCTCTCTCATTTAAAAAAAAATACAAATATGTAAAGGATACTGTGGTAATCACTGCTATAATTTGAATGCATTGATTATTTGTGAACGACCATTGCATTCACATGAACACTCCTTTGTCCCGTATGGACTGAGAATTTCGTCCCCCTTAAAAGTTCAAATGCCATTTTGGTAGTCTGATCTATCTATTCATGTTACCTCTGTGGTCTGACAGTAACTGAAATGGATGAGACGGCATTGTTATATAAAATGTAAATTGCCTGGTGGCCTGAGTAGTCCACTGACCCTCTTGTCAGTCACGACTATGGTCTGATTTCATATTAAATCTATTAGCATCGATGTGTATCAAGAGAAAAAAAATACATGTACTCGATAGTACATGCAGATTCACGTATTGTCCATACAGGGTTCCCCCAAAAATACTACATATTTTGTTGTTACATTTAAATATTTAAATATTAACAAAACTACCAGCTTGTATCAACAATCCATATAATTATGCAAAATATGCATTAGATTTGATTGCCTGGTTTTTAAATTAAGGCAATTTTGTGACACTTAAAGGGGGACTGACATCCTTTATTGTGTGTCTACTTAAGGCATTTTGTAATAAAATATTGTTTTTGAGACCCACCTGTGTCTATTTAATCATTGATTTCTGAGTACAAGTATTTTAAAACAATGTTTGAAGTGTTTTGGGGAGGCAACCCCGCCCCATGGTGGAAGCTTCATTTGCATAAGATATGTGACGTAAGGTCGGGAAGATCCGATGTGTACATCATGTACATATACATGTACAAACGTTTCACACACGTAGCGTCGATTTCATTTCTTCCGTGATTTTTGTTTCCGGAACTAATAAAATGCCGGGAAGATGTGTTTCTGCAGGATGCAACACCACCAAAGACGGTGTTAGCCTTCATCTGTTCCCAAGTGACCCAAAAATCGCAGTATTTGGACGAGCAAAGTTCGACTGACAAGAGTAAAGTGGTCAGGTCCATCGGCTCACATAGTTTTGTGCAGCAATCATTTTGAGCCGAGTTTTGAGCCGAATTTCTCTTCCCGACATGACGTCACAAACAGCTCCTCCGTGCAGGGCGTAAAAGTGGGGGGCATTTTTACAATGGTAAAATAACACTCTCAAAAACAATAAAAACACAAAACAAAAATTTTATTGATCTTTTACTGATATAAAAGAATAAAACAATCACATATTTAACTGTTTGATTTAAATCCATGTCAGTGCCCCTTTAAGTTTATTTGTGTCATCTGTACAGCACACAGTGTGATGTGAATGTACAATGTACATGATGTGAATTGGAAACACAGCATGTGATGAACATGTGATGCAGTGTGTGATGGTCGTGTGCTGAGCATGTGATGGTCATATGGATGTGCATACATGAGCTCATTCACAGGTCTGACTAGGGTGCATTTAAGTAGCTCCAGGATGTCATTGTCGGAGCTGACCCAGGTTCAAATGACGTCACTTTGAAAAATTTCCGAATGGCCACATTTTCATTTTGTAAATTTTATGACATTTGACATTTTCACCCCTTAAAGTCCATACAAAGTGCCTTGATTTTTTTACTCAAAATTGTTCAATATGTGTTTAGTTATTTATATGCTATTCCAAAAAACATTAAAACAAATCAGAAATTGCTGAAAAAAATCATGATTTTCAACCAACATTCCAGCGGTTGAAATCCGCGAAGTCTGTTGGACATTTGCGGTCCATGGCGGCAGCAAACATTTTTCCAGTTTTTATGATGTACTTTTACGGGAGCCCGAAGGAGCCGTCTTAACAACGGTCTGTCTGCCGCCGCGTTGTCCGTGGCCGTACATGTACATGTGTGTGCGTCCGTGCACAGCGGGGTCGGGTCATTGTCAAACTATTAGTCTGGTTAACAGCACCGGCAAGATCACCAAAGGATGATTTTTTTATCGGCACAAAACAAGAACAATTTGGACACATTTTGCAGTGAGATTAACTTTCCTGATAACAAAATTCAACGAATCAAATACTGGACATTCAAAACTTCAGTTGCTCTTAGAATATTTGTTCGTAAAAATGCAATAAAAATAGGGTACCATTATGTGTGCTTATGCCGGACTCGAGATCTTCCTTCGGCTTTGCCATTTTCGCCAGGATTTCGTCCGGATTTTGTCCATTCTGGGCTTAATTGATACGATTCTATGTCACTTATATCACCAACTTTGGCATCAGTATAATCTCCATCAAATGACGATGATGAACAACACAATTGGTCAGTACTACTTTTGGAAACTTTTTCAAAAACATATTCGGAAGTCGTAGTTGGTAAAGTTATTTTTGCAGTTGTACGCGATATGATATGCTTTGTGTACAAAACGTACCGCAGTAAACAGTTGTTGTGTTCGCCCTCCCGTAAATGTACGTCATCAAAATAGGCTCAGTGAAAGTGTCCCTGACGGCTTTTGTTTCGGGCCTGTCGTTTTGAAGGGTTAAATAAAAATAATGAAAGTCTTATTTTTGGTGATTCCTACTTAGAATTACTTACTTTTTAAAATAGGGTTGAAAATATTTACCATTTTGTATGGTCTTTAATCAATGAATATGCAAGTAGAGACTGTTCTTGTACTGGAATATGTTAGTTTGTACATGTACCAACCTGAGAAATAATTAGTATTAATTACCCGTTTTAAGGATATTTTATTTTTAAAGGGGGACTGACATCCTTTAAGTTAAGGCGTTTTGTAATAAAATATTGTTTTTGAGACCCACCTGTGTCTATTTAATCATTGATTTCTGAGTACAAGTATTTTAAAACAATGTTTGAAGTGTTTGGGGGAGGCAACCCCGCCCCATGGTGGAAGCTTCATTTGCATAAGATATGTGACGTAAGGTCGGGAAGATCCGATGTGTACATGATGTACATGTACATACAAACGTTTCACACACGTAGCGTCGATTTAATTTCTTCCGTGATTTTTGTTTCCGGAACTAATAAAATGCCGGGAAGATGTGTTTCTGCAGGATGCCGCAACACCACTAAAGACGGTGTTAGCCTTCATCTGTTTCCTCCATGTCCCAAGTGACCCAAAATATCGCCGTATTTGGACGAGCAAAGTTCAACTGACAAGAGTAAAGTGGTCAGGTCCATCGGCTCACATAGTTTTGTGCAGCGATCATTTTGAGCCGAGTTTTGAGCCGAATTTTTCTTCCCGACATGACGTCACGAACAGCTCCTCCATGCATGGCGTAAATGTGGGGGGCATTTTTACAATGATAAAATAACACTCTCAAAAACAATAAAAACAAAAAACTAAAATTTTATTGATCTTTTACTGATATAAAAGAATAAAACGATCACATATTTAACTGTTTGATTTAAATCCATGTCAGTCCCCATTTAAAGTCATGAAGGTTATACATGTATACAATGTACGTGCTTTGACATTTCTCACATTCATGTACAACGACCACCAGAGGACAAACTCATTAAATTAGATCATGCTCTGGGCTTGTCTGTGTGACTTCCTCCATGCTCGTACACACCATTATAACTACATGTATAAAGTAAGTATTTCTGTAGTTGATTTGGATTTTTTTTTTCTACGCCAACATATGTATGGAGCACTATGTGCTTCATACAACTCTGTGTATTCCCGAATGTCTGCAGAGAAAAACTCCACAAGCAACTCCGGCAGTGTTCATGCACACGACATTCCCACTTTCTGAAGTGCTCTTTTGCAATAAATTCTTTAAACTGTTCCTATAAATATAGGAAAATTAATACATTTACACAACATTTAGCTTTTTTACATTAGTTATAAATTCACTTATAAAATAATAATTATAATTTATATTCCATTAACTTGAAACTTTCCCAATTAAGTTTCTGTATGCATTTCTTGATCCTTGTAAACTTTCATGCATAAGGCATTTTATGAGAAGAGTTGAGTTCTGAGCTCAGCAGTAGTTGTTTATTCAAACTTCAACTGTACTTTTACAATATATTCAAGAAACCCAAATCTGTCAACAGAACCATCCAGAGTGCCACTGAAATCTTCAAATGTGGACCCCTAAGCTCATAGCATGGGGGAATTATGATCATTTGTTTGTTCAAGTTCAACAAAAAAATGTTTTTCCCCCAACCACTAACTTCTTTTCTTTTTCTTTTTCTTTTTAGAGGACATGCCTCAAGGATTTTGAAGCTTTCAGTAATTTTTTTTATCCTAGCTAGCCATGGCATGATTCATTTAAAATTCCTTCGTCCATCAAGTTGAAAGTCGTGTTTGCATAACTTAGTACTTTTTGAGTGTTAAATACTGCCAACAATTCAACAAAATGGAAAATGGAAAAAACTGTTGAAAAGTTGTATGCAGCAATTATAAGGTTCAAAGCATAAACATGGCAAGAAGGTGTAGACTGATGGACCAGATCAAAAAGTAAAATATTAAAAATAAATTAATTAATTTAAAAAAATTAAATAAAATTTTTAAAAAATTGTTGCATTACATGCATATAAAATATAAAAAGAAATCTATTATCTACACTATGTGTGCCAGTTGTTTAACCCTTTCCTTACCATAGGCGACTTTTGTCGACCAAGCTTCCACACAAAAATCACTCTAGCCTGAGCATAAAGGCCATTTGTTATAAAGCTGTAGTTTTGTCCATGTTCACCCTCCATACCCAAGCTTACAATGGTTGGAAAGAGAAAAATCGGATCTTTCCAGTGATGGTGAAATAAAATAAGGTTGCTATTATGTAATCCCTTCAAATTGGAGTTGAAACACCTACGGAGTGCCATTTGTTTGTGTACAAAAAAGTGTTTGAGTTTACAGATCACACTGAGGAAACAAAGATTGAGAACTTGGACATTTATTGACCGATCTTAATGATTTTTGGATTATATGAAAGGGAATTAAATAAGTAAGATAATTATTATTACTTATTTTTCTGTAAAACGATATCTTCAAGGCGATAATAGAGTTTGTAAAATTGGCCTTTGAACACAAGCTTTCTGTTGTGTAAGAATAAACAATGCGGTCACCAGCGGTTGTTTATCTCAAAACAATTGTATTGTGAGGGTTAACTATACCATACCAAGACTAGGCTTGGCATTTTCCGTTTAATCTGCGAAAGGTGTACACTTTTTGACACAGACCGTGTACACATTTATACAAATATTGTTATCACTAATAAATGGCATGATGATTGTCCATATTTAGGACAGAAAATAATCTAAAATACGGCAATACGGATTCAGAAAAAATAGCATAGATTAAACAAATCCCAAGTCTGGCACAATTATATAAAACATCATCCAAAATGTCTGGTTGTATTAGATTAAAAACAAATTATCAGTTGAACTTTCTGGGAATCATGATATACATGTAATAATAGCAGGCCCACTGGTCGCACTTATATAAATATCAGCGAAATGGAAGGTTCCATTTTTTAAATTTAGGATTTGTTTACAAGTTTCGTGAATTTGAAAACATTTAGCAAATTTTTGTTTGTGTACATGTGTAAATGTCCCAACCCTATCAAGACATTGTACTGGATTTGGCTCATTGAAGTATTCCATAGACTGAACGTGCAGTACATTCTGGGTGACAAGCTGAGAGCACAAAAACTGTTCTTTACACATGTGCGCATTGTGAGACTGCTGTAGACTAGTTAATTTTCAAGGTGATCGATATCTTTGCCAAATTCACATTCAAGTTAGCTTTTGGATAATAATTTTGTAATTTTGTAATTAGGTAATTACAAATGTTTTACCTTCCTTTTATTACTTGTAGTAATACTTTGATTGATCATTCAATATCATTCAAATAGTTTTGAATGATAACTTACTACATGTGCATGTGTAATGCTTGCCAAATGGTACTGTGTGGTGAATGCATCTAAACTGTACATGGTACTGTTAATTATCTACACAGCTTATCCACCATTCATAAACAGACAGTTGCCAAATGGTACTGTGCGGTGAATGCATCTAAACTGTACATGGTACTGTTATCTACACAGCTTATCCACCATTCATAAACAGACAGTTGTCATAAATGGTACTGTGTGGTGTAGGCTTGGGCGGTTCCGGCGAGTACCCGGTTCTACCCGATTCCAAATTGAGAATCGGAACCGCGGTTCCACTCTTTTAAAGAACCGGGTACTCGAAAGAGTCGGTTCCGGAACCGAGTCCTTCAAATACCCGGTTCCCAGAGCCGGCTGGGAGCCGAGTCCCAGTCAGAACCGGCTCCAGCAAAATACCCGACTCTGAGGACCAACCCGGCTCCAATTGAAATACGCAGTTTTCTGAGTTCCAACTCTATAGAGCCGAGAACCGGCTCCAGTCAAAATACCCGATTCTCTTTGATGAGTGACCGACAAAATGTGTAGACTGCAGCAAACTTGTGAAGGCGCCACACACACAACTGATGCAAACCGCAATGTCTGTGCATTAGTAGTATGCATTGTGTGTCACCGAGTTGTTTATAATTGGCCCCATAACATGGATACTTTGGTTATGGAGATGTTGTTAAAAATTTTGTTAAAAATGTTGACAGCACGTGTCTTGAGAAGTGGAGTGATCAAGGTGGCCCCGTAATATGGATTAAACTTGTGACGAAGTTAATAGTCATGTTGCTAGTGTTCTTTATGTACTTTCAATATGGCATGGACGGAAGTACGGTACCTTGTGTATAGGGGGTGGTACAATTGCTTAATTGCACTAACCCCATTTTATAAATTGGCCCCCTAACATGGATACTTTGGTCATGATGATGTTAAAATGTTGACAGCACGTACGTGTCATGAGAAGTGGAATGATCAAGGTGGCCCCGTAATATGGATAATCTTGTGACGAAGTTAGTCATATCATGTTGCTAGTGTTCTTATAATGTAATTTCAATAAGCATGGACGGTAGTATGGTACCTTGTGCATAGGGGTGGTATAATTGCTTAATTGCTCCATGGAGGAAGGAATTTCCTTCCTCCATGATTGCTCCAACCCCTGAAGCATGTGCATGGAAATTAAAGTCATGGCATGTACTATACCACTGCTTGTAACGTTGTTTGCTAACGGTAGGATAATGGAAGCAAATCTCTAATTTAGCTTAACGTTTCCAAAAAGTTTCTTTAAAGTTTCTGAAACATATTTTAAATTAAACAACATTATCATCACTGCATTTACGGTTGAAAATTGAAACTCCTTCGTTTCGTATCAGGGACACAACGAAGTTTGAATAGACCGTATGTTTTATTATTTTCTGTAATCCTTATGTTTTTCTTTGAATCTCTTGGAACCGGTTCCGACTCGGGACCGAGTCTTTTTTTTTTTAACCGAACCGGTTCCAGAAATTGTGGAACCGCCCAAGCCTAGTGTGGTGAATGCATCTAAACTGTACACAGTACTGTTATCTACACAGCTTATCCACCATTCACGAACAGACAGTTGTCAAATGGTACTGTGTTGTGAATGCATCTAAACTGTACACGGTACTGTTATCTACACAGCTAATCCACCGTTCATAAACAGACAGTTGTCAAACGGTACTGTGTGGTGAATGCATCTAAACTGTACATGTACATGGTACTGTTATCAACACATCAAATCCACTAATCATAAACAGAGTTGTTTTGCTTTGAAGTTAAAGGGACAGTATTGTCACGATCAACACGGCATGGAATTGGAGTGCTACATGTAGTTTTACATGTATGTACGTGTAGATTAACTCAGTGACTAAAAATACTGTCGCTGCTGCATAAATGTGCCAATAATTTTGAGTCACTGTGCTCATCTTAAACTAGGCCACTGATGCCATGCCCTGTTGATCATGACAATATTGTTCCTTTAAGGGTTGGTGAGCCTCACTTGCATTGTAGTTCATTCACTGTCACTGAATCAATACTTTCTCTTATTCATAGGTTGATTTGACATAATCCTATATTTACATGCGATGACTATCAAGTATAAACCAATATAAATGATGCTCATTCCTTGGGCAAATTGGCTTGTGTTCTGAAGGAATATTCATGAGAATTCCTGCGGGGATGGGACCTTAAAGCGAAATCCAAATTAAGGGACAAAAGGTCGAGTAACATGTATTCCCGTCCTGACTCCAGATACAAGCAGACAGCATGCAGACAACTATTCATACGGAGAATTACATGGGTCAGACCCATAAGTGCTTTTTTGTATTCTTTCCTGACGCTAAAAGGTTGATATTTTCATGCCTGGAGGTGTTAAGGTTCACTATATATTTACATCATGAAATACAAACTTGTATGGAAATCCAATGGTTCAGAAGCAGCACAAGAAACCGATTTCTCCAGATTGTGCTGCTGTTCCAAACATCTCAAGTGGGCATTGTATGTTAAGTTTGGATGTTAAAAATGAAACAAGCAGACACCCAAAAAAAAAAAACATAGGAAAGCATTTCAAGAGCAATGGTCATAACCACAATTTCCTAGAGCTGCTTCATAGCAGAAAATATTGTTTAGCAAATTTATCTGCTAAGCAAAATTTAGCCGAGAACCAGGCAGAAGCAATTCGGCTGGTATTACCTATTTTTGCAAAACACAACTTTCCTTTGCTCAGCAAATTTGAATGCTTAGTAGCTCTATGAAATTGGCCCATGATAAGGTCTTTCTTGGGGAAATCCCCAAAATTGGAACCTATGTGTGATTATTGACACATTAGAACCCTCCTACTACTACAAGGGTCAAAATCAGTCAAAATGTTGATATGCTTGCCAAGGTACATGTAGTGCACTTAAAAGTCAAACACTGTCAAACCTTATGTGTAGTAAGTACATTTACAGGTCAAAATGAGTCTACTGTTTTTGACTGATAAAAGCATTGTCTGGTATTGTTCAGGGTGGTCAAAATGACAGTCAAAACCAGTCAAAAATGCCCCTGTGTGCACATTTGAGTCAACAGTCAAAACAATTGACTGATTTTGAACTCTGTAGCTACTTTCCACTAAAGTGCAGCTAGAGTAGGAGGGTTAGTATGTGTGTGTTTACTGTAATCATCTATAGCTGTTTAGTCCCATTAATAATAATAATAATGTGTGGACTTATATAGCGCACGTATCCACCAACTGAGTGGTGCTCAAGGCGCCCATTAACCCAAAACTGCATGTAATTAATAACTTCTTGATATAAGATTCCTAGAAGGTCAGAATTGATTTTATCAGTTATTTCAAAAGTCCACCATTGTTAGAAGCGCTTATGTTTTGTGGTTGTTTGCATAATGCCTTGTAAATCCTGAAAGTTGTCTATCACATCATATTCAAACCAAGCAAATGGATGGGATTTTGCCAGACTGATTAAAGGGTCACATGGAAATCACCCTCACCACTGACTTTATTGACCAATATTATTTCACGGTACTTAAACAATAATAATAATAATAATAATTTGTAGCGCACATATCCACCCTGCTGGGCACTCAAGTAGTATATTTTCTGTTTACTAAATACCTTTGGAGCGATTCTTACACTATACAACTAGCAACTGACAAAAAAATTGAGGATTCAATCCTCATTTCTCAAAATTTGATAAAATTCCACATTTTCCACACTGTTAATACCCAACATGTAGATGATGTAACACATGACATCATTTGTTAACTGTAGAGCACCAAGGTCAAACTGTGATAGGCAAAAGTCATACAGTAGTCTATGGAAAATACCATCAAATCTATTTTAGTGTCTTTAATAAGGTACTCAAAATACATCTAAAAACCTATACATATGGAGATCAAAGCAGTAAATGATTACGTTTGTATCACTGCGCATAACAACAAAAATCACATCACAAACTTTTGCCTATCAAAATTCAAGACTTTTTATTGAAAATTAGCATTACAAGTAATTCTGTCCACAAAAAATTTTTCCATGCAAAATGTTTGAATGAAATCATTCCTTTCAAAATAATGTAAAAATTGCACACATAAAATCATGTACAGTTTGCCTGCCTGCAATGAAATAACCCAGCTACTCTCAAAGACACTGCCAATATACACACATGTTTAAAGCATGTAACATGGTCTTGAGAGGAGAAAATCTGGTGTACAATGGACCATTTCATACACAATTTATTGAAAAATGTACATGTAACAAGCTACCACAGAGAACCATGAAGCCAGATACAACATAATACATGCAGACAATTCAATTCAATGAGAGGACAATGCAAATAAATGAACATACACGAGTACAATGCTCAAAGTACAGAAAACTGACTTGCACAAGAACAAAATTAATGATTTTAACATTCATTTGGCTGCAAAGGCCAACAAACCCACGTACGTTACATCAGAGATTGTCCACTGCTATGGCAAAACACCACTTTCTGGAGACTTTTTTTGGCCTAAAGATAGGCATGTAAAATTTACAGAGTGCTGTGTTAAATGGTCTGTAACAAAAAACACTCCAAAGTTATGCTATTTTTTGTAAAGCCATACCTGTGTGGTAAATTGTTTTGTCAATGAGGCAAGCTTTGATCATTTTCAAATTCATCTCAGTTGATTTCTGAAATTCACTCAAGCACAGTTTTCTATTATCAGCAACACAATAATCTCGAACAAAAAAAGTGATGGAAATAACTAGGCAAAAAAAAAAAAAATACAGTGAAAGACCGCCAGAAAAAAGTAAATGGTCTGAACAATACCTTGACTGTATCAAATGGTTGTCCAACTAGTACACCAGCAGCTCCTATGAATCAAAAACGGAGGGGGAAAAAGAAGAAAAAATTACAAATGTGAAAGAGTATGTCATTCAAGTCTGAGAACATCCGGTACTACATGTAGAAACAGCTGCAATTGTTGACATTTGCATCACACCTACACAACTGTATTGGTTTCACTTGTTCACCCGTTGGGGGGAAAAGGAAGCCAATGTACACAATGCACTTTTGGAATTCAACTGGAATTTTGGAATTCAACTGGGCCATTTCACAACACGTTAGTTAGAAATCTAACAAAACTTTCAGAGAAACAGTTGAACCCTAATTTTGTTCCCCGTTTGTCCATGTCCACGATGAGATTGAACGAGGTAGTTTTTGATTCAACGAACATGTACTTGGACAGTGCATGCCTGATATTATATGCATGTAGCCTTGACCAGGGCTGTTTAACCCTTGTGTGACTGCAAGGGTCAAAATCAGTCAAAATGTTATACTTGCCAAGGTATATTATATAAAAAGTCGAACACTGTCAAACCATAATAATAATAATAATAATGTAGACTTGTATGGCGCACGTATCCACCAAACTGGTGCTCAAGGCACATTACATTATTACCCCTGCTCATCAGGCTCATAAATCATTCCTGAATCCATCTCAGTTCCCTGGGGAGTATACAGCTCAATTGCTACCATTTCAGCGCATATAGGGCTAATCAAACACAATAACCAACTCTGCTCTCACAGGTACCCATTTACCCCTGGGTGGAGAGAAGCAATTATGGTAAAGTGTCTTGCTCAAGGACACAAGTACCCCGGTCGCGGTTGGGATTCGAACCCACATTCTGAAGACTCAGCCATCAGAACATATCTGATGCACTAAACCACTCGACCATGGCACTCCACTATATCACCTTACGTGATATAGTAAACTGTACATTTACAGGTCAAAATGAGTCAACCATTTTTGACTGGTAAAAACATCATCTTGTATTGTTCAGGGTGATCAAAATGACAGTAAAAACCAGTCACAAATGCCCATGTGTGCACATTTAGGTCAACAGTCAAAGCATTTAGGTCAACAGTCAAAGCAGTCAGTTGACTGATTTTGACCATTATAGCTACTTGCCACTAAAGTTCAGCTATGGTAGGGGGGGTTTTAATGGTAGACTTTTGAGACACTAGATGGCAGCAGACAGACCGGTTCTTTTCCATTGTTCACGATATCGTGCACATGCTCAGAATAATGTACAGAATGGGACAAGAACTGGTATTACTATCTATCGTCCTAAAGTTTCCCATTTGTCAGGTAGTGCGCCAGTTCCTGTGCTGATTCCTGGCTCTGACACTGACACATATAGGCCGACTCTCTGGAGGGGATCCACACACTGCACTACAGCAAGAACAGAGTCGTGGGTACAGCCCAGTTGCGAGTTGCAACCTTGTACATGCTGTAAGACAACAACAGCCTTGATTCTTCTGTGTCTTGTATTACACGTTCGCTGGAAATCCACCAAATATTTCTAATACGGAATCTGAACTACAGGGTGTCCCCATAAAAAGTATACCGAGATAAAAATTACTGTAATGGCAAAACTACTTTATATATGGGAAAGAGAAATATATCTCTAGAAAGGGCAGAATGTCCTCTTTGCAATGGTATACAGCTTGTGATGTTATTGACACATATGAGTGAACAAACTAGACAGATGTTAAGGGTACTGAAAGCAGGACTGTGACAAGTTTGCATATTTGAATAACAAATCTCAACCATGCAAGTGTGCAGAATACCAAATGCCTTTGTTTTTTCAACACATTCTTGAAAACAAGGATTGTACCTAAAACAATGTAATCTGCTTTGTTTTCGCTACTTACCTCAAAAGTTTAATGTGCAGGTTTTTTAAAATGCTTTTTGGACCTTTGTTATTCAAATATGCAAACTTGTCACAGTCCTGCTTTCAGTACCCTTAACATCTGTCTAATTTGTTCACTCATCTGTGTCAATAACATCACAAGCTGTATACCATTGCAAAGAGGACATTCTGCCCTTTCTAGAGATATATTTCTCTTTCCCATATATAAAGTAGTTTTGCCATTACAGTAATTTTTATCTCGGTATACTTTTTATGGGGACACCCTGTATGTGTATTAACATCATCATTATTTTGTGGGCGGTTCATTATCCATAATATCCAATTACAGAGTAATTGTTACTATGACAATGACTTACATGTAGTGTAAGTCAATGTATTAGCAAAGTATGTGTAAGGACACAATACTGACCAACTTTCATGGTGCACAAAATGATCTTGATTTTCTTAAATAATTTGACTATTTTGAACTGTTTTTTATTTTAGATATTATTTGTATATATATGTTTAAGAGACAAATAAAGATAAAATAAAGATTTCACGAACCTCAAAAATGATCGCTAAATCTGTGTTCACGTTAGTTACACATCGTGTCCGCCAAATCATACGATGTTAAAACGGCCAGAATTTTTTTTTTACAAAACTCATCCTTACCAAACTAAGCCATTTTTTATTGGGAATAAGCTACATAATCATGGTGTAAACATTTTTTTGCTTTGACTTTTATTGTTGGGTACTAGACTGAAAAGTGGACACCATGTAACTTACGTTAACCCTAACACTCCTAAATCCTCTATAATCCTCCGGAGGATTTGGAGGATTTTGGAGGAATGAGGCACGTTCGAAAATCACCAATTGGAGGATTATGGAGGATTGAGGAGGGTCGTGCATTTGATAGTGGAGGATTGTGGAGGATTGAGGAAGCATGGTTCAAAGAGATCCTGGAGGATTGTGGAGGATTGAGGGCATAATGGAAGTTTACTTTGGATGAATGTGGAGGATTATGGAGGATTGTGAAGGATTGACAGAAACATAATCTTGTATCCTCCGGAGGATTTGGAGGATTTTGGAGGAATGAGGCACGTTCAAAAATCACCAATTGGAGGATTATGGAGGATTGAGGAGGGTCGTGCATTTGATAGTGGAGGATTATGAAGGATTGAGGCAGTGAGTTTCATGCACAAACACATTTCGGAGGATTATGAAGGATTGAGGAAGGTACCTGGTAATTAAGGCTAGGGACTAGTGAGTTAGGGTTAACTTTCACATGCCAATCGAGAAAATACAACAGGGAGGAAAATCTACTTGGCACATTATCTCTCCAATGCTATTTTCAAGTACAAGGGTGTCCATTCTCATGACTTCCAAGTAAATTACAACTTTCCACCAATATTTTTTTTCACCCCCTGTGTCCCATTTTTGTCAGCCAGTATTGTGTCCTTACACATATACAAGCTTTGATTGATATCACGACATATGCTTAATGCAGCTGCTTCGCCATAACCAATAAGATTGAGTCCAATTAGTCAGTTTTGAATATTAGCATCATGAGGTTTCTATAGATACTGAATGTAAGTTATGTTAAGACTAGTGGCACCAACTTTGCTAATACAACCCAACTCTTTTGCAATTCTAGTGACAGATCACACATAAAAGGAAATAATAATAATAATAATAATAACAATGTGGACTTAGGGGCCGTCCATAAAGTACGTACGCACGAAGGGGGGGTTGTTGACATTGCGTACACCATGCGTACAGGGAGGAGGGGGGGTCCAAGCCAATGCGTACCGTACGCAAACCTACAATTTGCTTTTAATGAATTATCATGAAATCAATGTACTATCTCATATAAATACATGTAACTACCAGGACCAGTTTTTGTGCATCGAAAAACAGTTATAACACAGTACCCTTCACCCCAACCAAAAGTAAATTTATCTTCCCAGCGCTACCGCCAGCCAACTTCGGCCTATAGACCACAACATTACTAAAATAAAAACACTGCTATGAAACCAGCAGTGTACACCGGAAACGTACAGGTGATTGACACAATGTATCAATTTCACCCGCGTGCTGTCGCTCACAATGTAATGTAGTACAGCTGTATACGATGTACCTGTAAATATTCCCATGGTGATGTAATCGACGGCTGCATGAGTTGTTTGTTAAACACTGAAAAAATAGTGGCTTGAAGCCTGCATTTATTTTGTCGTATAAAAAACACGGTCAGAATGGCTAGTACCAGGGGAAATTCCAACTCAGGGCGCTACGCTAAACTTGTGGAGATGTACAAAAAAGCAAATCCAACGAAGAAGAAACAGTTACAACTAACAGAAGCACAAGATCTTTGGAGGCGGGTGAAAGTCAACAGTGAGGCCTACATGTATGAACATGCTTTAGGCAATCTCCGCACCGGAACTCAAGTTATCATCCTTGTTGCTACCTAGTTTTTTTTTTTTTTCCAACGGCCTGTATAGGCACAATTACATGTACTGCAGGTAAACAAAAAATAAAAAAATAAAATCTACGTCTTGTATATCAACTGCCTCTTGTTCAAACACATTTTCGTGAAAAGCGTTATTCACTCAATAAACCACTCATGAAACCACTCTCAATAAACCACTCATGAAAAGTCAAGGGCAAACTGTGCAAAAAATTGTATCAGGATTTTTTTTTTTTCCTTTTTTGGTTCAAATATGTCATCATTGACTGCTGTTTTGGTTTAAAATATATCACTGTTCAATCATTTCCAGGTCCGTTAATAAAAATGTTTGCAAATTTTTTTCTGTCAACATTTTGTGATTTATTTCAGTCTTTGGATGTGACATGTGAATCATACTACTACAGCAGGTGTACTGTGACGTTTAATGATGCTAGAATAAGGTAGTCTGAGAAGTCAAAAAGAGATATAGAATGCGTATGCGTACAGGGGGGGGGGTTGGAGCCACTGCTTATGCCATGCGTACAGGGGGGGAGGGGGGGTCAAAAAAGTCTGCATTTCGTGCGTACGTACTTTATGGACGGCCCCTTATATGGTGCACGTATCCACCAAACTGGTGCTCAAGGCGCATTATATTATTACCCCTGCTCATCAGGCGCATAAATCATTCCTGAAACCATCTCAGCTCCCTGGGGAGTATACAGCTCAATTGCTGCCATTTCGGCGCATATGGGCTAGTCAAACACAACAACCAATTCTGCCCTCACAGGTACCCATTTATCCCTGGGTGGAGAGAAGCAATTATGGTAAAGTGTCTTGCTCAAGGACACAAGCACCCCGGTCGCGGCTGGGATTCGAACCCACATTCTGTCGACTCAGCCATCAGAACACAAATCCGATGCTCTAAACCGCTCGACCATGGCACAAATCATTCCAAATAATGGAAAAAATACATACAGTGTACACTGATTCCAGAACTACATTCATTGGCATAAATATGATCAGTGTTGTAATAAAAACTTAATTTGTATGAAACAGGGGGGAAAAAATTCTTGGGAAAGGCTCTTTGAGTAGATTTATTCTTAAACTAGGAGGTTAACAATAAGCGGAGGCTTACCTCCCACACATCCAGCAATAAAATCTGAAGCCATTATCCATCTTGCTGACAACCCATTTTGCCCGTTGGGCCCATTCTGATTGTCCTGTGGGACACTGATTTCTTGAGGCGTTTGCCTGTCCTGGGTGGCGGCCATCCCACTGGGCATGGTCACGCTGCCCCCAGCTGCACCTTTGCTTGGTGAGGCATCCATCTTGTGGACTTCATCCCGAGTGGACTTCTGTAACTGGGCCATGTACGTTGAACACAGGGAGCTTCAGTATGAAGAAAAGTACCGCCAACAACTATCTACGTAGACCAAACACCGTCTTCATGGCTCCCGTAGTGTGCCTTAGTCTGAGGCTCGGGCCTCCTCTTAATTGACAGTTTCTGAAAGATGCAAAACCTTTTGTTGTCATACTGCTGCGTATAAATTGATTCTGAAATAGAGAGGAAAGAATTTCACAATGGTCAGAATGCACTGCAGGAATTTATATAAGGCTCAAAAAAAGTCTTCGGTTTCTGGTCATACATTAGGTCGACTCCAAAATCGGTGTCTTTTTTGGGGGGGTAATTTTATTTTGGCCAACCAGTGAAATACGTGATATACAAAGTATGGTGTCTAAGAAAGGCCACACAAATCAGGCAAACGTTGATACCCCTATGTGAAAAAGTTGTTTAAAACACAGCATGGCAGAATTCCAATTGATCCAGCAATTTTGTCTGCAATTGGACACCGTTTCATAGCAAAAAAAAATAAGAAACCTAAAAATGCTTAAAATGCACGCGACGCGTACAGAGACCAGAAACCTTAGACTTTCTTGGGGGGGCTACACTGCAATGTACATGCATGCAGCCTACCCGTTGCCAATGTAAGGCAACCATTATGTCAACACATGAAATTATTCATTGTTGACATGTTAGATTTGATTTCAGTGTTTGGTTCATGACCAAACGGAGGCCGGAAGGGAAAAGTGTATTGTAAGCATTGAGCCATTTTGTAAGGGCTGCCATCAGTGAGCAAGAAATCAACCATGGTTAGCAACAGATTTTGCCCAAAAAAGTATTTAAGAAGATTATATCACAGTATGTTGATTTTATCAGTGTTTTTTTTTTTTACTAATTACAGTATTTAAAGTTTTTCTGTTTTGTTTTGCACTGGCGGCCGCCCACAGTTTGGCAAAAGATGGCCAGTGTAAATATATCTTTTTTCAACATCTAGAAAGCCTTTACTAGTGGATAACAATACCTATTTCAAGGGGAATTTTTAAAAAAGGAATATTTTGTTGTGGAACAAGTAGTTATTACCAATGCACTATTTATCATTCAAAGAGAATATTTATTTACAGAAAATTAACAAATAATATTTATTTAATGGAAAAATTGAAGGGTAAATACTTATTCATGGTCCTTGCCGAAAACTTGATAAATTCTTTAGAAGAGAATGACGATCCTAGATCGGTAAATCCTGAAAGGACTCAACTTCGCTTAACCCTCCTACTTCTGGTACCTTTTTCATACAAGTTGATCCACCATTTGAAACCATTCGCTTTTGTGGTTTTGAATGGTGAAATAACTGTGTACACTATTGATTCCCCCAAATGGTTTTGAATGGTAGGTCAGCTAATACAAAACCTTGTTTGGATCTTTCCAAATGGTAGTACAGCTAATACAAAACCTTGTTTGGATACTTCTAAGTGGTGAATCAATGGACCCTCTATGCATGTGAATGGATTTGAATGGTAGTAAAGCTTGCTACCAACACTGTTCAAATGGTATCACCATGTGTGTACAAAACCAATGGGCATTTTGGTAAGTGGAAATTTTGAATGGTTTCAAATGGTCAAACAGTAGGAGGGTTAAATAATTGATGCCATTATTTATCACTTGATTTAAATTTCACAATATCTCGAGCCGGCTCTGCCAAAACTTAAAGAAAAATTTGGTGCCTGATAATAGCTTTTCGGCAGTCTGTTAAATCGATACAAAATATATCCTGCCTATTTCTTCCTGAAGGCACGCCATTCATTGCCCCTACCACACAGACCCCTTTTACCCACCGACTGCACTGCTGCAAGCTTCTTGTACGATGCATGAACGATGCATGCACAGCCTATCCATGATTGTGAAAACATTATTCAAACGTCTACGAGTGGTGTGATTGAGATTACAAATGATTGACGAGCCCGCCAATATTCTAATCCTAAGTCCGTCGGAACATGAGCAGTTGAATTTTGCACACAAGTTTTGGACCAATCAAAAAATTCGGATTCGACCTGGATACTTCTGATTTTTTTTTCATTGGTCAAAAGCCGAAATGGATTAAACCATTCATATTTATGGGGATAATCATAATTGTCAAGTTAAAAGCTTAAAATGGACTTTAAACCACATGATAAACGGATTTCATGGTTTTAACATATAGAAATATATGTTTTGGGAAAGGAAAACCATCGCCTGTATGCTTAAAAATGGCAGAAATTAAAGTATAAGCCACTGTCTATCTCATATTTTTGAACATCCCTGTAATTATAAATGAGTTATCCACCTCGGGTTTTCTCTTCGCAACACATGTCTGCATTAAATAAAATGCTGATCAGGCATCACGGACCACCTTCGCTGTGAACCACCATTCAGTTGCCACTTACTATACAAGGTGCTGTGACACAGTAACTGACTTCGGAACTCCGTTCACCTTGTTCAGATGCAAAATGTATGATATTTTGAATGTGGTGATCACGATTTACTTATTTATTTATTTATTTATTTTATGTTTTTTTACGTGAACAGATTATACGATGTCGCCGAGGCGTGAGTGACATTATGTTCAGTACATTTATCATGTGGCGCAATTACCAATCAGCAGCCTTCGAATATCAAATATTCGATCAAAATTAAAATCCGAATATTCGGTCACCAAATTATTTGAAAACGCACAGCCCTACTCAATAGCTGTATGCAAGCACAAAGGTGCAAATAACAACCTTGAACTGCATGTCTAAAAAAACAACCGCATACAGACCCATCAACATGTGTGTATATATATGCAGTACCGTAATTTCCTGCGTATAAGACGCGGCTTATCTGACTTTCAAAGGTACGAAAACGTCACTGCGTCTTATCTAACGGTGCGCCTTATCTGGTGTCGCTTGAGATCAAAGTGATGATTACCGCTTGTGTAACTTTCGGTGGACCTCAACCTAACAAAGCGGCCGTGTTTTCCAATGAAGGTCGTTAGCGCAAGATTTTCATGCATTCATTCACCTTTACGGCCGTGCTGTGGTTTCCGACAATGCCCATAACAACCTTTGTTGGCGCACATGTATCATGCATTCAATTCACCTTATTGCGTTGCCTCGCTTCAAATAAATTTTGAAGAGTCAAACAAATACAACCGTCCTTTTCAGGACGACCAAATGACAAAAGAGAATGTTTCATGTGTCAGTTACGTAATTTACGACTGGGTACATTTTATTAAGTAATAATCTTAAAACAAAAAAAAATCAAAAAAGCACAAGCGATATCTAAACAAAAACTTTTTAAACCGGGAATGAAAATAAATTGATTTTAATATATGGGGAAAAGGAAGAAGCTATGTTTTATTCATTTTCAAACAACAACAACGATCTCTAGCCCCACGCACGTTAGCTAACCGATTAAAAAATCAATACAATTGGATCGACAGGGCTACATTTTTCTGGGAACATTTTCTGCTAAACACTAAACTCGGCCTTCGTCCAATTGAATAGTTTTTATTGTGGCACACAGACCATCAGTTCAGGGAGTGGCGCAACACAATGACCCCTTTGTGGCGGTGTACCGACAATGAGTGGCACCCAGCTGGCCTCTGTGTCAGCGGTCATGGTGCGCCTTATACGGCGGTGCGCCTTGTACGTTGACACTTTAATCACATTCCCCCGATTCTGGGGTAATGCGCCTTATACACCGAGCGTCTTATACGCAGGAAATTACGGTATGTTACTACACTACAACAACAAGCGTACTATTATACAATGCTTGAGAAAAAATATGTAACATAAAAATACCCTTGAATGAAAACAGAATGTGAACTTTTGGGAAAACATTTGTATACACAGGTACACCAAGGAGTAAGGACCTCCTCTTGTCTTCCCATTGTTGTTGGACTTTTTGTACACAAAACCCAACCGAGGACCAAAGACCTTTTGATCTCTTTTGATATAAAAAGGTAAAGTACAAACACTGGTAATTACCAGATTATCAAATTAATAAATTATTAACTACATGGTTTACAGTTGGTACACATATCAATCATCCCGAGAAATGATTTCTTCTGAAGTGATTTTATCTCAAAGAAAACAGAAATTGCTATGTCAAATTTACAAAATGTTACTAGATGACAACTATATATGTAACACATAAAAACAGAAAAAAAACTTTTAACCGTTTTTTGTTGTTTACTCCAAAAATGTGAGCACCTCTTGTGATGAAATTTTCACAGGTTAAATTTTCACAAGAGGCTTAAAATGAATGTACATATAGTATGGGCAATTCCATGGTTACTAACATATTTTAGGGAGAACATTTGCGGTTGCCCAGTTGACATTTTGTGAGGGCTTATTGAGAATTATTACCCGCGTCCAAGATGGGATTGTAATGGGCTCAAGTTTCCCATCTTTTCTCAAGATGGTCCCAAGCATTTGGAAATTTTAATCATGTGGATGATACCTTTGTGGTATAGCCACAAGTCTTTACTTATCCTTTTCACCATGCAAAGCTACAAATCTTACTACATGGTGTCACCGCAAACAGTCTTCACTTATCCTTTTCACCATGTAAAGCTACAAATCTTACTCCATGGTGTCACCGCAAACAGTCTTCACTTATCCTTTTCACCATGTAAAGCTACAAATCTTACTACATGGTGTCACCGCAAACAGTCTTTACTTATCCTTTTCACCATGTAAAGCTACAAATCTTACTACATGGTGTCACCGCAAACAGTCTTCACTTATCTTTTTTCACCATGCAAAGCTACAAATCTTACTACATGTACATGTACATGGTGTCACCGCAAACAGTCTTTACTTATCCTTTTCACCATGCAAAGCTACAAATCTTACTGCATGGTGTCACCGCAAACAGTCTTTACCTATCCTTTTCACCATGCAAAGCTATTAAACTAACATTTAACATTCATTTTATCATGGAGGAATGTTCTCTTCCTTCCTCCGTGATTTTACATAGTGTATATTGTTCCAGATAAGTACATGTAGTGTTGTAGCGGGGTAAGCTGCACAGATTTGTTTTGGCCGCATTCAAAGGAAACGGTGAATTTGCAGAAAAGGGAGTTCAGAGAAAAAGAAAGATTTCCGTAAAGTTTGAAGACTAAAAGCGATTTCAGTTAATTTGTTTCCTGATTTCCTTTTCCTTTTTTATTATTTATATTTTAAAGAAAGTTACAGTTGCTTTAGAACCCATCTATTATAAGTATTAAAGCACTGGCTCTTACTTGGCTGTGAACACTCATTTTTATGGGGTATACTATAGACGCATATTTTGGAAATGCAACACAAACATGTAGGCGTGAAAGAAAAAAGTGCAGATCCTTTCTTGTATTTTAGTCATATGAAACGTATTGAAATAAGTCACAATGAGGGCAACCTCAGATGATTTGCAAAAAGCATAGCAGTTTGAAAGCTAATATGTTCAAACATTTACAGTGGCCTTGGGTGGCACACAGTTGATTTTGTAAGATTACTTGGAAAGGACAGCAGGCTTGTACATGTATGTACTGACTACTGAAGGTTGCTAAAGAAATAATTTAGTGGTTGGGAGTGGCTTCAATGTGTAGGAGGGTTAAGAGTACCTCATCACTGAGTTTTATTGTGTAGGGGCCTAATAGTAGTAGTAGTAGTAAGTAGCAGATCAAAAGTTTAAAATACATTCAGTTTTTTGTACATCTGTGTGGATAGGGCCAAGGATACGGATTCACGGAAGGATGTCCAAGTGTATTGACCCTGGCCCTGAATAAGGCCGAGAGTGAGATACCAGGCTTGCAGGTTTAAAATACATTCAGTTTTTTGTACATCTGTGTGGCTAGGGCCAAGCCAAGGATACGGAGGGATGTCTAGTGGGTTGTACTGGCCCTGTCCCTGTACTGTAGTGTGAGATGCCGGCCTTGCCTAGCCCTACTGTACGCTAGAATGGGCTAGTAATACTAGTTCATGCACCAATCGTCTACTTTCTGAACTAGAAGATCTATGGTGCATGTCAGTATTTATTTTGCTCAATGTAAATTTTAGGCTTATCTTAATCAATACTTACAATTAAGTAAAACGAAATTTGCCGGCCGGTTGAGCTCCGCACCTCCGCCATACATCAGATGATGTGCACATTATGTATCCCATATCCGTACATTCCATACAGCTACAATACATGTATGTCAACACGTACGTACATACTAGTACAGTACATTGGTCATTCGATATAATATGCGATGGAAACAAAAACTTGCCAGAGGGCGCCACACACAAAAAATGCGATTGCAGCCGTGCATGCGCTGTTGATTGAGGGTATACTGCTATATATACCAGTGTGTGGTACTAGCTTCCCGAGGTGATCCCTGGAGCGAAGCCTCGGGAAAATAGAACGTTCCAGGGATCACCAAGGGAGACTAGTTTTACTGTACAACGACTGAAACAGTCAATATTTGTTTTATAACACCTCATACATAGATTCTGCACAATTTATTAAGAGACCTGCTACAATAAATCAAACCAATACATGACTTTCATTAACTTGACAACACTCCGAAATTAATTGAACTTCTGTGACACTTATGTAAAACGTATTTATTCAAGTTGTAACAAGCATTGTTTGCTTGGCATTACAGTAAAAATAGCGAACATCGTGTGACACGCTTTCAACCAATTACAAGACAGAATCTATGTATGAGGTGTTATAATACATAATTATTAGATCACTGTTGATCAAAAAGGCGGCGATAGCGCATTGCATTTGCAATTTGGCGTATTTGCAGTTGATTTGCGCATTTGCGTACGAGCGGAATATCTCAAGCGATCATTGGCTGGCAGAAGTACGCGCATTAAGCGTACGCATGCTCATTTGATGCCCAATTAATTGGTGTCAGTGATCAAATAAGTTCATCAGACGCTGGATACTAGAGGAGTAAGATGTACACGGAGCGAATGATATGATTATGTACGAACTATAATTCCATTTATTATTTTTGAAAAGAAAAAAAAATTGCGTTTATTTTATTGTTTTGTTCGTCCCGTTTATTCGTCTCTTTTGTCTTTTGAGTTCATGCATGTGCGCTGATATGTTTTTGGTGCATGGAACCATAGAGGAATGAAGAATTTTTACACATTTATTTCCCCATTATAAACGTAACGTACTGTCTGAGAACCCATGACCAAATACTAATGACATCAAACAACAAAAGTCACATTCACGAATCACTCATAATAGCAATTATCCTAAAACACTGCCAAAGTCAGGTCTCAAGAAAAATATTATCGATGATTTAATCGCCTGAATCTCTATTTACTGTTCTTAAAGGTTCTTAAAAGGTTGATAAAAACAAATCTTTGTTGTTTAGAGTGACAGAACATCCAGAGGGTGAGGTGATCCAGAGGGGTTCCATTATTATAACAATTAATGATTACTAATATTACACATTTTCGGTAACCAACCCTCTAGTGAGTGACCCCCACTTTTTGCAACTGCGCTAATTTGCATTTTTTTTAAAATTACTTCACTCATGAAAAAAAAAAAACAGTCTTCCGTGTTATCCTACTTCATATCATCGAGAAACAAATTGCCAAAGTTGAATGGCCTGGCGGTTGACCAGCTATGATTGTTTACAGTCATATGCCTTGCTCGGTGTTCTCCCATTACTTTGTGCACACATATTCTGTAAAAAACAGTGGGCCTCGTGTAACTTTCAGGCTGTAATTAGCAAATTAATTACCCAAAACAAATATTGGATATGTTTCCCCCTAAAATCATCCCTAGACCCTTTGAAAGGTGCTGGGCTTTAAAATAAAAAAAATGGAAATAGCTTCATTGACCCAGGTTTATTAAGATTTCCCTACATACTAATGCAAAAAATTTCCAGTAAGGGTTAAAATGTTGACCCTATTCTTATAATTAACAACACGCCCAGTCCTTTGAAACTGACTTCTCACGTGACCCATTGTTAACGCTGACGTGTGTCGATTAGCACCGACAATTAAAACGAAATAAAGATGCAATTCGTGACAAGGATCATTCAATTCATCGTTCTTGATAACACCTTGATAACCCGGCCATCCATTCGCCAGTAAAATTGAATGCCCTTACATGATTGGTTTACTTGATTAATTGAAAAACTTGTTCACGCAAAAAGTGTATAATTTCCATCGAATAGGCCTACATGCGTTACTTTCATTATTTACTTTATTGATAATTGAAGAACTTATTCGAGGTAAAACGACGATCAACTCAGCAATGATAAAATAATTGGGTCGAGTTGGCACAGAGGTCGAGTAGTCACATGAGGTCGAGTTGTCACAAAGGTCGAGTTGTCTCGTAGGTAGAGTTGTCTCGCGGGTCGAGTTTTTTTAAGGTCTTGTTGTCACAAGGGTCGAGTTGTCTTAACCCCATATTATAATAGGTGATAAAGTTTTTGAGGAAACTACGAAAAACTATGGACTATCCGACATGTGGATCGATTCACAGGCGGGTTTTCCTCCCATCACCTAAACTGAAATGTTACCACTGTCTCCTTCCCAATTCAAAATTTGGCCCCTGAGGGAGAACTGTAATTATCACTGATTAAGCTATCTAGGATAAATACCAAATAATAAATAATAAATAAATATTATCATTATTATGGGCGCCCGGGGGGCGGGTGCGCGGCGGCTGATGGACGCACATCTCTGGCTGCGAGTTTTTGTCCAGGAAGAAACCTAAATTTCTTAAGAATATCCTCTTGGCAGTGGCGCACCCAGGATTTGATTGGGGGGGGGGGGGCTCAAAATATTTTTATTTGAAATCCAATACGGGGGAGAGACATGGCTGACCCAAACCATAACCGCTGGCGCGGCTGCAGCCATGTCCCTAGTCGTGCTCGTCAGTGAACCTACGGCACATGTTAAATGTTTCCTGGTGGTTTCTAGTCATAAAAAGAAGACATTATGGCATGATTCGGACTCGTAGGGTTTTACCTTCCATATAATTTCCTCCTCTTGATGTAAAGAACTTGAGCTTGTTTCGTCTGCAAGATTTCTATAGTTAAATACTTTCATTGCGTGGACGTAAAGTTTGTGATCATTCCGGCGAGCTAAATTTTTCAAACACGAATTTGGCGGCAAAACCAAATCCCAATATTATCCAATCGGTGTTTGCTAAAAGAGTGTCACATAATCTTTGTAAATTAAAACCCAATCCTGGGCCATTGTGTACAAACTGGAAAGGAGTTGATTATAATGCGGGCGTGTTTAAATTTTACGAGTAACCTCAACGACAGTCAACGACCTCAACAAGAGAAACGGACAACAGAAAATGAAAATAAAATTAAGTAAAGCTGCTCCCTGATCAGGGTGCACCATGGCAGGGGGGGGGGGAGAATGTGTAAAAATGCTTGTTATATATACCGGTGGCCCTTCAAGCTTACATGCACATACATACGCAACGCCGTAAAATATAATAGTGAGTGGAATAAATGGAAAACTTTTGGAGGGGAGCTTGAGTCTCCTGAGTCCCCATCCCTTGTACCACTGCCCATATACTCCTTGCCGAACTCCTCTGTAGACAAGACTTGGGCTCAGATTTTGCTCTCTTTCCTGGCTCCTTCTTTAAAAAAACAACAACAACATCAGCGGGCCCTTGGGGGGGGGGAGGGCTCGAGCCCCCCCAAGCCCCCCCCTTGGGTGCGCCACTGCCTCTTGGAAACTACTAAGGAAGTAAATCACTTTCAAATAGAGCCTAGCCATTGGCACAAAATGATTGACAATTAATGCTTGATTCTTGAGATAAATTTTTTGACGATCAATAGTAATGACACAGTGAGTAAGGACTGTTGATCTTTCTCGATAGTACATCATTGTAAGACGGAATAAAATGCATGACGTTTGGATCCAGGGTCTCTTGGGGGGGGGAGGGCATATTGCCATAAGGGTCCACGCAACAAACTTGTGATACATGAATAGCGATAAGAACAAAGGAAACCCCTTTGCGGTTTCCCTCAATGCACCCACAGATAATAAGTCCGCACGATAGAAATCATGTAGATCTACCTACGAACCAACCGTTATTATATTAGGCGATCGATGAACAAAAGTTGAGTTGATTCGTATTTTGCCCAAAGTAGCTTCTTTCCGTACGAGTTGACTTGTATTCTGCCCAAAGTAGCTTCTTTCTCTAGAAAAAAATCATCAAAGTGCTCAAAACGCAATAATTTTACGGAATACGATAACAGGCCTGTATAGCTACCCAGGCTAGGGGTGGGGCCATGCCTCCAGACTGCAGACAAAATTCACGCAGATCGTCACGCAGAGTCGCAGACTGAGTTCCTACCGTGAAATAAAATAACGAAAATCAATATTACAAAACATTTTAAAGGAAAAAAATCCAGTGAGGGTGCACGACACATGTTATTCCCCCAAACTTACTGTATTTAAATAAATAATTAAATAACATAATTATTTCTGTAACAAATTTCCTTCCTGGCGTGAAAAGTACACAATCCCATAAAAATATTAATATTACAAACCCAAGTTTTTAGCGTGAAATTTTGGAAAAGTAAAATATGCAAATATTCATACAAATAATAGAGTGGGACATTTATCTGCATGTAATGATCTCGTAATATAAAAAATAATAATGAACAAAATTCTAGTACTACTACTAGTACTTTAGAAAAAGTATGTCACGTGATTTATGAATTATTGATTTTCTGGGTTTTTTCACCTCTCTGAATGGTCAACCATTATGCAGATTAGAAGCGTCACCAATGCGCAAGCTCACAGGCGGCCGCGTTTTTTGCAGACTAGACCCCCAGCAAAGACGAAAGCAGTCTGCTTGCTACGAAAATGGCGTCGCCCGATCCAGACATGGCGGACGTTTCCGAAATGAGCCCCAATATGGAGGACGTCTGCTACTCAGAAGTTGAAATCCCTGTAACTGAAGTTGAAATTGAAAGTATTCCGATGGAAAACATTGAAACGATTCCAGCCGAGAATATTGTGACAATCCCAGTGGATAATATCGAAAACGTTGCCACAGTAGAAACTGTTGAAACAATTGAGGGGCAACCGATGATTGCTCTCCAACCTCTCTCTGATGATCAAGATGAAATCGTTTTACAAACACGAGAAGAAGTTGTTGGAGACGTCGACGACTTCGGAGGATCCACATATATCATAGATTCTGTGCCCGTTCCCACCAATGATTTAGACGATCACTTTGGGAGTACAACAAAGCGAAAGAAAGGCAGGAAAACATCGAGAACAAGAGTGCTTGCCAGCGGTGAATCTGTGTCTTACGATGGCGAGAGGGGAAGTCGAAAATGGGAACAAAAGCAAGTGCAAATCCAAACTTTGGAAGGAAAATTCTCCGTCACAATGTGGGCTTCAGGTAGGAAATATAATTAGATTTAAAAACAATTAATATTCCTCATCTCTGTCTTACTTTGGGTTTTAAAATATTTGTTTGAAATGTTTGTGTCAGTTCATGTTTGTTCAGCCCGCCACCTGTCCAGATTCTTCCCGATGTTTGAGGGGAAATTTAAGTGTATTTCTTTACAATAACCATCAGCAGTACTAAGTTTAACTTATTCGATCATTTCTGCAAAGTTTCTGAAGTCAGTATTTTAAAATTCTCTACCTTTCCATGGAAAATCCTTCAGTATTTTCGTTTTACGGCCATATTTTTCGCCATGTTTTTTCTCATGGGCGCAGCCATCTTAAAAAATGGCGATCCAAGATGGCGCGGCTTCGGAATGTCGGACATTTTGCGCTCAAAATTACAGTGTAAAATGTTCTTTAATTTGGTCAATCCAGATATCATCGGGATCTACACTTATAACAGATATGTCCAAAGGGTACATGGGTACTATTTCATAGATTGATGGCTGTTAATTTTGGTGTTAATTGTGGTCAAAGTTTTGGCGACGAAAAAAAATTAATCCAAAATGGCGGCCAAACTGCTCAGTGTGTTGGTGTTGCTTGCACTGGGAAAAATAAACCAAACATGGTGAGCGTTCAATATAATTTAGCATTTTAAGAATTGTTTACAATTGTTTGAAGAGTTTTCATGTCATCATTGTCAGATTTAAGATGTAACATATTTTTGAATTTGTTTACATTTTATTAGAATTTAATGTTTCAAACCACCCACTCCATCCATGTAGCAAAACAGAAATGTTACATTTGGATGTTCTCATTTCAAGTTGCTGTTGTTACAAAAAAATTTTTTAAGTAAATGAGCATTGCAGTAATAGGTATATATATAATAAAATAATTTTATCATTGTTAAAGAAAATGGCTTTCCTCTTTTTTATAATAAAAAAAATAATAAACCAACCATTGTAATTTGTTGAATGATTTCATTAATTTACTGATGCGATGGATTTTATTTTCAAATCTCTTGCAGTTGGAGTAATATTGTATTATTTATAATATTTGTAAAGAACCCTTGCAAGTTGCACACCCTGCCAAAGTTGTAAAAGCTTTATTCAAGAGACCAACAATGCACAATTGAATAATTGTCTGAGTTGCCGTCAAAGCCTCTAATATACTATAGTATATTGCACAGAACCACTTTGCTGAAATAGAAATATTCTTGTAGTAGATTGATAGTTTGGGTGTTGAAACAACCTTCTTTGAGTTTTGTTTCTCCAAAATATATTTTCATCATTACCACCATTGGTGTGTTATCGCATGTGAACATGAAGTTGTTATCAAAAATAAAGGGTAGAATGTCGTATCCGACCGCCACTTTTTCTCATTAAATATAAAGAATAATGTAATCTTACCTACCTAGTAAGGTGGAGAACATATGGATGATGATGGACATATACTTCAAATTATTCCAGGATATTTATTTCATGAAAAATCAGGCATTTTTGGTATACGATGACTTCCTCAGTCATGTCAGTCTGATCTTGTCAACTCCCCCATAAGTGACCAACACGGTCATTGTACATTCGCAGTGGCAACTGTAATAGGATCCTTCTATTTTCTGAAGGGGATGATTCTTTTAGAAGGGAAATCAAGTCCGAAAACCATCATAAAAGTGGACTTTAAAGATAGTACCCCCAAAAATCGATGGAATAATTTTTTAACTGGTTAGTGGTTGTAAAAAAAAATCCAAAAAACCCTTAAAAAGTGGCGGTCGCATACGACATTCTTTCCAAAATAAAAATATGCATGATTCCCCCCCCCCCCCCATGAAAGTATGTGTGTCAGTACGTCCATCACTTGCTGTAAGAATAGAGCATATTCCGTATATTCACTGATAATTCTTTTGATGAAGTCATATGAAGGGTATGTGTCTCTGATGTTTTTCTAGAGACTGCACTAACCAGCTCCATTTTTTAAAAATCCATACACATTAATTTGAAGGACGTAATATGATTTGATTTGTAATACATGTACAAACCTACCCACATTGTAAAGCAATGAAACATACACTGCAGTTCTTTATTGCTCAATGCAAAGATACATGCTATATTGTTTCAAAAACTGGCTTTGTGACGGATGAGTTTCATTATTCATCTATTGACATTTTCTACAATGCAGAAGACAAGAAGAATCTATCAGATGATCCAGACATGGCTTCACAGCAAGCCATGTCTCCGAGTCAGGACTCTGGGCATCACAGTTCATATGAACAACCACCAGACTACTCGGAGTATCTCACTGGCAAGAAGCTGCCCCCTGGAGGTATCCCTGGTATCGACCTGAGTGACCCTAAACAATTGGCAGAGTTTGCTAGGTATGTTTCGTCTTCAGAACGGAAAGAATTTAGTTGATTTTGTGATTATAATCTCATTTTTCATTAATTTTCCATATGTTAAGAAATACACTTCATCAAGTAAAACCCAATCAACTGTCCATTCGGCCGGGGGAAGGCTATGTACTATGCAGGGGGCAAACATTAACACAGTAAACAAACCGATATGTGGGGATAGTTCTCAGTACAATTGTGCTGTTTTTATATTCATTTATAAGCCAGAAAAAATAAATAAATCAACAATATTTATGAAACTGGTTGGATTGTAGTTTGAAAGAGGCACTTCTAATTTTTTTTCCCTAAATCTGCAGAATTAAACCCAAAAAGCCGAAGGATGATGATCTGCCTCGGACCATAGCGTGTCCGCACAAGGTACATGTACGTCTTTCCTTTTCCTATTTTTTTAATGTTTATATTGACACTATTGTGACTTGGCAACACAAAATGTGTGGAAAGTAGCAAAAATGCAAAATTTCTGTTCTGTTATCACAGGAATAAGCATAAAAAGAGCTTCCCAATGGTATATTGCACTTAGGAATGCAGTCGTCCATTCAACTTTTGGAGCCGAGATCATTTAAGTGAAAGTTCAAATCAAATGTTACCTTTGAGTGGCTGTACTGGCAAATTGCACCTGGTGACTATCAGTTCATTTTGTAATGCCTGATCACGGTTTTGTTAAATTTAGTCAATTTTATAGTTTTCTTACAGTGAGGTTGTATATGGATGACACGGGCCCAAAGGAGGCCCTTGTTGATGTCAAAAAGTCTCGCACTGGCTCATGTACAACAGTGCGCGTACACAGTCAATCATGGCTGCAAATACTTTTGAACTTGCATCATAAGTAAATAATTCTAAGTCCTTGTGGCAAGAATATTATTTCAGATATTTATTTTATTAGTTTATCTGGGACATAGTGAGGACGGCAATAGTATTTTGTATTTTCTTTATTCTCAAAACACACCTTTTAAATCATTGATTATATATTGAGATATTTCCAGGAAGGATGAAGATAAATAGTCCTTCATCATTTGTAGACAATAAAGAACATTCAGACTGTGAAATACAAAATCATGTCATGAATGATTCATATCCATTGTTGTTGGAATACTGTGCTGGACTAGATAATTACATGACATGGACATGGTAATAGACTTCTGGTATATGTAGTTCTCATTGTGAAACAAGTGGTAGATATCATAGCTGAGTCTCTCTCTCTCTCTCTCTCTCTCTCTCTCTCCACCTCCACCTCCACCTCCACCTCCACCTCCACCTCCACCTCCACCTCCACCTCCACCTCCACCTCCACCTCCACCTCCACCTCCACCTCCACCTCCACAGGGCTGCACCAAAATGTTCCGGGATAACTCAGCGATGCGGAAACACCTACACACCCATGGGCCAAGAGTCCACGTCTGCGCCGAGTGCGGCAAAGCCTTTGTGGAAAGCTCCAAACTGAAGCGCCATCAGCTGGTGCACACAGGGGAGAAACCATTTCAGGTGATTTTATTTCCCCTTAAAAGATATTGTAGAGAATTGGTTAATTAACAAGAACATTTCAGTGTTAAAATAACTCGGTGTAAAACTGATGATAAGTAAAGACTAGTTGTGGTGACACCGTGTAGAAGTTACCGTTTGAGTAGTAAATAGTTCTGAAAAGAACCAGTTGGTTTCAGTCAGTATGCTCTGATCATCTTCCAGAGTTGAACTGATGATGGTATAAATCTAACCTAGCAATAATTTTTTCCAGAGGTGCTGTAATTTTTATGAAAAGTTTTGCATACTCATAGAAACAGTTTTTGCCAATATTACCAATGCTGTACCTTCACTTTAATGTATATCTTCATTCAAAGAGAGTAAGCATACTCATAGAAGCAGTTTTGTCAACATTACCAATGTTGAACCTTCCCTTTAAAGTTGTACAATGATGTATTGCCTGTTTTATTTTTTTAAATTTTTTTTGGGGGGGGGGGGTATTTTATCTTTAATTTACAGCAGTTTTGTTTTGCTCCAACAATTACCCATTTAGCAAATATCTCAGACAATTTCTGAATAAACTATCAATAACATTTATTTGCCTTACTCCAAAACAGTGCACATTTGAAGGCTGTGGCAAGCGGTTCTCCCTGGACTTCAACCTACGGACGCATGTTCGAATCCACACGGGTGACCGTCCCTATGTCTGTCCCTTTGATGGCTGCAACAAGAAATTTGCGCAGTCGACCAATCTGAAGTCCCACATCCTGACCCATGCTAAGGCCAAGCCCATGATTCCAATGTGAAAACTCCAAATATTCACTTGTTAAGGTTTGAACCATTTAACTACCGTTAAGGGGTTGTCATTCACTATGGCCCCCCCCCCCTCCCCCCCCCAATACAGCCTTAATACCATGACTTTCACAGGCCTGATACTATACGGAGGCAATGGAGGCAATTGCCTTGGTACACCCTGGTCATTGCCTTGGTGCCCCTTGAAGTGTTCTAATAGAAATTTACATTTTCCTCATAGAGGTGCCCTTAACCTAGCTTCAATTGCCTTGCCCCTACCAATAGATAGTATCAGGCCTGCTTTCAGCTAACTTGTCCACCTTCTTGTCTGGGTACAGACTGAATGCTCAAGTGTGTCATGCTCTTAAACAGTCTTATTAAATAGTCTTATTAAATCAGGGTTATCAATCAATTCCATGAACATGCCATGATGAGTAGTTTGTACTTTCAGCTGAATTCTGTTGATAAAGACAACAGATTGTCATGTGATTATTTCAGTATTCAATACTGTGATGAAGGGCCATACAGCCCGTTTATACTCGTGTACGTCAGTGGGCACCTGCCAGACATTACTTTCAAAACTACATCAGATCAAACTTTGATTGAGCCACCACTCTGACTTTTGGATACTCTCAAACCTAGTCTATGCACTATATGTTCTTCTATGTACACTTCTGTTTCACATGGCACAAGTACCCACAAGTTAAAAGGTGTAATTATAAATTTAAAAAACATTTGTAAAATAAAAAAATGTAAATACATTATTAACACTAACAGGTAGTATGTACTATTAAGGGTCAATGTTTTAGATTTGTTTTTATTTAATCCAGAGTCGTAAGACATTATTTTTTGTTGTATAAAAAACAAAACAAGTGATTGAAAGTTATACAGTAAAGGGCAAGTATTGTCACAAATGTAGAAAATGAACATTCTGGGGGAAAACTTCCATAACTAAGCTGATTTAACAATTTGTCACCGGTTCCAAATCCATGAATTCACAGAAAAACAGTTTGTAGGGGTGGTCCCTTTTTGAAGCACGTTTCTCCCTCAAAAATGAATTTATTTGCAATTTGTTCACTTTGTGAAATCTATAGAACTTTTGACTACTTGAAATTATGTTGTTTTTGACTCGCTGGAGTTTTTAATTAAAAGTATTTAAGCACTGAAATAGTAATCTTGTTGGTTCAGTTCGTAAAAACAAAAACCCGTAGACAATGCTTCTTTTGCATTTGTCATGTAGCGACACCCATGTACATGTATGTGCTAACTTGGTGTAAATTCATGAATATGCAAAACAAGGTGAGCTGTGTCACTTAATGGAAATTGTTTCTTTAGGTTGTCCATGTTTTTCACAGTTCATTATCTACGGTGAATTGGGTTGATGTTAGTTTGTGAATTTTCACACCAGTTATGTCTTTGCCAATTTGGTAAATTAACAAAGTATTAGACACTGCCAGCTTTGACACTTTGTGACATTATAGCTTTATATGAATGCAGCCAGAATATGTTCAAGAAAAAAAGGAAAAAAACAAGTCTTGAAATATTTTGCTTTTCTACATACGTGGAACCGGTGACAAATTATCCTTGGAAATCATTCGTAAATAATGTTAACGAACAGCATGGAGCTCAATTTAAGAGAGTTGCTACGCAGAAATTGTGCTAAGCAAGTATTTGTGCTGGGCACCAAAAAGCTGTCTTCCAGTCAAAAGCAATATTATTACTGCGTGAACAAATTGACTGGTAACTGAAAGAATTTATGCTGGGCTCAAGTTGTTATGCTCAACAGTTACGTGAAATGTGACCCCAACCCCAACCCCAACTTGACATTCTTCTACTTGCAGTACACCCAACCACATGTTTCCATAGGCCCAGCCCACCCTAAGCAAAGCACATAACACACAATTGTCATGGAAATGCATTTAACTATGAAGATATGTCTACATAGTTTGTTAGGTGTCGCCATTGACGACTATTCCAATATATTCAAAGGTTTGCATATTCGTGTGTGCAGTTTTGTACACTCAAAAAGTATTGAAAATTAAATAATAGCATCAAATGTATTGAAATGAATTTTATAAAATACTCTTGAAATCCAGTGTTACGCAGAAATCTGGTTCTTGTATCTAGATGTTGACAATGAAGGTGCTGTGGGACTTATTTAAAGGGACTTATTTAAAGGGACTTATTTAAAGGGACAATATCGTCACAATCAACAGGGCATGGAATCGGATTGCTAGTTTTAGATTAACTCAGTGACTCAAACTAATAACCCCACTTGATAAAGTCATATTACCGTTGCTGCTGCATAAATGAGCCAGTAATTTTCAGTCACTGTGTTCATCTACTCAGTGACTCAAACTAATAACCCCACTTGATAAAGTCATATTACCGTTGCTGCTGCATAAATGAGCCAGTAATTTTCAGTCACTGTGTTCATCTTACAGTAGGACACCGATTCCATGCTCTGTTGAAAGTCTGCTGTGATCATGACGATATTGTCCCTTTAATTAATTAGTTGTAAGCAATGCTTATTGTGGCCTTGCTATTTATTTTATGCTAGAATGCACTTGTAAAAACTCATTTAAAAGGGGCCTGTAATTTGCTTAAAGAAATAAACACAATTTGTAAATACTTACTTTAATCTTTGGTGTAGACTTGAATATTAATTAAAGCAAGATCTGTCATTGTCATTTTATTTATCTTCCAAAAGCAGTTACATAACACCCAAATTAGTTACAATTCAAAATTAGTTACATAAAATCAACAATGTGGCTGTTGGTAAGAGATGTCACATTCATTGTTGTGTTTACGCAGGTTACACTGGATGAATATTTACCTTCCCATAAATTTTTGTTTTTATTTAAGGCAATTTGTCAGGTTACAGATTTGTTGCTCTTTTTATGTAATGTGTAATGTTCAACCTTTTTGATGTGAAAGAAATAAATGTAATTGCCAATACAACAGGATTGTTACTATTAACTGTTTATTTATTTATTTGTCATAATTATGACTTAGGCCCGTATTTTAGAACGTTCCTTTACTGCAAAGGACGCCTTTATGCCTATTGTTCTCTTAGAAGTGGAGTGTCGTGGCCGAGCGGTCTAGCGCACCGAACTCAAGTTCTGGTGTTGCCAGCAGCAGGGTGTGGGTTCGAGCCCCGGTCGTGACACTTGTATCCTTGAGCAAGGTACTTAACCATAATTGCTTCGTCCTTCGGATGGGACGTAAAGCCGTAGGTCCCGTGTGTTGTATAATGCACGAAAAGTGGATTGTCGTGGCCGAGTGGTCTAGCGCACTGAACTCAAGTTCTGGTGTTGCCAGCAGCAGAGTGTGGGTTCGAGCCCCGGCCGTGACACCTGTGTCCTTGAGCAAGACACTTAACCATAATTGCTTCTCTCCACCCAGGGGTTAAATGGGTACCTGTGAAGGCAGAGATGGTTTGCTCTCTATGCGCTAGAAATGGCAGCAATTGAGCTGTATACTCCCCAGGGAGCTGAGATGGTTTCAGGAATGATTTATGAGCCTTATGAGCCTTATGAGCAGGGATAATAATATAATGCGCCTTGAGCGCCACTTAGTTGGTGGATACGTGCGCTATATAAATCTATACATTATTATTATTATTATTATTATTAGAACAATAGGCATAAAGGCGTCCTTTGCAGTAAAGGAACGTTCTAAAATACGGGCCTTAATCCGAGTATTTTTTTAATATGTTCCTTTAACGATTCCGTAAATAATAATTTGAATGGCCGACTCTCTTTTGCATATACTGCTCAATGTGCGGTTGGATTTTCACCCCCTTGCATTGGGTCAAGACTGTGTTTGTATGTTTGATACACAATCCGTCTCTGCACACCCCGTGTGTGACAGCGGTTCGTGTTAGCGGTTCGTGTAGCGCCCTCGCGCGGCGTGCAGAGACGGATCGTGTATCAAAAACATACAAACAGTCTTGAACCATGGAGGAAGGAAGATACTGAGGAATTAGCCGCACAACTTAATATTTGAAATTACGGTTAAGTGGCCACTGACTGGCGGACAGAGCCAGAGTCCTGGGGTGCGTTCTGCTTGCGCGAACGTTGCAAACGTTCGCCAACGTTTGCAAACAATTTCGAGTGGAACCAATTGTGCGCTGCGAACGTTGGCCAACGTATAGTTTTGAGGTGTAGTTCGCGGTTGTGTGTGAATGTTGCGCTCACAATCGGTTCCACTTTGACCCAAACGTTTGCGCGAACGTTTGCGATACATTCGCGCAAGCGGATACGTAATACGCGTGCGCATTGGTAGTACGCGCATTCTGTGATCAAAAAATCATTCCTAAAATCATAACCTATGGCAGGCAGGAGTTGTGGGTGAGATGAAGGACAGGGGAACATTTCTGATCACCCCGTTTTTCTCCTTCAAGCATTGCTCACTTTTGGCCTATGACGACAATAAAATTAGGCATATTTATATACCATTTTGGAGAAAATGGAGGTAGATGTCTGTAAATTGCATCCATACTTCAATCTGTCAAAACGAAGCATTCTATAGTTACGCAATATGCCTCCCTGCCCTCCCGAATTCCCACTCCATCCATTGAACCCTCATTTGGTTATGTTTAATAAGGAACTGGAGGAGTTTGATGAAACAAAATCAACACTGAGCGCATGTATAAAAATTATGATAATGATTAATGAAAATGTATCTTTGTGTCTCCCCTGCCACCTTAACTATTTTTGAGTGGCTAGACTAGACGGTTTATATACATAACAGCAAAAGAAACGTCACCCCCTAAATTTTGTTAAGTAATTATATTATTAAACATAATAAATATACAATGTTGTGGGATGGTTGGCTGCCAGGTCAACCAAATTTGCCACATTGTGTTCGTGTTACACTCCATACTCATAATATTCTTCATTAAACAAATTATATTAATTATAAAATGAAAATAATAAATATTTTTAGGGGTGACGTTTCTTTTGCTGTTATGTATATTAATTTGTTATGTCAGATCGAATAATAATTTGATTGGCTCCCTCTCGCTCTTGAGTGCGGCTATAAGCCAGGCACTTCGTGTATGACGTCACCAAGTGCAGGCTCATCACATGAGGCCCATTTACGAATTCTCAATTCGTAAAAAAATGACATCATTTTGTAATATTTACACTAGTTGTCACAGCTACAATTCAATTAGCTGATCGCGCCAAAATTAAACACAATCAAAATGGAGTGGATCCCCAGCTGTTTCCAACACAAAGGAAACTATATTTTTGGCTTGGCAAATGGGTTCTCAACTGGGCGCCGCGCAATACCAGATCAAACACAGTGACGTCAGACACGAAGTGCCTGGCTGCGCTTATAGCCGTACATGTACTCCTCGCTCTTATCTTTCGATGAGCTAGTCGGATACCCTGCCGGTTGTGTGTTATAATAAGTAACACGCCCTGTGCGTGTACATGATGGTACAGTCTGATTGTAGGGGGGTTAAAAGCACGTTATATATTGCCACGTTTTGGGAAGTAAGTTATGTTTTTAAAATTCCCCAAGTTGATTTACAAAAATGTTCAGCGTGCAATCATAACATTAAAATACATATTTTTGTTGTATATAGAGAAACATATTTTGTAACACTTTTGATAAACACCCCTTTCCAAATGACTTAATCTGAACCATCTATTGCATGCACAACGAAAGGAACTACAAATGAGTATAAGGTACATGACGACTATGTTTGCAACGTACTTTGCGTATTGCAAATACGCTACGGTGGTACATGATAACCATGCTCGTTTAGTTTTTTTAAAGAATGCGCATGTCATCAGCTCAGCTCAGCCGGCCTTCTCTAGCTAGCTCTAGCTCTTAATTCGATCAACGCGCGCACGATCTACGACGACGCGACAACACGTCCACACGCGCGTACACATACGTCCACACGTCCACATCGCCGAATTGCACACTCCCTCGAGCGTTCCTGGCAGGCTCGACAGTTCTGTTTTCTTCCTCCATGCACTTACAGACCAAGTTGTACCTGTGATACAACATTCCCACAGAGTTAGTACCATCATGGGGGTCTCCGTTTCGAGGTCAGACTTTACTTGGGTGTATACAGATGAACCACACTTTACAAGAAGAAAAGAAATGTTGAGTGAGTATGAACAAAATGAAAAAACGTTTTGGAACTATTGTAACACAGTCATGTAGCTATGTGACAAAAATTTTCAAAATCAACATATTCCAATACAACTGGTATCATTGTCAAGGTCTTGAATAGACGATTACAATGATATAAGGATCATCTTCATGTGACCAAAAATAAGGAAGTTATGACATGTTGAATCCGGCAATTTTAGGCCCGTAAATGGCAATTATTTTATAAGGAAAAACATAACAAATGTACATTTGAGTTGTGACCCGTTTCCTAGATTTTCTCGGATTCCATATCATAACTTTCTTAATTCTTGTCCGATTTTCAAAAGGTTGGTATCACTGGAATGCTTGGGAAAAGAGGAAGAATAATAACCTATTTCCAGGCTAATTCAATGATTAGTTTGTTTTGTAGTGCTGATTTACAAATAAGAAATACAAAAAATGTGTTAAAAAAAAAAATTAAATTAAAAATTATGAAAAAAAAAATTACTCAAATCTGAGGATTGTTTTCATATTTTTACACTAAAATCTTCGAAAGCCTCTCATCCCTGATTTAATGTAATATTAAAACAATTTATAAATTATATTGGACTGGAAATATAAAACAAAATAATGAAAATAGATTTTAAAAATAGAGAAAAAAATCACTCAAATCTGAGAATTTTAATATTTATACTGAAATCATGAGAAATTCTTATCCCTGATTTAATTAAACATTATAAAAAACAATAAATGATATTGGACTGGAAATATGAAGAAAAAAATGAAATAAGTTCATGAAAACTAATATTTAATATTGTGTTACGCCGATGTAGGTTTAAACGGACGATTTATCGGACTGAAAATTAGTAGGTCTATAGGCGCTGAGCGGCGCAATACAATCTTTGGTTGACATCGATGTTTGGGGAGTCCAAAAACATAACTGGGAGACGATCAATCGCCGTCAAAATTGGCCAAGAGGTAGAAAAATGATTTTTGTGGTTTGATAAGTGATTTTACTAAACTTTTGGTAAATCGTCGATGGTTTTGATGAGCAAGAGCGAACCCAAATTTCGAGAATATTTTTTGGAAACTTCTAGATGCCGCATTCAGAAAATTTGAGAACGAGGTTGAAGTAGAATATTTGATCTACGTCTTCGAACAAAAATCTCCTGGTTACGTAAAAAAAAACGGCCTCAGCGAAACGTTACAAAGCGCTATCTCCACGGTGTCTTCGCCACGGCGATTCAACCCGAGATTGAGGCCGCGGCCGAACAGATTTGCGACAATGCGTGGGATACGCACATACCTAAGTCATGACACTGACAGTACACACAACAGGCATGACAGGTACGTAGGCGGCACCGCACCACCTACCAGTATTCGACCTGTTCGGAGTCAATGCGACTCAAAACCAACTCTGATAGGTCCTACTAATTGCCGACATCTACCGACAACTCTTAAAAACCTACCGACATCTCATTCCATATTCACTTAGAAGCCCTCTGTTGTAACAACTTAACAATCTCCTTGATTACCATCACCCTCGTGTATAATGGTACAGTCCATGTCATATCTCGAGCATTTAAGAGTTGTCGGTAGATGTCGGCAGGGGTCGGCAATTAGTAGGACCGACTCTGATGACTAACTCAACTGACTGTATAATAACTCTTTGCAACATTTAAAAATAAGGTCATAAATTTTAAATGACATGTTTTTAATATTAATTAAAATAACAAATTAAAATAACAAATAAGCCCCCTAACGTTAAATACACAAATTATCAATAATGTAAATAGGCAGTTTCATGAAAATTTGAAGTTGCTTCAATGCTTTTAAATGTCATATCACTGGATAGAACAAAAAATTAGAAAGAAAATGAGGGGTCAATGGTCATGATAGGTTAACCCTATGCAAAGTTACAAATTTTTGTTGATTTAAATATTTGGTCATTTTTAAGATCCAGTTTCAATGGAAAAGGTTGTGACCGAATGTGCCTGCAATGTATCCTTGTAGTACTAACAAAGTCTATTTTCAGCAAGTTGCACTGTTTTTAAGCCAACGTTACAGTTGGCATGGATTGATCATTTAAGATAACCACGATGTGTAGTATCCATTTATCGACACTAGAAGTGACTACATCCATAGACTACCCTTTATATTAGAATTTTACCATGAAAGTTCGGCAGGTCACAAACTTTTACAGTACAAAAGCATATGAAAAATAGCGCCACCAACGGCGGTTTGCGTGAATCTGCCTAATGTAAATGTTATAACCCTTTCCACTTATGCTGATATGCGTCATCTTGAAGTTGAGAAAAAATTGCATTCTGTCCAAGGTATATGCAGAGTGTCCACAAACATGGGAACTACGCATAATGTTAAAGGGAAAGAATGTCGAACCCAACTGCCACTTGTACACAATGTCTAATCATGTGTTTTTAGAAGATGACAAAATGGCCATCATCTCACTGGATGTACATACATTCATTATTCAAAATCTCCCACTACACAAACTTCATGTTCTGTCCAGATGTGATGTTTGAGCACTGAGTCTCAGAAGGCAACGAGTATTCAAAATAAATAATTGTGCCCCGTCTAAAACATGGCACATATTACTGTGACAGGGTTTATTGTGGTTCCCACCCTCCACCCTTGGATTGGTACACATTATCCCCGGACCCAAATACAGGGTCGTGTCGGGCGACCTCATGAAGCTCTGCACAAAATTCTTTATATTAATTTATTTAGGATTATTTTGGTTAAATCACAGATCATTGCATAAGGTCTAGGGCTGTGCATTTTCGGATATTTTTGGAACCAGATACCCGAAATCAGGAAACTTCGGATACCCGGATACCCGTTTTAATTTTTGTTGAAAACATGCCTCCGGTGGTGTACAAATACATGTACTGTAAATGGTAACAAATTGACTTTTACAATACAGAGGATACCATACTTAAATTGATCTTATCTTTATTGGAGTGCAATCTCTTGATAGGCAGTTTCATGAAAATTTGAAGTTGCTTCAATGCTTTTAAATATCATATCACTGGATAGAACAAAAAATTAGAAAGAAAATGAGGGGTCAATGGTCATGATAGGTTAACCCTATGCAAAGTTACGAATTTTTGTTGATTTAAATATTTGGTAATTTTTAAGATCCAGTTTCATTTGAAAAGTTGTGACCGAATTTGCCTGCAATGTATCCTTGTAGTACTAACAAAGTCTATTTTGCGCAAGTTGCACTGTTTTTGTGCCAACGTTACAGTTGGCATGGACTGATCAATTAAGATAACCACGATGTGTAGTATCCATTTATCGACACTAGAAGTGACTACATGATCCGTAGACTACCCTTTATATTAGAATTTTACCATGAAAGTTCGGCGGGTCACAACTTCGACAGAAAAAAAGGATATGAAAAATAGCGCCACCATCGGCGGTTTGCGTGAATCTGCCTACTCTTGAATTTAAAGATAATTGTCTGTAAAAGTGTAAACATTACATTGTTCAAGACTCACAGATTTCTGTTCGCACCGCTCAAATGTTATGTCCGAATTTTAAAAAGGTGTTTACGGGTAATTGGAACCGAAAAATGGAACCGGGTAATGACCGTTTCGGTCGGGTACCCGGATACCCGGCACAGCCTTAATAAGGTCCAAATTGTATGTGACATAAAAACAATAGCAGTAAGTAAAACATTACATGTACCTGTATATGTATTGCTTTATTATAAAATGAGTTAATATAAAATGTGTAGATGTTACAATAATTTGTACCCTTTGTGGCTTCTAAACAAATTTACCAAATACCTAGGTTAGACCACTGGCAGTGGCAGGAAAAGTATGTAGAAAAATAAGAAATTAAAAAAATATCACTCAGAATGATTATTTTCCACATTGAAATGCACACAGGCATAAAGTATGGTTGCATAAATTTACATGCATTTTTACCAATGGTATACATGTACAAGTTATGGAAAGAATGTCATATCCGACCGCCACTTTTATTATTTTTTTATTTATTTTTTTAAAATTTATTTGCAATCACTAACCAATAAAAAATTATTCTGTCGATTTTTGGGGGTACAGAAAGCGAAAACTTTCTTTAAAATCAACTTTTATGATGGTTTTCGGACGTTATGTCCCTTCTAAAAAAAAAATCCTCCCCTTCAAAAAATAGAAGAATCCTACTGCGCATGTACAATGACCGTGTTGGTCACTAACGGGAGAGTTGACAAGATCAGACTGACATGACTGAGGAAGTCATCTTATACCAAAAAAGCCTGATTTTTCATGAAATAAATATCCTGGAATAATTTGAAATACATGTCCATTATCATCATATGTTCTCCACCTTACTGGGTAGGTAAGATACATTATTGGTTATATTGAATGAAAAAAGTGGTGGTCAGATACGACATTCTACCCCAAGTTATCCAGAAACACAATGAAGTGAGGTTGAAGACTCAAGTTCGTTTTGGTGAAATATTTTCAAGAATAAAAACTTTCACGGTAATATGTGATGTGATCTGAGAAAACCCTTCACGTGGTGAAATTTGTCATTTTTGTGTTATTCTTATATACATCAAATTAACGAGGACACTGTGTTGTTTTCAAAACTGTTTTATTCATGATTCTAGGTTGTCTATAACTTGAGTTATGCTCTCGGGAAGTTATAACCATCGCTGTCCTTAAAAAACAATGGCGGAAACGAAAAACAAAAGACGGCTTTTTAAATATCTGTCATCATAACACTATGTTTTTACATAAAACGATGGAATTTTTATTTAATATTTTCAAGAATGATCATTTAGATATTAACAATTAAAATGGTAACAAAAACTCAAATTGTCAAACAAAAAATTGGGGGACTATTTTGCCATTATCTTCAAAACAAGTTTGCCGACATCCGACTGGTTTTCCCAGATCGCATCACATATATGCAATGTTTTTGACAGGTGTGTGAAGTTCGATCGCCGGGTCGCAGACGGCAACAAGCGTCGAAATTTTGCCCCGTCAAAAACATGGTGCATATAACCGTGAGAGGGTTTATTACTAAAAAGTAACAGCATGCAATCCCAATCCCCTCCCACCAGGTAAATTTAAATTAGCATCATCTACCTGTCCATGATACTGTCAAAAACACAGTTTGCCTTGTTATAAGTAACTATTCAGAAAATTTTCTCTGCTCTTATTTTACAGAAAAATATCCGGAATTGAAGCGCTTGATGGGCCATGATACAAAAATTGCTTACATCATGCTTGTGATGGTCATTGTTCAAATCTTCACCTCCTATCTCCTACGAAATGAATCCTGGACAACCATCTTAGTCGTTGCTTACTGTTTTGGTGGCGTCGTCAACCATGCAATGTCACTAGCTCTTCACGAGGTGGGGCACAATTTGGCGTTTGGCCATGCCCGACCCATGTGGAATCGAGTCATTGGTTTTGTAGGGAATATGATCATTGGGGTGCCAGTGTCAATCTCGTTCAGGAGGTATCATCAGGACCACCATCGTTATCAGGTGAGATGATGTCAAAACCTGTCATGCATCTTTCTTTTTAAAATGGTCATCGAGGATTTATTTAAACAAAATCCATGGCTGTTAAAGTTGTATCCATCAATCAAAGTAATTGTAGAAACTGCATAATACATTACATAATATATTACCTGACCATTTCAGTTTTTTTTTTAAATTGGCTAAAATTATACTGCAGAATTATTTGATAAATGTATTTATGTAAATATTGCAGACGTTCTTGCTCAATACAACAATACAACTGGCACTCACACGATGCTTTTACTTTTTAAAATCACCATCAATAAATGTTTGTATGAATAAAAAGGATATGAATATATACATGTATCTAAAAAGATAGTTGTCCCAGAAAATGCATTTTGGAATGGATATCAGGCGACAGGTGTCTTTGTCAATACTTCAGTAAAAATGTCTGTGCAGGCCGCAGCCATCTATATGCGCTAGAAATGGCAGCAATTGAGCTGTATACTCCCCAGGGAGCTGAGATGGTTTCAGGAATGATTTATGAGCCTTATGAGCCTTATGAGCAGGGATAATAATATAATGCGCCTTGAGCGCCACTTAGTTGGTGGATACGTGCGCTATATAAATCTATACATTATTATTATTATTATTATTATTATTATTGCCATGGTGCCCCTCCGAGTTGGTTTGCCTTGAAATTTTGAGTCAGCCACGGCCAAACTGGCTGTACCCTCTTAATCCTAACCACCCCAAATTCTGCAAAATCCTCCAAGGGGCACTTTTTGGGAAAAATTCAGCACTGTTTGAAACTGGTACTTTTACCTCTTCAAATGGGACAAAATTACTGCCCGGCAAGAAGTACAAGCCGTAAGTGCTAAATATGAAATATCAACGAAAATGCATGGTGCATTTTGAAGATAAGGGCATGTTTCCAAAAGTGCACTGATGTATTTTGGAGGATTGAGGAAGGTTCCTAGCCAGAATATTTAGGGTTAAGGTTGAGGACTGTGCAAGTGCATCTATACAGTGTTGTTGACTCGCGTCAGAGACACGGACTCGAGTCGGTGACTCTGACTCAACTCGCCAATTTTTGTGACTTGGGACTTGATTTGACTTGGACAAAAATGACTTGGGACTTGACTTGAGTAAATTTGACTTGACGACATTGCAAGGTATCCTGTAGACTATTTTATGTTGTTTTAAATTTATTATTTTTGTGGTCAATCCGGCCACAGCAGCCGAATACTTTTGTGATGGGGAAAAAAAAAAAAAATGTCATCGCGAATTTGTACATTATACATATATAGTGTACTGTACACACCTTATATTTGTAATGTAAAGTGTATGCTACATGTCTAGTCTTAGTGGAAGCTGTGAGATTTTACTGGTAAAAGCTATGCATAAACATTCAAAATAATTTATACAAATGGCTGGAAACAAGGTTATAGTGACATTGTTAATTGTGTTATGAATTTGCCATAAGTGTTGAACAAATTATCGCAAATTTTCCATAAAACAAAACCAAATAACTATTTTGACTCAAATTGTGTTTATTTATTAGTGTAAGCATTAAAGTGTACATGTTTTTTTTTTTTTTAATGTTTTACTCCGTAAAAAGGGAATTTTAAAACATTTCACGAACGTAATTTTAAAATTCTCCTTAATGACCTATGCAAGCATTGCCAGAGTTGCCAACATTGAGTACCCAGAATCAGCACGCACGCACAACGTTGCATAAAAATAGGGAGTCCGTGATTTTAACAAATCTATTGTTTGTGATAATTAACAGCGACCAAATAACTAAGAAACAGCAATTACTAGTTTTTGGGCCATTTACCAAATTTATCTTCTTCCAAATTGCCGAATTCCGAGGCCCATATAAAAAGACCGTAAATTACCAATCTGAGAACGTTTGGTTGTTGTTTGGGGAAAAAATACTGAAATGCATTCTAATGTATTATGTTGAAATGAATCATCAGCTGATGAATGATCCATTTCAGAGATGAATTTTTAATTCATGTTGTCGTTTTCTCAAAAAAGACAACAGTAGAATTACTGTTACCATCTGTTACTGTGTCATTACCATCTCAAAACCAAGCCAGCTGTTGGATAATAATTCATTTCTTTTTGGTTTATTACCAATGTACACTATTTGTATTCACAAATTTCTCATTAACTAAACAATAAAATATGCTGAAACTTTCACTGGTTGGTTTCTCTATATATTTCTTGATTCTTCAAACCTATGGATGCATTTACAGACATTTTACCAACAAAAGTTTACGATTTATTTAAAGAGGTTGAAATTCTAATACAGTATTTTTTTTAAATTCCCCTCCAAACACACCAGGGTGAGGAATCACTAGACCCAGATCTCCCCTCAGAATGGGAGGGGCTGATGTTCAGGAATTCCCCTCTCAAGTTCATCTGGATGCTCATGCAACCGTTCTTCTATGCCTTTCGGCCGATGCTGCGTCGCCCCAAATCCCCCACCCGCCTGGAAGTTATCAACTACGTGATTCAAATAATCTTCAACGCAGTAATCATCTACTTCTTCAGCTTCAAGGCCTACATGTACATGTTGATTGGTACTATCACCACGATGGGTGTTCATCCATTGGCAGGCCACTTCATCTCTGAGCATTATCTGTTCGAAGAGGGCCACGAGACGTACTCATACCATGGGCCGTACAATTACATCGCTTTCAATGTGGGCTACCACATGGAGCACCATGATTTCCCCAATATACCTGGAAACAAGCTCCCCTTGGTAAGCCTTGTGCATTCTAGTTTTTATTGCTACAAACGGCCATACGTCCATTTACCCTATTATTTTACCCCAAAACCTTATTCAGGGATGCCAGTTTTCCGGCAACTGCCGGTATTCTGGCTTTTTCATATTTTTCCCCAAAGAAATCCGGCGCTCCGTCTTTTATCCGGCCGGGGGGAAAAAAAATCGCCTTTACAGAGCGCGCTCAGTTAGTCTTGGTTATCAAGATGTTCTTACCTTTTCTTTTTTTATGCCATTGCGTAATACACTCGGACATTTCACCGACAGAGGACGTTCGCTCACTTAGATGATCACGTTGTTGTGAAAGCACCTGCTAGTGTTCGATGGTTCATGCATGTAGTGCATGCAATGGAAAACGATAATAGCGAGAGAGTGATCGTAAATATTGCGTTTCGCTGTCCTCGTTTTCTGAAACTTTGGACTGATTTTACTCAACTTGGCTACCATAATGGATGTCGGAAGAGGTGTGGATCTGGAAAAAAAAATCGATGCTAGTGTAAAGAACAGGTTCAATTGGCGTTGGCTTGAATCAAAAGACAATGAGGGATATTTTCTTTCCGTGCGCATGAATGAACGTTCCCTCTTCCTTTGCGGGAAAAATGTTTTTCAGGCTCCAGAGCAAAGAGCTACTGGTATCCCTGTTTATTATTTTAAACCAAACAAAATAAATATATATGTTACCAGTAAAGGCTGTATACACTTTCCTCTAAATGCATCCATTGTTTATAATTTTCAACTGTATTTTGCTAAAAATCCAGTCAGATTATTTGTCTTCATTCGAATGTGGAAATGGATCATCAGCTGATGATCGGCTTTGACTCATGAAGTGGATCAGTTCAGATGTTATCACCTTGTGATATATTCTTCCCATTTTACTCCGAGGTACTAACTATTTGTAAACTGTAATATATCGCATTTGTTTTATATTTCTTGTGTCTCTCACAGGTCAGCAAGATTGCTCCGGACTACTATGATGCCCTCCCTACCCATGACTCCTTAGTTATGGTAGTGTGGAACTTCATCTTTAATCCAACCTTTGGGCCCTATGCACGCTGCAAGAGACCAGATTCAATGGATCCCACAAATGTAGATGCATGGGAACAGCACCTGTATACAAAGTAAATCGAGGCATTTGTTAAATCACATTTTTCTTTGCAGAATTTTCAGTAGTACCAGAATTTTACGGATTTCATATAGATGTGCGAGGAATTTGCAGTCCGAGCTGATATGTTTAATTTGCGCTGTAGTGTTTCTCAGTTAGTGTCTTAATTATTCGTTACTGATGGCTGCTCATCTGTTTCATTTTACACCATTTGGTCTTTCGTATGTTGTGAGTCCGGACAAGGGTCATGTAGCCCCTACACGCCTGTGTCTCCCAAAGTGCACTTTTTGTCTGAACATGTGGTGGTAACAAAGGCATGAGATTAGACTTAAAAATGTCACTTACTAATCTCTGCCAAAACTGAGATACAAATGACACTCCATTAGTACCTTGATCTGCCACGACGCATGCTCACCTCGGTCAGTCGTTCTTGGCGATTCAAACGCCATTTATTCAGAGCCTACGTTTTTTTTAGCTCACCGTGCCTCAGTATGATAGGGTCTGAGGGAGTGTCGGAGATCTCATGTTGAGGCGACTTATCGCTCTATAAACATTGTGTGTTCCCCTTTTATATTCTTTTACTGTAAATGATAATGTGTTATTCCTATAAAAAAAATATTTAAAAAAAAGGCATGAACCTTTGACAATGAAATGCCTTGACAATTTTATTGACTGTAGCCATTCATCAAACTGATCTACAAAGGTTATTAAAAATCAGTTGCCTTTCTTCAGACAGGAAACCTCCACCCCTATTTCTGCAATCTGCATGATATGGATTCAAACCAATGATCAGAGACCTAATTTCACAGAGCAGCTAAGAAGGAAAAAAAATGCTTACCAAAACAATTTGCTAAGCAGATTTCTTTGGTTACCAACCAAACTCCCATACAAAATGTAGGCTTTTTGGTTGGTAGTCTGTTTTATATTGCTTAGCAAAAATATTTGCTTAGCAGCTCTATGCCCAAACTAAGCCAGTTTCATAGAGAAGCAGCACAGCAATTGGCCTGTTGACAACACCCCCCTGGACAAAGTCTGACAAAGCTGTCACATGTGTGTATATAAAACATGTATAAGATACCCCAGGCTTACCAAGCTGTCAGTGGTAATGGTATTGTACACAACGGCTCAATAAATCAGAGTGATCAGTAAGGGATTTTCATTGACATCTGTTGATTGGCCAATTCTCAGAAGACACATTTTCTATAAAGCACATTTTTGATGGTTAGATCAACAACTTTATAGCACAAAATGTGTAGTTTTAATCTGGTAGTCTGTTTTCAGTCAGGGTGCCCTTATGTTCTACTAAGCAGCTCTATCATATTCCTCTGTGAACATAAATATAGTCTTATTGTATTGTAGATTACTTTGTATTACATAAAATAATTGTTATTGTAATCTGTTTACAAAGAACCCAAAGTTTGTGATGCATCCGTACTGTTAATAAGCCTAACAATAGTCTGAAAGAATCTTCAGAAGGTACAACATTGGTAATTACCAGAATCCAGATTATCACAATAACAAATTATTATCTAAAACTTACTTGGTGTAAAGTATCAACCATCCTGAGAAATTATTTCAGTGGACATGCTCTTGTCTTAGAGGAAAAACTTTCTCTTGTACCTTCTCTTTAAATTAAAATGAAATGGTTAACACAGGTGAATTGTTACATTTGTATATTTTTGGATATCCAGTGCAGCCAGTTTTGAGAGGAAACCCTAAGATTTGGAGACATAATTAAGTCCTGCAGTTGACTTACAGTTGGTTTTCCTATTTTTGAATATTTCTCAGCTTTCAGCATGTCTCCCTTTGATCATTTTCAAGTCAACATTTTGGTTATTGTTACATGTAAAAACATCGGTCTAAAACCATGGGTTATCAAGTGGGAAATTGTGCACAAATCCTTTGCACAAGATTTAAAAAAAAGGGACAAACATGATGGACCAAAAAAAAAATGCGTTGAATTAAAAAAATTTTATTTTTTTATTTTTTATTTTATATTATGAAGCAGCTTACATAGTTGAACACTGGAAGTATACAATTGTGTTATCACGGTTTGCTCTAAGGTCACAAAAAAAAAAAGCAATTTTAAATTTCATGGATCTGTCATAAGAACTTTGCATATTACCAGAGCTTTCATGTTCTCATGAAATGAGTATGTGAAATGAGGCTGTGCATTTTTGGTTATTTCAGGAACCGGATACCTGAAATTGGAAATCTTCGGATACTTGGTACCCATAAACAATTTTGTAAAAAACACATTACTCCCGAATGTATAAAATAACCAATATGAGCAAAAGTTTCTCTTGTCTTATTAGAATCATATTAAATGTGGACTTACTGTAAGTATTGGACTTCCCGCCTCTATATTAAAAATGACTCGTAGCGTCCCCATTCCCCACACAAAGTTAAAACACAAAATCGGAGACTTCCATTGGCGTGGCTTAATGTTCAGTCAAAATGTTCAGTCAAATTTTCAAAGGTTGTTTATGGGTAATTGGAACCAAAAAATGGAACCAGGTAATGACAGTTTCGGTTACCCGGCACAGCCTTAGAAATGAGTATTCTGGTAAAAAATGTTATTAGCACTGCACTGCACTACACAAAGGTGTTGCTGTGAAAAGTATCTTATTAGTAAAATATATTTGATTACTTAGATATATTATCAAATTAATATGTTAACTGTTTCCACATTTTAATATTTGTCTACTTTAGAATTTGTTTATCTATTCATTCGGGTTTTAAAAAAAGTGATTTTGAAGAACCATCTGTAAAGTTGAAGGTTTTGATGTCGCTAATTTATCAAACTAAAATGTTTGGAATACTAAGAACAAATGTTTGTGAAGAAATGTATTTATTCTCTCTTTTGTAGGTAAGGTATAACATTTATAATTATCAAATTAATGAATATTAATCTAAAAACTGACTTGGTGTAAAGTTGATACACATAGCATCTTGAAATATTTCATCTCAAGTGCTTTCATCTTGGAGAAAATGGGAATTGTTATATTGAATTTACAATTTTTTTAAAAGTTTTTCATTGTTTTCTCAAAAACCTACATGTTTTTTCATGAAAATTTCACAGGTTAGTTTTTACGATATATTCCTTGAGGGTTATAATAAACGTATGTTGTCAAATACCAAGCTAGGCTTAGTTATATCGCAGTATCAGAATCAATTGTGTGGAATTTTTTTTTTACCATAGACACCATTAGAAAAGCAATGATGCATGACACTGCATTATCACACTAAAATATGCAGACCATTCAAATAATGATCAGATTTGTGATGTTTGACTGAGTCACTGATCAGATGGCAATGCATGTGTGGACATCAGCACATTTACATTATTGGATGGAGGTTGGAGTTTGAGGTCAGTTAAAATCAGAATTACCTGTACTGTAAATATTGTAAATAATTGGTGGATCCTTTGGTGGTGAGTGGGGTGGGTGTAATAAGATGAGTCCCAAATTCATTCCATATTGTGCAGGTGTTGCGTAATTGTCTCTGGTTAAATCCCCTGATTTGATTAGACCTGGAAATTTGTATTACACCTCTTTTTTGGGGCCAAATCTCTGAATTTCTGTTTCAAAATTAATATGATTGTCATGACTTTTCATCCAGTTTACGATTTAACTTTTTGTGTTGTACAAACGAAGACAATCAGAGACTATTGATTGAAACATCGAGTTGTTAAACCACTGGTTCTTAGAATCACATCATTTTTTGTTTTACAACTCGGAGAATTGTCACAGTGCTACCGCATAACCTCCCTTAGATAATCACTGTGTTTGTGTCTTAGAATGGTCTCCAGATTAAAGATCATCTTTCATCATGCTTTTCGTCGGCTTATAATGTACAAAGTACATTTTAACCAGTATTTAACCCTAATGTCAAACACTACCAACATGCGCGAGTGCAGTAACCATTGCCACGTGAAACCTCACTGCAGTATTCTTTGACTGTAGGGACAGCTAGATTAACCCTCCTACTACTGCAAGGGTCAAAATCAGTCGTAATGTTAATATACTTGCCAGGGTATATCTAGTGCACTTAAAAGTCGAACACTGTCAAACCTTAGGTGTAGTAGGTACATTTACAGGTCAAAATGAGTGAACCGTTTGACTGGTAAAAGCATTGTCTGGTATTGTTCAGGGTGGTCAAAATGACAGTAAAAACCAGTCAAAAACGCCCCTATGTGCACATTTGGGTCAACAATCAAAACGAGCTGTTGACTGATTTTGACCTCTATAGCAACTTCCCACTAAAGTGCAGCGATAGTAGGAGGGTTAAGGGTTGCAAAAATAGGGGGAGGGGCACACAATGATAAAAAGGGCACAAGAGCCCAAATCTTTGTACATGATTGATTTTCAAAAGATCTGCCACTGTCCGATCATCATGGTCAGGTTTAGGCACACGTGTGATGATTGTGCATGACAGTAGTGTTTAACATAGGGGTTAGATAGCAGTTAAAATGTGCTATGTACATTATAAGCATACCAAAAGCATGATAGCAGCGCAGCTATAAATATAAATGCACCTTAGAAATTATTATTACTATTGTTATAATTATTATGTAGGCTGTATGTTGCACATTCATGTAACACAAGATATTCTGTGCTCAAATAAATATTGTCATTCTATGACTTGGGTACTTTCCCATTACATCTTTTTTTGTTTCAAGTTCGTTTTACAAATCTAGTATGGATTGTTTGATAAATGCATGACATTTATCAAAGTCCGTCTTACTCAAATATTTGCATTTAACACAATATGACTCGCCGACTTAAATATTTACATGGCAAATAGATACTCTACACAAAAGCATTAGGAAAAAGGGAGATTAACATTTACTGTCCAATGATGTCAATTCTGTCTGTCCTACCCATCGTCTTTTCAAGATTATTAAATTTATTGAGATTTATTCCATTTTGTATGAATAAAATCCATTGGAGAAAGATAAATTTCAAACTAATGACTTAATACAAATACATTATGCAATCCGACATGTTGAAATTTTCATCCAGACACTCACTTTTACCTTGCATTCTCCCAATGGTAAACGTAGTCTGGACGATAGATCATTTATGGATCATCAAACTTACATGCCCTTAAATTATTTAGCATGCTTGGTCACACATTTTAATTTGATATCAGAAAAATTATCCAATTTTGCTATAAAAAAAAATGTATATTTTATTACTACAGTATTTTTGGGATGTTTCATGGATGAAATCCAACCTGGGATTAGAGGATTTCCATTTAATTCATTAACAAACAAGCAGTAATGTACCAATCCATTTTCAGGGAAACATTAAGGTATCCATGTACCAGGTGAAAGTCAAATTATCCATTGGATTATTTTGTGTGAAACGGATTGATTTTGGAAAGCCCAAATCATTCTTTTGTAAATCGGTGCCCCATGGTTCAGATTTCCTGATGCTAACAGGCCGAATAAATCCAAGAAAAATGGACAGAGAGTAAGGTTCAGAAGGGACAAAATAATTTAAACTCGAGTAAGTAATCTTCTCCCCTCAAAATGTTGGGTTTATTAGGGTTTTGTAAAATACATGTACATATTTCTGAAAATACAAATGTTTGGCAGGTACAATGTACATTTTATGGATAAACTTTCAATGGTCACTGAATGTTTTACTGAAATCAGGGGTGGACCTTAAACACCTGCCCGTCTACCATGGGTGGCTAAATTTGCATTTGGACAGGTGAAACTACAGTCCCGGTTTGCGACCAACATTTTGCAGTATAGCAATGGCTGCTGGCCAAATATATGCGACTTTGCAGCCGGCCAAATTTGTATTAGTTATCTGCCCGGCTAGCTAGTGTGAACGAAGTTAATGCCCAACCCTGATTGTACATGGTCATGTAAGGTCCCAACTAAGGTATAGGTCCCAACTATAGTTGGGCCTATCCCAACTTCAGTGTTACAGGTGGGCCTACCACGCAGCAACACTACAGTTGGGCCTGCCCCAACTGCAGTTGGGACCCATGCTATAGTTCAGGCGTGACAGTCATCAAAACGCAAAGGTAAGATTTTGGCTCAAGATTAAAAGTTTATCTTAAATAATTACAAATAAACAATTAACAGATTTGTGAAATTAACATTTACGCCAATTAAAGGGACAGTATCGTTCACGATCAGAGCAGACTTTCAACAAGGCATGGAATTGATGTCCTAGTTTGTGACTGAAAATTAAAGACTCATTTTAATGCAGCAGAATTGGTAATATGACCTTATCATGTGGGGGAATTATTGTCAGTCACTGAGTTAATCTAAAGCAAGCACTCCGATTCCATGCCCTGTTGATCATGATGATACTGCCCCTTTAATATCTCCAAATCTGGAGGAAAAAATTTACACTAACAGAAAATAATAATTTTGTTGGAAAGTACTAAGGTTTTGCATAATTAAGGATAAAAAAGTACAAAATATTAGCTGCTTGAGAAACAATGTCTTACTACAATATCAAGGACGGGTAAACATCTCTTCCATTTCAAATCATCTACATAAATACTACAGGTGGTAAGTTACATGATTGCACTATTGCACTTTAACAAAGGCATTGTGGTACCTTTGAATGTGCATCGGGGCATGGTGCGCACAGGTGTGAATACTTTTTGTTATTACATGTATAATAAATGCAGTAATGATTAGACACTTGGGGAAAGGCGACTGGTGACTGGCATCTTGAAAAAACCTGTTTCGCCATCTTGGAAATGATTGAAGTGACCACAGAACAAAGTACATGTTATCAACATTAAGCTGTTCACTAATGTTCCAGTAAACTGCAATTTGAGGTTTCATCTGTTTAAGGGAAAATGAGATTTCCCCAGATTCTGAATTCCTAGCAGTTTTTTGATGGACCTTTTAATTAATCCATGTGATGCAGGGTTATATTATAACATACAATAATACAATTTGGATGACCGGAGAATAACACCACAAATTTTATAACAACCTATTTTTTAAACAGCATGCACCTTAAAAAGCAAATGTAACTTCATCAAAATTCTAACAATTTCTTAAGCACAAAATGTCAAATTTGTCAATTAAGAAAAACAACCACGCAGTGAGCATTTTGTTAGTTTCATGTGAATGCTATCTGGTAAAAGAGCATCTTTGGATTTGAAATTCCCAGACTTGACACCATTTTTATGCCATGTGATTTGGGATTGGCTCCTTACCTCTACACATTTAAAAATTAATGTGAATGGCACAAGGGTACCAGACTCTTCTGAGCTAAGTTTATGACCAGATGTTATTCACATGAAAAACACACAAGGCTTACTTGTGAATAATCCTACTAAATTATATACATTTTTACACAAGGATTTGCATATATTTACATGAATCATCTATACAATGTTTACTTATGGGCACAACTGTTTTTACCTTTTTCAAAAGAAAGGTTGTCTGAAATGAAAACTTGTTTTATCCTTGTCTTTGAAAGACTACAGAAACAATTTTTAAAAGGATAACAATTAAAAAAATTAAAAATAAAAAAGATTCTATGCCCATCTTATTGTATAAAAAATGTAGACGGAAGCCTTTAAATATCCAACCATAACTCTGGTGTCAGACATACTTCACGTCAGAATCATGGTGGTCCCATTGAGAATATTTTCATATCTCCTCTTTCATTTACAAGAAAGTCCCTTATCTTGTTAAATCTACCTCTTATTACAATTCAGTGTTCAAATAATATCTCTTTATTTAGCATGATGAGGGTAGACTTCCTTCAATATATTAAGACATCTAAAAAGACGTTCATCGAGCAAAATAATATAACCAACGACTCAAAAATTCAACATTTTGAAATAAGAGGGTCTGAAAAATAACTTTATTTGTGTATATGTTTTGAAGAGTAAAAATGTACTGAAGTTACGGAAATGAATTTAAAAGTGCAGTAATTGAACACTGGTCACACAGTTTCCTTGTTTGTTTCTCATAACAGCAGCAACAGTAAAAAAACAAATACAAAACTTTCTTTAAAAATCGCAGCATTGATTCGATCCATCTCATAATTTCTCTTTATTGCCAACACATCATGACCACCGTCTAACAGAGCTGTCAACAGGTTTCCTGACCCCTAAGAATTCTGAAATAAAAAATGAATAAAGGATAAAATATGCATCATTTGTTGATGGCTGATAAATGCAACACGTTCTGCAAAGGTAAGATACAACACTGGTATTTAGTAACAGACGTTCATTTTTTAACCGTACTAGTTTTGAAGAACTATATCATAAAGCTAACATGTGAAAGTTTCATCATATCAGGTGCTCCAATTTTGTAGAAAATTTTAAACTGTACTGTTTGCATGTTTTTAGGTTTTACAAAAAGTTGCCGGACGGCCATTTTTTGTTAATTCAACATTATAATTCCTGTTTTTTTTTTTTTAAAGATGCAGCAGCTTCAGACAAAATAGTTGTTTAGGATGATTAATACTTGTACCGACTTTAAAATAAGTTAATTAATTAAAGGGACAGTATCATCACGATCAGAGCAGACTTTCAACAGGGCATGGAATCGGTGTCCTAGTTTAAGATGAACACAGTAACTGAAAAATACCGACTCATTTATGCAGCAGCAATGGTAATACGACCTTATCATGTGGGGTATTATTTTCAGTCACTGAGATGATCTAAAACTAGCACTCCGATTCCATGCCCTGTTCAAACCCTTCTGTGCCTGCAAGGGTCAAAAATCGGTCAAAATGTTGATATATTTGCCAAGATATATCTAGTGCACTCAAAGTCATTTACAGGTCAAAATGAGTTGACCGTTTTTGACTGGTAAAAGCACTGTCCGGTATTGTTCAGGGTAGTCAAAATGACAAAACCAGTCAAAAATGCCCCTGTGTGCAAATTTAGGTCAACAGTCAAAATGGGCAGTTGACTGATTTTGACCTCTATAGCTACTTGCCACTCAAGTGCAGCTATAGTAGGAGGGTTAATTTGGCAATTACCGATGTTGCCAATGCACCTTCCCTTTAAGAGAATGCCGTGTTTACACCGCCACCAAGGATGCTTTTTTTAAATATTGAGAGGCAGGAAACCAATCGTTCTTTCCTACAAGGATTCTAGCAAAGAGGACAACAGCGTGATCAAGGTCCATCATAAACCGTAACAATTTTCTTACCTAGGTCATATTCATTGTATCAGAGCGTGATATCATCAGCAAAGCTTCCACTGTATGTTCGTTTGGCTGCTCCGTTGGTATATTCTGGCCGTCTGGTTACAGGCTCAGTGCTGTTTGATGAACAAATAAAATTGCCAGTTAGAGAAACAGCCGGTGGATGGGGTTAGGCAACCAAGTGTGCGCACATATGGATGTCATGAGTTGGTGGGATGAAGAAAAAACATGGGTGACAGACTACCTACTCGTTTGTCAGCCCCAAACAAAAGTATTAATGAACTGAATTGTTGTGCGGATTCAATTACCTTTTCTGATGTAAAAACAATTTATTTTTAAGGACAAAATGTCCATGGTGGATAGTTACTCCTCTCTTTTTCTATCTCATTCCAGTGCTATCTCAATCAAAAAGATTAGTCGAAAAATACATTTAAAAAAAAAATAACGCATGGACTATGTACGCTATAATCAAATTGTGTACGGAAACCTCAAATAACCTCTAGTAGCTGAGGTAAAACAGCCTACAGCAGTGGAAGACTGTATATCACAGAATACAGAGCCCATGTGAATCCTTATGTTCCCTAAATGTTTTGTTAAAATCTTTCAAGATATTTCAAAAAAATAATTGACCGGCCATGGATAAAGAGGAATTAAGTGATTAAATTAATGTAGAAAAAAAAGCATGATAAATTGTTTGCTGGTTAAATATTGACACCTACGTAAGGTTTAATAATGCTTAGAAAAAAATGTGCGTGTGATATATCTCATTTGAATGAATTTGATTTTCACAAGAAAAACAGACGTTTACAATTAAAACCAAACTGCTGGTGAAAAATAATGAACTCTTAAAATGCATCCATTTATTCTGAAGGTGAAAATAAAACATGTAAAAAATTGTTTCTACATGTTCAAAATTAAATTTGCTGATTTTTAAAATTGTATCAATTACATGAAGATGCCTCTTTCACAGAAGAAAAATCACAAATCAAGTAGATAACTGCACTGCTAAATAAAGGTCAGCAGTGGTATGTGCATTTACACTGCATGAAGATCAAGAAATTTTTGCAAAAGCAACTGTACAATGTTTCTTGTCAAGAAAAGAAAAACCACAATTCACGACTTTTGAATAGAGTATTCATTCAAACCGTAAGTATCGTTCATGTTACCTTCCGCTGGGAATCCGTTTTTTTACCGTATGAATATCCGTACACGAGCATCAAAACGTCGCACAGCAAGTAATGTTATTAACTCCAGCTCGCGGAGACTCAAATCCTTTCATCAGTAGACCGTCCGTCAATACATCAGCGGCTATGTCACTAATTCCCAAGCACATTCCGTACACAATTCCCGACATTTTACACACATGTAGCGATTCGGAAGCGTCAGGTCATACATTCATGAACAGCAAAAGCGACAATTTATTTGAACAAAGCCTCATACTGAAGTTGAATAACATATGATCAGATTACAAGTTTACACTCTAAATACACGAATCAAAACTTACAGTATCTAAAAAACACGAGGAAAGAACAAATCTGCGTTATTCGCTGAAGTGCTTTTGTAAATATAACTGCTTGAACATAGAGCGTGCAAGACTCACGACTTCAGGTTCATATTCTGTGTGAATGCCTGGATACAAATCACTGACTTGGCTGGCCACAGACTCCGGTTTGGCATTACATACTCTGCTGGATGTGATATTGGATTCACTGGAACCGACATTCAGAACTGGAAAGATCTAACCCTCCTACTGGTTTTGACCATTATTTTGACCACCCTCAACAATACAAGACCATGTTTTTACCAGTCAAAAACGGTCAACTCTTTTTGACCCGTAAATGCAGTTACTAAACATGGACACTGTTTGACGTGTAAGTGAACTAAATAAACCTTGACAAGTATATCAAGATTTCGACTGATTTGGACCCTTGCAGTCACAGAAGGGTTAAACTAGCATATAATATAGTATACAATTTTTTAATTTTGTTTCTGTAACAATTGTGGTCACATTGTAACGTGTCTTTTCTTGTCAAAATTTTGACCAAGCATTTTCAGAGATTTCTGTATACATCTTTATATACTATAAATAGTTGTCTTTCCAGCAATGTAAATCTCATCATGTGAAACAACTGGCACCCAATATCAATCAATCATCCAGACAAAGATATTCTTCTTTGTATTTATCCATATTGAGCCTGCTTGCTAAACTGCCCAATGTGAAAACAAAACATTAGATCGTAGCATATTGTCAGGAGCTTTCATTTACATTGAAGTTATCGGTGTTAACTTGCACACCCTATTAGCTTAGACCGATCAAACGTACGATAATCTGTTTACTTTTGCAACGATCGTTTAACTTCACAATCTTCAATATAAAATGCAATTATAAAAAGCAAACAACTAGCTGCACTACAGAGAAAAAATTACATGTACTATTTACAGCAAGAACATGTTATGTAGAACTAGATTGCCAAACTATCATATGGCTTCAATTTTCTGATTAAAATTCTTTTTTGGGGGTGAGGGGGGAGAAAACAAACTTACAAATAGCTTTATTACATGATTTTCGGGATGAAAATACAAAACCAGTAAATATAAATCTTTGTAGAATAGCTGGAATTAGCTTTGCTCTTGAATTTGAAATATTAAACACCATATATGCCTATAGACAAAGTCTGTACTTATTTAGCCTAGGTGACCCTAAATTGGTTTGATATTCACTTAATACAAATAACATGTACTATTTCAAATATGACGCCAAAGAGATTTTGAAATTTTTGTCGCATTTCACTTGGATAATCTACAAAACATTGTGCATTTATGCTACAAACAAGGAACTTCCACAAATCTGGTGCGACAATGTATGTGTGCTTGTAAAATTTTCTTTGTTATTGTTTAAAATTTTTTGTCCACTTCCTAGTGTACCTTCCATGAACACATCTGTGCTTATACCTAACTGAAATCTTGTTTGGACTTTTCAAAAATTAAAAAAACTCTACGAAAACAACTCTTCTCAAATATCATGTAACCTTCAACTTGCACTCCGTGAGATGCTCATTAAAAAAAAAACGTACTCAAATTGTCAAGCGTTTACAATACGTTAACAATACGTCCGAATTCATTATTCTGAGTACAATATAATGCGATCCTCAGCAACGACGGCTGGGTAACTACAAATCAACTTAAATGACAAAAATGTTCTTCATGATACGACACCGTTGTTTCATTCCAAATTCGCGGTCGACGACAACATGGCAACGTTGAGATAGACACGACGGTCTTAATATTGGGACGGCGGGAGCCGACGTACCGGGGGAGCAGCTGGAGAAGCAGCGGAGCTGTGTTGGGAACGCGATCAAATAAAAAGAGAAGAGACAGCGTTAATTCAACATGTTGAATGTTGGCAGTTGTTCACACGAAATTTTCATATCATCAAAGACAAATCACGCATACAATAATATCGATCTGAGAATGTTGAACTCTGACCGTAATATTTCATGAAGGTAACTTATCACCATCAAATCATCGTGTCAGTGCAAAAACCTCGTATCTCAGAGTTACGACGTTTTTGCACAAAACCAGTTTATGTCAGTGCAAAAAGGTTGTATGTAACAAGTTCCCGGATGAATGCACAAAAGCAATGGCTGAGATACAACGTTGTTGCACAAACATTTTTTAATGTATGTAAATTTATGCAGATTGACGACGCGCTGTACATACGACCTTATTGCATTGTGAACATACGACGTATTTGCACTGACACGACAAAATAAGCCTTGTGCGAGTAACCTCTGAAATGTCTGGTGCACAGACTCATGTCAGTGACAAGTGCATAAGTTTAAGAAAGTCTGGTACCTTTACACCAAACACATTAATTGAAAACAGATCATGGGTATTGAACTTCTCTAGGGTTACAATGCGAAAGTTTATCCCAAATCACATGGTACAGTAACAGTGTGTCAAGTCTGCCAAATTCAAATAAATAGACCTTATGCGTTGACGTCATCACGCCGCCATCTTAGAGGTAAAACGATGATGAAACAATGGGAAAACACACATCTATACACGCGCAGCGCACAGATTGGGCCAATGAGCAACCTTCTTTTGACCTCTAGCCGAGGGCGCCCTACTCAAATGACGTCATGTGCATAAGGTCTATACTTGTCACTGACTTGATTTATTGTATCATACTATGTCAAAGGTTACACACATTTACCAAAACAATATATAGAAAAAATGATAACATGTTAGTTTGTTTAATCATGACGTTATTTGAATGACTGTGAATAACCTGAATTCGGAGTATCAGGACAACTGGTGAATGAATGTTGATATTAATCTCACCTTGCCATAACACATGGTTCAGAAATCTTTGAATATCACTGTGTCTACACTCAGACGGTAGTAGTAGCAAAAGATTACATTATCATCATCACCATGAACAAACCAAATTGGACAAGTTTTTATTTTTAAAAAAATTAAAAATTAAAAAAGAAAAAAAAAATTCAAATCTTTATTCACATACACCCAATTTATTATTAATTAAATGAATCAAGTGCAAAGAAGTTTGAGTATGTTTTTTGGGGGAAAAAATTATATTCGAGAATCACCAACATAACAGTTCGTTGCATGCACAGTAAAAAGACGTAAACGTGCACGTAGATGGATTTGCTCTTACAACTTTCTTCTGGGCACACAACGAGTTGGTTGGTGAATAAGTGATCAAAGTAAGAAGCATGGCTTGCGATTGTTTAAAGTGCTGATGATCAAGTGTTCTCAAGTTTCTTACCGTCTTGGAGGCAGATCATAATAAGGATCCCTTGGGGCCAGGCGCTCATAATAGCGGTCATATTCACTATGTGGGGAGAAATGAAAATACCAGTGCACAATGAGGGAAATAATTCCAAATGCAACAAAAACTGGCACAAGTCAGAAAATACACTTTTGTAGACAGCTGAAAGCAGTTTATCAACTTTTTGGGTGTAATACCATCCTCTTGATTTGTTTTTAATTGTAAAAGTCCCAGATTATTTCAAAATCTTTCCTGTCAAATATTTTTTTTTAAAACACAGAAAATTTGAGTTCGTAACAGCTTTTCTAAAGCATTATGCAGTTACTAAGGCTGTTTGGAATGGAATGGAATCAGCTTGTGCAGCATTCATCTATGCAGCGACCCTACAACCCTGGTGGGTTACAGGACCAGTGACAGTGAAGGCCGTTTTTTAACCAAGAAAAAAGTAATATAAACCACACCTTTTCATAACACATGGTTCAGAAATCTTTGAATATCACTGTGTCTACACTCAGACGGTAGTAGTAGCAAAAGATTACATTATCATCATCACCATGACTCAAAGTGTGCACTCTATCGCTGATACTGCTGCCTTAACCCTAACTCCCTAGACAACAAAGCCAGTTGGAGTATTTTGATTGTTTTAATACAATGCCTAGGGAGTTAGGGTTAATCCTTTCATTACTGGGCCGGATGTACGCGCAGTCAATTTTGTGGTGCGCGCTGCGGGCCCCATGGTGTGAAAGGGTTAAATTCTTTGAACCCGTATATAAGACTATAAATTGTTATATATTTTTCCTGCTGGTCATGTGTTAGGGGAACAAATGTAGGTTTTGCATTGAGTTCACAAACAAAAATGATTGCAAGTGTTACGGACGGGATACGGTCAAGGGTTATTGGGGGGGGGGGGCGTTGGATTAGGATGGCACTTACCCTCCAGGTGACAGACGCCTCCTGTAAGCTGATGGTGGACTCCTGCTTCTTGCTCTCAAGGCATAGGAGTATTCTCTAGGTGAATACTCCCGGGGTGCAGGCCTCCTGAAGTTAAAAAAGATTATGATTTGAGAAATGTGGATAAATTAATAGAGGGATTTGAGAGACCACTGCAGCTTTAGATCTTTGCAAATCAAATTTGCACAATTTTGGGCCAAAAGCCAATGCTAACTAACCGTTTTGTGCACATTCAACCTTTGTCTTGTTATGTATTCTTTTTTTAATCAGGGGTGATAGTGAGAAAATGAAAAGGTAGGAGAAAATGAAAAGGTAGGAAAAAATGTTTGCCATTATCATTAAGCATATACTAGCCTATAGCGGTTTACCTCTGTAGCCATGTATAGCAAGGAAACTGTTTATCTTGGTATTTACAATAAAATGATACACAAAGAAAGTTTCCATGCTCTGAAGTTAATCGGAACCCGGTTTCATAGTAGGATTTTCAAAATCAAAAGGTAGGATTTCCTACAAAAGTAGGAAGAATATCATGTCTGTTAATCTTCAAAAAAGGGAATGAGTAATAATAACCCATTTTTTGGTTAATATTTCAGACTACCACACTCTTAAGTGCAATATTAATTAATCACAAGGCTATGTAGCGATGGAATAGGAGTTTAAGTTAGACTTCACGAGTGTGACTTGTGCTCAACAGGGTGAACACTGAAAGCCGTGATGAAATATCTGCAACATAAAACACAAACCATCATACCTGTAGTAATCATCTGCGTAGCGTCTGCTGTAGTAGTCATCAGCAGGAGGCGGTCTCCTTGGTGGCAGTGGTGGGTAGTCATAATATGGGTCATACGAGTCACTGCTGTACCCATTATATGAAGACCTCCCCGCTCCTCCCCTGGACGAGGGATAACTACTACCACCATTGCCGTGACTCATACCACCACGACCACCACCGCGGCTTCCCCCACGGCTTCGTCCAGATCGTTCACCGGGTCTGCTTTGTAGAAAGGAATTAAAGGTATTAAGAATCAATGTTGTGAGGCGGGCCACTCGCAACAACCAAATTTCCAGTATGTTATACGCACATAGTTTATGCATACAAGCCACATTGTCCTATGCAAGTAATCTTATCATGTTCCACTTATTGCTCCTAGGCCACTGTTATCCCTAACCTTCCCAAATCCTCCAAAATCCTCTTTGCTAAAGTGAAGGATTTTGAAGGATTGAGGTTACATGCTACATGCTCTTTGCTAAAGTGAAGGATTTTGGAGGATTGAGGTTATTAGGCATACTTGCCTTTCCATGGTACATGCACATCCATGTTTGTTGTAGTGATTGCAAGGTCAGTGCTTGGATCAGTGGACACTGTTATTGCTCCATGCATGCAGGGAGAGTCCCTGGCCATGTACATGTATCACAGATTAGAAACACACGTGTGCATATATGTCATGTGCTTGCTTTACTACTGAAGGGTTTTGGAGGATTCAGGTTATGTGTAAGCAAGTGGGCCTAGGGAGTTAGGGTTAAATGACTTTCCTTCTCAGAAGGAATATGCTTGGGACAGACAGACAGAGAAAAAGCAACCCACAACAAACCATTTCAAAGGTTTTAGAGCTGTGTAACGTTTAACCAGTTCGCGTCGAAGGCCGTGTATACACGCATTTTTTTTTAACCGGGGATCGGAGAGCATCTAAACACGCATTCTGATTTTTGTGTGTTACCGGGAGACTTGTCAACACGCCACACGTGGTGTGCCGTCGTGGCGGCTGACTTGTGTATACACACAATCGTTTCTCGGAGTCCATGGGGTCACGGTTCAGTGGCCCCGGACAAAAGGCACTGCAAACAATGAACGAGTTCACTCTTTTTGCTGATTTTTGCGTAATCCCTTTATCCAAGACCTGTTCCTTTGACGTACCAGCCAAGAATTTGTAAAGACGGATTTATATCCATTGTTTACGAGGCCTTTCCTCTCTCCCGGTATGCCGTCTGTTCGACTGGGCGCTGGTCACTAATAGGCCGTTGTATCGGAGCTTGCCAACGGTCTAACAAACACAACCGCTGAACAAACACAACCGTAATTAAAAAACTAGCCATTTAATTCTCGAAATGTTAATGAGTAAAGGTGTTAATTTGGGTGTCCGGACTTAGTTTCATTGACAATAAAAATTATTAATGGCTAGAAATTTTTTCTGATTTTTCACTGAAAATAAACCCGCACAGGGGACCGGAAAAAAATATATATTCCCGACGTGAACTGGTTAAGGATGCCTACCATGGAAACCAAAATAAACATACCCCCAGTCTTTGCAGTCTCTAGACAAATGACCCCTGTTGCCACACTTGAAGCATTCTCCTTTGCTTCCGATGCCCGGTGCCTTATGTACTCCACTGGTTGAAAACTTCACCGTGATGTTGTTCCCGAGAAAGTGTATGTTGTGGAGATGTTTGACAGCCTCTGTGGCACCTTCTTCAGTTTTCATGTGCTGTTATGTTTGGGAAAACAACACAATTTAGTAAATAATACCAAAATCTATTGAACAAATACTTGTCGGTTGTTTTGTTTTGCTTAAAGGGAAGGTAAAAACACTTGTCTTTGGTAATGTATGTTCATCTCAACCCTCTACTTTTCAAGAAATATATGACAAAAACTAACTGGTGTAAGTTTCAACACAATAAGTGTTGTTGAAAAAACAACTAAAAGCTGTTTCACGCTTAACATAAAAGGTGACAGACTGCAACATTTTTGTAAATTCCATTTTTTCTCAAAGATCAACGGTTTTTCATATAATAATTTGTTAATCTGATTGTTTACAAGTATAAAAATAACATTTTGCTTGACAGCGGGATAGCCGTTTAGAAAACAGTACTTTGTACATAGATTTGGACAGTAATTTTCACCTTTCAAAGATTTTTTTCCCCCAGTTCAAACGATACAAGGGCTAAACATAATAAATCTTATCAACATGTATGATGACCAAATTTAATTAAGTATTCAAGAATCTCAACTTACAATGAAGCCGTAGTTTCTGATGACATCACACTCAGCTACCTCGCCATATTTCTCAAACTCTGCCAGTAACCTATCCTCGGTACAGTCTGTTGGCAAGTTTCCCACATATATTTTCCTTTTGACTGCATAAGATACCAAAGAAAGCATATAACAGGTTTGAGGAAAATCTTCACCATAAATGTTGACTTTAATCACACCTCTTCGTAACGCATGGTTCAGAAATCTTCAGAGTATCACTGTGTCTACACTCAGACGGTAGTAGTAGCAAAAGATTACATTATCATCATCACCATGACTCAAGCCATAAAAAGTTTTTAAAAACAAAGAGCCCAGACAAGTATCACTTTTGGAAAAAAAAGGCACAAATTCTCATCAACCTAGGTTTCTGTGCTTCGTAACTTCCTCAATCCATCAAATTCCATCACAACACAAACTAACACAGTCGCCCAAATTTTAGACTGACTGAATTGTTACACACAGCCTCATGTTAAGTATCATTTGGCTGGGCTATACACAAGTGAATCCAACAAAAACAGCTGCTAAAGTTTGACAGATTTAGGCTCGCATGGGCTAATATTTAATGAGCCAAGTGCCAAGGTTCAAGAATATCTTTACAAACTATGACAGAGGACGTCTGACAACTGCCATTATCAAGTACAAGATACACTGTATGATGAATTCCACCCATTGTCATTAGGGAATTCCATCTTAAGCACATTCAGAACCCCTACCCCCCCCCCCCAAAAAAAATAAATAAACAAAACAAAAACAAAAAACACTTCTCATTTCAGCAGCATAGAGTGAAATGTGACACTAACCCAAACATGGAGTGCCATGGTCGAGCGGTTTAGTGCATCGAATTTGTGTTCTGGTGGCTGAGTCATCAGAATGTGGGTTCAAATCCTGTCCGTGACCTTGGTACTTGTGTCCTTGAGCAAGACACTTTACCAAAATTACTTCTCTCCACCCAGGAGTAAATGGGTACCTGTGAGGGCAGAGTTGGTTTAATCGAATTTTAGGCGATTCCGAGACGAGAAAAAAAATACCTATTTTGTGCCCAAAATCAGAATTTTTGACCATACCGACTAGGGCAAAATGATTAGCCCATATGCGCCGAAATGGCAGCAATTGAGCTGTATACTCCCCAGGGAACTGAGATGGTTTTAGGAATGATTTATGCGCCTGACGAGAGGGGGAATAATGTATAGCGCTCTGATACCTTGTTTAAGAGCGCTTTAAAATGCCTGACATTATTATTTATTATTATTAAACAAAACTATGTTCTACCCTGAAAAAATAAAATAAAATGCAACTATATCTTCTTATGCACAATTTCATTTGTCATATTCCTTACCACCACCGCCGAACTTATTGCTGCTTCCTGTGGAGAATTTGACATTCAGAGCAGACCCCATGAAGTTATATGAATGGAGATGATCAACAGCATTCTGTGCATCGGACTCTGTTGCCATGTGCTAGATTTATAACAAAAATATCAAGGTTATACTTGCTCTGGTGAAAACAAATAGCAAATCCGTATTATTCAAAAATGCTCTCACAAAAGACATTAGACAATCAATCTTATTTTTTCAGGAATTCCATTGAGACATTTATTTTCAGGCATCCTGAAATGTCACTTTCAACCACAATAGATAATAACATTATTCCATAAATTGGAATTAGTCTTTAGACCATGTTTACAAATGGAGTGTCTCTCGGAGAGTACCAGGGTGATTTCATGGCAGGCAGACAGTGTGCATGTTTGTAAGTGCAGTTTTGACGTAGTGTTCTTTGATCTCCACATACAATTAACATCGAGTATTGTAAACAAACTACAGATAAATAATATTTGTGAGGATGGCACTGCCTTACTTAAGGTGTAGGCTTGGTAATTAAAAACTAACCAAATGGTTTAATTTTAATTTACAATGAGTAAGGCTTATGATTGTATTAATCTGCACTAAAAATATGTTTTAAGAACGTGAAATAATAACCAGTTAGAATTTAAGAAAGAATACCCTATCCTAAATCCCACATACAAAACATTTGTTAATGCATTTTCACTATTTTCTCGGTAACGGCACAACATAATAAGCTGAAACTTTCACTGGTTGGCTGTTAAATATCTTGATTCAAAGAAAGTATGCATTCCCTTGGAAGCTATTTTGCCAGCATTACCACATTTCCATATGGCATGGTTGAGAAATCTCAGGTAGAATGTCGTATCCGACCGCCACTTTTCTCATTCAACATAACCAATAAAGTAATCTTACCTACCTCGTAAAGTGGAGAACATATGAATGATGATAGACATACTTCAAATTATTCCACAATATTTATTTCATGAAAAATCAGGCATTTTTGGTATACAATGACTTCCTCAGTCATGTCAGTCTGATCTTGTAAACTCAACAATTAACCCTCCTACACATTGAAGCCACTCCTAACCACTAAATTCTGTTCTTTAGCAACCTTCAGTACATACATATACAAGCCTGCTGTCCTTTCCAAATAATCTTACAAAATCAACTGTATGCCACCCAAGGCCACTGTAAATGTTTGAACATAATAGTATGGCCTGCAATAGGAGACCACCTTAGCCTGCAATCTCAGTGGTGTGACAGTGCACAGAAGGGTAACCATAGGAGGCCACTGGCAACAGCTAATGGCTTGGAGTGGCCTGAATGGGTTGTTTCAAAAATGTCATTTTAGTGACCAACACAGTCATTGTACATGCGCAGTGGCAACTATAATAGGATCCTTCTATTTTCTGAAGGGGAGGATTTTTTTAGAAGGGAAATAAAGTCCGAAAACCATCATAAAAGTGGATTTTAAAGATAGTTTTCGCTTTCTGTACCACCAAAAATCGATAGAATAATTTTTTAACTGGTTAGTAGTTGCAAAAAAATTCCAAAAAAACCCTTAAAAAGTGGCGGTCAGATATGACATTCTTTCCGAAATCTTTAAATATCACTGTCTTCACTCAGACGGTAGTAGTAGCAAAGATTAAATGATCATCATAACCATGACTCAAGCCATTAAAATACTCTATTATAAACAAAAACATTCTGTTGACATCTCTAAATAGAAGATTTGATGGTAAACAGGCGTCACAAGTGTGAACAAAGGTTAATTCCATGTAAAAGTAGATAGCCTCGGCAAAATAAATTATTTAAATTTATTAAACAAAAAATAAGCTTACCACAAAACCATATTTTCCTAAGACATCACATTCCGTCACCTTCCCAAACTGTTCGAAGAGTCCACTCAGCTGTTCCGAGTGGCAATCAAACGGAATGTTCCCAACATACAGTTTTTTATTCATTTTGTATTTTCTGAAAACCAAAGGACAAAAAAAAATGATCACATTTTGAGAAAAAAAATGTTTATCGGGTACTTTTTTGCTCGCCAAATGTCGGCGTTCAAGTTCACATAAGAAAGTCTCATGATTTCTCACCAGTGCACATAATACATGCATTTATGCAATAAGGTTTATCGCAAATAGCACTGAAGCAACTGCCGCAAAGCATACTTGGATACAATTTTGGGCATCTGTTTGGTGCAGCTTGTGTGATGTCAATAATATTTTGTCAATATGTTTGTCCATGCGGCACGCAGTGGCACTCTTGCACCCACAGACATCCCACGATTCCTTGCAGCTGCTATTTGAAATAAGCCTTATGACATTGGCGCTCACGTGTTCATGCACATTTTATAATATACAAACTTTACACAATAATTATTAGCGCGCAAGCGCACGGGTCATGTCAAATCCATATTCATTGTAAATGTCAGTGCATAAATTCATGTATTATGACACAGCGAAAAATTCCCCATTAGTACTGTACCACAGATGGTCACAGTGCTGTGCGAAACTAGCACGGCTGCTCATTGGTCGGCTCCTGAGCTCGTGACGTCACAGAAACTCGGTGGCAAGCGCATGCAAACTCGCATGCACGCACGCACGGTGATTTTCGGTGCCGTGGAAGTCACCATGGCAAGTACGCAAGCGCAAGCACCTATGCACACCACGCACACACAGACGTGCGCATCAAAATCCCCATCCAGCTCATGACAATTCCATGCATAATCACACGGCGCACTCAATCCATCCATCCATATAATACATGTTGTCAATGATTATTTAATACATCCCGAACACATTTGGACAGTGGCGCGGATTCATACTGAAATGGTAACAAAAATATAACTTGCGAAACTCACAATATCAGCAACGAATCCGCAAGTTGTTGATCCTCAGGTTGAAATCAAAGAAAATCCAGAAAAAAATAGAAGAAAACACCCAAATCTTAAGATTTTGGTACCATTAGAAAGATCGTCATGAGCTCTTTCAAAGTAAAGATGCAGCAAGCGACTCGTGGCAAGTATATGCGCATGCGCGGCAATTTCATTCATGAAAATTGCCATATATAGCGAGTATCCGTGACTCCATATGAGGTGGCTGTGTCGCCCTCTCACGGCCGCTCCGTGCCATTTCATGGCCATTTTACGCTGTGTATGATGTCACTCGTGAGAAGTCAGCAACTGATTTAAAAATGGCATTGTGGTGTGTACGAAAACATGTCAAAGATGCCGACATTTGGCGTGCAAAAAAGTACCCAATAAAAATATTTTTTGAAATTAAGTGAAGAGTTATAGTTAATGGCCGATAATTGAAGATGATTAGTTAGCTATGTGACAAAAATTTTCAAAATCAACAGATTCCAATACAACTGGTATCATTGTCAAGGTCTTGAATAGACGATTACAATGATATAAGGATCATCTTCCTGTGACCAAAAATAAGGAAGTTATGACATGTTGAATCCGGCAATTTTAGGCCCGTAAATGGCAATTATTTTATAAGGAAAAACAAAAGAAATGTAAATTTGACTTGTGACCCGTTTCCTAGATTTTCTCGGATTCCATATCATAACTTTCTTAATTCTTGTCCGATTTTCAAAAGGTTGGTATCACTGGAATGCTTGGAAAAAGAGGAAGAATAATAACCTATTTCCAGGCTAATTCAATGATTAGTTTGTTTTGTAGTGCTGATTTACAAATAAGAAATACAAAAAAAGTGTGTTAAAAAAATAATAATAATAAATTAAAAAAATTATGAAAAAAAATAAATTACTCAAATCTGAGGATTGTTTTCATATTTTTACACTAAAATCTTCGAAAGCCGCTCATCCCTGATTTAATTTAATATTAAAACAATTTATAAATTATATTGGACTGGAAATATAAAACAAAATAATGAAAATTTTTAATATTTATACTGAAATCCGCGAGAAATTCTTATCCCTGATTTAATTAAACATTATAAAAAACAATAAATGATATTGGACTGGAAATATGAAGGAAAAAAATTAAATAAGTTCATGAAAACTAATATTTAATATTGTGTTACGCCGATGTAGGTTTAAACGGACGATTTATCGGACTGAAAATTGGTAGGTCTATAGCGTGCTGAACGCGGCGCAATACAATCTTTGGTTGACATCGATGTTTGGGGAGTCCAAAAAACATAACTGGGAGACGATCAATCGCCGTCAAAATTGGCCAAGAGGTAGAAAACAAGTATAGAAAAATGATTTTTGTGGTTTGATAAGTGATTTTACTAAACTTTTGGTAAATCGTCGATGGTTTTGATGAGCAAGAGCGAACCCAAATTTCGAGAATATTTTTTGGAAACTTCTAGATGCTGCATTCAGAAAATTTGAGAACGAGGTTGAAGTAGAATATTTGATCTACGTCTTCGAAAAAAAATCTCCTGGGTACGTCAAAAGGAACGGCCTCAGCGAAACGTTACAAAGCGCTATCTCCACGGTGTCTTCGCCACGGCGATTCAACCCGAGATTGATGCCGCGGCCGAACAGATTTGCGACAATGCATGGGATACGCACATACCTAGATTAGTAGGCTATGTTAAAGTTGAAAGCAGAGGGATTTTCTGGAAGGGAGAAATCATAGGTTTACGAGTTAGAGAATTTGCTCAACATGTTATTTAGCGTGCGGGGAAGAAGCCATGTTCTGATGCTCACAGCGACAAATTACATAATTATTCTAAAAATAGGAGACTGTGAGTGTGATGAACGGAAGAAGCATTCAGACTACATATTAAACTTTTTTGTTTAAAGAGCACGCTGACGGCATTTTGCAAGAAAGCGCAAACAAGACACTATAAATTAATTAGTATCATTGATATGTAATATCTTGTGAGCATCAGTTTTGTATTTCTTAATACTAATAGTTTGCTAGCATTACGCAAATTATCTTGCGCGTGCGCACTGTGCGTCTAACCGTATAACAATGTTTGCCACACAGCACGGGGCAAGGATGGCGCGCTTTCGAATACAACACACTACACAGTTCATCACAAATTACTCTCTAAATTGTCACATTTGACATTAAAAAAATATTCATTTTTTAGGTAAAATATAATAACTATCTAAGTTCATCTTTAAATTCATATAAAATGCTTGATATCATACCTCAAAAGATAAAATAAACAGACATTAACAGTTCACCAGCATGACAAAAAGCTTGTAGATCAAGAAGCTGTACGAGCGGCGTGGGTTTTAATTCACTGGTGCTATTTAAAATCTTTAAAATATACTGTAGTATACAGCAAGTGCAGGGCACCAGTTATACATTGCATCTTGTGAAATATCTATATTGTGATTGGATAGATTTTTAAGCGCGACTGGATAACAACCAACCAATGCGGCCGTTTCTTATTGTACGAACAAATATACAACATTTTTAAACTTGCAGATAATGCGTTTGTATATTTGTTGTATGTAGCTTGTAGTTCGTGTTTCGTAAATACGAATACCGGTCATCTCGGCCCACCGCCAACTCGGACCACCAGCTCGGCCCATTTCCACTACCAACTCGGACCAAGTGCTTACCAACTCGAACCAAGTGCTTACCAGCTCGGCCCCATCACAGGATGCACCGCGCTAGCTAATTAGCTGAGATGGGGTCGAGCTGGTAAGCACTTGGTCCGAGTTGGTAAGCACGTGGTCCGAGTTGGTAGTGGAAATGGGCCGAGCTGGTGGTCCGAGTTGGTGGTCCGAGTTGGCGATGGGCCGAGTTGGACGTACAACGTAAATACATGTGATACTGATAATTAATAGGCCGCCGCCTACTGATATTTTCAAAAAATGTGTGTTCGCTGAGATTGTGAAGTGGTTACTTCCCGAGAAGTGAGAAGTAGAATTTATCGTTACAAAGTATTTTAAGATGAAAGGTAACAAACGTCGGAAACATGGAAAGCAACATGCGAAAAAGAGAAGAAAAATAGATCTGCGAACAATTAGTAGAAAAGTTAATGAAAGAAAAAGAGCTGCAACTATTGTCAAAAAACGTCCGGATAGTCATGGGTAAGCCGTCTATTTTCGACATATGTTTAATTTAAATTGGAAATGCTGGGTTAATTTGAATTCGAGTCAACTCGTACCCCAACCAACTCGTACCCCAACCAACTCGTACCCCAACCAACTGGTACCCCAACCAACTGGTAGTGGTACTCCAACCAACTCGTATTCCAACCAACTCGTACTCCAACCAACTCGTACTCCAACCAACTCGTACTCCAACCGAATTCGCTCCAACCAACTCATACTCGTAGAAGAAAATGGAATTTTGGTGTGTCGTTTTTACCCGTAACTGTTGAAAACCTTAGAAGATATCATTAGAATAAATTAAGTAGGTAAGTTGAGTTTCCCAGGCTTTAAAATTATATGAAAATTCCCAATTTTTAAGAAAATCAAATTAAAAAAAAAAGAATTTTGGTGTGTCGTTTTTACCCGCCGTAACTTTTGAAAACCTTGGATGATATTATTTGAATAAATTTAATTAAGGACATGTTATGTAATCTCTCTTTTGAACGTGTGGTGGCCCTGAGAAGGGCCATTGGTTTTGTTGTTTAGAGACTGGCTGGTCCGTTGAGGTGACCGCACGCAGCCAGTACTTTGTAGTGCTGAAGTCTTCAAGTTCCCCGATAAGTACTTCTCCCACAAGCTGAAGAGCCTCCCTTGCATATTGCGGCTGTTCTTCTGCTGATACCGGCACATCTTTGACTCCTTGACAAGTCTCAACTGCAAGTTGACAAGTTGTGACTCCTGGTGAAGCAGAGGAACTAGCTTGTAAATTGTAGACAGGAACGGCCAGCCTTGACGTTCAATCTCCGGTGCCATCCTTTGACGTCGTTATTGGTCCGTACGCTGTGATTGAAGATGGACCAGTTCTTTAGCTGCCACACGGAACTCTCTATCCAATTCTCCAAGACATATTCAAAGAGCTCGGTGAGCAGTTGTTGATGCTCAACTCTCCGTCTCATCTTGTCGAACGCCGCAGGAATATGTTTGTGTGGCAGGAACGGCAACGCCTTCAGTTTCCTGACAGAGGTCTGGACGGCAGCATTTGTGGTGTAGGGAACGGCAAGTCCCAGACTTTGGCACTTACGCCAAACTGCCTGGGTCCAATGATACAGACACCCCTGGAGATGATCCTCTTGACCCCCTTAACGGCAACTGCTTCTTCACGGCCCTCAAAACTTTCCGGTAGTCACGCTTGGTCCGTCTTGACATCATGCAAAACGCCAGCGGTATCTGTTTTAGGGAACCGGAGTCCCCCTTCACAAATGCATGGATGCCAAACATCTGTGTAAACGGCTTAGAGATAACCTTGAATGTCGCATCCAAATGCCATGACTTGGCCTTGTCCAGAAAATGAAAATTATCTTTAAAATACACTTTTATGATGGTTTTCGGACTTTATTTCCCTCCCCTTCAGAAAATAGAAGGATCCTCTACGACATTCTGCCCGATTTTATACTGGATTGTTTTCGAAATTTCATTTTGAATTAAATTTATTCAGCATGTTCACGAATACCGATGATGATGTCACTTGTCAGAATAACATGTGTTGAATGTTCATGACCTGAGTGCCACATTGCTGAGCCTAACATGGAAAGAATGTCGTATCCGGCCGCCACTTTTCAAGGGCTTTTTTTGATTTTTTTTGCAACCACTAACCAGTTAAAAAATCATTCTATCGATTTTTGGTGGTACAGAAAGCGAAAACTTTAAAATCTTTAAAATCCACTTTTATGATGGTTTTCGGACTTGATTTCCCTTCTAAAAAAATCCTCCCCTTCAGAAAATAGAAGGATCCTATTATAGTTGCCACTACGCATGTACAATGACTGTGTTGGTCACTAATTGTGGAGATCAGACTGACATGACTGAGGAAGTCGTCGTATACCAAAAATGCCTGATTTTTCATGAAATAAATATCCTGGAATAATTTGAAGTATATGTCCATCATCATCCATATGTTCTCCACCTTACCAGGTAGGTAAGATTACATTATTGGTTATATTTAATGAAAAACAGTGGCGGCCAGATACGACATTCTACCCCCTAACATTATTGTAAATGATGTTCTATGCCCTATTGCCATAACACCCATAAACATAAACCCATACCCCCATTGCCCATCTCCCTTACACAACAGGGGTAGAATGTCGTATCCGACCGCCACTTTTTCTCATTCAATATAACCAATAATGTAATCTTACCTACCCAGTAAGGTGGAAAACATATGGATGATGATGGACATATAATACTTCAAATTATTCCAGGATATTAATTTCATGAAAAATCAGGCATTTTTTCGTATACAATGACTTCCTCGGTCATGTCAGTCTGATCTTGTCAACTCCCCCATAAGTGATCAACACTGTCATTGTACATGCGCAGTGGCAACTATAATACGATCCTTCTATTTTCTGAAGGGGAGGATGTAAGCACCGTCGATATCAAAATTTTCAATAATCGATATATCGGAAATCCAATATCGAGTATATTCGATATATCAATTATCCCATGTAAAAGTTAAAGACCATAAAAAAAAAAAATTATTTAACGGAAATGGAAACTGCATCCAATATGACAAACTATGCCTTCAGACATTTCCCGAAAGCGGCAGCATTTTTGAGCTACTAGTTTCCTGCAGGCTGTGAGAAAATAGTCACAAGCTCTCTCTCCCATACAAGATTTCTGGCTACGCAACCGGCAGTCCCGGACATCACAGGGGAGCCTCCCTAGCAACAGTATTTCTAGGCAACCAAGTTGGAATGTGACATGCACCTGTGGCTCAATCACTCCAGTTGCGGTGGAAGGAACGTCATATTCATGAAAGCATAAATGGTCCGTGATGAAAGCAACCAATGGCGTATTTATTTGCCGGGAACCGCCTCATTTCATTGGTTGAGATATCATTACTATTCTTCGGCAAAGAACACTCAATTTTAATACAGGTGGCAAGTCCTCAAAGTCCGGTGGCCTTTAGCTGAACCAGAAATAGATACTTTGTAACAAACAAGAGATGCATTGTATCAATTTTAACAATGGGGCTATCAATCATTCTCTGGAAAGGCTTTTTTGGAGCTGAGATTTTATTTGGGCATTTTTTTTTTCAAAGACAGGGGAAAATTTTACACGAAAAATGAGGGAAACTGAAATGACATGAAATTTCAGCCCCGTTTTGTGTATACATGCACATGGATATCCGATTCAGGCATCCTTTCATTGGCGGATTTAGTGGGGGAGGTCACAGAGGTGGGCCTTACCTATCCACTGACATGTTGTTGCTCGGCATCTGTGACAGTGCACATACAAGGACCGCTGATGGGGGGTGGGGGGGGAATACACCCAGAACCCATATCAAATGCAGGATAAGCAGAATAAAATAACACAAGAAGTGATTTCACAAACTTTTATTTTAATGCAGACTTCACAACGAGTAAACAACGAACTTGCAACTTAAAAGTAAATCCCAAAACCTTGAAACTTCTGCGAAGGCCCTGTCTTTAAGTATATAAATAAATAACTTACCGTCAATTTTTTATTTATTCACTTCACATTTTAAATGGGCAGACTGTACCTTCGGGTGATAGGATTTTTTTTCATCCACGGTCTTGCCTTCTCATCTATTCTTTCTTATGCTGATTTTTTGTGGGTTTTATAACGTCATTGTGGCTCATGTTTTTATTTTAATCAATTACAGCGCCGGGCGTTACCGGCGAGAACATGTCGGAAAATATCAGACAACGGAACTTTTTCAAACCACAAAAAATAAACAAATCAATTCTCACGCCTTTCTCCAGAACAAATTGCTCATGAATCATCTTTATTATTTTCATCAATTACAGCGCTGGGCGTTACCGGCGAGAGAATGTAGGAAAATATATAAGGGACAACGGAACTTTCTCCAAGCCAAAAAAGGGCAGCTTCTTTTGAGGTTCTGCATTATACGGGAGACCGCGAATTCCAGCGAACGCAGAGAACAAAGCGTCACCGCTCGGCATTTGCATGATGTTTTTATTCTCACTCACAAACACAATTTGCCGCCTATTTTTATTCCATTATGCAGCAAACGTTAAACACCAAGTAAAAGCACAAACGGGAGATTTATTTTGACGATAATCTGACGCATTTTGATATTTTCGATATCATTCCTCAATATCGAAATTTTCGATATTTCAATATGATTAAAAAATTGCTATCGGCGATATTGATATCAAAACAATATCGAATAATCAAGTAATATCGATATATCGACGGTGCTTAGGAGGATGTTTTTAGAAGGGAAACAAAGTCCGAAAACCATCATAAAAGTGGATTTTAAAGATAGTTTTCGCTTTCTGTACCCTGAAAATCGATAGAATAATTGTTTAACTAGTTAGTGGCTGCAAAAAAATTCCCCCAAAAACCTTCTAAAGTGGCGGTCGGATACGACATTCTTTCCCACCACAGTATAGGATTTCCCTGCACAAAAACAGGTGCATAACGCTTGCCATATTTAAAATGTTTTATTTTTGCATGGTAAATAAATTAGAAACATAATTTATATATTAATATTCCTACCTATCCTCCAGGCTAGGAAATTATCTAAGTTTTCAGATAAATTTTATTTATTTTTTATTTTACTTTCTTTTTAAAATGTTCTTTAAACAGGAAACTTCCAGTAGGGCCGTCTGATGATCACACACCAGATCCAGATGCACAGGAGGTACAAGCACATAGGACTACAATTTCTGTTCTCCAATATCTTTATTTTAAATTTAACGACTCCCCAATTTTGTTTTCCAATTTTGGTAACCTTATTCACTTGTTTACAAAAACAGCATCCAAGATCAACTTTGGTAGTAGGCCCTAATAATATAATACTATAGAGATGTGACACATGGCATCACTTGTTTATCAATCGAAACAGCCCCAAGGTCAAACTGTGCCAGGCAAAAACTGTACAGTTGTCACTAACCATGAACTCTCATTTTTATGAGATGTCAGCTGAAAAATTCTTTGTTTTGGTAATTTTAAGTAAGGCACTACATGTACATATCTCTAATCTTATTCCATCAGTAATTGTTCACAATACTTGATTTTATGTGGAGATCAAAGTACATTTCATAGAGTTGCTATAAGCAGATAAAAAAAAATTACCAGAAAAATGTTTTGCTAAACTTATTTCTTTGGTTACCAGCCAAACTTTCTTACAAATGTATACATTTTGGCAGGTAATCTGTTTTATATTGCCAAAATATACTGCTGAAAACAATTTAGGGAACACCGGATTTTTAACATCAAATAGGTTTGAAATGTTCCATGAACCGGGATTTTCATTTGCAACCCCCTCTCTCTTTCAGTAGTCATGTCATGAAATGTGTAATCACTACGTGCATCCTTTATCATCTGTTTCATTATGCAGTTGTTTCTCATCAATTCTGTGAAACATTGTGTTTATCTGAAATAAATGATCTTGCTTTAACTGAGATTATTCCGGTGTTCCCTAAATTGTTTTGAGTAGTATATTTGCTGAGCAAAGTTCTCTGCTTAGCTCTATGAAATTGACCCCTGGTTTTACTTGGAATCCACAGATGAGGTCTACACAACAAGGGTGAAGTCATATCATCTGTGGGCTTCAATACGGAGGCAGGAAGCCTTCCCTGGCTTATAGTTGGCCTCCTCTGCATTTCAGTCATGCAGAAGGGGGTCATTATCACCTAGAGTACTCCCCAGTGGAATCCAGGCAATCTCAGTTCTATGCAGGTTTGAGTACTATGATTGCCTTGGTACCATTGTGGAGTACCCTGGGTGACAACAACTCCTTCAGCCTCAGTAATGGATAATTGACTGTCATGCACAGCTTCCATATACTGTTGCTAGCCATGAAATATGTGGTTACTCCCAAGGACATTCCCAATTGTAAACACATGTGACATGGTATATTTAGTCAGGTAGCTCAACCAATAGAGTTTCAATTGATTTAATTTTGCCCTACACGGATGTGTGTATAGCACTGTATACTCAGTGCTTTCCAAGTGAAAAAACCTCACAGGCGACTCGGGCGGGATTCGAACCCACGACCTCCTGCTTACTAGTGCAGACGTCTTAACCTAGAGTTTCACTTTTTAATGACAAAGTCAATTTACCCCATTGGCCAAATCCTAGATCTGCCACTGAGTGCAGCAACTAACATGGTGACTTTTGACTTTCCTCTTGTCAAAATCTGTCTTTGATTTCAGGAAGATTACAGTTCAGATAGTAGCATTGAGAAGGAACCCTCGGCATATGAACAGTTACTCTCCACTCTTGGTACAGCAGCCGTAGATCAATATCCAGGTATTACCATTCACATTGTGTGTATATCCGCTTTGCCCAACCAACAAGAAGTAATTCACCATTAAAAGTAGTATTGGGAAAAAAAAACTTTTTGAAAAGTCCTAGATTATGCAGACTTTGGAATGACAGCTGATAAAGTCCAACACTTCACAACAGCTCTGTTCTTCAATGTAAACATCGGTTAATTTCTCTGAGCACCTAACAAAAGAAGCCAATTTCATATCTGTAGAGCTGCTTACGAGAGAATCCTGCTTAGAACATTTTTTACAAGAAGCATTTTAAAACAACCAGTCAAAGTAAATGGATTTTGTATGATGGTTTGCCTGGTAACATGCAAAACATGCTTAGCAACCTTTCCTGGTAATCATTTTATTTTGATTGACCTCAGTTATGTTTTATTTACAAGATGAAGGAGATGATAGCTCTGATGAGGAAGAGGTTGATGACGAGGAGGAGTACTCCGATGCTGAAGATCCTGGAGATGAGGGTAAGCTCCTTATATTAACCCTAACTCCCTAGGCCCATTTGCTTACACATAACCTGAATCCCTCCTAACTCCCTAGGCCCATTTGCTTACACATAACCTGAATCCTCCAAAATCCTTCAGTAGTAAAGCAAGCACATGACATGTATGCACACATGTGTTTCTAATCTGTGATACATGTACATGGCCAGGGACCCTCCCTGCATGCATGGAGCAATAAACAGTGTCCACTGACCCAAGCACTGACATTGCAATCACAACAACAAACATGGATGTACATGTACCATGGAAAGGCAAGTATGCCTAATAACCTCAATCTTCCAAAATCCTTCACTTTAGCAAAGAGCATGTAGCATGTAACCTCAATCCTTCAAAATCCTTCACTTTAGCAAAGAACATGTACCATATAACCTCAATCCTTCAAAATCCTTCACTTTGTCAAAGAGGATTTTGGAGGATTTGGGAAGGTTCGGGTTAAAGAAACAGTTATAGTTGTTTTAGTATTTAATTGTATTTATTTTATTATAATTATTATATTTATTTATTTATTTTGAACTTTTTATTGTTTGTTTTTTCCCCTTTCATTAAAACCCTACCCAAGCTGCTTTGGCTGAGAAACGTCCCGAATCCTCCAAAATCCAATGCCATGCACTAAAACTACCACCAGGCCCCATGTAAATTATCCCTGGTTGGACTATATAGTACCACTGAGTACCACAATAGGTTCGGCGTTGTTAGGGTTAATCCCAGCAAACAGTGGATACAGTTTTCATTTTATGATTTGAAGTAAAACACAATTTCTTTTTTACAGTTTCACAATGTTCTTGGTGTCTTTTCTATTGGTATAAAATGAGGTTCATTCAGATTTGCTGTTAGAAATCTCTGAGAAAAATTGCAATAAATCCTTGTTTTTTATGCAAAGAATGTGTTATATTCTTTAAATATTTTAGATAATAATATAACGCTTTAAAAAGAGTATATTATTTGTTTATTGATTCTAGATGAAATTGCAACATGCTCTGCGGATAAAGATAAGAAAAATGTAAGTCAATCGGCAGAAGAAAACAATGAGGAACAAGTGCAAGATGAAGATGATGATGAAGATGTCAGTGGTGATGATGATGATGTCAGTGGTGATGATGATGATGTCAGTGATGGTGAGGAAGATGATGAAGATGAGGAAGAGGAAGAAGAAGCCAAGACTCAATTGAGAGGTAGGGTCAAATCATTCTGACTACCTAGACAATCATGTGTTGCAAGAAATGGTTTTCATTCCAAAAATTTGACATATTTTTGTGTTTATGTAATGTTAATTTTGAAAAGCAATTCTTGAATATTGTGCAGCATTTCACTATGAAATACAAGCAAAATCCCTCACTGTGATCATTACGAGCAAAAAACTAAACCAAACAATTTAACAATTAAAGTTTTTCTCTTTAAGTATTCGCGCCATGTACGAGCTGTTAGTTCACTGTTAGGGCAGGGACAGTGCATTGCATTTGGCATATTTTGCAGATTTGTCAGAATGTGGGTTCGAATCCCAACCGCGACCGGGGTACTTGTGTCCTTGAGCAAGACACTTTACCATAATTGCTTCTCTCCACCCAGGGGGTAAATGGGTACCTGTGAGGGCAGAGTTGGTTGTTGTGTTTGATTCGCCCTATATGCGCTGTAATGGCAGCAATTGAGCTGTATACTCCCCAGGGAGCTGAGATGGTTTCAGGAATGATTTATGAGCCCGATGAGCAGGGGTAATAATGTCATGTGCCTTGAGCACCAGTTTGGTGGATACGTGCGCTACATAAGTCTACATTATTATTATTATTATTATTTGCATACTTCCAGTGAACATTGGCTGGCAAAATTACATGCAGGCATATGTCCATAACATATGCATATGTGCATAAACTGTGGGCACAATGCTCACACGATGCCAACGTGACTATCATCAAGACAATGGGTGCAATTTCACCACAAGAGGGCTGCAATGTGCACAGACCAGATAAGAGAACATTGCATTACATTACATTAACTCTCCTATAGGTTTAACAATCAAAGACACTCAAAATTTGTATGTCACTCCCAACCCATTGACTTTGTGCAGTGCACTCAAATAAATGCAAGGACATGTGGCTCTGGTAGGAGGTCAAACCAAAACCAATCGACTGTAACTTATGCAAGTACATACACAGCTCTGTGTGACTCTGCATATAACTTGTAAGACATACACAAGTGTGTTTGACTTTGCCATTATCTCCAGCACTCTTATACACATGTGTGAACAATTGGCAATGCAACCAAAAATACTCAAGTGACTGACTGTGGGTGCGGTGCTTACTGGGCCAAATTTCAGCCTGGGCATAGGAGGGTTAATATATATTCGCTCTATGCCTGACTGCTCCATAAATTACTAATATAAAGGTAGATATACTTTGGTTTTCTTTCCTCAAGATCCTTTCTTTAGAAGAGTGACACATGACATCGGCGAAGAGACGGCCAATCAATTGGCTAAGTGTGAAGTGATCCATAAACTACAAGCAAAGGTAAATGCTGTATTATATCTGGTAATGAAACCGTGTATTACCAGAAGCTTCTTTGGTTAACCCTCCTACAATCAGTGAAATTTTTGAAACAACCCATTCAGGCCACTCCAAGCCATTGCTATGTTAGGCAGTGGCTCCTCATAGCTATACTGCATAGTAACATAATGTCTCATATGTCTGTTGGTTTTAGTGGTTTGTGATTGACATATTGCAGGGCATATTACTTTGTTCCAGACTCAGTGGCTGGTGGTAGGTTAATATGGAGAGTCTGTGTTTACAAAATAACTGCTGAAAATCCCAATGGATGATGGAGGTTTGGTATGGTTTATTGGTCTCAGTGGCTGATGGTGATTTATTATTGGGAGTTTGTTTACAGTATAACCTGCTGAAAATAAGGTCAACTGTGGTATACATGTGTCTTTATATGCATGTATGTACATTGGAGATTACTTCAAAGGGGCAGTGTGGCTTATATGCACAAACAATGTGTGTACAACACATTGGACATTTAGTGGTTTACAGTGGCCTCTATGTGTAGGAGGGTTTTAATGTTGCTCGACATAAACCTCATGAACTCTTGTGAAGAAATGTAGATGTGGAGCAGTAATGGGGCCAATTTCATAGAGACACTAAGTGGAAGAAGTTGCTTCTGCAGTAAATTATTGCTTAGCATATTTTATTGGTTACTGGGCAAACTTCCAGACAAATGTGTGCACTTTGGCTGGAAGTCTGTTTCATATTGCTTAGCAGAAATGTTTGATTGGTAACATTATCTGCTTAGGTAAAACTTGTAGCTTTGCATGGTGAGGATGATAAATAAGACTAATTGCAGTTCTTTTCAGAACTAATTACTACTCAATTGAGATTCCACATGGTGTCACTGCAATTAGTCTTACTTATTATCTGCTTAGCAGCTCTCTGAAAATAAAGTGGCCCCTGTAGGGAAGGAGGATCAGACAATCTCCCCCCCCCCCCCCCCCACCAACATGGTCCCAAGATCCTCCCATAAGGATTTGGGCAAACAAATGGGCCCATAACCAATTAACCTATAAAGCCACATGAAGTTCCTGAAAGTATAATATGAAATGAAATATATTTAATAATAAACCCGTTACTTAATGTCAGTTCCTGTTATAATCAGTTCAAGTTATGAATATGTCTTGATAAGTTATGATTATGTTTTCCTATTCATCAGTGGAATACACTTGGTAGGCTTGTCTTCTCATCTATGTGTGCCAGGAAACCAGTCACCCTGAAAGCCCACAGCAGTGTGACCTTCAAAGATCTTAACGTAAGTTGTAATATTCTGTTTTGCTGTGTATTGTAAGCATTTACGATTACGCCATTCAGAACAAACCATTGAAAGCAAACCAGCCAGCACTTCTCAGAGCCACCACTTCTTCCGAGAAGAGATTATTACATGGTGTTCCCGAAAGAACTCAACAATATCTATCTCCACCATAATAATAATAATAATAATAATGTGTGGACTTATATAGCGCACGTATCCACCAACTAAGTGGTGCTCAAGGCGCATTATATTATTACCCCTGCTCATAAGGCTCATAAATCATTCCTGAAACCATCTCAGCTCCCTGGGGAGTATACAGCTCAATTGCTGCCATTACAGCGCATATAGGGCTAATCAACCAACTCTGCCCTCACAGGTACCCATTTAACCCCTGGGTGGAGAGAAGCAATTATGGTTAAGTATCTTGCTCAAGGACACAAGTGTCACGGCCGGGAATCGAACCCACATTCTGCTGCTAACACCAGAACTTGAGTCCGGTAAGCTAGACCGCTCGGCCACGACACGGCCATGCAAAACCTTAAAGGGGCAGTATCGCCACGATCAACAGGACATGGAATTGATTAACTTAGATTAACTCAGTGACTGAAAATACTTCCCCACAGGATAAGGTCATATTACCATTCCCGCTGCATAAGTGAGCCAGTAATTTCCAGTCACTGTGTTCATCTTAAACTATAAGACATCGATTCCATGCCCTGTTGAAAGTCTGCTCTGATCGTGACGATACTGCCCCTTTAAATCCTACATTATGTCTAGTCCAGTCCTGCATCCTACTCACTCACCTCACATTATTTCCTGAAACTATTGAGTGACTGCAGAAGCTAATGTGATAGTTATCATTGTTTTCTAGATTAAGAAGAGAATATCTGGACAGTGGGAAGCAAATAATAAGCAATACACCAAGCCAAATGCTGATGGTATCTTCACTCCTCTGCAACTGGAACTGTTTACAATCATGAACTCTTATCAGGTATGGATGAGACATACCTCCCAACTGAAAGCGAGCCATGGGTTTGCCGGTTTGGCCCGCGAATCGAGCTCCAAGCCCGCTGACCCACGAGCATGACTAAAAACCCGCAAATCTAAAAAATTATAAAATTAGTGTAAACAAAAAAAATACAAATTTTAAATTAAAAACACACACATACACCAATATTTATCCAAACCCAAAGTTGGGAGTTATGATGAGATACGATATAACATTATTCAGTTCCCCGAGTGTATGGTAAAGATCACTAGGAAGTAAGTCACAACATCTTGAGCACCAGTCTATTTGACACGAGCCTCATTCTGATTCTTATAGAGTTGTGTGTAGGAAAACCAAGTTGGCAGCTGTTTGATGAAGGTCTAATGTGTTTAAAATTGCCGTAAATACTTGTATTCAAAGTTTCAATTTCTTAAGTGCTTATTCGGGTCATTTATGTTAAGCAAGCAAACTATGATTGTTGTTTTTTCTGAACAGGACTTACTGTTCACAGAGAGAACTCACAGAAATGCAGAGGAGATACGTAATGTATACTGTCTACATGTACTTAACCACATGGTCAAGTAAGTAACTTTCATTTCAAAAGAGGAGGCTTTGTTGAAAATCATGTTTTCCAATTGTGTATTTCATAGAGCTGTATATCTCCATACTAATACACCAAAGTTTAGATAATGAGCAATACCATTGTCCAAGTTTGAATTCAGTTGCATAGCAATTAGAAGTGCCAGGACACAGTTGTGTTAACGTTAAGTTAACATTTCTATTTTGAATGTTGTCAAGAATACTAAACTACGTCATTCTTTTAATAAAAATATACATACATGGTATGTCTCCTGATTCAGAACGGGCCAACACGACTGTTTCCGCGATTAACTCGTATGTCCTAAAATAGTCGTCGATTTGCAAGCCGGGAAGTTCCAACGATTTTGTGAAAAAACGGGATCGGTTTTCACTATTTTCTTGTGACTCAGATGACCGATTGAGTTCAAACTTGCACAGGTTTGTTATTTTATGCATATGGTGGATCACACAAAGTGTTAACGCTGCCAGCAACTGTTTTGTCAGCTCTACCAATGCTATAGATTCCCTTTTTTCAGGTCAAGGGAGACAGTACTGAAGCATAACACACTGTTGTCTAAAGATCCAACACTTGACACAGAGTAAGTTTGAAACAGTTTTTAAAAATACTGAGGGGAAACAAATCATTTTGTCACTGTCTCAATATTGTGCTGCTTAGAAATTATGTCAAATGGTTGGATGTCAAAACCAAGTAAACACACAACACATGTCAGTATGAGCCTCTCATGCTTATCAATGCATTTTTATTCTCCAAACAGAATCCAAACAAATTTGTGTAAGTACAGCCACTTTCAGTTATGCTGAGGCGAATAACAGATAAGTTCACATGACTTTCTGTACTTCAGCACACTGTATGTGTACAAACAAGGAGAGTATTTGCTGTTGCCAGAATGACTTAGAAATAATATAGCCTTGTGCTCAAAATCCGACATTAACATAATGTCCCAATTTGTTACTTTCTAAGGACCATGAGAGACCAGGGTTTGACCAGACCGCGAGTGTTGATCGTTGTTCCATTCCGTGATGCCGCCCTCCGCATCGTCAACAATCTCATCAGGTTATTGCTGGCAGCTGATAGTCAGAACGTCGGACGGAGGAAACGCTTTAATGATGAGTACGGGGAAGCCGAGGCACCAGCACCAAACAAATATCCCATGCCAGGTAAAAATGATGCTTACTCTCCCCAATCATGTCCAGGCGGGTATTCGGTAGCGGCCATCTTGTTGTTTTTTTATTAAACAAGTCTATGGGAATCAATACGAGGCCTTTTTTTCAGAATAGGTTGGTGCTTTTAAAAGTTTAGCTGTGGTTCATATTGATTTGTATGTGGGTTCAGGGAACCAGGGGCACGTTTGCGCGACTGTAACCAGAAACATGTTTGGGTTTCGGTCATTGGTTTGTGCTGCGATGACGTCATTGTTCCGACCAAACGTGAACTGAAGTTTGTGATCGGTTACGCTTGGCTTCAAGATGGCGGATTGTAAAAAGTAACGAAAGTTTTGTTAATTATTTGTTAAAACATGATGAAATGATTGTTCGTATCTTTCAAGTTTATTACTAGCACTCACGAGTAAGTTCTTTTTTGCAAAAATTTGAATTACACCGTATATTTTGACAAACATTGATGATTGAACACGTCGCAAACTGAAAATAATTTTTTGGTTACGTTCGCGTTTTCGCATAGCTATGCCGTCTTGTTTCTGGTCAAGGATATGATGTCAGAAACAAGTTTCTGGTTAGGGTCGCGAAAACGCGCCCCAGACGAATATGGTTTGATGAGGGTTTATTTCAGTCGAAAATCTGACTAACCAAATCTTTCATGATAATGTCTTTTCATAAAATAATGATGAATAAAATCAAGGTAGTTATTATTATTGATCATACTTTTCTTTACCCGACTTCTAGAGGACTGGGAATCTATTTTTGCCGGCAATACAGACGATCACTTCAGGATAGGTCTAGCCATCACACGTAAGAGACTGCAGCTATACACAGACTTCTACATGTCTGACATCATCATTGCATCACCGCTGGGCCTGAGAACTCTCATTGGATCTAAGGGGTTGGTTTTTCATCAAGGCAATTAAAGATGACTATAATTTTTATAATGTTGTAAAAATCATATTCCGTGACTGTATGGTACAGCTGAAGTGGCTCAATAATGAAACTCATTAGATAGGTTAGTTTCAGTTTAAGAATTAATGTATATGGATCATTCCACCAGGTTGGGGCTAGCTTTGTGACATGGTGTCCTTGTTACGAAGGTACAATTCATTATTCTTACTATGAGTGCACATTCTTAGGTCATTCCACCAGGTTGGGGCTAGCTTTGTGACATGGTGTCCTTGTTACGTAGGTAGATGTACCATTCATTATCCTTATTATGAGTGCACATTCTTGGGTCAGTCCACCAGGTTGGGGCAAGCTTTGTGACATGGTGTCCTTGTTACGTAGGTAGATGTACCATTCATTATCCTTATGAGTGCACATTCTTGGGTCATTCCACCAGGTTGGGGCAAGCTTTGTGACATGGTGTCCTTGTTACGAAGGTAGATGTACCATTCATTATCCTTATTATGAGTGCACATTCTCAGTTCTTCAATTTAGAATGAAATCAATCTCTGTGCCTTGAATAGGAAGTTAATAATAATGTTAAGTAGGAGTTATATTAAATGATAATAAATGGTCCATTTACATGTGCCTATGTAACAAGGGACACCTTTCACAAAGCTTGCCCCAACCTGGTTGAATAACTCACATCTATGATTATAAAACCGTATGTGAAAAGATCTGAGACACCATTGTTACACGAAATGCACAATTTATTCTATGTGTTTTACCATTGCAAGTGATATTCCATCGTGGCGTTTTCCAGTGGTCAACAATTAAATTCTCAAGCCAACATTCGGTAAAACCTCCTGACTGACCTTGATGAAACATACTGAGATCACATCAATTACTTTCAGGTTCAGAATGAGTATTGGTCTCTGAAATGATAATTTAATCGTGAATTTTGTGGGTTTTTTTTTTTCAGTGAGAAGCATCAAAACTATGATTTCCTGTCGTCCATTGAACTTCTTGTCATGGACCAGGCTGATGTATTCCTCATGCAGAACTGGGAACATATCACTGTAAGTTTGCACAAACTATTCAGCCCAAATGAAATTTAACCCTCCTACTTTAGCCGACTGTTGACCCAAATGTGCACACAGGGGCATTTTTGACTGGTTTTTACTGTCATTTTGACCACCCTGAATAATACAAGACAATGCTTTTACCAGTCAAAAACGGTCGACTCATTTTGACCTGTAAATGCACTTACTACACGTAAGGTTTGACAGTGTTCAATTTTTAAGTGCACTACATATACATTGGCAAGTATATCAACGTTTTGACTGATTTTGACCCTTGCAGTCATAGCAGGGTTAATAACAAATCATAAAACACAATACCAAACACCATTCAAACATTTGCCGATATAAAGAACACCATCTTTCTCTCAAAATGTTTACGCTGTTACAATACACTGATCCAATTATGGCCATTGTACCCACCCACCCTGAGCAATGCTAAAAACTTGTTCATTCCACCTGCATCAAAGCCAAGCGTTTGACCGACCTAGCAGCAGTAGTCATGGAAAGGCTCAAGCCTATTGGATAATCCATGCTGTTTGATTGACATGAGGGATCAGCGTATAATGAATGAACACTATACAGTGGACTGATGATGATGATGTTTGTTAAAGGAGCATTGCACTGGATTTAAACAAAAGGGTTGATCAATTTCTTAATTCTAATAAACTGACATATGAATGTAGATGATCTTGTGATCACTTTGTATTAACCCTAACTCCCTAGGCCCATTTGCTTACACATAACCTGAATCCTTCCTAACTCCCTAGGCCCATTTGCTTACACATAACCTGAATCCTTCCTAACTCCCTAGGCCCACTTGCTTACACATAACCTGAATCCTTCCTAACTCCCTAGGCCCATTTGCTTACACATAACCTGAATCCTTCCTAACTCCCTAGGCCCACTTGCTTACACATAACCTGAATCCTTCCTAACTCCCTAGGCCCATTTGCTTACACATAACCTGAATCCTTCCTAACTCCCTAGGCCCACTTGCTTACACATAACCTGAATCCTTCCTAACTCCCTAGGCCCACTTGCTTACACATAACCTGAATCCTTCCTAACTCCCTAGGCCCACTTGCTTACACATAACCTGAATCCTTCCTAACTCCCTAGGCCCATTTGCTTACACATAACCTGAATCCTTCCTAACTCCCTAGGCCCACTTGCTTACACATACACATAACCTGAATCCTTCCTAACTCCCTAGGCCCATTTGCTTACACATAACCTGAATCCTTCCTAACTCCCTAGGCCCACTTGCTTACACATAACCTGAATCCTTCCTAACTCCCTAGGCCCACTTGCTTACACATAACCTGAATCCTTCCTAACTCCCTAGGCCCATTTGCTTACACATAACCTGAATCCTTCCTAACTCCCTAGGCCCATTTGCTTACACATAACCTGAATCCTTCCTAACTCCCTAGGCCCATTTGCTTACACATAACCTGAATCCTTCCTAACTCCCTAGGCCCATTTGCTTACACATAACCTGAATCCTTCCTAACTCCCTAGGCCCATTTGCTTACACATAACCTGAATCCTTCCTAACTCCCTAGGCCCACTTGCTTACACATAACCTGAATCCTTCCTAACTCCCTAGGCCCACTTGCTTACACATAACCTGAATCCTTCCTAACTCCCTAGGCCCATTTGCTTACACATAACCTGAATCCTTCCTAACTCCCTAGGCCCACTTGCTTACACATAACCTGAATCCTTCCTAACTCCCTAGGCCCATTTGCTTACACATAACCTGAATCCTTCCTAACTCCCTAGGCCCATTTGCTTACACATAACCTGAATCCTTCCTAACTCCCTAGGCCCATTTGCTTACACATAACCTGAATCCTTCCTAACTCCCTAGGCCCATTTGCTTACACATAACCTGAATCCTTCCTAACTCCCTAGGCCCACTTGCTTACACATAACCTGAATCCTTCCTAACTCCCTAGGCCCACTTGCTTACACATAACCTGAATCCTTCCTAACTCCCTAGGCCCACTTGCTTACACATAACCTGAATCCTTCCTAACTCCCTAGGCCCATTTGCTTACACATAACCTGAATCCTTCCTAACTCCCTAGGCCCACTTGCTTACACATAACCTGAATCCTTCCTAACTCCCTAGGCCCATTTGCTTACACATAACCTGAATCCTTCCTAACTCCCTAGGCCCACTTGCTTACACATAACCTGAATCCTTCCTAACTCCCTAGGCCCACTTGCTTACACATAACCTGAATCCTTCCTAACTCCCTAGGCCCATTTGCTTACACATAACCTGAATCCTTCCTAACTCCCTAGGCCCATTTGCTTACACATAACCTGAATCCTTCCTAACTCCCTAGGCCCATTTGCTTACACATAACCTGAATCCTTCCTAACTCCCTAGGCCCATTTGCTTACACATAACCTGAATCCTTCCTAACTCCCTAGGCCCACTTGCTTACACATAACCTGAATCCTTCCTAACTCCCTAGGCCCACTTGCTTACACATAACCTGAATCCTTCCTAACTCCCTAGGCCCACTTGCTTACACATAACCTGAATCCTTCCTAACTCCCTAGGCCCATTTGCTTACACATAACCTGAATCCTTCCTAACTCCCTAGGCCCACTTGCTTACACATAACCTGAATCCTTCCTAACTCCCTAGGCCCATTTGCTTACACATAACCTGAATCCTTCCTAACTCCCTAGGCCCACTTGCTTACACATAACCTGAATCCTTCCTAACTCCCTAGGCCCATTTGCTTACACATAACCTGAATCCTTCCTAACTCCCTAGGCCCACTTGCTTACACATAACCTGAATCCTTCCTAACTCCCTAGGCCCACTTGCTTACACATAACCTGAATCCTTCCTAACTCCCTAGGCCCATTTGCTTACACATAACCTGAATCCTTCCTAACTCCCTAGGCCCACTTGCTTACACATAACCTGAATCCTTCCTAACTCGATCCTAGGCCCATTTGCTTACACATAACCTGAATCCTTCCTAACTCCCTAGGCCCATTTGCTTACACATAACCTGAATCCTTCCTAACTCCCTAGGCCCATTTGCTTACACATAACCTGAATCCTTCCTAACTCCCTAGGCCCACTTGCTTACACATAACCTGAATCCTTCCTAACTCCCTAGGCCCACTTGCTTACACATAACCTGAATCCTCCAAAATCCTTCAGTAGTAAAGCAAGCACGTGACATGTATGCACACGTGTTTCTAATCTGTGATACATGTACATGGCCAGGGACCCTCCCTGCATGCATGGAGCAATAAACAGTGTCCACTGACCCAAGCACTGACCTTGCAATCACTACAACAAACATGAATGTACATGTACCATGGAAAGGCAAGTATGCCTAATAACCTCAATCCTCCAAAATCCTTCACTTTAGCAAAGAGCATGTAGCATGTAACCTCAATCCTTCAAAATCCTTCACTTTAGCAAAGAGGATTTTGGAGGATTTGGGAAGGTTAGGGTTAATCTCTAATCCTTTTTTTCAGCATTTGATGGAGTATCTGCATCTGCAGCCCAAAGACTCACATGGTGTGGACTTCTCAAGACTCAGAGAGTGGACGCTCAATGGATGGTCAGTGGTCAGAACTTAACTGGGGCTAAAAGGGTCGACGTCAATTATACATTCCCCATTAAGATATACTTGGATCATAACTGAAACCCTATTCTCCCAATGAGGATATCCATAGACCTCGATCGGGAAACCCTTAAGTGACAACGACACCTTCTCCTAAATTGGGCCTAAACATTTCACTGTTGATGTTAACATTGAAAAATGGAATGCAATGTGGGGTTGGCTGGCCTCAATTTCGGTTTTCAATCTCAAAGGGCTTGGGCATATATGACTTTAATACCCAAAGCAAAGTGTGTTGATCTGTATCTCAGGGCAGTCGTCTTGTTTCTCTTCCATATAAATCAATGTAACCAAACCGAGGCTGGAAGGGAAAATAGTCTGGCCCCATCGATATAATCAGCAATGTAACTGTTAGTGCAAATAGGGAATCTGACAAAAGATGGCAGCAGTGCAGTAAAAGTATATTATCAACTGACCACGCCCCTCACAAATGTTAGCTAGAGTCTTGGAACCAGAGTATTAAATGCTGTTATAAGCTCAGGTGTTGGACTAACATTCAAGATGTATTATGCCTCTGCCTGAATCTTAAACGGACACTATCGTCACGATAGAACAGGGCATGAAATTGGAGTGCTAGTATTAGATTAAATCAGTGACTGAAAATAATACCCCATGAGATAAGGTCATTTTGTTTAAAAAAATTGTTTACGCAATTCGCCCTACACAAGGCCAATGGCCACTCCAAGGTGGGGGCTACTAAGTCATTGAGTTGTTACAACGACTCCACACTGAAGAAACCAGCCATTCGCACCGAAACAAGACAAGTTAATAACCAGCCTCTTCACGGTGCGAATAGGACTGGGAGGGGTAACTAGTCCAGAACAAGGCAGTTGTTAAACTGCCTCTGCCCCTATAAAGCAATTATGGTTAAGTGTCTTGCTCAAGGACACAAGTGTCACGGCCGGGATTCGAACCCACATTCTGCTGCTAACACCAGAACTTGAGTCCGGTAAGCTAGACCGCTCGGCCACGACACTCCACAAAAAATATTTTACCATTGCCATTTACCATTGCTGTTGCGTAAATGAGCCAGTAATTTTCAGTCACTGTGTTCATCTTAAACTAGGACATCGATTCCATGCCCTGCTAAAAGTCGGCTCTGATCGTGACGATACTGTCCCTTTAATGTTTTCCCACACAATATTCCCTTGAACTACCACAGCCATATAGATCGTCTCGTGTTTTGAATCAAATACGGTATCCATTTTCAAGAAAGTTGCCCAATAACCCAATTCAACCCCATAACCCAATTAGCGCTGAGCTAAGTTGATTTAAATTCCATTATGTCTTTGTGCGTAGGAGTAAGTACTATAGGCAAACCCTGGTCTTCAGCAGTGTAATCACTCCAGAGATCAACTCACTCGTCAACAAGCATTGTGCCAGTATCCTTTAAATATTCTTAAACAAAAAGAGGAAAAATAAGTCATACAAAAGTTATAGTATTGGGAAACCTTGTTTGAGATTTAACATTGTTTAAAGCCTTTTACAATGCAAACATTTCCCCTGGTAACCCATAACATTTGGATATAAATGGAAAAGTCACAGGTTCAAATCCTCAACTTTAGTATTTTTTCACTCTGAAATGTTCTGCATAGAAAATTCTGATACTTACACAGTAATATTAAAATAAAAACATTTCATTCTTATAGCCAAGCCGAATTACATCCCAATGTTCCTTACATATTACCCCTGGTCACTGGGGCCAATATAATTCCTGGAATTTTGCTCAGCTCCCTGGGGAGTATATAGCTCTCAACAACCATATCACTAGGAAGGCTTTTTCAAACACAATATCTACCCTCGCAGATAGCCATTTTATACCCCAGGGTGAAGAGAGGCAATTACAGTCAAATGTCTCGCTCAAGGACACAAGTACCACGGTTGCAGACAGGATTCGAACCCACATTCTGAGGACTTGACCTGCAGAGCACAAGAGCACTAAACCGCTCGGACATGGCACCCTTGGCACACATATCAAATGACTCTTGATCCACAAACCAGAATTGAATAGTAATGATACAACATTGATGGCAGTTGTTTTAATAAGTAATCCAAGATATTGACAAAATAGGGAGACCGCCAACATAGGGCCAGATGGCTCAGTTGGTAGAGCACCAGCAGGTTAACCCACAGGTCATAGGTTCAAATCCCACTCCAATAAGGGAGACCACCAACATAGGGCCAGATGGCTCAGTTGGTAGAGCACCAGCAGGTTAACCCACAGGTCATAGGTTCAAATCCTGTTATAGTAAATTTGTCTTTGCTCATTCCCATCAATTCATGTGATATATCCTTAGTTTCCGTTGATCAGACTTTGCAGGAAAGGTGATGGAATACAATCCACCAATAACGGGATCTATATGCCAAGTAGTCACTCAGCTTCCACAGGTGCATTGGAATATTATTTAAATCAAATCCCAAAAATGGTTTAGTGACACTATTCTCAGAATGACATCACAGCCTGGAAGTTGAATTGCATCATAATCGACCATTGGTGCATATTCAACCTACACAATTGATTTAATTCCATGGCAATATTACCTGCTTCTGTGTACATTAGTCAAAATATGTACTACTTCCAAGTCCATTAGTTAAACTATTGACTGCTTCCAAGTACATTAGTCCAAATATTGACTACTTCCAAGTACATTAGTCAAACTGTTGACTGCTTCCAAGTACATTAGTCCAAATATTGACTGCTTCCAAGTACATTAGTCCAAATATTGGCGGCTTCCAAGTAAGCCTGTGACTCTACGTTTAATTTACTATCCGTTTAAACGAAACTTTTCTAAACGGTTAAACGTTTAAACGTTTGTCGGCGGCAGGTAAATTTTTTCCAGAAATACAGTACTACCAAAGACATGTTTATTTAAGGCTTAATGTATCAGGGAGTCCCAACATGTTTTGACTACATTGTATTACTTACTACAATGAATTAATATTGTGACTGTACTTGCGTCGGTAATTTCCTGTTGCATTGTTGTTTCTGAAGTCCAAACCAAAATCACTCCAAAATTATCGGCATGACACAGTGTGCAGTAGCGTACAGGATTATTCCATTGTCAAATAGGTAATATTTCCTAAGCTCTTATTTTGTTCTTCACTTTTATCAACGATTCAAAATTTAAAAAACAAGATAAGTACAATCTTCAACTAAATCAAATGACTTCAAATGTAATAGAGGTGCAATGTTTCACCTCTACAGTGTTTTTATTACATTTGTGAAAGTAAACTGACTGGGCAAACACGATCGTTGAAATATCTACCTACGGCAGATTTGAATGTCCCGTCCCATCCACATGCAATGTTTATTTCCTGTACCGCGCTCCAGCTACGTGTACATGTACATACACGAGTTGGTTGTTGGCCCATTGCCAGACCCTAGCTGTTACTAGCACGTGAACACGTGCTGCAGAAAAAAATATTTCAGCCCACGTGCTGTGTACATGAACGATCCCGGATGACCAATCACAAGTCATACATAATGCAACAAAATGAATATGTATAAGCCGACCGATCCCTGCGTATTGAAATGACTTTAGAGTTGTGGTCAGCCACTTACACCCTTATGGCCCATACAAAATCGGCAGCTTTGAGAATTACCCTTTGCGTGTGTCAGTAACAGCCGGCCGCAACCATGTGAAGCCTTAAGCTTCATTGGTGGTTGCGTGATGAGAAGATGTCATAAAGCGAGGTGTACATTGAACCGGACGCCGATTGGTCAGCCCACGTAACAGGTTTTTAAGCACTATCTCCAACCATACAAAAACAAGTCATGCGTATTCATTATTCAAAACAACAGAAGTGTTTGGATTGGAGGAACAAGTCGTCACGAAAGTAGCAAAGGGAAAGGAACTTCAGCCCATAATAAATTCATTTGAAATTAAATAATAGTTATTCTTGCCTACTCAAAGTAATAACTTCACAAATAGAAAAGGCACTGCGGTATACTGCGGCACTTTAATAATGCAAAAACACTTTCACAGAAAAAATGATAATAAAATAAAATCAAAACAAAGTTATATTGGCCTTAGTTATAATGACTCGCTTTGTTTGGGCTAAATTGGGATGACGGTGTGGTAATGAATATTGTGCAAAGAACTGCAATTTGTTTCCAACCCAATCCCGTCTTTATAAGGCCAATATAAGTTTGAAGAAATCGTACATTGAATCAAGATGCAATGGGGGAATGAAATGAAGATAAGTTTTGTTTTGCCCTTCCCGCGGGAAAAAAACACCTGAGTTGCCTGTGGAGTTTTGACGCAGGACTTTTTTATACAGCGCTTGTCACACATCAGTGAAGGGCAAAACAAAATTTATAAACCTTCTAACTTAAAATCTTCTCAGTTGTATTTGTTTGGTTACAATAATACAAGGTTGGGAATTGGGATGTTATTATTCTACTTCATCTTCTTCAAAAATATGAGCATGTTGACATTATCGGGAAGAAGACAACTTCTCTTATGGTTTACAATGTTCCCGGCAGCTGAAAATACCCTCTCTGACGGCACAGACGTGGCCGGTACAAGAGTGGCCTGACTACTACCTGCAGTTTTCCCGCCGGCTGCAGAGGGATGTTTCATCTTTAGGTGGTTCATCATAGAGCCAGTAGATCCCCCACTGAAGCAAAGAGTAGCGCTGCAGATTTTACACTTCACAGTGTCGTCCTGAATCTTGTCGAAACTGCTCCAAACCGGGCTGAGTGACTTGCGCGGCATTTTGAATTTTCGATCGGTATAATTGTAAATACTCTAAAACTTTGTACAACGGTTTTCAGTTGAATGCAGGAACAAATTAAAGCACTATAAAAAAGAGAACTCCGAAGTAAATGCAGCTTAGAGAAAACGGAACGCAGACGGAATAAAAGATCGAGGCTCATGCGACCGCTGAACACAGAAGTGTGACTGAGCCAAGTGTTTCAGAGACAAACAACACCCCTCCTTATCCAATGAAAAAAGCTTTGAGTCTTGTAAGATTTTTTATTGTGACCTAAGGAAGAGATTTTAAAAAGCAGGCCGATCATCTTTGGCATCTCTAAAGGAGCGGTATTGTTTGTGATCCTATCTCACGTCCATTGTCAGGGGTTCGCTGAGCTGTGCCAATCACGCTACCACAATAAAGCTCTGGAAGCATACAGCTGGAAACTTGTCGGCAAATTGAAAACCACAGACAAGTAATTGTTATAGTCTTTGGGGTTTTTTTTCGCAGGAAATAAAAAAGTATCGGCGACTTGGTAATAGTTGTCGAGCTACATGTAGTCAACAATACTTTATTGTATTACACAGAAAAATAAAGTGACAAATGCAACAAAAACACAAGGCACATTTTTTATTAATTTTTTTCGTTTAAACGGTTACTAAAGTACTGAACGGATAGTGCTTTTGTAAACGTTTAAACGTTTAAACGTTTAACCGTCACAGGCTTACTTCCAAGTACATTAGTCCAAATATTGACTGCTTCCAAGTACATTAATCCAAATATTGACTGCTTCCAAGTACATTAGTCCAAATATTGACTGCTTCCAAGTACATTAGTCCAAATATTGACTGCTTCCAAGTACATTAGTCCAAATATTGACTGCTTCCAAGTACATTAGTCCAAATATTGACGGCTTCCAAGTACATTAATCCAAATATTGACTGCTTCCAAGTACATTAGTCCAAATATTGACTGCTTCCAAGTACATTAGTCCAAATATTGACTGCTTCCAAGTACATTAGTCCAAATATTGACTGCTTCCAAGTACATTAGTCCAAATATTGACTGCTTCCAAGTACATTAATCCAAATATTGACTGCTTCCAAGTACATTAGTCCAAATATTGACTGCTTCCAAGTACATTAGTCCAAATATTGACGGCTTCCAAGTACATTAGTCCAAATTTTGACTGCTTCCAAGTACATTAGTCCAAATATTGACTGCTTCCAAGTACATTAATCCAAATATTGACTGCTTCCAAGTACATTAATCCAAATATTGACTGCTTCCAAGTACATTAGTCCAAATATTGACTGCTTCCAAGTACATTAGTCCAAATATTGGCGGCTTCCAAGTACATTAGTCCAAATATTGACTGCTTCCAAGTACATTATCCAAATATTGGCGGCTTCCAAGTACATTAGTCCAAATTTTGACTGCTTCCAAGTACATTAGTCCAAATATTGACTGCTTCCAAGTACATTAATCCAAATATTGACTGCTTCCAAGTACATTAATCCAAATATTGACTGCTTCCAAGTACATTAGTCCAAATATTGACTGCTTCCAAGTACATTAGTCCAAATATTGGCGGCTTCCAAGTACATTAGTCCAAATATTGACTGCTTCCAAGTACATTATCCAAATATTGGCGGCTTCCAAGTACATTATTCCAAATTTTGACTGCTTCCAAGTACATTAGTCCAAATATTGACTGCTTTCAGTTGTTCATATGTGAGGCAAACCTCTGAGCTTTTGATTTTCACATAAAAATGTCATGTGATGTGTGTTTTTATACGAGTTAAGATTTAGACTGTGTTAAGGTGTTCAAAGAAATTATGAGAAATAATGAATGAATATACTGAATACATGAAAGAATATGATAGATTGATGTTGACAAATCCATAGAAACAATCGCCCAGTACCTACCCATAACAGTTTCAATTACTGAATAAGGAAATTCAATAATAAATTTGAGAACTTGAGAAAAATTGAGAAATGGAATATTTCACCAATATTTTGTGTTGATTAATTTCATGTTGATGCAGGTGTTCCACAGGTTAGACTGCCAGAGCTTTACTGAAGAGCCAGATCAGAGATTTGATTTCTTTTTATCCAAGGTAAAGACTAAAATAATAATACAAACTGAATTAAGATAATGAATTATTACAAAACGATAACTTTTGGTGAATATGTGGATGAAATGGTGTATATTGATAAGAAATGAATGTTAGTATTGAGTGCCACAATATATGATTTGAATGTAGGGGAATTCTTGTACAATTTCTGACAAGTTTTAAGCTTGAAATATAATTATTATAACAGAATTGCAATCAAAACAATTCAATGATTTTAGCTGAAATAAATTTAATAACTTAATGTGATAATTTGTGTCATAACAACCTTCCCACCAATTTTACTTTGATTTTAATTGTTGATAATTGTAATTTTTGACGCACAAGTTTCTAATGCCTTTTGAGCATTTGTTATGGGGGGGGGGGGGGGGAATCTTTTCACATGGATGTTCTAGTGGTACATTTTAATATTTTCAATTGTTTGCTATTGCAGGTTCTGCCTCAGTACAAAGATCCTAGTATGCTGGGTACAATGATCTTTATACCACAATATTTTGATTATGTCCGGCTACGTAACTACCTTCGCAAGCAAGAGATTCACTTTGCACAGATCTGCGAGTAAGTTTTCACATATAAATTTTTATTATTATTATTATGTTAACAAGAAAGTATACCTTTTTTTTGATGAAATTCTTGTGTTAGGATAATGAATGATTGATTAAATTTTTGCCCTACACCAATGTATCTATAAAGAACTGTATACTCAGTGCTTTCCTAGTTTCTTCAGAAAAAACCTCCACAAGCGACTCCGGTGGGAATCGAACCCGAGTGGTCTAGCTTACCGGACTCAAGTTCTGGTGTTAGCAGCAGAATGTGGGTTCGAATCCCGGCCGTGACACTTGTGTCCTTGAGCAAGACACTTAACCATAATTGCCTTGTTCTGGACTAGTTACCCCTCCCAGTCCTATTCGCACCGTGAAGAGGCTGGTTATTAACTTGTCTTGTTTCGGTGCGAGGGGCTGGTTTCTTCAGTGTGGAGTCGTTGTAACAACTTAATGACTGAGTAGCTCCCACCTTGGACTGGCCATTGACCTTGTGTGGGGCGAATTGCATAAAAAAAACTTTTTAAAAAAACTTTAAAAAAAACTTTTTAAAAAACGACCTCCTGCTTACTTGTGCAGACGTATTAATCTCTTGACCATTGAGCTTGCCCGATGACGAGACCAGCTAGATTTCTATATATCATCGTGTGCCTGGAAGAAGGACGTAACGAAAGTGTGACCGGCAAAAGGTCGTAAGCAATTAATGTGCAAAATTGTGTTTCAAGAAAACTGATTGTGAAAGTTTGGTCGTTTTTCTGCCATTTATAAGTCATTGTAGGAAAGTTAAATTCCGCATGGGAATGGAAAAACATGTCTTGGGAGTAATTCTAGCAACAAATATATAACAGTTATGCCCTACTTTTTTTTCTTCAAAGGTGCCATTTTATTGCTTACGACCTTCTGCTGGGACAAAAAGAAGGTCGTAGAGCCTTACAACCTTCTTCCGGGCACACAACGATATAGTAGTGGGTACCGTGATTTGCATTTATTGATGAAAGCTTCACCATTTGGTTATTTTTTGCATTACCAATCCAATACCTTATCTTTAAAAAAAAAAACATTTAAAAAAAATTAGTATGATAACATGTGACATCATGTTGGTTTCCAGCCAGCTATTTCTCAACAGTCTTTTAGTAAGATCCTGTGAAAATTAAAACATCAGACCCTTCTTAGTTCTGGTGTTGCCAGCAGCAGGGTGTGGGTTCGAGCCCCGGTCGTGACACTTGTGTCCTTGAGCAAGGTACTTAACTATAATTGCTTCGTCCTTCGGATGGGACGTAAAGCCGTAGGTCCCGTGTGTTGTGTAATGCACGTAAAAAAGAATGCGCCTTGAGCACCACTTAGTTGGTGGATACGTGCGCTATATAAGTCCACACATTATTATTATTATTATTATTATTCTAACCCACCTAATGCTTTTCAACATTATTTCACAGGTATACAAGTCAGCCCAATATCTCCCGTGCAAGACTATACATTGCTAATGGATCCAGACACATCTTACTCTACACAGAACGCTTCCACTTTTTCAGAAGGTACTTGCTTTTGTAATTTTTTTTTTAAAGGATCAAACACGTATGTGATGGACTGGAGTCAGCCATCATTGACGGGGTAATTATTTGTTATAAAATTTGTTTTTAAATAATACTAAAAAAAAGAAGAATTTGAACCTGATAGCTCTTTAGTTTAATGACTCCATTACAGTGGAATGCCTCTATCATGAACATCATGGGATCCACACAAAGTATTCATTATAGTGGTTTAACCATCCTACTCTAGCTGCACTTTAGTGGGAAGTTGCTATCGATGTCAAAATCAACTGCCGGTTTTGAATGTTGACCCAAATGTGCAGACAGGGGCATTTTTGACTGGTTTTTACTGTCATTTTGACCACCCTGAACAATACCAGACAATGCTTTTACCAGTCAAAAACAGTTGACTCATTTTGACCTGTAAATGTACTTACTACACGTAAGGTTTGACTTTTAAGTGCACTGGATATACCTTGGGAAGTATATCAACATTTTGACTGATTTTGACCATTGTAGTAGTAGGAGGGTTAATACTCGTTATAGTAAATACTAGCTGCAATGCTTATACATCAAATGGAAATCAAAGTGACATGTTCAGTATAACCAAATGTTCATTATAGTGGTGTTCATCATAGCAGTATTGCATTGTACATACAAAGTAAGATTTGTAGCTTTGCATGGTGAAAAGGATAAGTAACGACTGTTTGAGGTGACACCATGTAGTAAGATTTGTAGCTTTGCCTGGTGAAAAGGATAAGTAAAGACTGTTTGAGGTGACACCATGTAGTAAGATTTGTAGCTTTGCCTGGTGAAAAGGATAAGTAAAGACTGTTTGAGGTGACACCATGTAGTAAGATTTGTAGCTTTGCATGGTGAAAAGGATAAGTAACGACTGTTTGAGGTGACACCATGTAGAAATTCTCTTTTGAGTTGTAATTAGTTCTGAAAAGAACCGGTTGGTACAACTCAACGTTTTGATCAGTATGCTCTGATCGTCGCCATACACATGATGGCCTTCTGCTCTAGGAAAAACAAATCTGAAAAAAAAGGGTCGTCTAATCTCTCCAGCCATGAATTTAAAAAAAATTCAGTTGATGTCCAATTTCTTCCCTATTCATCTTTGCAGGTACAAGCTGAAAGGCATCCGTAACCTTATCTTCTACCAGCTGCCGACCTACCCACAGTTCTACAGTGAGATGTGCAACATGGTAGAATCTCAACAAGGCACGGAGGAGCACAGTTGTAGCATCATTTACACGCGGTACGATGCCCAGAAGCTGGCTGGGGTCGTTGGCTCCAGCCGCTGCGGACACATGCTGACGTCAGATAAGGACACTCACATGCTGGTCACGGGAGCTGATAGCTGATGACGGAATGACGATCATGTGTTATCCCAGTGCCCCTGGCCTAGCTAGTACAGGACAATTTGGGAGACCTCCAACCGCAGGGCTCGATAGCTCAGATGGTAGAGACTGCAATGCGGAGGTAACGGGTTCTAGTCCGGCTTAAATCAATACATTCAAACACATGCACCACCACCTACCAAACTTGAATGGTCCTCTTGGGCATCAGTCACAATTGATGAAGTACCAATCCAGTATGTCTATATGCAACGTGGATATCACTAACTGGCTTATCAGCAGTGTATCCGCTCAGTGCACATCGTAGCCCTCTAGCGGTGAATTTGCACTCAGTGTCTTGATGATAGCCACTTTTGCATCATGTGAGCGTTGTGCGTACACTTGTATGTTATGGTACTACACGCGCGTGTACTTCTGCCAACCAATGATCGATAGAGATATTCCGTGAATACGAACAACAACTGCAAAATACGCCAAACGCGACGCACTATCGCTGCCCTTTCGCCCACATTGATTTAACAGCATGTGCCCTCAACAGCTCATGCACGGTGTGAATAGCCTCTCTACAGTTTACAACACAGGAAATCTTACTCTCAAGTCCAATGATCTGTGTAAAAAGTAAGTGGCAGTTAGTGATTTTTTTCGATTTATTTGACAGCTAATCCTCCATTTGGACTTTGTATGTAATTCATGATGCAATGCCAACCTCAGCGGGAAAGCATTAAAATAAAAAAAAGGGGGATGCATCATTGCTAGGTATATAAAGAGATCATGGAAAAACCTAATAACAAATGTTCACTGGATATGCCCAGTGTGCACTCAAAAAGGCATGCATGCGTGGTTCCTTTAATGGATTGGAGTAATGAACATCCACCAGTGAACACAACAATATCTTTATTACCAGACATGAGACAAACGGGTAATTTATTGAAATCAATGTAGTAAAATCAATATAGACAATGTCTCTCTTTTTTGTTATGCAGTGATACCAAGTCTGATTCAAATTAATTATTTTTATTATAACAAAAATTTAAATTCAAACATACACACCTTAGGTTTGTGAATTTGAGCTCTCATCATCAGTGAATGATTCTCATTCTTTAGAGCTCGCAATCAGGAAACACACAAAAGCACCGGGCTGTGTACATAGACTAGTTTTTCTATGGTCCCTTACAGTCAAACAGCTATAATGGCATCGAATTATGAAAAATGTTCATAAAAGTAACAAATTTTGCACAAACGTATATCTTAATAAAAAAAAAAAATTTTGATATGTGGATCCATCAAGAATCCCCCCCCCCCATTATGGCTGCCATAACATGAACATAGCCACTATCTCAACTTCTATGGAGTGGAGTGCCATGGCGGAGCGGTTTAGTGCATCGGATTTGTGTTCTGATGGCTGAGTTGTCAGAATGTGGGTTCGAATCCCGACCGCGACACTTGTGTCCTTGAGCAAGACACTTTATCATATTTGCTTCTCTCCACCCAGGAGTAAATGGGTACCTGTGAGGGCAGAGTTGGTTGTTGTGTTTGATTAGCCGTAAAGGCAGCAATTGAGCTGTATACTCCCCAGGGAGCTGAGATGGTTTTAGGAATGATTTATGCACCTAATGAGCAGTGGTAATAATGTAATGCGCCTTGAGCACCAGTTTGGTGGATACGTGCGCCATATACATAAGTCTACATTATTATTAATCTATATCATATGAGATGGTGATTACAGTGCCTTTTCAGACACTGAAGCAAACACAATCAGTACTGATTGCAGGCATGATGTTCTTCCTACTTTTGTAGGAAATCCTACCTTTTGATTTTGAAAATCCTACCATGAAACCGGGTTCCGACTAACTTCAGACCATGGAAACTTTCCTTGCTGAACATGGCTATAGAGGTAAACCGCTATAATGGCAAACATTTTTCTTACCTTTTCATATTCTCACAATATCATCCTTGTGATTGGCTGAGCTTTTATCTGACATGTGCCTCTAACTAATAAATATAAATAAAAAGGAAAACAACTTCTGTACAATTGAGTGGAATTTCATTGCATTTTGTTTATTTACACTTCTCAAGAATTACAGCACAATTTTAATACTGAAAACACATCTATCAATAAGTTATAAATCTCTTTGCATTGCTCTTGCATAAGAAAGCAACAACTACTTAAAATCATTGCCATATAGTTAATGCTTGTCTTGCACTTGCTGTGCCATTCCTGATGCAAACATTCAAGGGACATGCTCAAACCATGTCCATTAAAGGGGCTGTATCGTTACGATCAGAGCAGACTTTCAATGTCCTAGTTTAATTAAGATGAACGCAGTGATTGAAAATTACTTGCTCATTTATGCAGTAGCAATGATAATATGACCTTATCATGTGGGGAATTATTTTCAGTCACTGAGTTAATCTAAAACAAGCACTCTGATTCCATGCCCTATTGATCATGACGATACTGTCCCTTTAATAGCACTCTCCTTTATTTTACCGGGATTCAAATTCAGATTTGTGAACCAGTGTGCACATGTTTACACTCATTGTCAGTGGCATATTTGGCCAAGCACTGTGACTTACTTGAGAAAATTCTGAAATCCCACTTTAAAAAAAAAAGGTAATGTTATAATAATGTAATTTGACCTGTCGCAGCGACTGTTTAGCAAGGTGTTCCAAAACATAGGAAAGGGTATAATATGTATAATATTTGGAAAGATGGTGAGCGGATGGAATGCAACAGTGAACATTTCTGGTTTGTATAAAAAATGACAATTTAATCATTCAAGCGAAATAACTCTCGTGTAAACTGACCTCAAAATGGCACCACAAAGTGCCCCGAATACGAAGCTTATTTCTTCACCAGAGGGCTGTGATGTATACAGTGTATACCAGAGGTGTGAAATGAGAAACACCAAATTCTGGATTCAAGTCGGCAGTAACTCTTCATAGCAAATATACAATTGATAAAACAATGACACCATGTGCACACATATCAGTGTGCATTAGACATAAAAACACAATAAAGGGGGCCACTTTCCTACCGTCACGTTAGCAGTTTTTTTAATGGTTGTAATTTTTTTTAAATATCTGAAACCACCAAAAAAGAATTTCAACATTTGAATAGACATGCATGCTTATCCTAAAGATAATTTGAGTTGATTATTACTATTTTTTTTTTAATTACCCTAAAATTTCTATCAACAAATGGACGGAAAAGTGCGGTAATTTTTTCCGTCCAATTTTTATGGAAATTTGAAGGTAAAAAAATAAATAAATAAATTAGTTCTAGTATAAGCCTGCATGTCCATTCACATGTTGAAACACTTTTTGGTCGGTTTCAGGTACTTAAAAATAAATAACAACCATTAGAAAAACTGCTAACGTGACGGATGCAAAGTGGCCCCCTTTGTGTTTTATGTCATTATGAATCTATAGAGGCTTTGGTAGCCAATCATTCTGTGCTGACGGTGGCGTGCTGTTGCAACTCGACAGAGGCCAATTTCATAAAGCTGCTAAACAGATTTTTGCTAAGCAAAAAAAAAACAGACTACCAGCCAAAGTACACACATTCTGTATGAGAGTTTGGCTGGTAACCAAATAAATCTGCTTAGCAAATTTTTCTGATAAGCAATTATATGAAATTGGCCCTGTTTGTCTCAAACTACACGGGTCAATTGAATGGAATAGAGACTCCCCTCCCACAACACAATTTGTGAAAGGAAAGGTCCTATAATGTCAATCAGAAATAAATTATGACATTTTTCTTTTAAAGGGAAGGTGCATTGGCAATTTCCAGATTATTAAATTAACAGATTATCAGCTTAAAGTATAATTTTGTTGGTGTAAAATAGGTACAAATATGAATCATCCTGATAAACTATTCTGTTTGAAATATACTAATACCTACATTCATTGCCAACACATCTTGATATATCTATATTGCTGTGTTGGTAGTTTAGATTTCACTCTGGCCAAAATGTTGGTTTTCATCCCACCTCTGACATTAAGATTCCCCACTTCTCTTGAAAATATAAATTGTGTCAACTGATTCAATTACACCCCTCTATTAATCTTATAATAAATACAATATTAAATATAATACTGACAAACACAAATCAAAGATAATACATTATGTAAATAAGACATACATGGGAATAAGTGACGAAGTGTACTTATCTATCATTGGTGTCTCGTGAATTGTATTGCTTAACCAATTCTATCATAGTCTAGATTTTACTTAAAAATACAAGAAAAACGTCACAAATTTGGGTTTAAATTAGTTTTCGTTAAAGGGGCAGTATCGTCACGATCAGAGTAGACTTTCAAAAGGACATGGAATCGATGTCCTAGCTTAAGATGAACATTCTGACTGAAAATTACTGGCTCATTTATGCAGCAGCAACGTTAATTTGACCTTTTCATGTGGGATATTATTTTCAGTCACTGACTTAATCTAAAACAAGCACGCTGATTCCATGCCCTGTTGATCGTGACGATACTGCCCCTTTAAAAAGCACATTCTAAAAGCACTATTTGAACAACTTTTATGCAGCAAACAGTCTTCTTACACAACAAGGAACAGATAGAAATAACAAGACCTATTGAGACTAGCCCCAGAGGTTGGACTTATTCATTAGAGTGTACACTTAGGAAGTTGTCTTACCAAGACTATATGGAGATCAAACCATTTGTAGACATATAATCATTCTATACAAACAAACCATTTGTTGGGGTACATTACATATAACAGCAGAAATTAAAAAGATTTTGTTCATATAATTTATATATGCACATCCTACATTTATTATACTTGTATTTAATAACTTACAGATATATGTATTCTCATTGTGCTTTTTGTAAACTCCCTGTCAGAACAGTACAGTTTAACTAATATTTGACCCAGGGTTCTTCCCACGGTGGTTGGCACCGGAAACCCTGACCGGCACTCAGGACCCTGTGACCACCACTCATTTTCCAACTTGCCTATTTCCTTTCACAGATTATCAATAAAATATGACAGATCTTGTATTTACCAGTAAAAATTAAGCATTTCTATACTGGATAGATAACACACACACACACACACACACACACCCCCCCACCCGCAATTTTGTGTTACGGGATTCCAGTCCTGAGACTTTTTTTTTTTTTCGGCACTAAACAAATCCTGGGCAGAACCCTGTTGACCACATGTTTGTAAAGTTAGAGGGCCTGACCTGCCTGCAAAATTCTTGGACTATAAGAGAATATTGGATGAAAAATTAACTACGCAAGGTCAATGAGCAACAATGACCTCAAGAAAAGATTGACGTGGGTGCACTATAAAGGTCAAATACTCTTTTGGCAACAGGTCATTGTAAGAACTTATCCTTAATGAGGAACATGAAAGCTCAATTTCTTGGCAAGTTTCAGAGAGAAGTGGAAGAAAAAAAATCTTTTTGAATTTTATTTTTCCGTCTTCTCTAAAATGAAAGCACTTTACATTATGTAAACTTTTAGATAATTTGATAATTCACACAATTCATATTTTGCTAGGCGTTTCTGGGGCCAAGTTCATAGAGCTGCTACGTAAGCAGGAAAAAAATTGCTTACCAAAAACAATTGGTTATCAATTTTCTTTGATTACCAGCCAAACAGTCATACAAAATGTATGTATTTTGGCTGGTAGTCTGTTTTTATATTGTTTAGCACCTCTATGAAATTGGCATGTGTTGTTTAAGGTTCCCCTCTTAAAGCAAAATTCAAAACTGCATACTATTTTTGTATCAATACTGTAAAATGTATGAATAAATGAACTGAGTAGAAAGTTAGATATCTGATTTCTATATTGATTTCTACTTATATACTGATACCTAACACGAGTGAATTGCAGCATAATGGAGGTGTGATGAATCAAAGTCTTAATGCAAACTATTATGCTGCTTAGTTGAATCAGCTTGAGTAGCCGTTCACTTTAACCTGTCTCATTTCAACCCAGTGTAGTCTGTACAAGAGCCATACCACGATGGCAAAAGTCCAGGAAGATTTGGGGCCTAACAGGAGCGCCACGGCACCGTAGCAGTAGTATAAATTCATACACTCCCAGGTTATCCAAAGTAGAGCCGAGAATAAGCACGTGTAGGCTACGACCGACCAGAAGAAGCTTAACGACCGTAGATGAAGCTGTGGCGCCCTCGTCATGTTGCCGTTCTGGACTTTGTTCATGCCGTTTGTGGCGGGCTTGGAGTTGGTGATGTGGTTTTGCGTCACATGGTTTGACACGCTGTGTTGAATCCTATCCAGCTGCAGTGCAAAGTACAAGGTGATTGGTCCCTGGAATAGAATCATCTAGAAAACAAAAGAACCAGATTTGTGTTAAAGATAACTTGACTCAGCGGCAACAATTCATACAGGATTTTGGCTGGTTTTCAGTTACTTGAATGCTTGGGGGGTGCTAAAAGAAGTAAGAACAAAAACCTAACACAAGGATCTCAATAGGATATGCAAAGAGACAAGAATTGGGAATTTGTTTTGTGAGTTATGTTAAAGGTAATATATAGGATTGGTTATTCAAAAATAACAAAATTGCTTAATTCTAATATTAATCTGATGGTATCAACCTTTCCACCCCCCCATTTTTTTTTTTCAGAGGTGCATTTTATTTTAAGAAAAGTGAAATAACTTCCAGATTAAATTTAGCTTAAAAAGTACTCTTTCCTAAATACCACAATCTGAATCAGCATTTTCACTATTTTCTCATGAATGACACAGCGTAATAAGCAAACCCTATCACCAGTTGGTTGTTTAATGTATACATAACAGCAAAAGAAACGTCACCCCTAAAAATATTTATTATTTTCAATTTATAATTAATATAATTTGTTTAATGAAGAATATTATGAGTATGGAGTGTAACACGAACACAATGTTGCAAATTTGGTTGACCTCAAAATTCGTCATGCATGACGTCTGAGGACTTAAGCTAAACATGTTCTCATACTTAGGCCAAAAAAATAATTTGTTGAGTTGCCCTCCAGTGAAAATATTTGAAGGGGTCGGTCGGTCGGGATTTTTTTTTCTTTCTCCTTGACTGTCATTTTAAGATTGAAATGCATTGGAACTGAAACCACATACCATGTTTTTCATTTGTATACCTATCAGCAAGGAATTTTGCTTCAGAATAAAAGTATCCCAAGCATTTTTGTTGTACTTTTCGCTGTGATTGACACAGCAAATTCATCCATATTGCGTGCAATGCTCAACATGCAACATGTGAGTGGCCATTCCATTTGAAAACGTGTAGATCGAGTCGCATCGTTGACACACGTACAGTGCGGGGAGCCAGTGCACAACGTGTGAGGGCCATTTGATTTGAAAACGTGTAGATTGAGTCGCAATCGTTGACATACAAAACAGTGCGCGAAGCCAGTGGAAAACGTGTAGATTTGAGTCGCAATCGTTGGCACACAGTGTGTGCGAAGGCAGTGCACCATGTGAGGGCCGGGGCCATTCGATTTGAAAACATGTAGATTGAGTCTTGGGTACCAGTAAATTTACCGGTTACAAAAGTGGAAAATTTCACAAATCAAACGTATTATGTTTTACACAAAGAAAATTGGTAAGTTTCATTAATAAATCGGCCTATGAATGACGGGAAAAAAAAAAAAAAAAAAAAAAACCCGACCCGAGATTTCAGCACTTTTGGGTCGGTCGGTGGAGGGCAACTCAACATCTTTTTTTGGGGGGGGGTGACGTTTCTTTTGCTGTTATGTATATATCTTGATTCACAGTGAGTAAGCACACCCGTTCAAAGCAGTTTTGCCAACATTACCAATGTTGTACATATCCCTATAATTTGCTACCTTGTGCTTATCATACTTACATTCAGACAGCAGATGACGTAGGAGAAGGTCTCTCCAATGAAGTCTTCTCGTAGGAAGAATCCGTAGAAGGTATAAATACCAAAATGCTCACCGGTTACTGTACACACAAACCATGGACCTGAATAATCAATAAAGAAATATGGGTGTAGGAACCTTCCACAGAAATTACGCTCATTTAACCAGTTCACGTCGGAGGCCATGTATACATGCAATTTTTTTTTGCACCGCAGATCGGAGAGCGTCTAAACACGCCATAGGAAACTCCGGAATATTTGTACGCGTGTACGGTGACATGCTCGGAAGACGTGGACACGTGCTGTGGAAGCTTCCATTAACGTGTGTGTGGGGAAAAGAAACCCGCACAGGGGCCCAGAATTTTTTTTTTATTCCCGACACGAACTGGTTAAAAAAAAAATTATTCAAAATGGCCTGTCAATTAACTTTCTTGATTAACCAATGCTGTTCGTAAGTTGATAGATAATATGGGCGTGCATTGGTAGTATGCGCATTGGTAGTATGCGCATTCTTTTTTCACTACTTCTGGTTCTAAAGCTGGCATACCGTTTGTGTAATTTAACCCAAATTCCTTAATTTAAACATTCAAAAGCGATTCTTGAGGCAGAAATTGACTTTGTTAATAAGATTTTGAGTCAACACATACGTTAAAGTCCCAAGCTTTCTAATTTATTGCGTAAATCCTTAAAGAAAAGGGTGGTCAATGCATTTCCAATGGGCTTCTGATGATCGTTGGAGCCAGCACGTGCGAAGTGGGCGTGGTTTATGTTGGAATTACGTCACACTTACGAACAGTATAGGGTCATGCCTTTCCATGACGATTGTAACTATGTCGGTTACAGGCTTTACTTTTATAAATGTGTGCGACCAAGTTTTCTAGCGTTGCTAATGGTGGGTGGGGACTATTGCTCAATCTGGAATGATGAATCTTCATGGTTATTTGATGATAATCAAAACACTGAACTTACCAATGAGAGGATAAAGCCCAATAATAAGAAGCCAGTAGAAGTATGTCTGACTGTTTGCTAGGCCAATAAGGCTCCGCAGAAAACCAGTATGATAATGAGCTTATGAGGGAAAATTACAAAGAAATGACAAACAGCTGAGTTATATAAATCAATTTGCATAAAAAACATTCAAAAGCAACTAAGAAACACGGAACAAAAATGCATTCAGCTAAACAGGGGTGTGATTTGACAAAAGTAAAAAAAATCCTGAACCTCCTGGATGTTTAATTTTGGAGGATTTAAAGACTCTCCACATCCCCACAAACAAGAAACTAGAGGTTTGGACACAATACAGGCTACTTCTTTCTTTCCTTGGTGGCTACTTCTCTTCTTTCAAGAAAAAACTGAGGCAAAAGGAAAGTTGTAAAAAATCCTGAAATCAGGAAAAATCCTGAGAAATCACAGGTCTGGCTTCAGACATAAAACATCAGACATAAAACATCAGACATAAAACACAATAAAGGGGGCCACTTTCCTACCGTGACGTTAGCAGTTTTTCTAATGGTTGTAATTTTTTTGTTAAATATCTGAAACCACCCAAAAAGAATTTCAACATTTGAATAGACATGCATGCTTATCCTAAAGATAATTTGAGTTGATTATTACTATTATTTTTTTAATTACCCTAAAATTTCCATCAACAAATGGACGGAAAAGTGATGTAACTTTTTCCGTCCAATTTTTATGGAAATTTGAGGGTGAAAAAATTAATAAAAAAATAAAATAAATAAAATAAATCAACTCAAATTAGTTCTAGTATAAGCCTGCATGTCCATTCACATGTTGAAACACTTTTTGGTCGGTTTCAGGTACTTAAAAATAAATAACAACCATTGGAAAAACTGCTAACGTGACGGATGCAAAGTGGCCCCCTTTATTGTGTTTTATGTCATCACCTATGTTTTTAACTGTTTCTCCTGTGATTCCTTGCAAAGAAAAAAAAACTAATATTAAAAAAGGACAAATTTTATTTTGTTTTTTAATAACATTAAAAGAATGTTTTTACAGTAACAAAGTTCCATAATCTGAGTAAATGTTATTTCAATTACTTGGTGAAATAATTTAAAATTATTCTTCAGAATAAAATCAAATTTGCCCGGAATCACCATTGAAATAGTAAAAAAAAACAGGCGATGCACTTTAAACTAACATCAAGAAAACTGCATTGCACTTGACAATTATGAAGAAAAACCAAAATAAAACAAGACCCAGTAACCTAAGCTGTTGCTTTCATGGCAAAAATCATATTAAGATCATATTGATCATATATTTTCTACAATAACCACAATCACAACCACTAAAAACTCACCATTTTGTTTTGCTATCCATCGTAGTGAAAGCAGAGCTAGTACAAACACTATGACGCCACACATGTAGAGAATCCAAAACTGTTTAAATAATAACAGCAATCAGTTATCCTTTTATCACAGGGCGGCCATCTTGGTTTTGCCACACTGACACATGAGTCTATGAGAATCCGAATGAGCATATGATGCTCGATATGTGGCAGAATGTGTCTTCATTGTGCTCCAGGAATCTTAGGAATTCTTTAGAGGATGGGGGGGGGGGGAGAGAGGTCCGTTAACAATACAACAGTGCGTTAGTGTATAGGGACATTGGGGGGGGGGGGGTGGCACTCTGCCGCATATCGAGCATGGTATACGAATGAGGCTAAAAATAGGCTGGTGCCCATAATCTGGTGAACCAGTTCATAGCGACCTTAACCATTTCTCTAGGGCACCAGACATTGATACAGGTGGCATGCATAGTCTATAGCCTTTTTCACACTACAGAGCCAATTCCCTGGAAAAAAAATTCCCGGGAAATTCCCGGGAGTTTTTAACCCCACCAACACCCCAGCGACCGTTCACACTGTACCTATCTGGTCGCTCCCGGGAACATGCACGGTCGTTTCACACTCGCGATCAAATCCCGGGAAATGCGCTATCTGAATCGGCCCACACGGAAGTTGAAAATGTTGTGGGCGGAAGTCCAATCCCAGAATGCCACACGCCATACGCCCGGCGTGACGGCCGGGTTGTTGTGACTGTTTCCCAGGCATCGCGTCGTGACCAAAATGGCTCCTTCAAACGTGTCATCACATCATTTTCGCATGCTATTATTATACCAATATTTTATATTATACCAATATCTGGTACCTAACCATGCGGACATTATAAATACACGTAAATGATACGGATGCTTAACATGGCCTTGTCCGCGACAATTCTTTTAATTCTAAAACCATTTATTTGGTCACATTCTATAAAACTAAATATATCGTGTTATTTACAGATGTAGACATTTACATTTTAAGAAGGAAAGTTTCAAAAGTACTGAAATACAACACTGGATATTAGCGCGTGAACTATTTGGCGCGCTATTTGTGACCTCGCTGACCTTTCAAGACATTATACGTCCCAACATCCGCGACGCGAAAGTGGGGTAACCCGCTTTCGTTTCACACTAGTTGCTAAAAACTCGCTTACCCCTACTCCCGAGCAGGGGTAATTATTTCCCGGGAATAAGCTACTTCCCGGGAATTTCCTGGGGTTAACTTTTGAAGTGTGAACAGACTTCCCGGGAAATACGTCTAGTGTGAAAGGGGCTTATGTTAGCCCATAAACTATGTTCCCTATTTAGGGAGTTAGGGTTAAACATTTGGATGTCCTACTTCCAAATCCTGGCTTGTTTTTTTTCAACCCCCCTTTTGATTATTCTCTTGGTCATTTATTCACTCAATTACTCATTCACTCACTCAATTACTCATTCACTTACTCAATGAATTACTCACTCACAAGAACTTACAATAAATGGTATGTCAGTCAGAAGAAAGAATGCCGGCATGAGCCACTGAGCAGGCCGACTACCATCCAATGAAAACCGGTACCCCTCACTATGGATACGACCTGCTGCATCCTATAACAAAGGGATGAGGGATGAGAGATGGTAACCATACACAATGTTTCACTACCTGTGTTTTTCACATATTTAATAGCAATAAAAGTAAATTGATTTCAAATGACAAATTTCACAAAATAAATGACCAAAGATCTAAAGTGGTGTCAGGCAATAAATCTTTTACACACCACATCACAAATTCATTTATTCCCATAATCACAATTAACATTACTGGCACAATGACTTATTTTAAGAGTAATGCATTTCCTTTCTACGATAAAAAGAGCACTGTTCAGTCTTTAAAAAAAAATGTAAAAAAATAAATTTAAAAAAAATACGGTTTCTGGTCATCGGTTGGCTTCAAAATCGGTGCGGTGACGTGTTATTTTTTTTCAGCCATCTCTTTTTTTTTTTGCCAACAGAGAAATATGTGATACATTGTATACACGGGACCAAATTTTCCATATACAAAGTACGGTGGCTAAGAGGCCTCACAAATTGGGCAAACGTTCATACCCATATGTGAAAAAGTCGTTTTAAGCACAGCATGGCAGAATTCCAATCGATCCAGCTATTTTGGCTGCAATTGGACATCATTTCATAGCAAAAAAAAAAGAAAATTAAAAATGTCGACGCGTGGGTCTGAGGTGACGAGCGCGGAGACCAGAAACGTAAAATAACGATTCACCCAGAATATGCATGTTTAACACTATAGCGTTGAATGTCTCCATTACTTCATGTATTAACTCACCATTGCAGTGACCTTAATAAAGTGCATACCAGAGGGGTACTTGGTAGGATCCCAAGGGACTACAAAGAGGGGTCCCTTGACATGCTCGGCTGGTCCCAGGAGGGAACCATTAATCTCAACGGTTGCTGACACAATGGCATCAGGAGAGTATACCAGAAACCTGTCAAGAATTAAACGAAATGTGGAAACTTGAAGCTCATTAAATGCAGCTGGGCAGAGCTAGAAGGAGGGGGGAGGCAGAGCTAGAAGGAGGGGGGGCCAGATCCTACCCTTTGAAAAAAAATTCTTTTAATTTTGTTATTCTTCCCGGAGATAGGCTTACATGTACATAAGACGTTATTAACAAAGCCACTGGCATGTATTTGTTTTCTTTAAAAATCACAGTTTGGAGTAGATTTATAGTGTTGTCAATACAAGTCAGGCTATGTCATGACTATGACAATAATATCCAACCACCTGGCCCTCTTCCCTTTCAAAAATCCTGGAACTGCCTCAGGAATGAGTATCGTTTGGGATGTATAGTCACACTAAAAGATGCATGTACATGTGCGATTGGTTAAATTAAGGGAATTGAATTGAAAGGAATTAATTCAAATTACCATTACAAATTCAGCTCAGTGATGGCTTCAAACAAATTGATGGAACTCGACAAAAGCGGGATTGGAATGGAGTGGACATTTGTCATATGCCGTCTAAAAAATATACGTGTCGCCCACAATTATTTTGGGGGCTCAACAGAATCCTTCATGTTGTAATGTTTTCCTTGGTATAAAAACTAAAAATACTCCCTTTTCTTGTAATGCACGTACACTTAACATGTTGAGTATAATTTGAACCACATTTAATAAAAAATAATAATAATACATGATTCTTATAAAGTGCACATATCCTAGAAACTCGATCAAAGCGCTGTACAAAATGAAAAGACACCTCTAAATAGATCTAAATAATTAAGTTTTTATTTGTTTCTTGAAAGTAGACATCAAAGTGGATTGGCAGATTTTGATGGGGCATAAGGACATGAAGGCGTATGATTTGTTTTTGTTTTTGTTTGTTTGCATATTCGCCCTGATCAAGGCTAAAAGCCACTCAAGGTACAGGGGTACAATAGAAGAAAAATAAACAGTAAATAGACTCAGAGGAGCTGAATGTGGGAATTGAGATTCCTCTTGAAACAGGATAGATCGTAGGATGAAGGGAAACATGCACCAGGCAAGGAATTCCAAAGAGATGCAGCATGTGGAAAAAGCTATTAGTACAGTTTTTTGTTCTACATCTAGGTATAGCTAGGGTGTATGGGTGAGAATTAGAGAGGCGGAAAGCCGAGTTTCACGCTCAAACACCCTAAGGAGGAACCAAGTTGGATAGGCCGGTGGAACATTTACCATGATAATATCTGTAAGATGGCATAAGGGCATATAAATAAAGAATTTGTATACAGCTTCCCGTGAAATGAATGAATTAACAACGACTGATTGACTGACATACCTGATATGAGTTGAGTGTAGCATTCTGTTCAGAGGCTCATGTCTAGGTGACAAGAATCTGGCTCTCTTAGGGTTGGTGATCAGTATAATCGGCCACGTACCAAACTTCACATCAACAAAAGACAGAAGATCATGATCGAACGCCATGACACGATACCTGTCAATATAGGAGAAAAACATATCTATTTCATATATCGGCCATATTGCTCTCTTATTTTACTGGAAATGCATTTTCACATTGCTATTTTTCGGCACATAGCGATTTATTTCTTGAAGAAAAGCAGAATTTTTTTTTTAAATGAGACATTCCACAAATCTGTAATTTAGTAAATTCATAAGTTCATTGGGGAACTAAATTAATATTAAAAGCAGTATATAATTTTGGTAAAATGTCTGTGAAGGCATCCATACTTGATAAGAATCAAGCGTTAATATATACAAACCAACCTGTGAAAGTTTTATTTTATTGTGTCGTTTTGTCGTGCATTCAAATGTTTCGTATTCATTTAAATGTGGAATTAACATATCCGGAGGACAAATCCTTTGCAAAAAAATTGGACGGTGCTAAAAAACAAAACAATGTATTAAAATTAAAGCACCTCTGATCGAAATATTTCATGGAATGTTTGATACCATCATCAAAATTATACCATGTAAGTTTCATGTAAATCTGTGATAATCAATATTTTTTTAGTTTACCAATGTAAAGGCTTGAACCCAACATATTATTTGTTCCTTTCATCATTGAAAAAAAAAAAATGATACAATGGTATAATTGTGGGAAAGTGTTAGTTAAAAAGCAATAAGTAATACTACAGGATATGAAGCTTTAATAAAAACATATTGAAATTCAATTAAATTAACCTGTTAAATGCATGACCTTTGCAAACATGGATTCTTCCACTAATGCGTCCATGATGCATGCAAGTTTAATCTTTCCGTCACTCTAAGTACACTCAAAGGAAATCTGGGGGAACTGAGCTTGGAGAAGCTTGATGGATGTACATGTATGTATCACAATTGTTCATGAGATTATTTATAGAGGGCAGAGATATATGAGATATCTATGGAACACTCTACACGCATCTATAGTGGTTGATTATTAATGGACATCTTTAAACCTAATGGATAGACTTCAATTAAATAAGAGATTCTCATACAATAACCACTCAAATACCTGCAGACATTTATGCCATTACTACTTAAGGCCCCCCAAAAAAGTCTCCAGTTTCTGGTCATCAGTCGGCTTCAAAATTGGTGCAGTGACACGTTTTGTTTTTTTTTGCCAGCAGGGAAATACGTGATACATTGTATATGCGAGGACCAAATTTCCCATACACAAAGTATGGTGGCTAAGAGAGGCCTCATAAATCGGGTAAACGTTCATACCCCTATGTGAAAAAGTCATTTAAAGCACAGCATGGCAGAATTCCAATCAATCCAGCAATTTTGGCTGCAATTGGACATTGTTTCATAGGAAAACAAAAAAAGAAAATTAAAAATGCAAACACGCAGGTCTGAGGTGACGCGTGCGGAGACCAGAAACCTGAGACTATTATTTTTTGGCCTAATAGTAATAGTAATAGTAATAGTAATAGTAATGTTCCTCATTTTACAGCTGTGGTGACTTGAAAGTTGTAGCTTAAGGATACAGGTTTTTTGTACAATACAATATATTATTAAGGTACAAAAATAAACATACTGAATACAGTCTAGGACAGTCTAAGTACCCTCCCCCCAAAAAAAATAATAAATAAATAAATAAACTAGATATAAGTTTTTGTCACAACAAAAACAAGGTGTTCGGTCGAAGTTAAAATGGTTACGTCATCAATTCGAAGTGTTGGAGAAGTCAAATGTTAACGTCTGTTGAAGTTCTCGCGAGAAGTTTATTTGAATACAATACAATACTGAATTTAGAAATTATTTTAATATTAAACTTTGACTTCCGGTTTGGACAGGAAGTAAGGTCAAATTGGGGTCACCTTTGTGTAAATACTTTTGACAATTAACAATCTGTACAATGGTACAAAAATGTCAATTTACCTCCTGTGGTTGTTGAGATATGATTTTTTTTTAAATATTAAACTTTCACTTCCGGTTTGGACAGGAAGTTAAGGTCAAATTGGGGTATAAATATTTTTCGACAATTAACGATCTGTATAATGGTACAACATTTGTGAATTTACCTCTTGTGGTTGTTGAGATATGATTTTTTGAAAATATTAAACTTTGACTTCCGGTTTGGACAGGAAGTAAGGTCAAATTGGGGTCACCTTTGTGTAAATATTTTTCGACAATTAACGATCTGTACAATGGTACAAAAATTGTGAATTTACCTCTTGTGGTTGTTGAGATATGATTTTTTAAATGTTAAACTTTGACTTCCGGTTTGGACAGGAAGTAAGGTCAAATTGGGGTCACCTTTGTGTAAATTTTTTTCGACAATTAACAATCTGTATAATGGTACAAAAATTGTGAATTTACCTCTTGTGGTTGTTGAGATATGATTTTTTAAATGTTAAACTTTGACTTCCGGTTTGGACAGGAAGTAAGGTCAAATTGGGGTCATGTTTTTGTAAATATTTTTCGACAATTAACAATCTATACAATAGTGCAAAGAATTTCCATTTACCTGTTGTGGTTGTTGAGATATGATTTTTTTAAATATTAAACTTTGACTTCCGGTTTGGACAGGAAGTAAGGTCAAATCGGTGTCACTCACAACTCGAGTTTCATCTACTTGTTAAGTTCTAAGTACATGCCAAGTTTCAAGTTCATGTGAAGTTTGCAAGTATGTGTTTTTTTGCGGACAGACGTCGGGGAGAAGAAGAAGAAGAAGTAAAAAAAAACGAACAAAAACAATAGGTGTTTCGGGTACATACCCGAACACCTAATAAATATATAAATTAATAAATAAAAACACTTGTATTTTACCAGTCTGCATTGAATACTGCTTAAATGGACAATATCATCACGATCAGAGCAGACTTTCAACAGGGAACGGAATCGGTGTCCTAGTTCAAGATTAACACAGTGACTGGAAATTATTGGCTTATTTATACAGCCTAATGGCCGTCCATATAAAATGGCGATCAATGCTTAAAATACAAAATGCCCTCCGCGAACCCCTGTATCATATGTGATGGCGCCCTCATATGGTCATGGACGGGGACAATGACCTTATCATTGTGAGGTATTATTTTCCGTCATTGAGTTAATCTAAAACTAGCACTCTGATTCCATGTCCTGTAGATCGTGATGATATTGTCCCCTTTAAAAAATTTTAGGTAGTCTTTCCATTTGCTTGATTTTATTTTGCTTTCAAATAATAGGTAATTTTGATATTACATGCGACTACGATCCAATCCATGTTAAATTGGTGACGTAAAATTAGCTTTGCATTCACATTTCCATGCATGTGAAAACCGACCCTTAATCTTACTACTTCTTACTAACATTCTGTTTTGTTTCCAGTCTTCTAGTTCCAACTCCAGTAGACCATTCTTCTGTATGACGTTCATATTAGGCACCATGCCGCCGAAGCTGTGCAGGTGACCACATAAATATGTTATACCATTCCTGCATTGCAAACAAAAAATAATAATTGCTGTAAACAACAACTCAAGAGTACGGAGCAACTGTCAAGTATTGTGTAAGTAATGGTTATTTTGAGCATTTATCTCAAGTACAAGTAGAGTAATATGCCCAATCTGGCCTGTCAAATGAAATTAACATCAAGACCTGCAAACTTACGGTATATGCTAATTTACCTCTTATATAATTGCTCATTTCATTAACAGTTATTGCACACAAAATTGAACAAATCAAATCTGTCATAAATCAAATCAATCAATCAATTGGGTATCCTGGCTGTATTGATCATGCAATACGATCAATGGTACAAGAAATCATGTGACGCAGTCAACATATTTGATTATTTGATCACAATAAGCAGTAGCAATGCTATGACAAGACATAAGCTGCTTTTCAAAAACACAGCACAAGGGTTTAACATTTTGTTTTAAATAAGCTAAACCCCTCAACTGATAAGTCTTAGTAATTAAAAATGTATGAGAGCTGGGTGTCATAGACAAGACATTTATTATACTTGTTTTCAAAAAACACAGTACAAAGGTTTAACCAGTTCGCACCGGGAATAAAAAAGTTTTTCCGAACCCCGTGGCGGGTTTATTTTTACCGCACAAACACGACCAATAGTGCTCACCAGAGCGTGACCGGGGAGACCGCGTCTTCCACCGTATGCTTATGGCTCGTTGCCACGCCGACCGGGAATCTATACAAATATTCCCGAGAATCCTGTGGCGTGTTTAGACGCTCTCCGATCCGCTGTCCAAAAATTTTTTTTGTGTATACACGGCCTCCGACACGAACTGGTTAACATTCAAAATCTAAATCCCTCAACTGATAAGTCTTAGTAATTAAAAATGTATGAGAGCTGGGTGTCATATACAAGACATTTGTTATACTTGCTTTTCAAAAAACACTGTACAAAGGTTTAACATTCAAAATCTAAATCCCTCAACTGTAGCTTAGTAATTAAAAATGTATGAGAGCTGGGCACCGTACACAACACATTTATTAAACTTGCTTTTCATAAAACACAGTACATACATTACATGTAAAGTCATTGTAATTATAAATGTATGATAGCTGGGTAGGTATTGTCAATTTCCATGTCATTCAATTCTGAAAAGGCAGTGAGCATTCAATCTAATATTACACAGGTGGCTTGTCAAATTATGCTTGCTTAGTTGCATATCAAATAATGCACAGATGGTGACTCTTGATATCAAAACAAAACAATCTCAATTAAATCTGTGTTGGTTAAACTAATCCCAATTTTTTTTAAATTTCCTGCAAATAACTTTATAAAAAGGTTTAAGAGGGACAGTATGGTCACTATCAGAGCAGACTTTCGACAGGGCATGGAATCGGTGTCCTAGTTTAAGATGATTACAGTGGCTGCAAATTACTGGCTCATTTATGCAGCAGCAACGGTAAATATGACCTTATCATGTGGGGTATTATTTTCAGTCACTGAGTTAAAATAAAAATAGCACTCTGATTCCATGCCCTGTTGATCGTCACGACACTGTCCCTTTAAGGGAAAATAAGAGTTGTGGACTTCAGGAACACGTTTCAAGATAGAACAAGTAGTTCAACAAACAGCTACACATACAATGTACATAGAATTCTTCATGCATGTTGGTCTTATTAACCCTAACCTTCCCAAATCCTCCAAATCCTCTTTGCCAAAGTGAAGGATTTTGAAGGATTGAGGTTATGTGGAAATTGCAGTGGTGAAGGATTTTGAAGGATTGAGAGCAGATGTGATTATTTGCTTGGTGAATTATGGAGGATTGAGGTTAACAGGCTATATTTGACATGGATGAAAATGGAGGATTGAGGTTACATGGTACATGTTGGTCTGTCCAAAAAATGATTTTGGAGGATTGAGGTTATTAGGCATACTTGCCTTCCTTCCTCCATGGTACATGTACATCCATGTTTGCTATAGTGATTGCAAGGTCAGTGCTTGGGTCAGTGGACACTGTTTATTGCTCCATGCATGCAGGGAGGGTCCCTGGCCCTGGGCCATGTACAAAATGTACATGTATCACAGATTAGAAACACATGTGTGCATACACGCCATCTGCATACAATGGTAGTGGTCATTGTGCTTGCTTTACTACTGAAGGATTTTAGAGGATTCAGGTTATGTGCAATCGAGTGGGCCTAGGGAGTTAGGAAGGATTCAGGTTATGTGTAAGCAAATGGGCCTAGGGAGTTAGGGTTAATAATAAAAAATACTGTCAACCTGACCCTACCTCCCGGATATTGTACATCAAATATCAAAGTTACAACCACACTAAAAAATGTGATTATCTTTAAAAAAAAAAAATGTTATTCTTTTTTTGTTCAGTTTACATAATTAGGTAGATTCATTAAATTACAAACACCACAATAATGTATGGGAAAATATGAACATGACTGTTTGCTAGACTGAGATGCAATGTGTGTGACCCATGTGTATATTTACAGAATAGTCTATGTGATTAATTGTACCCTGTTTTAGGATCAAACCACAATTTTGATTATTATGATGACAAATCAAATAATAAACAACTCATTGTGTGTACCATTACAAATGTGAAAATTGTTTTTTACAATTTTAAAATGAACATTTATAAACTGATCAGAAAGCACAATATTGCGGGTGATATTTTGATAATACAATTTTATACTTTTTAATCAAAAAAGAAGTTCCCCAGCTTGATATTATTTTGATAATAACATTGATGACTTATCACGACCATCTCAGCAAGTACACCTTAATGTAAAAAAAAATATCAGTATCATTTCAAATTTGACTGTTAATCGTTGGTATATTCTGCATTTAAATGAAGCTAAAATTAAAATAGATCCCACTGAGCGATTTAAACAGATGGTCTTCAGCCAACAACAAAAAGTCTCCGGTTTCTGGTCATCGTTCGGCTTCAAAATCGGTACGGAGACGCACTTTTTTTTCTTTTTTTTCGGCCATCTTTTTTTTTTTGCCAACAGGGAAATACATGATACATGTATATGCGGGGACCAAACTTCCCATATACAATGTATGGTGGCTAAGAGAGGCCTCACAAATCGGGCAAACGTTCATACCCCCTATGTGAAAAAAGTCGTTTAAAGCACAGCACGGCAGGATTCCAATTCAATCCAGCAATTTTGGCTGCAATTGGACATCGTTTCATAGCAACAAAAAAAAGACAATTACGAATGCCAACGTGCGGGTCTTAGCACTCAATAAGGATAACAAATTTAATCTTTATAAACTCATCTTGTAAGGGCATTATTTATTAGTGGACATATACATGTACACACTTCAATGTAATGGATGTTTTGAGTACTTACTGGAGAGCATTGGAGAGCCTGGTGTGTGGAGCTATAATTGTAGATGTAGGATAGTGACCGAAGAACACTGTGTGGTTGCTATGCCTTGTATCCTTGGTGAAGTCTTCTAGTTTCAGTAACTCAGCCTAGAAAGAAAATGAAAGTGTAGATTGCTAATTATGTTGATGGAAACATATTTTGGTTTCATTGTAATTTTCTAGACAGGCTGGTCGCTCAGTTTATGTGATACAGGGCTCATGCCAAGTGGTTTAAAAATTCAAATTTGACTGATCATCACTGCCATTCATTAAAGCTGAAATCAAACTTGATCCCACCTGAAGACTTAAAACAGAAACATTTCATGGCCTGTTATCCGTCCCGTTGAGTGATCATTCAACATTGTTAAAATGGTTTTGAATGATAAAGGTACTATGCCAGCGTGTGTATGGAATGGTACACGGTACCGTTATCTACACAGCTTATCATTCATGAATAAACAGTCAGTTGTCTAATTTTGAGTACCATTTTGATAGTACCATTTCAGTTCAGTAATTCCAGGGATATTTAAGTAAAACTTGTAGCTTTGCATGGTGAGGAGGATAAGTAAGACTAATTGCGGTGACACCATGTGAAATTCTCAATTGAGTAGTAATTAGTTCTGAAAAGAACTGGAGGTTACAACTCGACGTTTCGATCAGTGTGCTCTGATCGTTCCAGGGATATTGTTTTTGTGTGCAATGTTTTTGGCATACAAGCAGGCAACATTGCCTTTCCAAAGTGGCATAACCAAAAAGGGGTTGGCAGACTTCCAAACCGCTCCCCCCCTCACCCCCTAGAGAAAAATACTCACAAACATTTAGGATGGAAAACATGGTATCACAGACCATGTCACACTTGTTTAAATTTGGAGCACCCTCTGTCAGAATCACTGATTCCATGCGTGTATGTTTCTATGAACAGTTTTTAACATTTTGTGTTTTGACTAGTACTGGGATGGTTAACCAGCAGCCTACTGGTCAATTAAGCGTTTTTGTTAATTATTCTGCATATGAAATTAGTTGAAACCCCATTTTCCTTGACTTTGTACATTATACGCTTGAGAAACATATTGCAGAGTTTGAGTGGCCACCATGCAGTCGTTTAGTAGTGGCATTGTTTACAAGTAGGGTCAGGCGAGGTCAGCTCTCCCAAGCGATTTCTCCATTGGAATTGTACACAAAGCAACATAATCCTTAGAGGTAATTGACCGCAGCCGCCAGACAGGCTACTGTCAACGAGGGTTTGATACATTGTACGTTTTTTATGAATGAGTTGTTTACTACTAGGTCTGTGGTGGGGGAAGGGGAAGGGGGGGCGGGGGGAGAGGTTAGGGGCGGTGCTTTGAAGCAAGCCTGACTGAAAACAGCTGTTTGACTTGGCTGTAAATGACTGTTTGACTCACGTGACGTGAAGGGAGCAATGTCTGGAAGTAATAATTGTTTGGCACGCTCTTTGCAGTCAAGCATAGCGTATCTAGCTATAAACGGAGGAAGAGTAGGTTTTAACTGCCCATTTAGCCACCCCCCCCCCTATCCCCCTTTTTTTTCCATGGTGGGAGGTGGGTTTTCAAAGTGTAAACATGGAGCTATAAAAAAAGGATGGTGTAAACAAATGAGTGGACCTTGAAAATGCCAGGGGACATGGTGGACAGACATGATTTATTCAGCTCTATGGTTTATTACAACAGTCGTACGGTGAGACAAGGGACACTGAAGGGGAATCTGGTACCCTGTAGCTCATGTAACCAAAAATAATAACAAACATAACAGGGGGTTATTTTCGGACATAAAGAAAAGAAAACCTACCCCCCCCTGCAAAAAATCATGAATCCTCCCCTGAAAAGGGTGGAAATATATTATGGGAATTCCGACGCGGATCCAGGGGTGGGGGGAGGGGGGGGTGGGAAGAAAACCCCAAAAAATACAAAACATAACAGGTGATTATTATCAGACATAAAAAAAAATGAAAAACTTGACCCCCCCACCCCCCTTCCCCCCCCTTAAAAATTCCTGGATCCGCCCCTGAAATGGTTATATACAACCTCTAGACCATCTGAAAGAATTTGGGAATGCTAGGAGTCCGATTATGCACCGGTATATGCCCCCGTTCATTGAGTTACGCGTGCCAGTTGTCGACTGGTAGTTTTTGTTATAGTAATCAAAAACGGCACGCGCGCACTTAAGGGTTAACCGGTTAACCGGTTAACCAGTTAACCGGTTAACCAGTTAACATGTTATGTCATCGTCTTCAAGACTTACCGGTCTTGAGATTTTCCTCTTGTGAGCAGAATTTTTTTTTTTGATCCTCCAAACTGAATGAAAAGTGTTGACAATTAAATGTTCAAATCCTTACCTCATCGAGTATTCCAAAGAAATTGAATGGTCTTTTGGGTCCTGGGTTGAGTACTGCATACACGGACACAAACGAATATGTGCCATAGGGAAACGTTTGTTGGAAACGGAAGGTACGATCTCCGCTCGGACCTAAATTGGAGTATTTCCTTGACATTTTGAAGAACAAATCAAAAAGGTCAATAAAATGAAGAACAATATGTGGTTGAAAAAGTATGATTATTATTTTCAATTTGAGATGTGGTACACAGAGCTTTTGTTCCAAGAAAGTACACTTTTAACAGAGAACATCTCTTTGCAGGGAAGGTACAACATTGGTTCTTGCCACATTATCAAATAAAGAAATCATTATGAAATAACTGTTCTTAATATACAGTTGGTACACTAAGCAATCTGATGGCTAAGTCGCCAGAATGTGGGTTCGAATCCTCACCGCGACCGTGGTGCTTGTGTCCTTGAGCAAGACACTTTACCGTAATTGCTTCTCTTCACCCAGGAGTATAATTGGGTACCTGGCAATAGTTAGGGAAGTAACCTGCGATGGACTGGCATCCCATCCAGGGGGAATGGAACTATTCACAGTCGTTTCATGCCAACGAAACCGAAGATAAACACTGGCCTGATGAGCCAATATGGCTCGGGACAGACTTTACTTTACTTTTACACTTAGCAATCATTCTGAGAATTAATTTTTTTCTGAAGAGATTTTATTTTAGAGAAATTAGGAAATGTTACATCGAATTTACAAATCTTTTCGTTTACCATATAAATATATGATACATAAACATGTAAACAGTTTTATGTCGTTTTCTCAAAACATGACAAGTTATTATGATGAAACTTTCACAGGTTAGTTTTATGATTTTTTTGTTGTTGAAAACTAGAGGATTGAAATGAAAGTAACCCTATTATGATTTATTTCTAATAGGCTGATGAGCCCGGTAAAAACCATGAGAATTACAACCATATATATATATATATTACATGTACCTGTAATAATTGAACTTGTGGTCTGCACTGGGGACGCCAAACGCATCTGTCAATGTAAGAAAACAAAGAGGGGGAAATTTGGTTTTAAATATTTATTGTCTGTTTCAGCAGTGTTTATTTTTTCAATATCACCCCCCCCCCCCCCCCCCCCAACACGGAATTATGCCACTGGGCTAAGAGGCTACATGCTCCCCTGAACATGTACAAAGTTCCAGGAATGATTTTTGTAAGCCTGCCTACCAGGGTATGTAACCATGTAAAAAGGGTATGGAGTTTTCCTTTGGTTATGAAATTGTAATTTTTTACAACAAATTGTAATTGGTATATCATTTGTATAAGAATCAAACCAAATGCCTGCCATGTTTTGCATTTTATTTTTACATTGGAAAAACAAATTGTAGAACTACTTGCTATACAGGTGGATGGCAGTTACATTCATGTGTACTCCTTAATTACATATATTTCTACATACAATCATTACACATGTACCTGTCTATTCTGTCCCAGTGTACTATATCTTAATAGATGCAACAGGGCATGCATGGATCCCAGACTCCCATAAATGTTTCTCATAATCCTAGCCTAATGGGCACAGTAAGTGGTTTAACAGCAAAAGAAAAACATGGAGAATTCACTTACCATGGTTTCCTCTGACGTCAATCCATACTGTTTTTTCAGTGACATGAGAATGAGCGAGAGTGTTGTGGTAGGTTTGCCACTCAACTTCATACTGTCTAGACCCGAGATTATCTTGTGTTTTTGCATCAGTAAGATCACCTTCAAATGAGACAAAAATGGTAATTCACAAGAAATGCTTTCAAATGCCCAAAATAATTTTAAACACAAAATAATTTTTTTAAATAATATATATATATATATATATATATATATATATATATATATATATATATATATATAACTCTCTTTTCACCTATAGGGCGACCGCTCCATAGAAACGTGCACAAAATTCCCTCTTACCTTTCCCTTTTTTTATATAATCCTCCAACCGTCCAAAACTCTGGAAATAAGATGTTTACACTAATTAAAGGCTAAGGAAGCGATGATTTTTAGACTTTATGACAAAATTATGACTTTAAAGGGTAGCTGAGCGTTAAGGCGACCGGCAACGGTCGCCTTAACGCAGAGAAATAGCAATTTCTATAGAAGTCGGTCGCCCTATGTCCGAACAAGTAAACATATATATATATATATATATATATATATATATATTGTTATATACATTTTTTTTTTAATATTATTTTATTTATATTATTAACTTGTTGGGTTTTCTGCGTAAGGACCATCTAAATATTTTGCATATATGTACATAAGCTGTTTTTGAATTGCAAAATAAATGTTATTGGCCTTACGTTTCGAACCTAGCAAGGCACACCTTGTGCCACTTTGCCTTTGAGAAAGAAACATAAGACCAGTTGCATTTATACTACAGGTCCTTTAGGTTGGTAAGTAGTTTGTGGTCTTCCCCCTCCCCCCCCCTCCCTCCCCCCTTGATTGCCACACTAGCCCTCGGCTCACTTTCCCAAAAGACACTGAGTACATTCTCCAACATCAGAAAATAGTGAAACAACATTTGATAAAAAAATTAATCAACTTACAGCCAAATAAAAACAATTTTGTGAAAATGTTGTATTACTATACCAAGGTTAATAATTTGCATAATTTCACAGAGTGTGGTTGTAATTACTAAGTTAAAAAAATTAAAAAATTAAAAAATTAAAAAAAACAATCGAGATGTTAACTACAATGTATAACTATCAATTATTTAAAGGGATGGCGCAACATGTGTAATGAAGGCAAAACTGCTCCTAAGAATATTAACAGGTTCATTACATTAACAAGAAAATAGTGTAGGTTGGTGAAATTCTTGCGTCGGGAGATAAACAATTGATTTAATTTTGCCCTACACCGACGTGTGTATAGCACTGCACGCTCAGTGCTTTCCGAGTGTCTGTGAAAAAACTACACAGGCGACTCGGGCGGGATTCGAACCCACGACCTCCTGCTTACTAGTGCAGACGTCTTACCTCTCGACCACCGAGCTTGCCCGATGACGATTGGCCGGCTAGAATCCTATATAGCAGCGGGTTCCGGGCAAGCTCGGTGGTCGAGAGGTAAGACGTTTGCACTAGTAAGCAGGAGGTCGTGGGTTCGAATCCCGCCCGAGTCGCCTGTGTAGTTTTTTTCACAGACACTCGGAAAGCACTGAGCATGCAGTGCTATACACATGTCGGTGTAGGGCAAAATTAAATCAAAGAAAATAGTGAAAATGCATTCAGGTTTTTTCGATTGACAAACTCTAACTTAATATTCCTTTTAACATAAAATTTTGACCACGGATATTACTTACTGTACTATAATAGTACATCATAAAGAGATATTTCAAGAGATATTCAAAATCTAAATGTACCTTAATGTACTTCAAGGACAGTTTATTCAAACTGCATAATGCACCATGTATTTCAGAGCACAAATTTTCTATTTTCGTACTTGTGGACAACTTCAATTCTATTCAAATCATGCAATTATGCAATTATTTGGCCTCGACTTCAGCAGCACACCTTGGTTGTATATGATTCAATTGACAATTATTCTTTGCAGAAACATACATACAAATTATGAATTGTGGTTTCACATCTGGTACCCACCCCCATTTGAGTTTCACATAATTAAATCCACCCCTTTATTATGTACATGAACTTGAAACAGCTTGTGGCAGGATACAGGCATTTCTACCTCCACAATACTGGTTACAGTATGTGGAAATTCAGCAGCCTATTTTGACAACCTTTAGAAACATTCCATTGTTACAGTTCAATGACACTGTATTACTTGTATCACTTCCATTCATATTGGGCTGATGGGAAAAAAATTCACTATCATTTTCAGAGAGGAGAATAATTATCCTGCAGTTATTATTTCATTTATCAGTTTTAATTTATTGTTATCATTATTTTTTTTTTTACTTGTTATGTATTTATTTATTTATTTTTATTTATTTATTTATTATTATTTTTTTTTGGGGGGGGATTTTACATTTGACAACTTGAACACTTTTGAATGTCAATTGTTGGGGATGGAAGGAACTAATAAGGATGACAACAAAAAAATCATTTTGTATTGAAGAAAATGATTGATTCTGAATGGATTTAAAGATGTATTGCCCGTGTTTTCTGCTATTTTACCAACATATTTTGTTTTCATCGGAACATTAATAAACTCCTTATAGAAAAGAAAACAAATACTTTGAAAAGAGATATTTCACTAAATAACAGTTCGAAGGTTAGTTTTACAGGAAATAAGTGCCTTTTATGATGGGACCCACCAGAAATTCATTTTGGGACATATACTACTCAAAACAATTTAGGGAACACCGGATTTTTAACATCAAATAGGTTTGAAATGTTCCATGAACCGGGATTTTCATTTGCAACCCCCTCTCTCTTTTAGTAGTCATGTCATGAAATGTGTAATCACTACATGCATCCTTTATCATCTGTTTCATTGTGCAGTTGTTTCTCATCAATTCTGTGAAACATTGTGTTTATCTGAAATAAATGATCTTGCTTTAACCCTCCTATATACAGTGCAGTTGCCATAGAATTGTCAGACCTTTCAAAACCTTTCAAGTTTGCTGTACTGAAGGGTTTTGAAAGGTGAGAAAACTGTCTGACAAAAGGGACCTATGAAAGGTTTCGAAAGGTGTAACACCTCTCTGAACAAACTGGTGTTGAAATGTTTCAATACCTTTCAAAGGGTATTGAAAGGTGTGGTTGTTCAGTAGCAACAAATTCTGGAGGGTTTTAAAGGGTTCATAATAATTGATAGCCATTTTGGCCCGTAAGCAGATTTTGAAAGGTTTTGAAACGTCAAACCATAGGAGGGTTAACTGAGATTATTCCAGTGTTCCCTAAATTGTTTTGAGTAGTATATTTACTGTAAAATCATGCTTCTCATGATTATTTGTGTTATTCTAAACCATTTGTTACCCTTGCCTTGAGAAACAGAGAAACGTTCCAATGAAAAAGATTTTTTTTTTTTTGAGATTTCTGACAAAATAGCGAAAAACACAGGCAATACACGTTTAATTTTAATCTGTGTACAATCTGAATCTGTGCATGTACAAATCATTAGCAAAAAAAATAATAATGGGGGGGAGCCAAGTATTTAGAACAATGTACATTGTAGATAACCAGATTCACTAATACCTCTAAAGGCAGGGAAGCACTAGTACAAATACATGTACATCCTATTACATCAGATTATTGCAAAACTTTATTGACCTATTTCATTGTCATCAGGTATAATTGACCCAGATCACATGGATTGTGGAAACGAAAGGTCACGGGGGTTGTTTGCTGGGGGGGGAAAACCCTCTTCAGAATACAATGGTGACCTGAACTTGTTGTCAAAGTTCAACACATACATATGTACATGTACCATGCTGGTACAGATACCTTTACCATATGGATTGGGCAATGGAGACAATGAACAATGGAAACTTAAGTACAATGCTATCTTGTTTTAATGACCAACAAGTCATGCCAATGTCAACATACCCAGTATCATTAGAAATTATGTATAAAAAAAAGGGAAAGCAAAATAAACCAACAAAAAGAAACAAATTTATATCTTACCATATCAAACCAAAGTACTAACCAACAAGATAAAGAAAGATTTCAAGACCCCTACTAGATGGATGTGTGCTTTGTTTGTTTTGAGTAATATATGTAAATGTAATTGGTTCCCACATGTATTGTACAGTAAATACAGAGATTGTACATGTACATACTATATGTACACAATCATACAGGTAAAAGTATGAACTTGTTGAAATACTTTTTATTTCCTTAATTATTAATCTGGGGGAAACAAAATATTTGTAAAATTCACAGGGCCGTCGACAATGGTTTTCTACTTATACTAAATCTTTTTGCTTCCCGCAATTAATTCAAATTACAGATTACCTAAGATTAAATACAATCCAAACTACGTTTTGCACATACTGTATAATGATTTTACACATACATGTATCCACTATAGAGATCTTCATTTGACACTTCTTACCTATTTAAAGATGTCAATTCCATGCTCAGGCAAGAATTACCCTTCGAAAATAATTGACTTTCTGATATTTTACTTCAGTCCAAGTTAAATAAGCTATTCACATTTTTTGTTATTTTCCAATGAATGTAACATGTAATTTTGACAAGGCGATTAATTCATGATTGAACAAATTTGGCTTGCATTAATTTCTCAAATTATAACCCATCACTTCATAATTTACATAGAAGTATTCTCAAAAGACATAAATGATCAGACTTTTACATAAAACTTTCTTGGAGTAAAGTTTGTCAAGGTATCAAAAATCCCTAAAAATGTTTCTGTCTTTTCTTTAATAATCTAGTACACCGGACCTACGGCTTATTGGCCCATCCGAATGACAAAACAATTATGGTCAAGTGTCTTGCCCAAGAACGCAAGCGCCGCAAGCGCCGCAACCGGCCAGGCCGGGATTCGAACCCACATACTGACAACACCAGAACTTGAGTCCGATGCAAAATGGTTAAATCAAAATGTTTAAATGCATGTTCACTATGTTCTCATTACAACACAACATAACAAGTTTCAACTTTGATCATACATCATCTCTGTTCGCATGAAGTGATCCAAAGCAAACAGTTTAACAATCATATACTTTCCCTTTAAAGGGACAATATCATCATGATCAACAGGGCATGGAATCGGAGTGCTCGTGTTACATTAACTCAGTGACTGAAAATAATACCCCACATGATAAGGTCATAATACCGTTGCTGGCGCATAAATGAGCCAGAAATGTTTAGTCAGTGTGTTCTTCTTAAACTAGGACACCGATTCCATGCCCTGTTGAAAGTCTGCTCTGACCGTGATGGCATTGTCCCTTTAACAGATTATCATCTCTCATGAGAATTTGAACTGCTATTGACGTATCTGGACTTAAAAAGCCATAAATACACTGAGGAAACAGAGGTTCTTGATTGGATTAGTGGTTTAGTGTGATTCATGTGTATGTGTACCCACCTGCTATTGCTTAAACTCATGACCGAAATGGAATTAAATTATTCATGATATTATTGCAAAATGATGACACTCTCGTAGCAAAGCCAAACACTTACATGTATTTCAACTAAAATATGGGGCTACATATTTCTCAGCTATTTTATGACTTTTGCTTGTAATCCATTACTCTTACAATTTTTTTGTGTTAAAGATAAATTGTCTGTGTTTTATGCCATTTTAACTTCCTGTAATGTTCTTTTTCATCAGAACATTGCTTTTTTTCTAGAGGAATGGAAAGCAATGCTTTAAAATTACACATTTATAAAGAAAAAAATAACAAGCATGGTTTTACAGTAATTACATCCTATTTTGTGCATACATGTACAATTGTATCTCATTTCAAAGTGTCTGTTTTCCTCTCAACATTTAAAAGGAACTTTTCAATGTTCTAATCAAAACAAAACTTTCAGGAAATTTCCATGTTAAAAACGGGTGATACATCTTTAATTTATGCTCAATATTTTGTTCTGTATTTTGAAAGAAGGGAGAAATAAATAAGTTAAATTTTGAATTTAAAAATTCAAACTGATAAAATTATGAGATCAAAATACATTATTTTTATTTCAGAGGAAATTACATTAATAAATTACAATCGCTCTTCGCAACCCAACATACATGCACAATGTAATCATAATAAGATCAAAGAATTTGTAAAGCGCGCAAAATCTGGAAGCCCATTCAAAGGCAATCTTTCCATTATGTCTGGTTGTAAAGAATATTTATTTTTACAATGTCAAACAACATCTCTTGACATTTATAAATATTTCAATAAAGCTCTGAAAAATGATGTTTTTAAAGGGACAGTGCAGTACTAGTTACGTTGGCAAAACTGCTTAGGTGTACAAGTAAGCTTACTTTTTTCAACTCAAAACTGTGTTTTCCCAGGCAATTTTGTTGTTTCCTCAAAACATTGAGCTATTCTAATTAACCCTAACTCCCTAGGCCCATTTGCTTACACATAACCTGAATCCTCCAAAATCCTTCAGTAGTAAAGCAAGCACATGACATGTATGCACACATGTGTTTCTAATCTGTGATACATGTACATGGCCAGGGACCCTCCCTGCATGCATGGAGCAATAAACAGTGTCCACTGATCCAAACACTGACCTTGCAATCACTACAACAAACATGGATGTACATGTACCATGGAAAGGCAAGTATGCCTCATAACCTCAATCCTCCAAAATCCTTCACTTTAGCAAAGAGCATGTAGCATGTTACCTCAATCCTTCAAAATACTTCACTTTGGCAAAGAGGATTTTTGGAGGATTTGGGAAGGTTTATGGTTAAGAAAAGAATAACAAGTGCTTCAATTATTTCTCAAAATAATCTTCAGAAGTATGTATAGTAAATACATGTATGTCCTGAAATGAATTTATGGTTGGTCCCATCATAATTTATTTGGGCACTTAATTACTGTTAAAACAAGCTTCTAAAAATCATTTTGTGAAATATCTAATTTCAAAGTTACTTAATTTCCTTTCTATGAGGAAATAATTGTTGTGCCTAAATAGCCAAAAACACGGGCAGCAAATTTTTAAATACTCAATCTGTGAACTGTTTTGGCACATACATGTCATGTGCTTGCTTTACTACTGAAGGATTTTGGAGGATTCAGGTTATGAGGCATACTTGCCTTTCCATGGTACATGTACATCCATGTTTGTTGTAATGATTGCAAGGTCAGTGCTTGGGTCAGTGGACACCGTTTATTGCTCCATGCATGCAGGGAGGGTCCCTGGCCATGTACATGTATCACAGATTAGAAACACGTGTGTGCATACATGTCATGTGCTTGCTTTACTACTGAAGGATTTTGGAGGATTCAGGTTATGTGTAAAAAAAATGGGCCTAGAGAATTAGGTTTATTATTAATTTACACCAATTAAGTTTTGTGGTGAAAATTGAATCATTTTGTCATTTTTTAATTACCAGTTTTAATTTATACGTTACCATCATTATAAAATGAGGGTCAGTTACCAGAGTTTAATTTTCTAGTGGCTTTTAGAATAATTCCCAAAAATACAATATATTTAGCTCACCTGTGACAAGCACCAATGTTGGTTTAATCACTTCTATATTTTCTCTGCAGAATTGATTGAAATCAATTGTTCTTTGAGGATCCCTGAACCGTGATATATGAATATCAGATATCTGTTTAAGAGAATAGAAAGAAAAAAAAAAAATTAAAACTGATGTAAAAACAAAAAACAATCTTATTACTTTAAAATAACTTGTCGTGACAGATTGACTAATGTTGACTTTTTTTCTCAAAATGTTTTCATATTTCTTTAACCCTCCTGCAGGTTTAACAATCAGACACTCAAAATTTGAATGTCTCTCCCAACCCAATGACTTTGTGCAGTGCACTCAAATAAATGCAAGGACATGTGGCTATGGTAGGAGGTCAAACCAAAACCACTCGACTGTATATGAGTCTGCTGCTAACTTATGCAGTACATACACAGCTCTGTGTGACTCTGCATATAACTTATGTAGGACATACACAAGTGTGTTTGACTTTGCCACTAACTCTAGCACTCTTAGAGTAAAATACACATGTGTGAACAATTGGCAATGCAACCAAAAATACTCAAGTGACTGTCTGTGGGTGCGGTGCTTACTGGGCCAAATTTCAGCCTGGGCATAGGAGGGTTAATTAGTATTATAATTCCCAAGCAGTATTCCATTGTAATGACTCATCCTTGATTTGCTACGTAATTTTAAGTACAATTAAAATCAACGACAACAATATCACAGAAAAAAAAAACTTACCCCCAACAACCAAACAAGCCATTACTAAGGCACAACTGTAATGCTTAGACTGATGTTTAGGACACACAAGATACTCACATGTACAAACCACCACAGATTTTCAAACTTATCCCCGGGAAAGGGCCCAACATCACCGAGCGGATGAGGGGGTCCATCGTAACGTGGAGGAGTAGTGTAATGGTCCAATGTCCGAGCCCACAGCCATGCCAACAGACTGATTGTAAGAAAGAGAAGAATGGTACACAAGCCAAGAACTCTGGCCATAGTCCTGTATTGAGTCTTGTAAACTAGCCGTGTCATACACAGTCTGTAGCTGCAGAGGTAGTGCGTTTGAAATTGGGGAAGAAACAAAAACAAAGAGTTAATTTCTGGTTTACAAGTATCCGAAAATTGAAAACTCAAATACACTTAATGCATTTGCAAGGCATTATGTTGGGAGCTCACCACATCCAGGACTGCTTAAAACACTACAGATGGTTAAGTACAGTGTACACTGTGAAGTGTAAGTACATGTACATTCAGGGGTCTGCTTTCTTTTGATGTTTTTTCAAGAAAATTCAGAGTGCAATTTAAAACAAAATTGCATCAGCTTTTTGTGCTCACAGACAGCTACAACTGTGTGTTGAATTGATATACCGGTGCATGTACAGCGTACATTAAATGATCTGGTGTACATATACATGTGTAAATGATCAATGAACATGTTCTCAGTAATGTATGGCACATTAAAACCCTCCTATACATGGAGGCCACCCCGATCAACTAAATTTTCAGTATGTTTTTCACCAACCTTTAGTACATACAAGCCTGCTGTCCTTCCCAAGTAATCTTACAAAATCAACTGTGTGCCACCCAAGGCCACTGTAAATGTTTGAACATATTAGTATGGCCTGCAATGTATCAATGGGAGACCACCTTACCCTGCAATCTCAGTGGTGCGACAGTGCACAGAAGGGTAACCATAGAGGCCACTGGCAACAGCTAATGGCTTGGAGTGGCCTGAATGGGTTGTTTCAAAAATTGCACTGCTTGTAGGAGGGTTAAGTGCGAATGTGATTATCTAACAATTGTCCAGTTTACCATAAACAAGATGAATATGGTACATACACCATGTCACCGTGACAAAACCAAGTGTCAAAATAACCTGTGACATACATGTACATGTACATAAGGCCGAGTAAAAAAAAAAAACATGTTTAGCGTCCGGGTTTCTGAAAAAAAGGAAGCGGCAGGGGCTTTTTATTTTTTATTTTCAAGATGGCCGCTATTCTTTTTTAAATTTCGAACAACCATTGGTTTTTCCACTGTTCAAACACACAATAATGAAAGAAACATGTTGGACAAGACATTGAACATGTTTACAGTGGTTTTATTAAATAGTTTGTTCAGTATTAAAAACCCTGTAGCTCACTTTCACAAGAATAAATTTAAAGTTGGAAAATAAAAATGCATTGAACTTGAGGTTCCATCCCGTGTTCTGTAGTGCTTTCTTTAAAAATTCAAAACATTTGACAAGTGCTAACAACATATCGGCAGCCGACCATGCAGCTAGCTGTCTACGTACATGTGGTTGTGAGAAATCACGTCATTTGTGGAACGTTAGACTTGAAATCAAGTCGATAATTAGCCGAGTTTAGTTGCCGCTAGCTTCAACAGCGTTCCGTGCTGGTATATACAGCGGCGCCTACAGACAAAACACGACTGTCTAACGATTTATCCCCGAGTCTAATGGAACGTGTGTATGCGCACTCTTGCATGAGCTCATACCGTCTGTTCCCTGACTTGGCAATGACGATAAAATGTACGTATCCGGTCCGGGAAACCAGACTAACGTTAGTAGTGGTATACTCCATGGTAGTACACAAGGCCAAGGATGGCTTGGCCACGCACGGCGGGAATAAACACATGAAACACAAGGATGGGGCCATGCAAAAATGTACGTACTTGGACTGGAGATTGCACAATTGCACGGTCGACTGGACTGACAGAATCTATAAATTAGAAGTTCTGACTTGCAAGTATTTTATTTTCCGATGGATCAGTTGACATTTTACGTTTTTTTAATCTCATTTTGAATTGGTAAAAAAATTTAAAAAATCCATGCGGCCCCCAAAAAGGAAGCAGGCGGGGACGCTAAACATGTATTTTTTTTACTTCGCCTAATGTATGGTGTAAAATGCCATCAGATAATGCCTCTTGAGTATACATTGCATGTAGTATGTATTCCTTCACAAGCTGCACATAATAATGTAAAATGTGACTCTGCATTTGTTGACCTTATCTATGTGGGGTGTTATTTTCAGTCACCGAGTTAATCTGAAACTAGCATTCTGATTCCATGCCCTGTTGATCGTGACAATCTGCCCCTTTAAAACAAAAGGGAACAATGGGTTCTCGGTTGGGGGTTATTGTTTGCATGTCCTTGGTTGTAAAAACGTGTATAAATCAAATGGGAGATGCCTTCAAAAGTTGAAGTCCAACAACAAAGGGAACATTAGGAAGTCCTTGGTTTACATCATAAACAAATATGATTGGGTGTGCATGTGTTTGCACATGTATGTGTATGTACTTCATTAGAATGAATTCTAAATGATTCAAAAAACTACATGTATAACATTTCAGTTTCATCCCCTTCAGTATAATTGTGATTTTGGTAACGTCGTTTGTCATACTGATTACTGTGACTTCCACCTTTAAATGTTTTTAAAATCCTCAAAAATACACATTTAGAGGCCTTATAAAACATGATATTTTCATTGTTTTAAAATATCATTCATCGAAATAGCGGATTCCAGTACAATTTATTTTCACTAAATTTTTGTATTTTTTAAAGGAAGTACATGTACTTCGTGAAAAATAATGCCAATATATAAGAACCACATTAACACAAATTGTACAGTGACAAAAAAATACTTAGTATTAAAATGGATATTTTGTATTCAGACAAACCACTTTACACCAAATTCAGACTTACAGAGGCAATCCATACGTAATACAGATATTCCCATCATTTACAATTGAGGAAGTAGCCGTTTCATGATAAGCAGCCAGAAGGTGTTTTCTATGCTGATGGCCTAACAATCAAGGATGGCTTTAGAAATGACATGTACAATACATTGTAAGCTATATTAATAATGAACCTGCACAATCAATACAAGGCACTTAACATAATAACCAAGGAGACATGTGGGAATGTGGCGTACATGCTCACATCTCTCATCTGCTGGTTCACCTTTTTTCTGCCTTTTAACAATTTCAAAGGAACCTGAATGTGAATAGCAAATGCCTTTTAGAAGCAGTGAATGATTTCGCTTGTCAGTGTATCGCATTGCAAACTGCTATATATTCACAATTTGCTGATGTAATCCATATTACAGATATTTGCTATTCAAAAATAACATTAAATACACACAAAATATTTCTGCCTGAAGATTTTGTTATGCAATAATTATTTTTTGATAATAATCGATCCCTGATTTAAGGGAAAGTATACCATAGGTTAACTTATGATCCATTTTTATTTTTGTCTTATTGCAACTTATTTGCTATGGACCATTCTTCATCTTTATTGATGTTTCCACCAGGTCCCTGAATTCAAGTTCAAAAAATTAAAAAAAATTAAAAAATAAATAAAAAAACTGCTTTCTAATGTGGCTCAATACATCATGTACAAGTTAACATGCGTAGTTAACTCAATATCTTTGGGGTGCTCACGACCCCAACATTGGGAATTTGATGGTCAATTTGTAATTTGTGTACATAGTTGATTTTCAAAGGGGGTGGGGGTATTTTATTGTTATTTTTATTTCTTTTTCAATATGAAATGGGAGTAACGTCCTCTCAGTCCCATTTTTTCCGTGGGATTAAGGAGACAATTGAAACTAACCTTGTCATGCACAAACGGCAACTAATCAATTAAATGAATTCCTCCTCACAAAAAAAAAAACACCAATGCAGGCCTCAAAATTAACGCTTTTATCAAATTAATGCTTTGGAAAGTCAAATATTTGGTAGAGACCTGAACATGTAATTTTCTTAAGTGGGTTCATGAGTGGTACAAACATCATTTCTTGTTGAAAAAAAAGTGACTAAATTTATGAAATTAGTAGAGAAGCCTCCACCATTGTGAGATTTCTTATCAGTATGTTAAGCGTAAGAAATTATGTGTATGAAAAAAATAATAAGATTATTATTACGAAGAATGGAAATTTTCCTAGTTGGTTCAAATACATGTAGTTAACGATTTGGAAAGACAAAGGAGTAACATGTACATTTTTACGGATAAACATTTCCTTTTACCCAGTTTAACAATAACATGAGGGGCAAAGAGTGGAGTTTGTCATGCAATGAGGATGGTGTTTGTAAAGACAGAATTGTGAGAGACATGTATCACACACAACATGCAGATACGATATTTGGAAACAAATTTTACACAAACTCAACATTCACTGTGAATGGGATACACAAGCTAAATACATGAAGTTGACAATAGACACCATCTTTACAGGTAATATTTGAGTTGGCTTTGAGCTGAATCAACTGCATTTACATCATGTACATTTTTGACACAGAAACAAATTTCATCGACCATTGACAAATAATGAAATGCACCTCTTGCGGTGTACACGGTATTAAATGCATTGTTGTGAATTTAAAAATGGGATGTCACTGCCTGCAAAGATGATAGATTTTGACAGTCAATATTGCAACATACATGTATGTATTACAAACAATTATCACAGGATGATGCATGCTATGTATACATGTATATTAGGTAATGTCAGAAGACTATTACCTACATATGTACATATGAAGTGTGCCAGTCGTGTACTAACCTATTCCATGTCATAGTCATAGTACTCCAAGAACAATGAATTTGGCCCATTCGTGATGTTTTGTTCCACAAACTGACATGCAAGGTCTCTAAAAGAAGCAGTGCAGTCTGGGAGACTTAACCGGTGTGTGAGTGAACTGTATCTCACATGCACACATTAGCATTATAAGTGCATTTCCCACACAAGATGGTTCGCCCGCGTCTAGTTTAAGATTGTGTATTTTCTAAGGAACTAGCTTCCTGTGTCAAGCGCCTAATCCCACGATGCCCTACCGCAGGCTGGTCAGGGTAGCAAAACTCATAACCATACTCATTGTACGTGCACCCATTTAGAGTACAATGCTGTGGTATGGATTACACACAGCAGGCTGGCACACTTCTTGTAGGTAATAGACTTCTGGTAAAATTGTACATGTCATGTACATGTCATGTACTACGACATTTACACACATGCCAGCATGTCTACATGAAATTTACATACACAATGATGACCATTCATAAACCATGCAGAATATGGACAGCATTAAATGCCATGTAGCAAAAATATTATGAATATTTATGAAACTGTACTACCTCTGCAACAAGCCATTTCTGGAATAACTTGTGTCCCCAGTGGTGTTTCCACTAAAATTGTTAACATCATTTCAAATGGATTTAGTTTCGCTGAAGGAATCGGTGTCACCACCTGGTACTCCCAAATGGTATACACCATGCAATCATAAAAGTACTAATAGATCATTGGATTGAGATTGCCTGGGTACCACTGGGGAACCCAGATGAAAAACATTCCCTTCTGCTTTAGTTTCCATTAACCCTCCTATGGTTTGACCTTTCAAAACCTTTCAAAATCTGCTTACGGGCCAAAATGGCTATCAATTATTATGAACCCTTTAAAACCCTCCAGAATTTGTTGCTACTGAACAACCACACCTTTCAATACCCTTTGAAAGGTATTGAAACATTTCAACACTAGTTTGTTCAGAGAGTTGTTACACCTTTCAAAACCTTTCATAGGTCCCTTTTGTCAGACAGTTTTCTCACCTTTCAAAACCCTTCAGTACAGCAAACTTGAAAGGTTTTGAAAGGTCTGACAATTCTATGGCAACTGCACTGTATATAGGAGGGTTAACCTATTTAAATGAGCATTACTGTAAATGCCAGAATCATTATTGCATGCAGTGGTAGAGACAAATTATCATCATGCGAAGATTGAGGGACATTATTGTCACGATCAGAGCAGACTTTCAACAGGGCATGGAATCAGTGTCCTAGTTTAAGATGAACACAGTGACTGAAAATTACTGTCAAATATGCAGTCAGCAACAGTAATAATAATGACCTTATCATGTGGGTATTATTTTCAGTCGCTGAATTATTTAATCTAAAACTGGCACTCCGATTGTATGCCCTGACGATATTGTCCCTATAAAGGTACATACATTTACAGTCTAGTTCAAGTACAGAGAAACAAATGAATTATACTTACACTCTGTTAATATTAAAGTAGTACAGGTACTACTGCTGACAGAAATATATGTAACAAATAAATTGTTATTGCTCATGCATACAAAAAAAATGAGTGCTCAGATGTGTACATTTTATTTTAAAGCCCCATACACACTATAATTAGTAATCTCAATAAACATGAATAATCACATCTACAGACCATTACATTCATCATGTTGATCACATGGCCCACATCTCAAAAATTTGTCAAAAGTGGTAGGCAAAATGGCGGCATGATCTTTGTCATTGTTGATCTAACTTCAATGTTAGATTGTCAGTTTTCAGCCAGCAACGCTTGTTCTTTTAAACAATTTTGCCCAGCACATTTCACCTAAATATCCCTACATATACAGTAGTCTGTTTTTTTATACGTATAATTTTGTCCCATGGAAAAGATGGCAGATTGAACAGGCCAATTTGCTTCTGAGTCCGAGTATATATGCTCGAGTCCAGGTCTGAGTCTCAATGGTCGAGTCTGAGTTATTGTATTATGAGTCCGAGTTACACCACAGTACCATCAAACTTGTGTGAACTGTTCTTGTGCACACCTGCAAATCACCAAGAATGCACTGCTTCGATCCTTTGTCTGTCTTTGGAATACAATGTTATGAATGGCCTTAATCCATAGTTCTTGGGGAACAATAACATGGACGACGTTACTACATGACTTGCACGCTTCCTGTAGGTAAAAACTAATTACTACTTTATTACTAGACTTCTGATCATCTATAGTTTAGATATCCGAAACTAAACCTCATAAAGACATTCACTTTAAAGGGGCAGTATTGTCACTATCAGAGGAGACTTTCGACAGGGCATGGAACTGGTGTCCTAAGCCGTGTTCGCACTGGACTTTTTTTGGGGAAGGTTTTACCGAGACGATGGTAAAATGAAAAATGGTCAAATGTAACCTCTGTCCGCACTTGGACTTTCGACACGGGAAAATTTTACCGAGACCGTGGTAGAAGTAACCGAGCTGTCAGTATAATGACTCATGAGGGCGCTTTGCGTGACCTTTCTACATTGAAATGATTGACCCAACAACGCACAGAAAACTTGCTACACATGCACATGCATTAAATGCGCCAGGCCCGCCCCCACCGCGCGGTGAAACAATGCAAAGCGCATGCGCGGTGTCCCTGTGTAGCACGACCTTGCGCTCGGGCCGGATGCGCTTTCCTGAGCCGCTTACCGACTCGCACTGTCCGCACTGGACTTATCGTCTCGGGAAAAGTTACCTGGTTAGTTTTCCTGGGCAGCAGTTGGCCAGTAGAAGTAACCGCTGGACTCAGGAAAAGTAACTGAGAGGAAAATGTCCCAGGCTGTCCGCACTGGACTTAAAATGGGAAAAGTGCCCATCGTCTCGGTAAGTTTTACCAAAAAAAGTCCAGTGCGAACACGGCTCTAGCTTAAGATGAACACAGTGCCTGAAAATTACTGGCTCATTTATACGGCAGCAACGGTAATATGACCTTAAGATCATGTGGTGTATTATTTTCAGTCACGAGTTAACCCCAACTCCCTAGGCCCGTTTGCTTACACATAACTTGAATCCTCCAAAATCCTTCAGCAGTAAAGCAAACACATGACATGTATGCACACATGTGTTTCTAATCTGTGATACATGTACATGGCCAGGGACACTCCCTGCATGCATGGAGCAATAAACAGTGTCCACTGACCCAAGCACTGACCTTGCAATCACTACAAGAAACATGGATGTACATATACCATGGAAAGGCAAGTATGCCTAATAACCTCAATCCTCCAAAATCCTTCACTTTAGCAAAGAGGATTTTGGAGGATTTGGGAGGATTTGGGAAGGTTAGGGCCAATCTAAAACTATCACTCCGATTCCATGCCCTGCTGATCGTGATGATACTGTCCCTTTAAGAGGCAATTAATATTTAAGAGAAGGTAAACCATTGGTTTTGTCTTTGAATCAATATATAGATATTTAAACAAACAACCTGGAAGGTTTCAGTTCAAAGTCTAAATCATGAGAAAGGTGTAAAAAAGCAATTCACAATTTGTACAGAAAACTCCTTTGTGTAAATGTGCAATTTGTGTGTGTGTGTGTGTGTGTGTGTGTGTGTTCGAGCACTGGCCGCGTTATGGGGGCAGAGAACAAAAGAGGGATCCGGAATTACTTAGCTGTGGGGACATTTTGTGTGTCCCCACAACGTTTTTAATCCCCAAAATCCTTTGTATTTTGTCCCCACAACGCCCCGTGCGGGAATGTGTGTGTGTGCGTGTGTGAGCGCATTCAAACCGGGGACATATAACAAAAGGGACAATGGTCCCCGGTTGCTCTCACAATGGAGAACAATATGTCCCCGCTTTTTTGGACAAAGGAATTTGACAAAGGATGTCCCCGATTGCAGGTGTTTACACACGTGTGTGTGTGTGTGTGTGTGTACGTGTTTATGGTGTAAACCGAGGACATATAACAAAAGGGAACAATATGTCCTCGGTTTGCGCAAGTGTCCTCGGTATGTAAACGTGTACAAATCTAATGGTAGAAGCCTCAAAAAGTTAAAGTCCAACAACAAAGGGAACAAAAGAGGGGAACAATAGGGTGTCAAACGGTGTCCTCAGTTTACACCATACACAAGACTGTGTGAACGTACACACCATTCGTTGTGGGGTCCAAAACACAATAGAACAATTGGACCCCACAAGGTAACTATAGAAAATCTTGTACCCCACAGGAGAATTATAAGGAAAAGGGATAATAGAACGAACAAAGGAATACCCCACAAATCAATGTGCGTGAGGGTGTGTGTGTGTGTGTGTGTGTGTGTGTGTGTGTGTATTTTCTCTGTAATTAAAGCACTTCCAAAGGTCAAAATTACATGTACCACAAGCCCATTAGCCCAAGGCTAGTGGATTAACAGATGTGAGAATGACCATGACCACCATCTGCTAGGTTTGATAGTCCGTGAACTAGCAGCATACAAAAATAAGAAACACATCAGCACAATGCAAACAATGAGTTTTACTGGCAGTTCATTGGCATGGTAGAGAATAATTCATGGTATATACTCATTAGAGTGAGTGTGTAAACTGTTGAATTAATTTGAAAGTTCTGTTTTGAGACATTAAACCTAAACATGAACTTAAAACAAGAATTGCTTTCTTTGTTTTATATAATTCACGCTGTTTTCATTGTTGTTTATTTACCTTTTAAAGGGCTACTAAAATCTAAGGAGGATAGTTCTTACTGGTCCTACTACTACACTAGCAACGATAACATTCCGACTTCAGATGGAATAATTTTCAGGATGATCGATACCTTTACCAACTTGACATCAAGTTTGCTGTTTTTAATAACAAATTTGGTAATTTGTAATAAACCCTTTCACCTTAATATGCGCCATGTCATTGCCGTCTGTGACCCGGCACTCGAACTTCACGCACTCCAGACACGTACGTGAAGTTCGAATGCCTGGTCGCAGACAGTAACGAGTGTTCGAAATAAACAATTTTGCCCCATCAAAAACATGGCACGTATTACCGTGAAAGGATTTATTAGGTAATTACCAACAAAATGAGCAATATTGTACCTTTTATGTTAATATAATTCAATTAATATTTGTAGGCCCAACAATAATCATCAAAATTCATTAAATGTACTGTTCACTAGTCCAATGATGTTGGGTAAAGACACCACCGAGTGTAGCCCCATTCTAGGGCCAATACACTGGACTCCCTCCGTATCCTTGGCCCTAGTTAGGCAGTTTCATGAAAATTTGAAGTTGCTTCAATTCTTTTAAATGTCATATCACTGGATAGAGCAAAAAATTAGAAAGAAAATGAGGGGTCAATGGTCATGATAGGTTAACCCTGTGCAAAGTTACGATTTTTTGTTGATTTAAATATTTGGTCATTTTGGAGGCCAGTTTCATTTGAAAAGTTGTGACCGCATTTGCCTGCAACGTATCCTTGTAGTACTATTGTCTATATAGCATGTACCCCTTTTATAACAAAAAAATCTCATTGAATACCAAAATCCACCCGTGCGTGACACCCCGATTAAGCGTGCGTGACACCCCGATTCACCGAGTCAAATCGCCGATAGAGGTGATTTTTTTTTTAATTTGCTGTCGGATCATTTTCCGCGAGTTGCACTGTTTTTCCACCAACGTTACAGTTGGCACCACGATACGGTGTATCCTTTTTTCGTGGTTTCAAGTTTCGTGAAGACCATCCAATACCTCTAAATTGATGATGAATTTCCGTCATGCACAATGATGAAAAACGGGTCGTAAACACGGCGATATTTCTAACGTCCGAGGTCGGATATTTTGCATTGAAACGAAGCAAAATTTATGAATGAATCTAAGATGGCATCTACAGATTAACGATTAATCCGCACAGCGACAACGCGAGCTGCGACAACATATAAACAGCTAGCCAGGGGGAACGTTTTCGCGAGAACCCGGATGTGAGTGAGTCGGTCACAATCGCGATGTCTAAAGTTAGCTTTTGAAGTGCGCCGCCAGCGGCGGCTTGCGTGAATCTGCCTACCCTAGTGCCACATGTACAAAAATGGAGCGATTTTTCAACTTTTGATTTACTAATTATTATGATCTAAAATTTTGTGATTAGGTAAGCTTGCCCAAGCAGACACTTTGGGCATAAAAAGTTTACTATTGTGAAATCGGTAATTTTGGTGAAATTTAATTTTTTTTATTATTAGGCCTATTTTTATTTTTTTTCAAAAATGTTTCAAAAATTTCATGAAGGTGAGATATCCCAGAATAATGGATTTTATGCCAAAAGTGTCTGCTTGGGCAAGATTACCTAACGTTAATTACTAAGTTTTAGGTTGTAACTTTAGTTAATAATTAATTAGCAGATCAAAAGTTGGAGAGAAAAAAACAATCGCTCCATGTTTGTACATGTGGGGCTAGGGCCAAGGATACGGAGGGAGTCAAGTGTATTGGCTAATCTAATCTGATCATGGCTGGCCAGTGCATGCACAGTAGTACTAGTAGAAAGTATAGCTAGCTTATCATCAGCTGGCGGCTGCAGAATGACAATCGGAACGACCAGCTGACGTACAGAACAATGAGTTTTTGTCAACATTGATCATTTTGATCATGCAGTCTGCTGCAGAAGGCATCTATTTTCCCATAAAATAACATTTTGTATGAATCAAAATACATAACTGCTCACCTTTTAACGATTCTCTGGTAGAAATTATGGAAATAATTACTAATACTAACGTTAGTGAAGTTACCGCAACATACACTGTACATATAACATTGGCATGGCATTCATGTATGCATTCTGCATCAAACTGTTCGTAAATGCTGCGCTCGTATCATATCATAGTCATACTACTACTAGATCAGCTGCTGTTTGGTTTCGAAACCGAATCTGAATTTCGAGATCGACAAAAGCGAATACAAGAAATCGATTATTGGCCACGGTCGGCAAAGTTGCGTCATACGCGCGCATAATGTATGCCTACGTACACGTGTTTTTCAAGTTGTGGCTCAAAGACAAGAATAACTCGCTGTGCAATTACATAGGCTACAGTTAGTAAGATTCCAATCTTTTTCAAAACATATATCACGATCACCTATAACAGTAAACGATTTCCTCAGAAATATAAGCCGAATTAGGAAATACTTGAATAAAAGTGCTGCTGAACAAATTATACATGCATTTGTCACATCACGGCTCGATAACGGGAATGCTCTCCTTTACGGTCTTCCGCAGAATCAAATATCTCGTCTTCAGCACATACAAAACACAGCAGCTCGTGTTGTGACTTTGTCCAGAAAGTCATGCCATATCACGCCAATCTTGAAAGAACTGCACTGGCTTCCTGTTTCACAGAGAATTGTTTTTAAACTTATGCTAATTGTTCACAAATCTGTTAATAATATTGCTCCAATTTATATTTCTGAACTACTTAAAGTCTACACTCCATCACGCAATTTGCGCTCCAGCAACATGTCACTCCTCAAGGAACCAACTTCAAAACGGAACTGGGGTGATAGGTCGTTTTCTGTCGCAGCTCCGAGACTCTGGAATCATCTTCCAACTAAACTCAAATCTTGTCATAGTATAACCAGATTCAAGTCGATGCTTAAAACTCATCTTATGTCACAACTCTTCAAAGATGATGTATATTTGTAATTGCATTGTAGGTACATGTATCTCGGTCATAATTTGTTTTCCCTATGCTATCATTGTATATTGTTTGTATTAATGTTTTTTCTTTGTTTCCGCGCCTTGAGCGCCCAGCAGGGTGGATATGTGCGCGCTAAAAATCTTTATTATTATTATTATTATTATTATTATAATTCTAAAAATACAAAGTGCAATGGGTTTTTGTAGGTAAGAAGAAATAATTTTAAAATACTCCATATGTGAAGGAGATGGGGCTTATGTTTAAATGCGTCACACTTACCATCCGGTATCGTGAGAATTGTGTTTTAAAATAAATAATTGTAGTAATAATAATAATGTTCCATTCTTATATAGCGCATTTCACATAATGTCCCAATGCGCTTTACATTATTACCCCTGGTCACTGGGCCAATATCATTCCTATAATCTTTCTCAGCTCCCTGGGGAGTATACAGCCAATGTGCAACCTTTTGGCGCTACAGGGCTAATCAAACACAATAACCATCTCTACCCTCACAGGTACCCATTTATACACCTGGGTGAAGAAAAGCAATTACAGTAAAGTGTCTTGCTCAAGGACACAAAGTACCACTGTCGCCGCCAGGTTTCGAACCCACATTCTGATGACACAGCCATCAGAACTTGAGTCCAATGCACTTAACCGCTCGGCCATGGCACCCCGTGTGGCCTTATGTTTCGAACCATTTTTATCAAAGGCGCGAAAATATATCAATTAAGGTTAAAATTCACAGTGTTCTTGTCCAGTAAAAGATAAAGTGAATTTTCCACTGTCAGCGTAGTTGTTGGAACAAGTTTTTGCCAAAAAGTGTCGAATTGAAATGGGAGGTGGGCCGAGGGTTGAAAAGTCTTTCTCAAAATGCAATATATCGAAATATATACCGCAAGACGGCAAAAATAATTGTTTCGTGGTCAAAAAGTGTCATTTCAAGTTTGTTAATTAGCTTGTTTACGTTTTAGCAAATATTTATATCATGCACTGATACATCGTCTTGTTTCACGCACTGACTACGCCGCACCCATGCATTTTGAGAAGGTTCAGAGCACCGAGTAGTAAACACTAAACAGAATACAACACATACCGAACTTACTGGACCACGCACTCTCGAGCAGTTTGAGTGATGATTTTGCACCGGTGTACACGTACGCGATACCACCTAAGTCTATTACCTATACATGTGGACTTGTAGATAATATTTCTTTCTTTCCACAATTATTTTTCACAACACTTAATTAATATTTTCCGCGCCGCCTGGCTGTTTCCCGTCAATTCATTAAAAATAAGTAAAACTGTTGAAAAGACAAATAACCTGATGGCTATCCACGCATGACGCAGTATAGTTAGATACAATGCCTAACAGGTCCTATTTCTAAGACCTAAATGAATTCCGTACAAAAACTTCTATGCTAGTTGAAAAATATATTCAATAATTGGGATTTAACATTTAAATCTTGCCGTTTTATAATATTAAACGAAATACATTTTCAAAAGAAATGTTCATTTGTGGCGTCATTGTTTTCAATTAGTGACGCTCACCGCTCATTGTAAATAGTCAAAGCTCAATGTCCTGAGCACGTGCCGTGTTGCAAATATAAGAAAGCACTTTTCACACGTACGGCGCGGCGCAATATTGTGTACGGTGTTTACTCAAAAATTCAAAAAATGAAAAACTGGATCCGCCCCTAGTGTGGTTAGCGAAGTTACCACTGATAAGTGGAAGTTCAAGTTATCCTCTCCAGAGTCGATTCCTGCAATAATCGACAGCATCGATATATTAACTATTATAACAAAACTAACCATGCTGATTATGGTATGCCAACAGAGTAATCATTTCATTTTTGCTGTCAGTATTATAGTGAATGAGTCGGCGCGGTGTGTTGTTCCGCGATTTCCATAGTATAAACATGAAATCATCGAACTTAAATTAAATCGTCAAATTAAAAAAATATTAGGTCTAATAATGAATATATCAACATTCATGAGCCAAGTGAACAATTTTTTTACATACAATTGAATGGCGGCATGGACCGATTCAAACTGAGTGTAGTGACAAGGCCGTTGCTATATCAGCATAGGGACGGACGACGTCGTACATATTACTAATAATAAATCGATATATTTACGTCTATGGAATTGAGCTCAAATGACATGATATTCGAAAGAAATCATCTGTAATATATTAGGTATCAGATACCAAGTGAACAAATTGTGAAGATCCACGCAATTTATTTTAGTAGCTTTCAAAGTCGCGCCGTGATCCCTCCACTCCGGCCGATGGCGGCGCTCTCAGTGAGACTCAACTCAGTATGAAAGAGAAATGTCTTTCTTTCTTTGTATATGTATACAAAGCAGGCATGATACTATAAATAAAAATAATCTTAAGATTTGGTTTTCTTAGAAAGATTTAAAATGGTTTTTCGCTCCTTATTTTGAACGGTAGCCACTGTGAAGTTACATGAATAGTTGTATATGCCTATATCAAGCTTTCACTGGTTTTGACTGATGCTGGATTCAAACCTGAAATCTCTCAAAAACCTTATAAGTGGGAGTCCATTCCTCTTCCTAGGTAGGTCAGTTTGCTGAGCCTTATGGAATTGAGCCCCATGTCACTATGTTTGCCGGCGCCTGCTCTGAACAAAAGCACTGTAGGGTAGTCCTTTCATGAAAAAAAACGAACATGTAGGCCTATGGTGATTGGTGAGAGTGGCAGAAGGTTCCGGGCGCATGCTGCGAACCCCCCCCCCCCCCCAGTCATTCCCAGCCAATTTACAAATAGACTAACGATCTGAGGCGCGAAACCGGGTTGATATCATTTTTTTCTTAAGTTACGGTGAAACAAGCTTTATAATTTTTGAGGGAGCTGGGCCAGTGGAGTTTTGAAGAACTCTTCATCCGTCAATGATTAGGCTTAAAGCAATAGCCTACAATCAGGGCAAAATTCGTTTGGGACACCCCCTTATCAGTATCCCAAAAGTGTTATCCATGATCATTAACTCACTCTGCCGCTTCAAGGTTCAGAGTTTCCACTATTGTTTTACTTATGACTGAATTGGCGCGCCATAAACCAGAAAACAATTCTTCAATTCTTGTTTGCGCGCGGTAACCATCTCACCTTGTATTGCTGGATGCTGAAATCCTGATTGGAAACAGACCAAATATATTTAATTGGAAATGACTTCATCGCCGTGTGATGTGATTTATTGACGTGCGACGGTAACATTTATTTCATCATGGAATCACAAACAACTAGCGCTACTGCTAATCTTCTTAAGGAGGAACATCCGGTATAGTTTTTTAGTTTAATAGAATTCTGTTTGTGTGATTTTTCGCTGAACCTAACACCGGCACTACGCCCTTTTGCCTTTGCCACTTTTCTTACGCATGCCAGTCAACTCGCCCCTTACAAACTCGCCCCGACAAAGTTGCTCCTCACAAAGTATAGAATCCTATAATATATAACCTCTCCTGAGTATAGAGTGCTTCTAGATAGGAAAGAATGTTGAACCCAACTGCCACTTGTCCACAATGTCAAAGCATGTGTTTTTAGCAGACGACAAAATCAGTCCGGGAAAACTCCAAATACGGCAACGTTGCTATATACGGCAACCTTGAGTTGCTGAATACGGCAACGTTTCATTATACGGCAACGTTAAGGTTGCCGTATACGGCAACTCTTTCATTCAAACGCAAAAAGGGAAACGAAATATGCAAAATTGGAATAGTGAAAACCATAAAAATATGTTCTTTGGTTCCTTACCCAAATTCCTATCTGCGCACATCAAAAAGTTATCTGTGCATTTTCTTGCAAATGACCGTTTAAAACCAACACTCTAGCCCATCCGACGATTAACGCGTGACTCCATTTTTGACGTGCAAGAATACATCCTCAATCAAGATTATTATTTTACGCATGGTTCATGAAACAAAACTTTAAACATGGTTGTTGTTCTCAAAAATATAATAATTAAAATTAAACAAATAACATTATTAATGTTAATATGACTGAGTAAACACCTTTTTTTTTTATTGTATTTTAAATATACACTACATTGGAAATTATCAATGTCTTTCTTCGCGGGAAAAGCTCTGGAAGCACGGGAAACTAAAATCGACAACATTTATACAAACAAAACTCAATTATTGGATAAAAATAGAAGTAAAAGAAGACATATTTTGCATTTATACATTGTGATTAAAGCCAGCACCTTTTGACAATGATAAATAGCCTTGATTGAAGCTGACGTTGAAAGTGAGAAAGGACGGCGAAAACACAAGACATGTACCAAGAAATTATTGAGAAACCTAACCATCGCCGTTCTCGTTTAAACGAAGCCGCAGCATTGATCTTGCCGTTTAAAAACTTGTACCTTAGGGACTAATGTCCGATAATGTAATTTCATGTGCCTTTGGGCTTTTTAACGCTTTTTATGTGATGGGGGGGGGGGGGGGGCTGTCGGGTATAGCCAATTAAAAAAAGGTATATACTGTATATAGTGATAATTAAAGTTTTAAACCTTTGAAATACGAAAGCAAAGGAGCTTGAAATGTAAAGTGACATTAAGTATTGAACCTACTTGGGAGTGGTGAGAAAGGCTTTGGCCGAAGACCTGGAGAATCACATCACTCTTCACTTGGCCCGTCCTAGTGACCCGATCATTATATTAGGCTGAAGAAGTTGTGGCAGCACCACTTTCAAAATTCAATAAAGGGAAGGTACAAAAACACCAGTAACTTTACAAAGAATCTAATTGAACATTACGAAAGTCATCCACCAAAATATTACTTCCGAGTTGAATTCTGCAAATTCCATTGTCAGTTCACTTCAAGCAGACAAGTACAATAGTACACTTCTCCATTTATCCTATCAGCCGACAATGATGGCAGCGCAAATTTAAAAACAATATTTCATTTTTATCAAAGTTGTACCTTCCCTTTATCAAAGATTGTGTTCCAGCCCTGTATACATTTTAAAGTTGGTTTCAGTTTTAACAGTTATAAGTTATAACTTTCATAAACAAAATACACAGTAATTAAACAACATTAACAAATGATATTTTTCTTAATTTGATTTATTTAAATCTTTCTTTGTAATGACAACAAATTTATAATTTACTAAATATTTATTTTTAATAAGTACTTGATTGCAATCACAGCTTGGTAAATAATGAGTCAAATTCAAAAGCAATATTTATTTTGATAAATATTAATATTTATTTAAATTTATAATTTACTAAATATTTATTTTACTAAGTACGTGATTGCAATCGCAATTTAGTAAATGAATCAAATTCAAAAGCAATATTTATTAAAATGGAGAAATTATTTCAATTTTTACAGAAGATCTTTGTGATTATACAAAAATTACTAGTCCTTGTTTTTACAATGCGCCTAAATAAAACAATTACAAAACATTCGCTCTGTCAATACCTTACTTATAAAAATTGCTTTGTATAATTAGCATGTGAACAAATTACTGGAATAATTGAAAATTTTTCTGAAATTCAATATTTGACAATCTTGCCTACAGAGTGCTGTATGTGTTGAATTTTATTCTAACTTGATTTGAACCAATGCACAAAAACAAATATAAAATAAATGGTCTCGTATTTTTTTTTATTATAAGAGGTCCATATTTTCATTAATACAGTTGTTCAATTTATAAGACCATGCTCTTCTGCCAAGTAGATTGCTTACACTGCTGGTAACCAAGCAATCAAGACACCAGCCCCTCTCCCCAATCCACCAATTACACACATATTTCTACTGCCGCACCCTACTGGTCACACCCCGCCCCATCCCCACCCATCCCCACCCCATCCCCACCCCATCCCCACCCCATCCCCACCCCATCCCCACCCATCCCCACCCATCCCCAATCCCCAATCCCCAATCCCCAATCCCCAATCCCCACCCCACTATACCACACATTCCAAATGACCCTATCCACATTGATTTGAACAATGATTAAGATGTTTAATTAAAGACACAAAACAATAAAAACATCGGTTATTCAGTAGTTTTCTATAAATTTAAGCCCCTTGGCTGTATTTCGCGTTTACACACCGGAAGTTGCATTATTCGGCAACTGGTTGCCGTATACAGCAACGTTGCCGTATTTGGAGTTTTCCCGGACTGAAATAGCCAACATCTAGCCCCATTCTAACGTTAGGCCCTCCTAAATACATGTAACAGTGTTAGGGCCAAGGGCCGATACACTGGACTCCCTCTGTACCCTTGACCTTGGCCCTAGGGGTAGAATGTCATATCCGACCGCCACTTTTTCTCATTCAATATAACCAGTAATGTAATCTTACCTACCCAGTAAGGTGGAGAACATATGTATGATGATGGACATATACTTCAAATTATTCCATGATATTTATTTCATGAAAAACCAGGCATTTTTGGTATACGATGACTTCCTCAGTCATGTTAGTCTGATCTTGTCAACTCCCCCATTAGTGACCAACATGATCATTGTACATACGCAGTGGCAACTATAATAGGATCCTTTTATTTTATGAAGGGGAGGATTTTTTTAGAAGGGAAATACAGTCCGAAAACCATCATAAAAGTGGATTTTAAAGATAGTTTTCGATTTCTGTACTACCAAAAATCAATAAAATCATTTTCAACTGGTTAGTGGTTCAAAAAAAAAAATCCAATAAAACCCTTAACCCTCCTACTTTTGGTACCTTTTTCATACAAGTTCATGCACCATTTGAAACCATTCGCTTTTGTGGTTTTGAATGGTGAAATAACTGTACAGTATTGATTTCCCTAAATGGTTTTGAATGGTAGGTCAGCTAATACAAAACCTTGTTTGGATCTTTCCAAATGGTAGTACAGCTAATACAAAACCTTGTTTGGATACTTCCAAATGGTAGTATAGCTAATACTAGGCATGCCACACTATTTTTTAAAGTTATCCCCATGTCTTTGAAATTAAGCTCATATTGTGCAGCTTGATGAAACAAACAAGGAACTGAAAGAATTTTTGAAATCGCACATTCGGTTCTCTCATAATGCCCAAAAAAACTATGTCGTATTTCGTAAATACAAGTTACATATGTCTAAATAATCTTTGATATGTGTATTTTTATAATATAACTTCGAATTTTTATAATTTACCGTATTTTAGGAAATATCGGGTTGACTTACCTAAATGCCGTTTGCCACTTCTGGTCGCCATTTCGAAAAATTTCGAAGGCAAAGGCAGCTTGCCCTGGGTTTCCCCTGTACTAAAAATAGCTTCCCAGGTCTGTACGTCATCGGCATCGTATTGGAATCGTCCATTTTTTAGAAAATATAGGGGGGAGCTTTCGCGAAAAAGCAGCCTCAGGCGATTTATACTGTGCTTTCCCGACATGGCGCTGCGACATGCCGTTTGAGAACTGCCGTAAAACGCTTATTTTTTGTTCATTTTTCAAGATGAATATATCATAGCACAGGGGAAAACTATGAACTTTTTTCTATGTACTTATTTTTTTCTTTGGATCATATTTCCACGAGAATGAATTTTACAAATTCACCCCTCATTTTGACATCGCGATCAAAACATCAACAACTCACGCATATGCCCGGTCGGCTGAATCGTTTGTGTGCACGAGTGACCTGCCTACTAATACAAAACCTTGTTTGGATCTTTCCAAATGGTAGTACAGCTAATACAAAACCTTGTTTGGATACTTCTAAGTGGTGAATCAATGGACCCTCTATGCATTTGAATGGATTTGAATGGTAGTAAAGCTTGCTACCAACACTGTTCAAATGGTATCACCATGTGTGTACAAAACCAATGGGCATTTTTGAAAGTGGAAATTTTGAATGGTTTCAAATGGTCTATCAGTAGGAGGGTTAAAAAGTGGTGGTCGGATACGACATTATTTCCGGCCCTAGCCCCACATAATTGTTACAATCTAAAATTTTGTGATTAGGTAAGCTCTGCCCAAGCAGACACTTTTAGCATGAAGTTTGCTTTTGTGAGATCAATAATTTTGGTGAAATTTCAATATTATTATATATATATTTTTTTTTTCAAAAATGTTTAGAAAATTTTATGAAACTGAGATATCCCAGAATAACGGATTTTATGCCAAAAGTGTCTGCTTGGGCAAGGTTACCTAATTACTAAGTTTTAAAGAAAAATCACTCCTTTTTTGTACATGTGGGGCTAGGGCCAAGGATACGGAGGGAGTCCAGTGTATTGGCCCTAGAATGGGGCTACACAACATCTCACTGGATGTGCATACATTCATTGCTCAAAATCTCCAAAAATATCATTTCCAATCCTCACATTTTCTTCTCCTTAAGTGTGTCCTCTATCATCTTTTAAATGAAAATCTGTGATATTTGGTCATATACTACTCAAAACAATTTAGGGAACACCGGATTTTTAACATCAAATAGGTTTGAAATGTTCCATGAACCGGGATTTTCATTTGCAACCCCCTCTCTCTTTCAGTAGTCATGTCATGAAATGTGTAATCACTACATGCATCCTTTATCATCTGTTTCATTGTGCAGTTGTTTCTCATCAATTCTGTGAAACATTGTGTTTATCTGAAATAAATGATCTTGCTTTAACTGAGATTATTCCGGTGTTCATTAAATTGTTTTGAGTAGTATATTTAGACAGAAAAGTGGCAGTTGTATTCTACATTCTTTCCCACATAGATATGTCAGTGTAAGACAAATTTAATTTGTACAATATCCATACACAAGAATTTTAAAGTATCTATTTGATTGACCGTCCAGGCACAGACACCACCGGCAGCGGATGTTGGTAATGTCTCCTTGGGCATCAAGAAGCCAAGACGAGTGATTCACTTCAGTGATGGTGTGTTGGAGGAGTACAGCTCGGATGAGGAGGACAGTGCCAAGAAAGCCAATGCAAAACCACCAGTTAACCCTGTAAGTTGTCATGTACATGGTTTAAGTGGAGTGTACACCTTTGGTAATTACCCGATTCCAAAATTTCTGAATTTTTAACCCTCCTACTGTTTGACCATTTGAAATTATTCAAAATTTCCACTTACCAAAATGGCCATTGGTTTTGTACACACATAGTGATACCATTTGAAAAGTGTTGGTAGCAAGCTTTACTACCATTCAAATCCATTCAAATGGTTATTGAATGGTGGATACACTTACACCTTGGTGTGTTTCCATAGCCGAATGGTTTCAAATGGTGAATGTACTACAAGTGGCTTATAAATCATTCAAATGGTTTTGAATGGTGGATACACTACACCTTGGTGTGTTTCACAAAACGAATGGTTTCAAATGGTGCACCAACTTGTCTGAAAAAGGCCCTAGAAGTAGAAGGGTTTAATCTAAAAACTTACTAGAAGTTGGTGATGATACCCAACATGCTGTCATTTTTTCTTTAAAGAAAACTTGAATCACTACAAATTTGAAAAGGATCACAGCCATTGGAATACATACAGACAAATGTGAATGCATTTTCACAATCTTCTTGTGAGTGACACATCCCCATTTATTCTGATAAAGTATGGATGCATTCGTAGATATTTTACCAGTTCCTTTGAAGGAAAGGTATGACATTGGTATTTGGTAACATACAAACATTTTAACCCTCAAGTTTTCAAGAAATGTATCATAAAAATAACCTGTGAAAGGTACTTTTGTCATACCAAGTGAGGTTTTAGATAATTTGTTGATTTGAATGACCAGTATTGTACCATCCCTTTCAACAAGTTTTGGCAAATTCTGTTGCTGACAAAACACTGATATTCAAAAGATTTCATAATCTGTATCTTTTGATTTCTCTTTTTTGTTTTATAGAAAACTTTGAGCTGGATTCCATACCTATGGTATTATGTTGTAGTAGCCACCACAAAGACATTAGGGGGTGAGTAATAAGTAAATAAATAACTTTTCAGCAGACCTACCCAGTAGTCTTGAACACCAAGTAAACCAATCCAAATAAGTTTCATTATTTTGGGAAACTGGTCCCTTTAAAAGGCAGGCCCAGAATTTCATTCCTGAAAGTACAAGGCAATTTCATTTTTTTTTAAATCCAAATGTTTTGTGGGAAAAACCGTAATTAACAGTGGCTGTCAATTTTGTTGTGTGAAATCATTTTTATGTTATATGTATGTAGGATCAGTCAAGCAGACACAAGTATGGATGAACATACAACACAAGTGGACAAAAAACAGCAAGACAAACAGACAGACTGGAGACGGAAAGGGGCAGGCATGTTATAAAAGCCATAAAAACCATTTGGTGGACGAGCTGACTACATTTGCGACTTCAAAGGCATTTTTACACCTTAGTGTAATGGTGTTTGGATATTTTTCAAGAGCTTGAAAGCAGAAAAAGAAAAAAAAAATAAAATAAAATAAAATAAAATATAAAAAAATATAAAAAAAATTAAATTTAAATAAATTCAAAAATTCAAGAAACATTTCCAAAAGAATTGGACATGAAGGGTATTAGTGCAGAATTGCAGACACATTTTCATATGTTTTGTGCTTGTAAAAGTTGATTATTCTTTTTCGTTTCTGAAGTATGAGTTTTGTTGACTTGTTTCAGCTTGTGATTTCGTGGGAGAGAAGTTGGCCTACTTCTTTGGGATCACCTCACCTAAGTATCAGTATGCAATCAATGAATACAACAGATTAGAACAGGAGGTAAGTGTCTGGCTGGCAGGATGATTTGGGTGGCTGGCTTGCTGACTGTCTGTTCTGGTTAATGGCAGGCTGACTGGATATATGCTGGTTGACTGGCTGGCTGACTGGCTGGCTGGCTGACTGGCTGGCATGCTACCTGGTTGGTTTGCTGGCTGTCTGTTCTGGTTAATGGCTGGCTGGCTGGCTGGCTGGCTGGCTGGCTGGCTGGCTGGCTGGCTGGCTGGCTGGCTGGCTGGCTGGCTGGCTGGCTGGCTGGCTGGCTGGCTGGCTGGCTGGCTGGCTGGCTGGCTGGCTGGCTGGCTGGCTGGCTGGCTGGCTGGCTGGCTGGCTGGCTGGCTGGCTGGCTGGCTGGCTGGCTGGCTGGCTGGCTGGCTGGCTGGCTGGCTGGCTGGCTGGCTGGCTGGCTGGCTGGCTGGCTGACTGACTGACTGACTGACTGACTGACTGACTGACTGACTGACTGACTGACTGACTGACTGACTGGTTGGGTGACTGGCTGGCTGCCTGGTTGGCTGCTTGGCTGGGTGATTGGCTGGCTGCCTGGTTGGCTGCCTGGTTCACTGGTTGACTGACTGGCTGGCTATATGGCTTGCTGGCTGTCTGTTCTGGTTAATGGCAGGGTGACTTGTTAACTGGCTGGCTTCTTGGCTGACTGCCTGGCTGCCTGGCTGCCTTGCTGGCTGACTGGTTGGCAGCGTGGCTGACTGCCGGGTTGGCTGACTGGTTGGCAGCCTGGCTGACTGGTTGGCAGCCTGGCTGACTGCCTGGTTGGCTGCCTGTTTGGCTGTCTGGTTGACTGGCTGACTGATGGGTTGACTTGCTGACTGGCTTACTGACAGACTGGCTGGCTGTTTTGCGAGCTGTACTATCATTTGAATGAGCACTTGTAGCTTTGACCATAAACTTAGCACAACATCATGTCTGACTTGACCAATTTGCATGATAAGCTCACATCACAATTTTAATTTCTGTAAAAGAATGCACTGATAATGATTTATTGCTGTGATTACTGGACAGTATTTATTGATGACTGTTATGACGTAATTGATAATTGTCCATTGTTCTGATGACTTTCAGGAGAGGGCGCAGTTAGACATGGAGCAGGCGGAGAAAGAACAGCACCGAGAGAAAGTTGCAGTCAGGCAAGCCAATAGAGTGTATGCTGAGACCACCCTGCCTTTCACTGCAACCAATCCAGGCACGGACCTGTAGATGTTCTATTCATACCATCTTATGCTACCTAACAATCATCTTAGATGGTATCCAGACCACAATGCCTTACACTGCAGCCAGGCACGGACCTATGGAGTGTGGATAGTATTCAGACTATCGTATCCCACCTAACAGTCAACTTGGATTGCTCCAAACCACAATGCCTTACACTGCAGCCAATTCAAGTTAAGGCTGTGCCGGGTACCCGGATACCCGACCGAAAATGTCATTACCCGGTTAAATTTTTCGGTTCCAATTACCCGTAAACGACTTTTTAAAATTTCGACTGAATATTTAAAGCCACACAAAATAGTGGAAGCTCTGATTTTTTTTTGCTAACAAAATGAAGAAAACTTGGATGAAGGCCTAACATTTGCCGACAACCTTTCACAGACTTGCCGGCTTTTGTTTGAAACTTGTGTTTGTATTGTTTTTTATACATTCAGGAGTATTTATGTGTTTTTACAAAATTGTTTACGGGTACCCGGGTATCTGAAGATTTCAAATTTCGGGTATCCGGTTCCCAAAATAACTGAAAACGCACAGCCCTAATTCAAGTCCACCCTATACCCCACAAATATAAGTTGTATTGTATCCTGACTACAGTTTCATACATGGCAACCACCCCTCCCTGTGCCTAGGTTACAGACTACCCACAATCAATACAGATCGAGGCATTCAAGCACATTACACATCTTGTACACTGACAATAAGACAGGTGTATATAAGCCGATGTATTTTAAAAGATTTTAGTAATTTAGTTGGCTTATATCAAATTACAGTGTTAGTTTCTTTTTGTGGTGTATTTTTCCCTAAATTGATTTGATGAAGGAAGGGGCCTTGATGAGACCTAATGAATTCTGATTTTCTCTGGGAGAAAACTCAAAGGGTTCTGTTCCTCATGGGCTAAACTCCAATGCCCCCAGCTACTACAAATGCTGCCCCCAGCTACTACAAATGCTGCCCCCAACACCGTGAATGTTAATCAACCGAAATGCCAATTTGCATCAACAAAAAGTGTTGTAAAAGTTATACCAGAAGTCTATTACTTACATGAGATGTGCAGGCCGTGTACTAACCTTGTCCATGGCATAGTACTCCAAGAACAATGGATTTGGGCCATTCATGACGTATTGTTCCACAGACTGACACAAAAAGAAGCAGCGCAGTCTGGGAGACTTAACCCGGCTTAACGTTAAGCATGTTCACCGCACAGAATAATTTGCCCGTGTCTCGTTTAAGATTACGTCTAGTTCTAGGAACTAGCTTCATGCATCAAGCGCCTAATCCATGAAGCCTTACAGCAGGACGGGCGGGGTAGCAAAACTCATAACCATACTCATTGTGTGTGTGTGTGTGTGTGTGTGTGCATTTGGGGTACAAAGGCGTGGTATGGGTTACAGCAGGATGGCAGACTTCATGTAGGTAATAGACTTCTGGTTATACTAATATATATATATATATATATATATATATATAAGGATGTCTAACTATGGTATTGTTTCAGCATGTATACACAAACAATTAAGACCCGCACGCTTTTTTAAAGGGATTTAATGATTTATCCTATATTACTTTTCTTATTAATTTTTATTTATTTCACTCATGTTGAATTTATATGGCTTAAAGGACAGCTGCTTTTGTGTTTTTGTTGCTTGTTGATAGTGTTCAGATCGGTTGATATAGGTGCAATAGTGTTCAACACTTGCACCATTTTGTTGTAAATATTAAGTGCCTTTGTTTTTATTTATACTTCAGAAGGGAACAAATGTTTGTGCGACATTCAACATTCTTTATTTTTGTCTTTATATACATAATTTACCATTCCAAATATATAGTTTGTATTTTAAGTTAATATGTGCTCAATCAATTGTGAGAGATATTAAGAAATGACAAATTTGAAAACTTCATGACCAGTTTAAATTTTAAAATTAATTTGTATACTGAATTAAGTTTAATGAAAAGCTGGAATAACAATCAGATGTGTGTTACCTTATGTCAGTGTGTATTTTGATCATTTGTTTCCGAATTAATTTTATATTTTTGTATAAACAACAATTTTTTTTCTTCAATTTAGTAGTTTTTAAACCACTGGGAGACTGAACTTGAGTAAAAAAATTATACAAGTGCACAGTTTTAAAATATTCCAACAGGTCAATGCCTTGAATAGTAACCATGGTAACATGATCACTATCATCACTGGAACAGCAATGTACAAAAAACAAAATATGTGAAGTTTCAAATGAATTTCGAATGAAAGACTTAAATGTCACAGTCTATTTAAGGAACACTATCGGAGCAGACTTACAACAGGGCATGGAATTGGTGTCCTGGTTTAAGATGACTGCAAATTACTGGCTCATTTATGCAGCAGCAACGGTAATATGACCTTATCATGTTGGGTATTATTTTCAGTAACTGAGTTAATCTAAGCACCCTGATTCCATGTCCTGTTGATATACAATATAATTTCATTGCAAGTGCACCAATTTTAATAAGGCTATTGTTATATACATTGGTGATTTGATGTCAACAATTTGCATCAATTGAAATCATATAAAATAGTTATAGATAAATTAACAGTTTTTTTTTTTGGGGGGGGATGAAAACATGCGAATACTAAAAGGGTCGCGTTAAATTCAATATGCAAACGAATTAACTGCAATAGATTATCATTTTACAGTCATATTTATGGCCTATGAATACAGAAGAATGTTGCCGTTGGCGTTCAAAAGAGGGCGCTAGACTAGCCTAGCGCTAGCGCTAGAGCGTGATTTGATCATTACCGATGTTTTGTTCGTATGTGAACCGAAATTACGCAGGCGAAGCTCATCGACTTTAGGTGGAATTTCTTCTCTTAATTTTCCCGTTAAATTTATCATGGAAGAAAATCAAGTACAACCAGATATCCTGGGGGATGCAGACCAAGAAATTGAAGAACTTACAGGTATAATTGATTCTGATTTTAATTGGTGAACATTGTTGAAAATAGCTTGAGTCAATATCTGTGACTGTCCATAATAAAAATATTTCCATCCACTGCAGCGGGGTGGCGCTGCATACAGTGTTCCACAGCAAGCCTTTCCTCTTCCCCTTCCCATCCCATGAACATTGGGGGATGGCACATGTTAGGCCCTAGCATGGAGATAAGGAAAAATTATCAGATATCATTATCTTCATCAAGCCAGTCCCTCTGTGTTATCGCCGACCACCACATGTTGCACACAAACTTGAAGTAACATTAGAACATTTATATGGCAGTGGCTTTGGATATAACATTTTTTTTTAGAACTTTTATGGCCTTTGCCTTTGGCCGCAAAGACATAACGTTAGGCCAAAGCCATGTTTATACCAAATGCATACATTTAAAAGTATTCTCTGTACTGTAACTGAAGGCACCATCATGAGCATAACGTGAATTGACAGAATAGCATAAATATAGGGTTGATGTAGGCATATTTCTTAAACATTTCCATGGTGAGCCCATTAACCCCCCTCCCCTGTACGTTTCTAGTTTTCACAAGCAATCTTTCAGATTATTTTTTCAATTTTATTTTGAAAGAAAAGAATGGAAAAAACAAAAATTTAATCCCAAAAATGAAAATAAAAAAATTAAAAAAATTTTGATAGTGAGTTTGTTTGTCATTGTTATTTTATAGCAGAGGGGTGGAGGTGTGTGTTTAAGAATACAGTGATATTCAGCTTTTGTGACATTTCTTTTGTATTAGGTATGGCACGTGATGAGGCAATCATTGCACAACAAGAACGCATACAAAATGAGGTAAGGAGTAAATCCAGTCAGAACGTAGATAATAATAACAAAAAATATATAAATAGGCCTACAATAATAATGACCGTGGTGGCGGCAAAATGTCGTTGACGACAGTGAAAGATAATGAAAGAGAAACTTGACAAGAGATGAAAGACCTAGATCTGGTTTGATCTGGTTGAGTCTGGTCAGGTCTGGTCACTGGTCAGGACAGGTCTGGTCAAGTTGGTCCGGTCTCGGACTCTCAGAATGGTTGGGTCTTGTCCTTGTGACAAAATACACAACCTGATGTATGTACAGTATATTAGTCTGTATTTTTCTTGATGTCTTGTCCTGTCTAAAATACATTGCTATGTGACTGTGTCCAGTAATAATAGTCCGTGATGACAAATCTCTGCGCAAATGTGAGGAGCTGGTACTGCTGCCCCTGGTCCCAGTCACATCCAGCGTGGTTACACTAGGTGAGTATTACTAAATCAATGCACTGCTGGTTGGCTGGGCCAGGGTCTGTATGTCAATAATAGCTTCACTGAGCACAGTGTATTGAGATATCTGAGACCATTCATGACCACAGTTATAGAGAATCTTGACTTTAGAGTTGGACAAGCCATCCCTTTTTACAGATTATTTGTACAGGCTGAGGCTGTGCTAAAAATGAACACCAAGTTTGTATTTGCCGATCAATATTTCTGATTCCCCCCCCCCCCCCCCAAAAAATGTCCTCAATTATAAACAACAATGCATATTGGGCTGGAAATGTCACAACTGTTTTACAGATCTCTATATTTTTTATTCACGTTTAACAAGGGAATATTTTCCCTTTAACCCTAACCCCCTAGGTATTCTGGCTAGGAACCTTCCTGAATCCTCCAAAATCCATCAGTGCACTTTTAGAAACATGCCCTTATCTTTAAAATGCACCATGCATTTTTGTTGATCTTTCATATTCAGCACTTATGGCCTATACTTCTTGCCGGGTAGTAATTTTTTCCCAAAAAGTGCCCCTTGGAGGATTTTGCAGGATATGGGGTAGTTAGGGTTAATCTCATTGGCAGAGAAAACATTTCATTTTAATAATTTTGATGTGTTTTCTTTCCACAGATCAAAGAGAATAATCCATTAGTCAGTCAGAGGTATCCAATCAGTGTCCTATGTGAGGAATACCTTGATGACCAAGTCTACAGAAAAAAGATTGACGTAAGTAATGGCCAGCTGCCAATCCATGGCATGTGATTAACTGAATGATGTAAAATAAGAAGGGTAAACTTTAAAACCCTAACCCCCCCTACAGGCATTTCACAGACACCCTGCTGAATGCAACAAAATGCAACAGAAAAGTGTGCAGGCTGCTCAATGCAACAAGATCCACCAGCTAGAACAATGGTTCTTTTGTTCTCTGCTGAGGGCAACAACTTTTGTTGCATCTTGTTGCATTGAGCATAGTTAGGGTTAAGGAAATCAACCCTTTGCAATTAACCCTCCTACTACTACAAGGGTCAAAATCAGTCAAAATGACAGTAAAAACCAGTCACATATGCCCCTGTGGGTCAACAGTCAAAACAGGCAGTTGACTGAGTAGGAGGGTTAATCCATTATAATTATTATATCAGTCAGAAAGCAATCATCCAATCAAAACCACAGTTAAAAATATATATCAGTATTTTATCATAACATATGTTTAAAGATAATGCCAAAACTACAGTCTTTGTTTCTCTGTATCTTACAGGATTTATCAAGACAATATTCTCACATCCGGAAAACCAGGGGAGACGGTAACTGTTTTTTTAGGGCGTTTGGCTTTGCCTACCTAGAAAGATTGCTTACAGATAAACGTGAGCTTCAAAGGTGAGTTTGTTACCAATTTATTCAGGTCATAATCATTGATAAAAAAAAATACATGGAATTCATTTATTTGGTGTACAATATTTAAAAAAAAAAAAAAAAAAAAAAGTTTAGTGTTTAATACCGTGTTAAAATCTTAGTGAAGACCACTTAGGATTTTTAAAGGGAAGGTACAACATTAGTAAGTATATTTATTTCATCTCTATAGTTGTAGAAACAGTTTTATCAAGCAAGACTAATTGTGGTGACACCATGTGAAATTCTCAATTGAGTAGTAATTAGTTCTGAAAAGAACTGGAGGTACAACTCGACATTTCGATCAGTGTGCTCTGATCCTGAGGACGATCAGAGCACACTGATCGAAACGTCAAGTTGTACCTCCAGTTCTTTTCAGAACTAATTACTACTCAATTGAGAATTTCACATGGTGTCACCGCAATTAGTCTTACTTAGTTTTATCAACACAACATTTTCTATAACGTTGCAGCACTGATGTGACAATATTTACAAAAATGAAATCAGAATGACAAATCTATTTAATCTTTATCTTTTGAAGAAACTTCTGAGCGTTGATTTTTAATAACTTGTTTTATATCTGTTGTTGACTGTTTCTGCCGTTAGGTTTAAAGCCATAGCAGAGAAAAGTAAGGCCCAACTTGTTGCCCTTGGGTTCCCGTCATTCACCATCACAGACTTTCACGAAACGGTACGCCCGCTTTCCACATTTCCTAAATGTAATGAAAACTCCTTAGTGAGGGAGTTGTGTTTTGATTTTATGAGATGACATCATCATCAGAAGGTTGAATGATATAAGATTCAAGGCATTGTATGGTGGAGTATTGATATCGTTTTGGTTTGCGGTAACACCATGTGTTTATCTCAACTGTCGCTAAGTGAGGTACAGGGTTCTGAACCTTATCGCACAACTCGTATCTCAACTATTGCAAAGTGAGGTACAGGTTCTGAAAAGAACCTTATTGCACAACTCGTATCTCAACTGTCGCTAAGTGAGATTATGGTTCAGGGGAGAACTAATATCGGGCAACTCATTTCTCAACTATTGCTAAGTGGAAATGTGGTTCAGGGAGAACCATGGGGACTTCACGGGGACTTCTCTTAGCGTTTCGATTAGCATGCTCTAATCATCGTCAGGAGAAAGGGTTGAATGAATTATCTTTTAGTCTTCGTACATGATCCAAGATGAAATGCATTGGAGGATCAAGGAAGTGGGTGGGGCAAAGAAAGAATGTGCCCTCTTTTTTATGCATTTTAAAATTACCATATTTATTGACAGTGTCCTCCCCCTCCCGTATTGCCACCCTGGAGTCCATCCCTTACACAAGGATGGGAGTTGAGTTTGAAATCCACTTTAAGGTCATTGATCCACTACTAAATCATTTTGTCCACAGTTCATGGAGGTTATTCAACAAGTTGAACAACAGCCGGTAGTGGATGAGTTAGTGGATACATTCCAGGACCAGGGCATCAGCGACTATATTGTGGTTTACTTGAGGTTATTGACCTCGGGTCAACTCCAGAAGGATGCAGAGTTTTATGAGAACTTCATCGAGGGTGGGAAGACAGTGAAGGAGTTCTGTCGTAGGGTGAGATGAATCTTTTTTTAAATTTTTTTTAAACCAGTTGATGCTTTTGGTAAAATGTCTGTAAATTAGGCATCCATACTTTATAATAATCAAGAGATGAGTATAAAAAACATGTGAAAGTTTTAGAATGAAGATCCAGTTGGCCTGGGCAGGATTTGAAACAAAGTCACAGCAGACGTAAGTACCCAGACACCAATCCATGTGCTTTTGGACACGGTAACTGATCATTTCTCAATTTCCATTCTTTGCAGGAAGTTGAACCCATGGCTCAAGAGAGTGACCACATTCACATTATCGCCCTGACCGCTGCCCTGGAGGTCGGAGTTCGTGTCGTGTACCTTGACAGGGGGGATGGAGGAAAAGTTATCCCGCATGATTTTCCGGAAGGATGCACACCTCAGATTGTTCTCCTGTACAGACCAGGACATTATGATGTACTTTACCCTCTGAAGGGATCATAGATAACTTTTTTATGTCAGGGCCTTATTACGTAGAAATAACGCGCTAAGCAGGAAATCGTCTATTGGTTACCAGCTGTGATTTAAGGAATGTCATGTATTGCTTTGTCACTTCATGTGTTTTGCTAAGCAGTTATGGTGAGCAGGTAAGCTTGGTTATTTCTCTCTATTTTCAGGTAGGGTATAACATTCGTGTATGTAAAAACAAAATAAGAACTTGGTGTAAAGTTTGTTATTTTGTCAGACATCCCTAGAACTGCTGTTGTAAAAGGTGCCATCATGTTAAGGAAATGTCCAAATATTTTCATTAATTTTCATTGTCATACCCTTTGAATGCAATATATCTGTTGAAACGACTGTTGATATCAATGTGCATGATATTCATTTTAGGACAGCTGTGGAAAAGTTGTATGCCAAGAATGCACAGTGACGCCATATGAAAGCAGCTACATGTATTTTCAAATGACATTTGAAGACATTCAGTTGGAATTTTCAGTTAACAAATTCAGAATGCTTTCCCACGGTTTCTCATGGAGGCTGCATTCTGCTAAAACTGTCACAGGTTGGGTGCAGTATTACCAATGTTGTAACCCAACCTTTAGAAACTATTTTTTTTCATTGGAAGGCCTAGTAAATGAAAAAAACTGCACTGAACCGGGTTGATTTTTTTTAGGCACAGATCCCAATTTATAAGTGGTCAGCCAGTTTTCACTACAAGAATGGTTAATATACGATAACAAATTGAACAGCAATGAATGCGCAAAAATGGTGATAACTTCACATCAGAGTTTCATTTAGGTTTTGAGAACTAGCTGGTGACAAATTTTGAGCACAAAATTGACCAATAGGCTAACCACGCATTTCCATGACTTCTATTGCTATGGTCTGTTACCGTTTATGGCAACGTGTGGGGCGGTGCTTAGGGCTGATGTTGGATTTGTTTATTTTGTTAAACTTTAAAAGTTGAACTTGTATGATAACCCTTCACCCGCTTAATAAGTTTACTGTCTATTGTGTTATACATGATACACAACTTATTTCTGTGTCATATTTTCGTAGAAGATTGTACCTGTGCTTCCTCACTTTATAAATACAAACATTTGTTTTCAATTCATAAGTGTCCTGAAATTTGGAGAGGGGTTACAACCTGTGCATAAAACTTGAAATATGTATCAAAAAAGAAGAAAAAAAATCATTTTGGGCCATTTGGAATGGGGGGGGGGGGGGGGGTATCTTGATAAAAAAAAGAAAAAATGGAATACGCCAGAATAAATCTCTTTACTTGGGGAAGCACTACGCATATGTATAATGTTTGCTGCAGTGACGGGGAAGGAATGTCACATTTTGTAATAAAAAAAACTGTTTTATTTAGCACAGCCATCTGTAAATATTAGTTGCTGTGTAGAAATTGTCGTAGATAAATTGTTGCCTTTAATTTTGTATTTTTATTTGGATCCCGTCTACTTTTGCTGATAAGTTATTTATTTGTATCAACATTTCAGTGTGAACGCTTTCCTCAATGTCCTTGCCAAATTTCAAACAAATGATTTATCCCTAGAGTTTGAAGGGGAAAAAAAAAAAAAAAAATTAAATCTGATCTGATTGGCGATAGTATGATAAACAAGTAAGACTAATTGCGGTGACACCATGTAAGAATCTCAATTGAGTAGTAATTAGTTCTGAAAAGAACTGGGGGTACAACTCGACGTTTCGATCAGTATGCTCTGATCGTCCTCAGGAGAATGCCGGACTCTTGAAACTGCTGCTGCTTAAGTAGGCTGCTGGAGGATCATCCCCTGCTGGAGGATTAGTTCGTTGAGGCGCGAGGCGGGAAACTGAGACTATGGGACTAGGATCCTAGGTGTAAGGGGAGAGGTGTGTGCTCACTGAACTGAATCAGTTGTTAACAAGCACAGGGAAGGAGGGTGGTTGACTTAGGATATAGGGGATCCCTCAGTCTGGGGTTGGTTATGGACTTTGGATATAGAAGATCCTTCAGTCTGTAGTATGGGTCGCCAAATGTCGCTGATGAAGAAACCGATGTCCTGTGGCACAGTGTCGTGTTTGACGATCTCGATGGCCTCTCTGATGCGTCTGGGGTGCCATGCGTCGATGGGTGTGATGAGTTGGGCTGCCTGCCAGTCGATTTGGTGGTCCTTGATGTGCGAGTGCTTGGCGATGGCGGACTTCTCGAAATCTCCTCTGCGGCCGTGTGCTCGGTGTTCCTTCAATCTGATGGGGAGGTTGCGTTTTGTTTCCCCGATGTACACCTTACCGCACTCACAGGGGATCCGGTAGACTCCCGCTCTGTTGTTTGGGTCCGGTTTGTCCTTGTGGGTATGTAGAAGTCCTTGGAGTTTGCTGGGGGCTGAGTGGAACACATCGATGCCTGCTTGTCGGAGGATGCGTTGTAGTTTGTGAGACGTCGAACCTAGTATGATAAACATTTCACTCTGTTCCAGATTTGGTATATTATAAATGAAATATGAAAGTGTTGAACACTGTACATTTATAAATACTAAACACAAGGAATGTGAATGATTGCACCCCCCATAAATTAATCACAATGCTAGATAGATTGTGAATACAAATCCGAATGTATAACGGGGCTAGGAGTCATTTATATAGTGTGGTAAAGATAAAATGCTAAATTAACCCTCCTACTATAGCTGCACTTTAGTGGGAAGTAGTTATAGAGGTCAAAATCAGTCAACTGCCTGCTTTGACTGTTGACGCAAAATGTGCACACGGGGGCATTTTTTGACTGGTTTTTACTGTCATTTTGACCACCCTGAACAATGCTTTTACCCATCAAAATGGTCGACTCACTTTGACCTGTAAATGTACTTAACTACACATAAGGTTCGACAGTGTCCGACTAGATATACCTTGGCAAGTATATCAACATTTTGACTGATTTTGACCCTTGTAGTAGTAGGATGGTTAAAGAGTAAACATACATAAAACCATTGCTGGTTGCAGTATGGACACCAGCATTTCACAGGACAATATGCACATGGCTGGAAATATTATATTATACAAATGGCCCTAAAAAAAAAAAAATACAATTTATCTTAAATTTTAATTCCATATACACTAATGATAATCTTGAAAAACAACCCAATGAAATAAGCTTAAACTTTCACAGGTTGGGGTTTTTATAAATATCTCTTGATTCATATAAAGTATGGAGGCATTTACAGAGATTTAACATAAATATATACTGGCTTTAAGAGAAAACTATCCAGGCCTGTCAGTTCTCAGGATTTTTTTCAAATCTCCCTTTGCCCCATTTTTCAGGATTTTGGACTTTTGTCAAATCACACCCCATGTCTTGCATGACTTTTTGTTGTGACCAAATAAAGTCATGTGTGATAGTGCTCTTATTAATCTGATACAGAAATATCTTATGGGTATTTATAAACATAATAGCAGAATGAATAAGATCGTTCCATCCACGTGCATCTCATTTTATAAAAAGACAGGTGCTTTTTATCTCCTAATCATGTTCTTCAAAAACATTGTGACAAGTATTTATGATGTTAAAAAATGTCATTCAAGTGAGGCAAGAATACGTAACGAGGTCATTCCGTGCTAACTCGACCAACAGTCCACGAGTGACCCTCTCAGATTTTGCTGAGGTCAATATGGCTGAAAAAGATAAATTTGGCACAGAATGACCCAGTGCAAATTTTGGACCCTCATCTTGAGTGCAGATGACAGTGAATATGCTGAGGCTGCTACTGGCTTAGTATCAAAGCACAACATGATTCTGCACTTCCTATCTTTATTAACACCACAATGTAATTGACTTCGTTATATACAGTAATAATGTAACTTCAAAATGTACATGGAGACATTTACCCTACAAATTCTTGTATTTATTCACTTACGATGTACATGTAATATACCGCTCATGTATTGAGAGCATTCCAAAAGGGAAAATAAATAAAAAAGTTATAAAACGTAATATCATTCATAAAGTCCATTTATTGAGTATTCTCAAAAGTGAACAGAATTGTGAATTTATAAAATGCATAAGCAGGTCTGTGATTTCTCAGGATTTTTTTACAAATGTCCCTTTGCCTCAAAATTGTCTTGATAGAAGAGATAATAATAATAATAATAAAGATTTGTAGCGCGCACATATCCACCCTGCTGGGCGCTCAAGGCGCGGAAACAGAAAAAACATGAATACAAACAATATACAATGATAGCATAGAGAAAAATTATGTACTGAAATACATGTACATGTACCTACAATGGAATTACAAATATACATCATCTTTGAAGAATTGTGATAAGATGAGTTTTAAGCATCGACTTAAATCTAGTTATACTATGACAAGATGATTCCAGAGTCTCGGAGCCGCGACAGAAAAAGACCTATCACCCCAGTTCTGTTTTGAAGTTGGTTCCTTTAGGAGTGACATGTTGCTGGAGTGCAAATTTTAAGCAGTTCAGAAATATAAATTGGAGCAATGTTATTAATAGATTTGTGAACAATTAGCATAAGTTTAAAAACAATTCTCTGTGAAACAGGAAGCCAGTGCAGTAGCCTGAGACGTAGCCTGTATTGTGTCCAATCCTCTAGTTTCTTGTTAGTGGGGATGTGGAGAGTCTGTAAATCCTCCAAAATTAAACGTTCAGGGGGCTTTGTCCTCGAGACCAAAGGGAGATCCAGGCTAGCTACCCATTTTTCAGGATTTTTTACTTTTAGCAAAACACCCTGAATAAGATTTTTATGATTTTTTTTTTCAATTTTAACTTATTGAGTTCTATATGCTTCGGATCATAAGAGCAAGATATCACATAATAATAATAATAATGTGGACTTATATAGCTCATTATATTATTACCCCTGCTCATCAGGCTCGTAAATCATTCCTGAAACCATCTCAGCTCCCTGGGGAGTATACAGCTCAATTGCTGCCATTACAGCGCATATAGGGCTAATCAAACACAACAACCAACTCTGCCCTCACAGGTACCCATTTACCCCCTGGGTGGAGAGAAGCAATTATAGTAAAATGTCTTGCTCAAGGACACAAGCACCGTGGTCGCGGTTGGGATTCGAACCCACATTCTGACGACTCGGCCATCAGAACAAATATCCGATGCAATAAACCGCTCGACCATGGGTGCACCGACATCCTCATGTTGCCATGTTAGAGGGCAAACACAGGAATGCACTCCAAGGAACCAGCACGCATGCACGCGTTGCACACATATGGACTAATGGGTTACTTTCTTCTGCCTCTGAGCGAGGGCGCCCTTCACTTTGTAACATCGTATTTATTCCTCTTTTGATAATTGTCTGATCCATTTTTCGTTGTCAAGTCCATGAAAATCATACTTTTTTCCATTTGTTTCTTGTTTCTTTGGATCACAAGAACTAAGAACGATTGATGCAAGCTTCTTTTTTTAAACGACCTGTCTCATTTGTTAGATTCATCTACCGTCTTCTTGTCATCTGTTGTCAAATCCAAAACATTTGGACGCATTCTCCTGTATCGCTCCTGATCCTGCAGATGAAAAATTGTAGAACTCACAAGCTTTAACTTTCCATTGTTTTAAAGAAGATTCAGTTTATATAGTAATAGACCTAATTGGAAACGGTGTTTTCGATCTGAAGTGTGACCGAGTCATAAATATCCAAAAGAATTTGATCAAAACAATGAATGTTGAAAGGTTACATTTGCACAAAGTGGTGTTGTGTTTAAATGCACAGTACACCAAAAAACCATAAATGACCAGATTATTTGGATAATTGCGCTTACTGTACCGGATAAATCTAACAATTGCACAAGTATGGTCTAAGTTTTTAAAGAGACTGACCTTTTTGGTGACCGATGCCTTCACTTTAACAAATGCAGACTCAAAATTGGCTCTTATCACCACTATATGTTTATTTACTACGCCCATCTCTGTTTGGTCACCCCTCTGGCTGGTGTCTAATGGTACAGTCTGCATGAAGACCCTTAAAGCAGCCATAGATGCTTCTCTCACTAAAGCTGCCAGGTCTGCACCACTGTTGAAAAAGGGGGGGGAGGGGGAGTCAAATTATTGAAAATAATGCTTTCCTCTATTACAAGATAAATTCTTTGTCTTGAAAAGGATAAAGTCTTACGTGAAACCATCACATCTTTGGTCGTGCCCGATTTCATCCAAGCTCACATCGTCTGCTAACGGAGGCCTGCTTCTATTCTGAAATAAAACCAGTCCACAACAATGTTAACACACATATGGCTAAACCTGTCGAGAAACAATGTAACAATATTATAGGCTAAAAAAAAAGTCCTCCATTTCTGGTCTCCACGCACATTGCCTCAGACCTGCGTGTCGGCAATTTTAGTTGGTTTTTTGGCCTGTGAAACAATGTCCAATTGCAGTCAAAATTGCTGGATCGATTATAATTCTGCTGCACTGTGTTTTAAATGACTTTTTCACATAGGGGTATGAATGTTTGCCGGATTTCTGCGGCCTCTCTTAGCCACCATACTTTGTGTATGGGAGATTTGGTCTGGTTCCAATAACCACATATACACTTATCATGTATTTCACTAGCTGGCAAAAGAAAAACAGCATCACCGCACCGATTTTGAAGCTGACCAATGACAAGAAACCAGAGACCATTTTTTTTTAAAGCCATATCTTTAACTTTTTTATCCAATCCATGAATGGATAATGGAGTAACAGGACCCACATTTTTACTCGGGTCTTTCAGCATCATCACAGTACAATATTGTTCAATCTAACCTTGGTGATAGTCTTCAGTATGGCGACTCGGTCATCTGGACTGGGGATTCCTACATACAGGGTCTTGTCCAGACGTCCTGGTCTCAACACTGCTGGATCAATTATATCTAAACAAAAGCAGATTTAGAATAGACATGAAATGAAAGTTCATCCCTTGTGAAAGCTTTTGATCACAAATAAAACAATCAAGATATGACATAAAACACAATAAAGGGGGCCACTTTCCTACCGTCACGTTAGCAGTTTTTCTTATGGTTGTAATTTTTTTTAAATATCTGAAACCACCCAAAAAGAATTTCAACATTTGAATAGACATGCATGCTTATCCTAGAGATAATGAGTTGATTATGACTATTATTTTTTTAATTACCCTAAAATTTCCATCAACAAATGGACGGAAAAGTGAGGTAACTTTTTCCGTCCAATTTTTATGGAAATTTGAGGGTAAAAAAATAAATTAAAAAAAATTAAAAATAAAATAAATCAACTCAAATTAGTTCTAGTATAAGCCTGCATGTCCATTCACATGTTGAAACATTTTTTGGTCGGTTTTAGGTACTTAAAAATAAATAACAACCATTGGAAAAACTGCTAACGTGACCCCCTTTATTGTGTTTTATGTCATATGCTTTAATTCCCATCCTGTTATTGGCAGTTTTACCACCTTTCGGTAGTGTGAATAACATTAAAACAAATGATAAAAAACAAATTAAAAATTAGTTTGATAAGTCAATATATGAAGCTTAAGAATTTCTTCTTCAACATTTCTGGCATCAAAACTGGATACCAAAGGGTGATGTGAATGTTACAAATTTATAGAAATTTAAGTAAAGACTGTTTGCGGTGACACCATCAGGGATGTGATTTGACAAAAGTAAAAAATCATCTAGTGGGACTGGGTCTCCCCTTTGGTCGTGAGGACAAAGCCCCCTGAACCTCCTGGATGTTTAATTTTGGAGGGTTTACAGACTCTCCACATCCCCACAAACAAGAAACTAGAGGTTTGGACAAAATACAGGCTACTTCTTTTTTTCCTTGGTGACTACTTCTCTTCTTTCAAGAAAATATTGAGCAAAGGTAGATTTGTAAAAAAAAAAATCCTGAAATCAGGGAAAATCCAGAGAAATCACAGGTCTGCTTTGATCAGAGAGACTGTTTCACATCTATACCTGGTCTGTTAGTAGCTCCAATGATAAAGACTTGTTTCCTGGATTCAAGGCCATCCATCTCGGTCAGAAGTTGGTTCACAACGCGAGCACTGGAACCAGACTAAAAATCAAATACAATTCACAGCAATTGTCAGACTTGTTGTGGCTTTCAAATGAAAAGCACTTATTGTAATGAAGACACAAACACTGAATCTGCCATTTCAATGTTCACTTTTCAATCACCGGTTTGTCGGAAAATTGATCCATTTTTTGGCATATTTGGCTAATTGCTATTGATGGTATTAATGGGAAAAAAATGTTTTACACCAAATGTAAGGAAACCAATGTAGTACTTTCCCTTTAAGATGAGACAGGTTACAGCTTGTCTAATGCCCGATTCATACATCACTTGAACGGTGATTAACCAGCCCTTACGTCAAAATAATACTTGTAAAATTACAAAGATTTGTTGTATTTCTGTTCTATGTTTTTTAAGGCACTCTAATACAAGCCTTGGCTTATCAGGAGTGTGCCTCCATTCACAATTTTGTGGATAAATATTGTATTACACATGTATTTGACTATGTTCATCTGGAAATAAATGTAAGACTGAATTGAACTGAAGATTCAAAGATTCAAAATTTTATTCGTCAAGTTAAAAAAGTATAAAATTTGTAGTCCTGGTGTAAACCATAAATTAAAAATATATTATTTTAAATTATATTACAGCAAATTCATGTACAATACAATTGTATAATAATAATAATAATAATACATGATTCTTATAAAGCGTACATATATCCTAGCAACTACATCAAGGCGCATTACATTATTACTCCCTGCTCATCACGCTCATAAATCATTCCTGAAACCATCTCAGCTCCCTGGGGAGTATACAGCTCGATTGCTGCCATTTCGGCACATATAGGGCTAGTCAAACACAACAACCAACTCTGCCCTCACAGGTACCCATTTACTCCTGGGTGGAGAGAAGTAATTATGGTAAAGTGTCTTGCTGAAGGACACAAGCACCATGGTCGCAGCCAGGATTCGAACCCACATTCTGACGACTCGGCCATCAGAACCCAAATCCGATGTACTAAACCGCTCGACCATGGCACTCCAATCGTAAGACATAAAAAAAGAAAAAACAACAAAATTACTACACACTTGTACAGGAAATGTTTGAATAATTGTTCACAAAAATAAATCCATTTGACATGACAGAAAGAGCATCAATCCTAGCTTGACAATATTATTACAATCTGTTTTTATATACACCACACACAGCAAGCACTCGTGAAAACCCAAACATAAAATCCTTTTCTTTTTTTTTTACCTCTGCCGAGTCTGACCTCTTTGGGCAGAGGGCATCTAACTCATCAAAGAAGATAACACACGGGGCGGAGTTTCTCGCTCGATGAAAGCACTGCCGAACAGCTCGCTCACTCTCACCAACGTACTGTGGCAATGAATAAATGAATAAATACTGTGGCAATGAATAAATGAATAAATACTGTGGCAATGAAGAAATACAGTGGGTTTATAAAGGTTTACATATGGTATGGAAAGCAACATATTTGCCAGCCTGGACTTATTGTTTTTTTCCTGGAGGTTTTCCTAATAATATTTCAGTATTTCATCAGGACGATAACTTCCTAAAGCTTTAGAAAATATCTGATTGTTAGGGACAGAAAATTGCACATAATGTTCACAGTTATAATTTTCTTACCATGTTCATCAGCTCAGGGCCTTTCACAGATATAAAGTTTATGCCTGTTTCATTTGCAATGGCCTGTAAGAAAACAAGAACACAAATTATGTACTTCTTGTGGAAGACATCTATAGAACACACTTTTTCTCCTAACATGGGTGAATAAATTATTTGTTTTCCTCACACAAAGCACCTTACAAAATGAAGCCAGTAAATGTGACTGGCTCTGGCAAAACACTAAACTTGGACCCAACTTTTCGGAGTGACCTCCCAAATTTATCCATCATTATGTTTCCATCAAAATCTAGAGAAAATGCTCCAACTCTATATGGTGACATGAAAATCTTAAACTGGTCCCTGGGGTCAGTTTTTGACCTTTTTAATGGCTGTTACGCATTATGGTAAATGCCGAAAAGTTTCGGGTTTTGCCAGAGCGGGTTCACATATAACAACACAGTTTCGCTATTAGGACAATGCAGACAATAGTGTCTCAATGCAATGCTCATAATGTGCATATGTCAATAGTGCAGAAACAGAACAACTGAACTCAATGCAGGAGAGTGAGTCCATATCATTAAAATGGTGCCCTACCTTTGCCAGCAGCGTTTTACCACACCCTGGGGGACCAGCTAACAGGATACCAGGTGGGTATGATAGACCTAAGGCCTTGAATGCCTCTGGGTTTCTCACAGGAGCCTATGGAGAAGAAAGACATACATACACATTGAATTATAATGGTCAACTGAACAAAAATTAATATTCCATATTAAACTTTCACTTGTCATGGCATGGCATATAAAACAGTTTTTAACCGTGCTTTCTGGTGGGAATTCAGGTTCCTAACCTCTTTCAAATGTTTTTTTTCCCCCCCCAGTACATTATGGTGTATATTCAAGTTCCCAAGAAATATCTTGATTATTTTAGACTCCATGCAAACTATTAACTAGCAAAGTTATCAAAATGATCTCAGTGACTGAAAATAATACCCGAGGAGTGTGTGTTGGCCTAGATAACAGGGTGCAATAAGATCATTTTACCGTGTCTGACGGCATAAATAATAAGCCAGTAGCTGCATATATAATAATGATATTTATACAGTAACCATGGTAATACGATCATATCGCACCATGTTATCTAGGCCAACGAGGTATTACTTTCAGTCAATGAATTCATCTAAAAATGAGACACGGATTCCATGCCCTGATCAATGTTTGTTTAACAGTTTTTACCAGAATAGTCATAGTGAGTTCCTCTCTGATGGCATGCAGAGCTCCTATGTCATCCCATGTCACATCAGGTATTGTGGCAAAGCCTTCTCGTTTGGCCGACGGCTGCACGTGGGGCAGTGCCTCCTGTAAAAACCAACATTTTAATTCTAACAGCTTAGTTTGACGTTAAAATGAACTTTCCACCTGCAAAGGTTTGTTTCTTTAAGACCCCATTATGGTCCTGTCAATGCAAATTATGCAGGCCTTGCTTCTTTTTTGTTTGGATTGTAATTTTTGTTTAAAGATGTATCACCTGTTTTGTTTTACTATTCATCTTCAAAATTTGCCAGTGGAACAATTCTACTGGCAAACTTTGAAGATTTTTTTTTTTTAATTAGAACATTGATTTATATACTATTAGAAATGAAAACAAATTCTTTAAGATAGTTGCCAAAAGCTCAGTTTGGAAGACTTTCTTGACTCCAAGAGTCTTCCAAAGTTTCCATGGTTGCAGGAACCCTTTACATATGGATTCTCCCTCAGCATCCTGTGCAAGGAGCAGACTTGTCACTTAACCTCAAAATCCTTCATCCCGATGTACAACGTCTGTAACTGGTCATCAGTCAACGGCGGCTGATCCTTCAACCAAATAAGAACTAGGAGTGACAAAACATAGGAAAAATGTATTATTATTATAGGTCAAAGGGCAAGTACAACATTGGTAATAATAATAATAATCCGATTACAAAAATTATTATCTGAAAGCGAACTTGATGTGAAGATGGAAAAGGTATCAATCATTATATTGTCTGAAGTGCTTTCACTTCGAAAAAAAACCACAAATAAATATGCACATTTACAAAAAGTTGCCATGCTTATGCTCCAAGCGTTTTATGTAAAAATTGTGAATGCTTTTTATTCACATAATCAATATACTTATTAGGCTGATGAAGGTTACTGATTATTCACATAATCAATATACTATACTTATTAGGCTTATGAAGGATATTGATTATTCACATAATCAATATACTTATTAGGCTGATGAAGGATATTGATTATTCACATAATCAATATACTTATTAGGCCGATGAAGGATATTGATTATTCACATAATCAATATACTTATTAGGCTGATGAAGGATATTGATTATTCACATAAACAATATACTTATTAGGCTGATGGAGGTTACTGATTATTCACATAATCAATATACTTATTAGGCTGATGAAGGATATTGATTATTCACATAATCAATATACTTATTAGACTTATGAAGGATACCGAGTGCTGTGTGAAATGGTCTACAGAAGCAAACCAAGAGATCCATAACTCGAGATAGGAATATGTGCAAGACAGTGTCTTGATACACAACAATGGTGAATAGAAACAGATGCTAGTCATGCAAAGCAGTTGATATTACAAGCCGAATTAATTAACTAATATAAGGGTCACATATTGTGGATCAACGTGACTACATATGGGAGCCGATGGGCCGATAACACTGGTCAACAATTTTTTTTAAGTTGTCTGCTTCGGAGATAAAATGTGCTATTTATTATGGATTTTGATGTGCTGAATTCAAATATGACAATTAAAATTGCTGATTGGCTACTGTTTCCAAGATATTTAAGTTTACATTTTATGTACTATGTATATGGTGTACATAGCAGATTTGTAATCATGAATTGTAAACCTAGGTCTTTTCATGTGTTTATGGTTGTTTCACTTGATATTATGTCACCTGCCCTGTTTATGTAACACTTACTATGTATCAGTTCATAGTTCAGTCCTTATTCAGTGTCTACTCTGCGCTTCTTGGCTTGTCTCTTGTAGTCATTAAACGGTACCATATCTTGAAAACTAGAGCCAATCAACAATTTTAAGCATCATTTCCATTCTCAGTGACCCATAATTAGTCAAGTTTGACTTCATTTGTTTTGGAAGCATTTTGGCTGTAGACCAGTGTAAGCTATGAATTAAACACATATATAACAAATGGTCACCGGTGAAATACAAAATGCAATGCACCATGAGGACATGCACTACCTGAGTGATAGGACGGCTTCTGGTCTGCAGGTTCAACTACATCCATCTGTGTGGTTTTTGGACTCGTCGTATCGACAGACAACGCATCCTGTCCGATGGAGTTCTGACCGTTTTCATCTGCCACAGAGGGCTGATGGGAAGATGGGATGTCTGCTTGGGTCTGGAGTGGGACGGGTTCAGGTGTTTGCTGAATGTCTTGGAATACTCTAAGATTAACAGTGAAAATGGGAAAAGAGTTGATCAGGATGATATATCTCTATGCCTCTATCCATTCATGTGTAATCCCTCTTTTGTCTAGTCCCAGGACCAGTACTTGACTCTGCTTTTATTACTGCTCTCTTTTGCCTTCATTTCACGCCTGACTAACTTCTGCTCACTCTTGTGTTCATGTATGAATGTATATTTATATTCTGTCTCATTTAGCCTCTGAGAAAGAACCTGCTAGGTTGGAAACGTAAGGCCAATAACCATTATTTTGCATTTACACTACAGGTCCTTTAGGTTGGTAAGCAGTTTGCAACAGCTAATTCTTTATTAGGAAGGTATATTAACGGATAAATGCTTGGTAATAACAGGACACAAATAATGTTTATAATGTATTCATTCAATAAATAAAATAAATGAATCAAATAATGCAACTGTTTATTATTGTTACATTCTACGCTAACATCGGAAATCTTCTGACTTCACCTATCATGTTCCCAACTCGGTGGGCCACCAGTTATGTGACAAAGTCTGATGGTTTTGAATGCAATGAAGCAAAGATCCAGCATTTAATTTGTTTTATTCCATTCAATGTATGTATAATCTTGCCTGTTAACAGCACACATGGCTGCCTCCCTGCACAGGGACATTAAGTCTGCTCCCACGTAGCCTGGTGTAAGTGACGCCAAATTTGCATAGGTGAAGTCTGGAGACAGTCTTAGGTTTCTGCACAGCACCTGTAATATCCTGTCCAATGTGAAGGAAAAATTTAATAACAGAAAAATTATAATGAGAGTAAAATACATAAATAAGAATAATACATGTATATAATTGTTGACACATAATTTACAGGGATTCATAAATGCCAATGATCCTCAGAATACCTCTCTCTCTCTTTCTTGCCAGGAATTCCCAGAGAGATCTCCCGGTCAAATCTTCCTGCCCTTCTTAGCGCGGGATCCAGTGAATCTGCCCGGTTGGTCGCCCCGATCACCAACACATGCAGTGGACTTGCGCTCAACTCTGCAACACACACACACACACAAATAAATGTTGATACATACAACAGTAGTATGGCACGCTGGTTCTGGTTTGTTAATGCTACAATCCTGTATAGCATTTGCTCAGCAGACTTAGTATGGCTAATAGGTTTTCAGTCCAAATTGTACATGGTTTATGTCTTTTTATAGCTGGTTGTCCGTTTCCAAAATTTATTTGCTTTGCAAACGGTCCCGTGTGTTATATCTAGCAAAAATGTGACTTGAAGCTTTGCATGGTGGATTGGATAAGATTAAGATTATGAGTTACCTCATGTAATAATCCCTTCATGGACAGAGCACACTGTTTGAAACATTGAGAACTATCCTCACTACTGGTTCTTTTCAGAACCACGTCACTTCTTACAAGAAGAGATTATTACACATGGTGTTAAATCTGATCTTTCTTATCTCTAGGAAGTCGGCCCACAAGACCAATCGCTGACAGGGTGTTTGTTGAGGTGCTACCAATGAATGAATGGCACTGACCGTCCATGCATGACAGAAGCTGGGCTACTATGCGCCTCTCCATCTCTCTCTGTGCCGTCTCTCGTTTGGGAGTGATGGCGTCTATTTCATCGAGGAATAGAATGCATGGAGCTAAACCCTGAAAAATGAAACAAGTCTCTTTCAGATTGCTAAAAATTTTTTTTTTTTTAAACTAGGAACAAAATGTTGGTAATACTTGCAAGTTACAAAGAGTAAGCAATTAACTTGTTGTGATAAGTTTGGATCACTTCAAGACAATTCCAAGCTTACCAAAGCTTCTTCAAAGAGATCTCTGATGTTTCCCTCCGACTCGCCAGACACACCAGACACAATCTCTGTGGCCGCTATCTTGAGAAATGGAAGCTGCAGCTCCTATGATTAAAAAGAATAGACACAGAACTAGGTCACACAGTTAAATCGCAAGAGTTGAGATCAACTGTCTTACTTCTATCATATCAGCCAACAAAACCACATCCTGAACAAATCACTTGGTAAACTCAATTTGACTTTAATATGGGTTACCCCAGAAAATATTTTTAAATTTTAAAAGCACATGGTACTTGGTAATTGGGTGTTTTGTCTATCAGTGCCATTGTTGCCTGTAAGGGAAGTGGGAATTGACAATATCTGTGCATAGAACAAACCAGTCGTATTCAGCCTTGTCAATCAGGAGCAGTACAATACATATGGGTCATTCCACCAGGTTGGGGCAAGCTTTGTGACAGGGTGTCCTTGTTACGTAGGTAGATGTACCATTCATTATCCTTATTATGAGTGCACATTCTCAGTTGTTCTTCAAATTAGAATGAAATCAATCTCTGTGCCTTGAATAGGAAATTACAATAATGTTAATTAGGAGTCATAATAAATGATTTAAAAAAAATGGTACCTACGTAACAAGGGACACCTATCACAAAGCTTGCCCCAACCTGGTTGAGTGACCCATATGGCATTTGACTAAAATGGCTTACCCCTGCGATGGCATGAGCCAGTAGGGTCTTGCCACACCCAGGGGGTCCATGGAGTAATACTCCCCTGGGTGGGGTCACCCCTAGCTGCTGGTATACCTCAGGATGACGCATGTGCATCAGTAACTTACATACCTCCTGAAACCCAAAGAGAAAAGGTATAATGACAAATCAAACATGATTATTATTTTGTTTTAATCCAAATAAGTGAAATTTGTTGTTACTTTGATATTTCCTAAAAGTGCAACAAGAAACCAGATATAACTTCAGACTTGATTTGGGATTTGATAAGCACAGAGTTGATTTGGAGATAATAAATGAAACATGCAAGAGAAAGGGATAAATCATAACCAATTACACTTAAATGTATACATAACAGCAAAAGAAACGTCACCCCTAAAAATATTTATTATTTTCATTTTATAATTAATATAATTTGTTTAATGAAGAATATTATGAGTATGGAGTGTAACACGAACACAATGTGGCAAATTTGGTTGACCTCAAAATTCGTCATGCATGACGTCTGAGGACACATAAGCTAAACATGTTCTCAGACTTATCAAAATTTAGGGGGTGACGTTTCTTTTGCTGTTATGTATATATTAACCCTATCCTTCCCAAATCCTCCAAAATCCTCTTTGCTCAAGTGAAGGATTTTGAAGGATTGAGATTACATGCTAACATGCTCTTTGCTAAAGTGAAGGATTTTGGAGGATTGAGGTTATTAGGCATACTTGCCTTTCCATGGTACATGTGCATCCATGTTTGTTGTAGTGATTGCAAGGTCAGTGCTTGTTTAAGATGAACACAGTGACTGAAAATTACTGGCTCATTTATGCAGCAGCAACGGTAATATGACCTTATCATGTGGGGTATTATTTTCAGTCACTGAGTTAATCTAAAACTAGCACTCCGATTCCATGATGATATAGTCCCTTTGAGTTTTTGAAATTCAAGTCAAAACACCGTAAGAAAAGTGTCTTCGGTTATTTCACTAGGATTTTTCAAAAAACCTGAACATTCCCGAGTTGATTGGTAATTTGATTTGAGATTTGATGCAAATTTTGGGATCAGATAATTCTGAATATGGAATGAAGTACATGTACTTACATGTAATGTTTCATCATTTCCGCCGATATCACTGAAGGTTACTGTAGATTCTTGTGGCTCAACAACTAGGATATTAACAATAGCAAGATTTATTTATACAATCCAACTTTGATTTTATATATTTCACTTTACTTAATTAATGGAAATGTTATCATAACATTTCTTAATAAATCATAAAAAGCAAATGACAACAAAATGTATTTTGGTTATGTGTGGGTTTCATGGTCATCATTTGAATTTTTTTAACTATTTTTTTTCAATTTAAAAAAACATAAATAAATACATAATTGCCCTGCAAGTATACTCATGAAACAACTTCTTTGCCATGCCGGACACATAACTGTACTTAAGGCCACTATACAATAGTGGTGATTTTGAAAAACATAAATGATCACGGTTTTACATCCAATTTTCTTGGTGTAAAGTTTCACAGGTTGACATTAGGCCAAAAAAAAAAGTCTCCAGTTTCTGGTCATCGGTCATCGGTCAGCTTCAAAATCGGTGCGGTGATGCACTTTCTTTTTTTTTGGTCAACATACGCAAGGACCAAATTTCCCATGTACAAAGTATGGTGGCTAAGAGAGGCCTCATAAATTGGGCAAACATTCATACCTCTATGTGAAAAATGGCTGTGATCCAGCCATTTTGGCTGCAATTGGACATCGTTTCATAGCAACAACAAAAAAAATGCTGACGTGCGGGTATGAGGCAACGTGCGCGGAGACCAGAAACCGGAGACTTTGTTTTTGGCCTTATACGTATATCTTGATATTCTTAATACGTATGGATGCATTTACAGACATATTACCGCAAGAATATACTGGCTTTAATCATCTAAGCTTGGGCGATATCGATATTTTTCATCTACGATTTATCGGCAAACATATATTGCAATTTCTGATAGTATCGCGATTATTTTTTTCATTCATGCATGATTGCTTTAGAGCTGATAACCACAGGTATCTACCCCTCTACAAGCATCACAATAAATCACAAATTCGTTTGCATAGTGTGTATGTACTTCTGAAGTAGTTCGCTTTTGTTTCTAACTTCCGAAAGCTGAAAAGACTGTCCAAATTTTGTTTCCATGGAATTTCTGACTTGACTCACAATGGTGATTTTTTTTTAATCGCGATTTGCTGATATCTCGATAACTTCAAAAGGTTCTCGATATCGTAATTGAATAAAAAAAGATATCACGATATTCGATATTATCATCTTATCACCCAAGCTTATAATCATCCCCATGATTTGTTGAGGCCACTCTTTTCCCCCACACTAAAAGAAAGAAAAATAGCGATAGTTCGGGGCCATTTTGTGAGGACTATGCACATTTGCTAGAGAAATAAAACTGCTTTCATTTTAGAACATTTCTTACTTTTCTTCTTTGACTTGCGCCCTCTCTCCTGCCCAATCCTCCCTTTCTTTGCCATACTCTCCTCCTCAGTAATCGTCTGATTGGTAGTCTTCCTCTTCTTGTCCTGCCGTTTCTTACCGATCCGAGGAGTGGAGCTTCCTGATGGAGTGGGAGTGGTTTCCTTAAAAAGAAACGTTCAAAGCTTCAGTATGTCAGTTCTGGAAATCTGAATTGGGTGAATCTCAATACTGTTATGCAAATGACTCGAGGTCATTGTACGCAGAAAGGAGGTCATTAGAAGGGATTGTACACCATTGGTTAAATGGACAATATCATTATGATCAACAGGGCATGGAATCACTAGTTTTAGATGAACTCATTGACTGAAAATAATGTCATAATATATATTATAAGGTTATATTACCGTTGCTGCTGCATAAATGAGCCAGTAATTCCCAGCCACATGTTAATCTTAAACTAGGACACCGATTCCATGCCCTGATGAAAGTCTGCTCTGATCATACCTATATGTTCCCTTTAAATGTCTGTAAATGCATCCATACTTCATAAATATGAAGAGATGTGAAAAGAATCCAACCTTCATTATATTATGTGGAAAATGGATCATGGCTGTGATGCACTTCAAATGTGTAATACATTTCACATTTTCTATAAAAAAAAGGTCCAAAACTAAGGTCTCCGCGCATTGCCTCAGACCCGTGCAGCGGCATTTTTAATTTCTTTTTTTTTGCTATAAAACGATGTCCAATTGCAGCCAATTGCTGGATCGATTGGAATTCTGCCGTGCTGTGCTTTAAACGACTTTTTCACATAGGGGTATGAACGTTTGCCCGGTTTGTGAGGCTTCTCTTAATAGCCACCATACTTTTTGTACGGGAAATTTGGTCCCCGCGTATACATGTATCACGTATTTCCCCGTTTGCAAAAAAAAAAGAAAGATGGCTGAAAAAAAAAAAAAAATGCATCACCGCACCGATTTTGAAGCCAACCGATAACCAGAAACTGAAGACTTTTTTTTGGCCTAATGTCTGAGGACGTTTAGTACCATCACCTACTAAAGTCCGGATTCACTAAAACTGTGGTCATCAATGGTCTCAGATATCTCAATACACTGTGCTCAGTGAAGCTATTATTGACATACAGACCCTGGCCCAGCCAACCAGCAGTGCACTGATTTAGTAATACTCACCTAGTGTAACCACGCTGGATGTGACTGGGACCAGGGGCAGCAGTACCAGCTCCTCACATTTGCGCAGAGATTTGTCATCACTGACCGTTAATAAAGGGATTGATTGCACGACATTGGTAAAATGTCTTTAAATGCATCCATACTTTATGAGACTCAAAGAGATATGTATAGAATCCAACCTGTGAAAGTTTCAGCTTATTCCATTGTGCCGTTAACGAGAAAATAGTGAAATTGTATTCAGATTTGTATTCCAATGTGGAAAATGGATCATAAGTATGGACTGTGATCCACAAGTCTCATATTTGTAATATATTTTTCAGGATGTTTGGTACCATCACCACACGGACGTAAATCCCAAGGGGATGGGGGGAAGATATATATTCCCCCACATTTTGGCCCGGGGGATGGTCCATAGGATCATGTGTCATAGGGTAAAACAAAAAAAATAATAAGCGAATAATTCATGAAAAACAAGCAAAAAAGGGGGAAATTTGGTTTGTTTAAATATTTATTGTTTGTTTGTTTCTCTCTCTGTTTGGCTGTCATCTTTATTATAGTCATGGGATTCTGATTGGTTGTGCACTGCAGTTCACCATCACAAATTTCACCACCATCATCATCATCCCCATCATCATCATCATCCCCATCCCCCCATCATCCCCATCATCCCCATCATCCCCATCCCCCCCCCCCCCCCACTTTTCGACATGGATTTATGCCACTGCATCACCAACTTCACGTCAAGAAAACTTTTAGATTATAATTCAGTAATTTTATCAATCTGACCTCGATGGGTTCATTTCACGCCTACATCTGCAACATTCTTACCTTCACAGGTATCCTTGGCAACATCATTTCTGTTCTCCTCCTCTGCGGTTCATCGTCCTTCTCATCGTCCGGCACGTCCATCGAGAAGTTCCCAAGTTCGATACTCTCTGCATCAGAGTCAGCCTCTCTATGTCTACTGTCCGGTATGCCTGGGGTTGTGTCAGGAGTTCCTGCAATGGGTTTAGGGGGATGGTTTTTTGTATAAAAAAAAATAAACGGTAGTGATGCTCCTTTAACCCTAACCCTGTAATGGTTTTGGCTAGGAACCTTCCTGAATCCACCAAAATCCAACAACCATGCATGGGCTATACAATACTGAGTCCATCAAAATGCAACACAACCAGCTGTTGGAGTTTGAAGGGTTTGAGGTGGTTAGGGTTGAAGTAGTGGCACATAATAAGAATGGCAGGCTCTGTGTATTTATAATGATCGAAAGGGGATTGGAAATTCAATCTTAGTAAAACAGTGACTATACACAATTCAATTCCGACTCATAAACAATGAAATTTACAGAGAAAATGCAAAACCTCAAATAGAAGCAAAACCTCAAATAGAAGCAAAACCTCAAATTATCTATAAACCATTGTACAAACTATATCATATTGTAAGCTGACATCTGGTAGATTTCACACTCAGGGCCACTGACCACATGTGGGGTCAGTGGGGTCATAAATAATCTCCCCGTCTTCAAGACTGACATCCCCTAGACCAATTTTATTATCACTTCGACCTCCCCTAAATTATAATCTAAACACAATGCCCCCACTGTTGTAAATGACCAGTTCATATAGATATACCTTAGATTAGAAATCACAGTTCATCTCTTGCTCTCTTGCTCGGACTACTCTCTCTCACTTCACTCCCTCTCTACTGTACTGCTAGTCTTGTGACCCTACAGTCAGCATTGAGTATTAGAATTATCTTTGTTAAAGCCACAGATTTACAATAAAACTAATCTGTTATAAGCCCCAAAGATACATCGTCTCAGCCTGTCTCCTTATATGTGTTCGTCTCTTCATCGTCATCTACGGCCAGCTCAAGTAACACATCCAAATCAAGTGTTACAATATTATCAATTATTACTATTATCCCGCCTGCACGCTACAACGCACTAATCCTTGAGCATCCAGTGTTAGTGCAAATCCTCCAGCAGTCTACTTAAGCAGCAGCATCTCCCAGTGTCCAGCATTCTTCTGAAGACGATCAGAACATACTGGTCGAAACGTAGAGTTGTAACCTCCAGTTCTTTTCAGAACTACTCAATTGAAAATTTGACATGGTGTCACTGCAAATAGTCTTTACTTATCATTTTCACCGTGCAAAGCTACAAATCTTACTACATGGTGTCACCGCAAACAGTCTTTACTTATCCTTTTTCACCGTGCAAACAAACCTTACTACATGGTGTCACCGCAGTCTTTACTTATCTTTTTCACTGTGCAAAGCTACAAATCTTACTACATGGTGTCACCGCAGTCTTTACTTATCTTTTTCACTGTGCAAAGCTACAAATCTTACTACATGGTGTCACCGCAAACAGTCTTTACTTATCCTTTTCACCGTGCAAAGCTACAAATCTTACTACATGGTGTCACCGCAAACAGTCTTTACTTATGCTTTTCACCGTGCAAAGCTACAAATATCACCATGCAAAGCTACAAATATTACTATTATCAATATAACTATTATTATTATTTATTGGATCATTACACCAACAAATACAAACACAAACAATTACAAATTAATTTTCATTTGTAAATGTAGAAAAAAGGCACACAAGTTTTACCTGAGTAACTGGTTTTGTGTGACTTCAGACCATGACCCGGTGAACTAGCAGCTGATGTAATATCCTTGCTGTATAGTCTACTAAGAGCATCATTCACCATGTTGGTATCCTAATGTAAAAAAAAAAGACACAGAACATGAAATAAATGGGATAGAATTACTTGTATTTCATTTATTTCCCACTGCTGTTTCCCTCTCTCTTTATCTTAAAACAAATTTAAAAAAATCAAAATTTAAATTAAAAAAAACTGCCAAAAACTGTAACATTTCATACAATTTTACCAAAATCGAAATAGACCCTAAAATGTTTGTGTTGTACCCAAAAATATTTCTATATAAAGGTGCTAATTTTTCCTTCAAAGTTTCAAAATGGATCTACATATTCACACCATGCATTTTGAATGTTGCCCTCTATACACAAACTTATTTTGTTTTGGAAATAGAAAATGAAAGTACACAATTATCTGACAACCATGCTGACTGAGTGACCTTGAAAACTCTCTATACAAGTTGTCTTATCCTAAATAAGTATGACTACACCAATTAACATTTGACCAAAAGTGTAAATGTGCGCATGGATATTTTAGAGTTAATTCATTACCTTGGACTCAACATAATCATCGATTTCGGAGGAAAAGCTGGAGTTGTCATCATCTGACTTCCAGTCTTCTGCGTTAATACAATCATCCCTGAAACCAAAGCATTACAGAATGTATGTTGGTGTTCCATTGTGCAGTCTCATTACTTGAACCCTTCTACTATAGCTGAACTTTAGTGGCAAGTAGCTATAGAGGTCAAAACCAGTCAACTGCCTGTTTTGACTGTTGACCCAAATGTGCACACAAGCATTTTGGACTGGTTTTTACTGTCATTTTGACCACCCTGAACAATACCAGACAATGCATTTACCAGTCAAAAACGGTTGACTTATTTTAACCTGTTAATGTACCTACAACATGTAAGGTTTGACAGTGTTAAGTGCACTAGATATACCTTGGCAAGTATATCAACATTTTGATTGATTATGATCCTTGCAGTCACACAAGGGTTAAGCACAGGAGAACAAAGATATTACAGTGTCAATTTCTAAGCATCTCAATAAAATGACTGTATAGAGAGTTTACCTTACAAGGGAAGACCCAAGATTTTTGTATTTAAAAAAAAATGATTTGATGCAATGTAGCAACCTCCTTGGTAGCACAAAGCTATTATAGCATCGAGTTACAGAGGCCCACTATAGGTTTTCTCAAAAAACAAAAATAAATCAAGTTTTTCATAAAACTTCCTTTGTGTAAAAGTTGATGATGATATCAAACATCCCTTGAAATCTTTGTGTCTCAGATGCTATCAGTTGAGTAAAACTAGTAACAAATTCCAAAATGAATTTTTGAATTGAGACACAAATTCAATGTTGGAATGAATACAATATCTGAATGCATTTTTACTATTCTCTTATAAATGACACAAAGAATTAAACTGATGCTTCCACAGGTTGGTTTCTATACATATCTCTTGGTTTTTATAACGTATGGTTACAGACACACATTTTAAGGATTTTAAGAAATTAAGAAAGCAGAATACATATTTCTTGCATAGGGCAGAATGGGGAAGGTCTATAACAAGGATTGGAGGGGCTTTAGCACCAAAGCTCTCCCACTGGATCTACCAATGAAGGTAATCAATTTGTGTCAGCTTACCCATTGGATTTGTCATGTTTCCTTCTCTTAGCGAGGTGTCTCTCTTCAGCTTCATCTAGACTCGGCTGCTTGGTCTTCTGTTTGGCAATCCAGTCGCACACTGTGAACAAACGGTTGACCATTAGGGTAGAATGTCGTATCCAACCGCCACTTTTTCTCATTCAATATAACCAATAATGTAATCTTACCTACCTAGTAAGGTGGAGAACATATGGATGATGATGGACATATACTTCAAATTATTCCAGGATATTTATTTCATGAAAAATCAGGCATTTTTGGTTTACGATAACTTCCTCAGTCATGTCAGTTTGATCTTGTCAACCCCCCGTTAGGGACCAACACGGTCATTGTACATGCGCAGTGGCAACAATAATAGACATGCCATTAGACCTAGAGCTACTGTACCACAGAACCTCTCATCGATATAGGATAGTTATTAGTGTTTAACATTAAAAGCATTTGAATCCTTACCTCTTTGAACTGATTTCCTAAAAGCAAGTCTCTTTCTTCTGGTGTACTCCCTGATTCACAAGAAAGTAAGGGAATACAGAACATATGGGTCATTCCACCAGGTTGGGGCAAGCTTTGTGACAGGGTGTCCTTGTTACGTTGGTAGATATACCATTCATTATCCTTATTACGAGTGCACATTCTTGGGTCATTCCACCAGGGTGGGGCAAGCTTTGTGACATGGCGTCCATGTCAGTTACGTAGGTAGATGTACCATTCATTATCCTTATTAAGAGTGCACATTCTTGGGTCATTCCACCAGGGTGGGGCAAGCTTTGTGACAGGGTGTCCTTGTTACGTAGGTAGATGTACCATTCATTATCCTTATTACGAGTGCACATTCTTGGGTCATTCCACCAGGTCGGGGCAAGCTTTGTGACAGGGTGTCCTTGTTACATAGGTAGATGTACCATTCATTACCCTTATTAAGAGTGCACATTCTCAGTTGATCTTCAAATTAGAACAAAATCAATTTCTGTAGCCCTTGAATAGGCACAGTTAAAATAATATTAATTAGGACTCATAATAAATGATAATAAATGGTACCTTTCATAACAAATGACACCTATCACAAAGCTGAGAATGAAATCAATTTCTGGAATGACCCATATCAATTTCATTATCATCAATATAGAAACATTACTGCACATTTATTCAGTACTTGTCATAGGAGTGTGCGTTTTCGGATATTTTTGGAACCAGATATCCGAAATCAGGAAACTTCGGATACCCGTTTTCATTTTTGTTGAAAACATGCCTCCGGTGGTGCACAAATACATGTACTGTAAATGGTAACAAAATTGACCTTTATAATACAGAGGATACCATACTTAAATCGATCTTTTCTTTACTGTGTTGTTTTTATCAAAGTAAAACAATTTGGCAAACATTCCCTCCTGTGCTGCTCGTTTGATAAGTTGTTTGAAACAGCCACTGCCAGGCCCTTTGCAGTCTTAACGATTTGATACAATGTATCACAGGTCAATATAACAGTTTGAGAAAAGTGAATGGAAAATGTCTGTAAAATACTACTACAAAGGCTTTATTGGTGTGTAATCTCTTGAATTTAAAGATAATTGTCTGTAAAAGTGTAAACATTACATTGTTCAAGAGTGACAGATTTCTGTTCACTCCGCTCAAATGTTAAGTCCGAATTTTAAAAAGTCGTTTACGGGTAATTGCAACCGAAAAATGGAGCCGGGTAATGACAGTTTCGGTCGGGTATCCGGATACCCGGATACCCGGCACAGCCCTAACTTGTCAGCATTTTGTAGTCGGAGGGTTTAAATAGGACCTTCTTGTCCCTCCGACAAATATGGTGAAGCAAGATCGCCGTCATGTAAATGGGCGGATTACTTCCTACGACCTTAAAACCATTAACCCTCCTACTATTGATGCACAGTGGAAAGTTGCTACAGAGGTCAAAACCAGTCAACTGCATGTTTTGACTGTTGACCCAAATGTGCACACAGGGGCATTTTTTGACTGGTTTTTACTGTCAATTGTCATTTTGACCACCCTGAACAATACCAGACAATGCTTTTACCAGTCAAAAAAAACGGTCGACTCATTTTGACCTGTAAATGTACTTACTACATGTAAGGTTTGACAGTGTTTGACTAGATAGTGCACTAGATATACCTTGGGAAGTATTTCAACATTTTGACTGATTTTGACCCTTGTTGTAGGAGGGTTAATACCCTATAATGGTAATCTCTATGAAAAACACACAAATAATCTCAGTTTTAGGTAAAACTTACTTGGTGTTACATTGATGACAATTATATGTTGTCATCCGAAGACAGAAATGTCACATTGAAATTTAATACAAAACAATCTGAATGCATTTTCCAACACAAAATGAAATAAGCTGAAATTCTCACAGGGTGGGTTTATGCATGCTTCAAAATAAACAACAAAATATGGATAGATCTTCGTATACTGGTTTTTAATTAGGATTACCTGTAGTTATGCTGCAGACTGTCAGCAACTGATACAGGATATATGTACCGCCCTGGAGGTAAACTATCAATATGCTGTGAAACAAAAATGTTTAGAGAAAATGAAACAATTACTTTTTGTTTTACCTCACACTTCTTTAATTTCAGGATGATTTCATAATACTTGACATGCTTTGATGTGTATGTGCAGATGCTACATATTCACTACAAATATAATAATAATAATAATGTGGACTTATATAGCGCACATATCCACCAAACTGGTGCTCAAGGTGCATTATATTTATTACCCCTGCTCATCAGGCTCATAAATCATTCCTGTAACCATCTCAGCTCCCTGGGGAATACACAGCTCAATTGCTGCCATTACAGCGCATATAGGGCTAATCAAACACAACAACCAACTCTGCCCTCACAGGTACCCATTTACCCCTGGGTGGAGAGAAGCAATTATGGTAAAGTGTCTTGCTCAAGACACAAGCACCATGGTCGCGATTGGGATTCGAACCCACATTCTGACGACTCAGCCATCAGAACACAAATCTAATGCACTAAACCACTCGACCATGGCACTCCATATATATTAAAATAATAAGATTTTATATTTACAATAAGATTACCATGATTCAAACAAATTATTGTGAAAATAATTTGCTATCCATTCCTGGGAAAGAATGTTGAACCCAACCGCCACTTGTGCGCAATGTCTAAGCACGAGTTTTTAGCAGACGACAAAATGGCCAACATATCACTGGATGTGCATATATCCAATGCTCGGGTAGAATGTCATATCCGACACTTTTTCTCATTCAATATAACCAATAAAGTAATCTTATCTACCTAGTAAGGTGGAGAACATATGGATGATGATAAGGTATATTGCAAATAGCGCTAAAGCAACTGCCGTAAAGCATACTGGGATAAAATTTGGGACATCTGTTTGGAGGGGCTTGCGTGACGTCAACAATATTTTGTTTGTTTGCATGGCACGCAGTGGCGCTGTTGCGCCCACAGACATCCCATGATTCCTTGCAGCCGCTATTAGCGATAAACCTTATTGACATATACTTCAAATTATTCCAGGATATTTACTTCATGAAAAAACAGGCATTTTTGGTATACGATGACTTCCTCAGTCATGTCAGTCTGATCTTGTCAACTCCTCAATTAGTGACCAACACAGTCATTGTACATGCGCAGTGGCAACTATAATAGGATCCTTCTATTTTCTAAAGGGGAGAATTTTTTTAGAAGGGAAATAAAGTCCGAAAACCATCATAAAAGTGGATTTTAAAGATAGTTTTCACTTTCTGTACCCCCAAAAATAGATAGAATCATTTTTTAATTCGTTAGTGGTTGCAACAAAATTCCCCAAAAACCCTTAAAAAGTGGCGGTCGGATACGACATAAGGCTTATCGCAAATAGCAGCTGCGGGCGCAACAGCGCCACTGCGTGCCGCGCGGACAAACAAAACATTGACGTCACACAAGCTGCGCCAAACAGATGCCCCAAATTGTATCCCAGTATGCTTTGCGGCAGTTGCTTCAGTGCTATTTGCGATAAACCTTATTCTTTCCCATTGCTCAAAAGCTCAGAAAATATCGTTTTCAATCCTCATTTGACTACACTTTCCTCTCCTTAAATGTGTCCTCTTAAATCTGTGATATTTGTCCTATTTGGATCTAGATAAAGTGGCAGTTGTATTCAACATTCTTTCCCATTCATGCTCAGTTTGTATAAAAAAAACTGACAAAAACGGAAAGAATGTCGTATCCGGCCGCCACTTTTTAAGGGCTTTTTTGGATTTTTTTTGCAACCACTAACCAGTTAAAAAATCATTCTATTGATTTTTGGTGGTACAGAAAGCAAAAACTATCTTTAAAATCCATTTTAAGATGGTTTTCGGACTTGATTTCCCTTCTAAAAAAATCCTCCCCTTCAGAAAATAGAAGGATCCTATTGTTGCCACTACGCATGTACAATGACTGTGTTGTTCACTAATTGTGGAGTTTACAAGATCAGACCATGGAGGTAGATATGCCCTCCATGATCAGACTGACATGACTGAGGAAGTCATCGTATACCAAAAATGCCTGATTTTTCATGAAATAAATATCCTGGAATAATTTGAAGTATATGTCCTTCATCATCCATATGTTCTCCACCTTACCAGGTAGGTAAGATTACATTATTGGTTATGTTATATTTAATGAAAAATAGTGGCGGCCAGATACGACATTCTACCCAAAAAATGTCAATATGTCAGGTTTGGCATTGTGGTAAAATAAACTCGTGTACGACCATTACAAACCTCTTGGACTCGTCTAGCTAACTGTCTGTCTCCAGTATAAAACGGTCGTTTCGTAGTATTTTCAGCGGCCATAGTTCGTTTCATTTCTCTCGAATTGCATGATCAATACACGCAGTGTGCATTTAGTTAGCAGTGCATGACCTAGCTAGCTTTAGCAATCATCAGCAGTCAACACAATTAAAACACGTGGAAAAACAACGCCCTCTGTTGCGAAATAAAAGTTAACCGGAATTAACACGACAGCTGTTTTTGGGTAGTTCGATCTCTTACACCGGCAAAATGGCGACCGGGGTAAGTCTACACATGGACAGGAAAGAAATCCTTCTTTATCTTATACATCCTCCAAATTTATTAATATTTTGCTATTCAGTCTCGAAGTTACATCTTTCATCTATTAATCTGTTAAAATCTTTAATGAATTTTCCTTTCAGAAACTGTACACATACCCCGACAATGTCCGAGCATACAAGATCTTGATTGCTGGCCAGTACAGCGGTGCAAAGATCACCGTTGTGCAAGATCCACCTCAGTTCAAGTTTGGGGAAACTAACAAATCCCAAGAGTTTCTGAAGAAGTTTCCACTAGGAAAGGTGAGATTATATTGCGAATTATTTTTCTTTATGGCAACTTAATAATAACATTTTAACTAAGTGAAGTAACATTTCAATTTTCATTAGGCATGTTACTTTTGTTAGGAGTTACATTTGTTAAGTTAACATTTTTATAATTTTATTTAATTGACGTGCATTTTCAGTTTCTCTGGAAAGAATGTCAAACACAACCTCTACATGTGTTTTTAGCAGACGACAAAATGACAACATCTCGGTGAATGTGCATACATTAATTGCTCAAAATCGCCATAAATATCATTTCCTAACCTCACTTGACTACACTTTTGCCTCCTTAAGTGCGTCTTATATCATCTTTTAAAGGAAAACCTGTGATATTTGGATAAAAAGTGCAGTCGTATTCTACATTCTTTCCCATTGTCTTTCTGTGTTATATTTTTCCAGGTTAATGTTATTCATTGTTTAATTGAAGGGATTTTTGTTTCATGTTTCCTGTATTGTTTTTAGTCCGTGGATTTGTCACTGGTATTTGTTTATCTGTCATGAGTTTTTTTAATATTGTCCTTTTTGTGTACTTGGAATAAATGATAAGAGTAACAGAAAAACATTTGTTACAAGACAGGAATACATCCAGGAAAGAAAAGATGTCCCCTATTGACTTAAAGCCAAATGCTTTTTGTTAACATGCTTTCAAACTGCAAAATAGTAGTTATTGGTCTCACATTTTGAACCCAGCAGTAGGCACTTCAGGTGAAAATTATCTCTTTGAAAAAGGCATTGGAAATGTTATCAGTGAGAAAGAGCACAATCACAGAAACCCAAAACTATTAAAATTTTTGCAATCGCAGCTTGCGTTGCGAAGATATCGTAATTTTTGTATCGCTGTATTGAGTAGTTTTGGGGAACGGAGGTCAAAGGTCAATTCTTTTATTTTCTTTATATTGCCATGGCACCACAAATAGCACAATGTTATACAGAGTTTAGCTTATAACTCAAGAAATATTTATTGCATACCTTTCAAACTTTCAGCAAGTAACAGAAACATAGATATCTTCATGATGGGCAATTTTCAACTTTCTAAAACGTAGAGTACTACCTAATTTGCATATTAATTACCAAAAAAAATTGCAAAATTTACACATTTCTATACATATATGCTACGGTTTTGCCTGTAATTCAAACAGTAACAGTAAGATGAATCTGAATTTTGGGGCTGATATAAAGTAGGTCAACTGCAACAATGAACATAATATTAGTAGTCCATTAAGTTACTAACTGCATAATTTGCATATTAATTACCCCAAAACGGCAGAATTTCTACATTTCTATACATGATGTATTACAATTTTTCCTTTAAAAAAGTATGAATTAGATGGACCTGAAGTTTTGCATAAATAGAATGGACGTAGCATAGTCTCCAATGAGCACAATTCCAGTCATGATTTAACTTATATTCTGCCTAATTTGCATATTAATTGGTCTCAAAATCAAAATATACTCTTTTGTAAAGCATGTTTTTGGATCTCGTTCAAAATGTACCACTACCAGTTCTATCAACATGAAATTTACATGTAGCACAAATACAAAGTATGTTTTATCATCCAAAATCACAGCAATTTAAGTTGTATACGTCATCAGATATTATCTAATTTGCATATTAATTAGACCCAAGTTTTATTTATTTAGGCAAAATTGCAAGAATGTTTATAAAAAAAATAAAAATAAAATAAAAAAATCAATTACTGATCAAGACCCTTTTGTCTTTAAGTTTAACTAACATTATAATAATAGGGGATATTATGCCCAAATTACGAAAATTGGGTGCATAATGTCATGGCCCAATCACGCTACTATGTTTTTTGAGCGGATTTATGGAATGATCAACTCGTATTGTACACAAATCGAGTTGGTTCGAGCATGTAGCTCTATGGTTCGAGTATGAGTTGGCGCGCGGACGAGTTGACCAGTTTCCGATTACAATGGGGGTGCGGTTAACTCGACCGTTTGCCGACTCGACCGACGCCATCTCGACCAAAATACCACCTCGACCAAAACACCAACTCGACCAATGAGCAACTCGACCGATTACCAACTCGACCGAAACCCGAACAACCATAACTCACACGTGCGTAATTATGACTTGTGTGTGTAACTAAATAACAAAAAATGTGTTGTTTCCAGAATTGTTATCGTGCTCTTGCATTCTAGGACATTCGAGAGCTATCGATATCGATTACATTGTGTTTTGGTCGAGTTGGTAATGCCAATTGGTCTAGTTTGCGGTCGAGTCGACTTGACTTCGGTCAATGTATGGAAAGGCGTTTCATTCATCGCGTTACAATTACAACAAAACCGGTACATGTTTGCCATAGTTTCAGCGCGATTTGGTATCATTATGGACAAACTGGGAACAAAGTAACATTAATTCGGAGGCCATTATTTCAATTTCAAATGTAATACCAACGTTCATGTTCACAATGCCATTGAAATAACCTCAAAATACGTTAAAAATCAACCCAGAAGTGTAGAAAGGTCGAGTTGCCCGTCGCGTGACTGGCAAGTCAAACAAGACAAAATGGAACCGAATTTTACTCGGAATTTTCTTTTGCAATTCCGGTCGTTATTTCTGGACGAATAACTCCAGGAAAAAACTAAAATTCCTTGATATATGGTGAATTATACATATATTGGAAACAGGCGAACAGGATTATCCTTCATAGCGAAGAAAACTCGCAAAATATTCATCAATCCATAGCTCTGGATGCGCCGTGCCGATTTGAAGCAACAAACACCCACGCCGAGCTTCTCTTCTGAGCATTCCGAAAGCCGGTCACATGAACGATTTGACCAATCACACCGCCGGTTTACCCTCTCAGCCTATTAACATAAATTCGAGTATGTACGAAGTGCTCCGAAAAGTGGTGCGTCTCCGAGGGTGAAAATTTGTGTGGGTCAATGGGCCATGCAGATGCGACCAGCGAATCCAACGATTTCAGAAATGACGTGGCAATGTTTCTCACGCGATATCTCAAAAAGTATACCATATTTTTTAATGCCGTTTGGGGACAATAGAGGGAAACTATTCAGCAATAACATATCCAAAGGATTACTAAATCGGAACAAGCATCGTTTTGATCTGGTCTATTTTATTTTGTACAGTTAGTTTTTCCGAGTGACACTCACGCAAACTCTTTGTGTGAAGGATTTCGTTCACCTGTTACGTAACACCAAACTGAAGTGCCTACCAGCAGGTTCTTTTTCAAAGGACTTTAAGAAAGAACTTGCTAGGTTCGAAAAGTAAGGCCAGTAACTACTATTTTGCATTTATACTACATATCCTTTAGGTTGGTAAGCAGTTTGCAACAGCTAATTCTCTATTTATTTATCCTTTCAAACTAATATATCTATTCATTCTTGTTATTTTGTTATTTTTGGAATTATGTACAAAAGGACTACATAGGCTGAATCAGTTAATGGATGATGTCAATATTGAACATGTGCAATAATTTAGTTGAAAGTATTCAGCTAATAGTAGGCATACAAGGCTACATGTACATGTGTATTTAGAATGATGTAATCATTTGAAATTGTAAATATGATACAAAGTAATAATCAGATGAAGATATCCAGATAGTAATAAGCTTATTTATATTTTACTAGGTATTCATTTTTACTAGGGTGGCTATAACTTATTAACAATTTTTTTTTTTTTTTTCATACCAAACATTTGTTACGTGTATCTGCAATTTGCTTTTTTAACATGTCATTTCATACATCACTGAAAAGGGAATTTCAAGAGCTTTCCAATGATACCTATTTCAAATCCTTAACCCTAACCCTCCAGGGTATTTTGGCTAGAAACCCTGCCAGACGCATCAGATTGCATTGTTTGTCAAAGTGACTTGACTGCCCAGTGGCAGCAAAATCCATCAGGTCACAAATCTCAAGGCCGAACTGCCTCAGAGTCTGTGGTCACCAAACGCAGCAGGATACAACTCTGGCATTGTTCAATGGGACCAGCTCTCAATAGAAACAGACTTGGCTGCTTATGCACTGGTGTTGACAGCTGAATGCATCAAAGTGCACCAGACTTTTCCACCTGATGCACTTTGCTGCGTCTGGCAGGGTTAGGGTTAACTTACAAAATTTAAATGGGTGTTTTTGTGTCCAGTGTGACCAATTTGGCTGAAAAATGTCAAATATTTCATGATCTTTGAACTCCTAAACCATTTGACCCAGGGGGAAAAAGGTTAATAACTTGGCTAAGTTTCGTAAAAATCATCGTTGAACGTGTTGAATTTACAAGGAATGCCCTGAGAGGATTTTGTTGTACTCATTGTGAAAACGTATTGCCTTCATATCTTCTAGGTTCCAGCTTTTGAGGGAAGTGACGGTGTGTGCCTTTCGGAAAGCAATGCCATTGCTTACTATGGTAAGATGATTCTCCAATAAAATTTCATCTCAATAACATGTGGCTTAACCTCCTACTTGTGAAATAAGTATAGTTACAGATGCTAAGGGTACATCCTTGCAGTAATTTAACCAGAAGTACACATGCACAATTCCACATGCTGAGATGTTGCTGAAATTTGAAACTAGTTCACCTAAAGATTTAGACTTTTTGCCTGTGTCTAAATTAACACTCCTACACATAGAGGCCACTGTAAACCACTAAATGTCCAATGTTTTGTACACACATTGTTTGTGCATATAAGCCACACTGCCCCTTTGAAGTAATATCCAATGTACATGTACATACATGCATACAAAGACATGTATACCACAATTGACCTTATTTTCAGCAGGTTATACTGTAAACAAACTCCCAATAATAAATCACCATCAGCCACTGAGACCAATAAACCATACCAAGCCTCCATCATCCATTGGGATTTTCAGCAGTTATTTTGTAAACACAGACTCTCCATAGTAACACCACCAGCCACTGAGTCTGGAACAAAGTAATATGCCCTGCAATATGTCAATCACAAACCACTAAAACCAACAGACATATGAGGCATTATGTTACTATGCAGTATAGCTATGTGGAGCCACTGTCTACCATAGCAATGGCTTGGAGTGGCCTGAATGGGTTGTTTCAAAAATGTCACTGATTGTAGGAGGGTTAAGGGCCGTTAACCCTTCTACTTTAGCTGAACTTTAGTGGCAAATAGCTATAGCGGTCAAAAGCAATCAACTGCCTGTTTTGACTGTCCTATCACTCCCTTGTACAATGAGTTTACCCTTCTGCATATTTCAATACCTGGGGGCCACATATTTCAATACCTGGGGGCCACATATTTCAATACCTGGGGGCCACATATTTCAATACCTGGGGGCCACATATTTCAATACCTGGGGGGGGGGGCCACATATTTCAATACCTGGGGGGGGCCACATATTTCAATACCTGGGGGCCACATATTTCAATACCAGTGGGCCACATATTTCAATACCTGGGGGCCCACATATTTCAATACCTGGGGGGGCCACATATTTCAATACCTGGGGGGGCCACATATTTCAATACCTGGGGGGCCACATATTTCAATACCTGGGGGGGCCACATATTTCAATACCTGGGGGCCACATAGTACAATACCTGTGGGCCACATAGTACAATACCTGGGAGGCCACATAGTTCAATACCTGGGGGGGCCACATAGTTCAATACCTGGGGGGGGACACATATTTCAATACCTGGGGGGGGGACACACATATTTCAATACCTGGGGGGGGGGCCACATATTTCAGTACGGGGGGGGGGGGGGACACATAGTTCAATACCTGGGGGCCACATAGTTCATAGAGCTGCAAAGCAGAACATTTTGCTAAGCAGATATATTTGGTAAGCATTATTTAACAGACTACCAGCCAAAGTAAACTCGTTTTGTGTGAAGGTTTGGCTGGTAACAAAGAAAACCTGCTAAGCAAATATGTCTGGTAAGCAATTTTTTTCTGTTAACCCTAACCACTCCAAATCCTGCAAAATCTTCCAAGGGGCATATTTTGAGAAAAATTCAGCACTGTTGGAAACTGGTACTTTCACCTCTTCAAATGGGACAAAATTACTACCTGGCAAGAAGTACAGGCCATAAGTGCTGAATATGAAAGATCAACGAAAACGCATGGTGCATTTTGAAGATAAGGGCATGTGTCCAAAAGTGCACTGATGGATTTTTGAGGATTCAGGAAGGTTCCTAGCCAGAATACTTCGGGGGTTTAGGGTTAAGCAGATCTATGAAATTGCCCCCTGGACACAGTCAAATGTTAAGTGATGTTTTTTATAAGTGTTTTCTCCTGTGAAACTCATTATTAATCAGTTTGTTGTTTGACTTCTTTGCCTTCACAGTGGCTAACAGCCAGCTGCGAGGTGCTGATGCCTTGGCCCAGTCTAAGGTACAAATGTTCATCAACTTTGCAGACAATGAGATTCTTCCCGCTGCTTGCAACTGGGTGTTCCCTACTCTTGGGGTGATGCAGTACAACAAATCAGTAAGAACAGTTGCTTATTTTTTTTCTTAGAGATGGGTTGCTCATTCTTTTCATCATTGTCGCCAGCAATCAGTTTCAATGTCTCTTGTACTGATGTTAACTTTATAAATAAACAAAAAAATTATATTAATTGGGTCAAGATCCCAGGTGGATTCCTCAGCTTTTTTTTTTTTTTTTTTTTTGTCCCATCTTAAAGGGACAATATCATGATCAGAGCAGATTTTCAACAGGGCATGGAATTGGTGTCCTAGTTTAAGATGGACACAGTGACTGAAAATTACTGGCCCATTTATGCAGCAGCAACAGTAATATGACCTCATGTGGAGTATTGTTTTCAGTCGGTGACTAAGTATAAAACTAGCACTCCAATTCCATGCCTTGTTGATCGTGACAATATTGTCCTTTTAAGATAGATGAATTTGAATCAGTGAATAAATGTCAGTCTTTCTCTTTCAAAGAGAACGGAAATGATAAGAAAGTATTATACAGAATGGCTTTGAAAGAATAGCGTGTATAATAACACAGCTCAGCTTTGTAGCATTTTTCATATAATTGGATGGAAACTGCATTCTTCAGAACACAGAACGAGCTAAGGAAGATATCAAGAAGGCCCTGGGCTACCTCAACGAGATACTTAAGACAAAGACCTTCTTAGTAGGAGAGAGAGCTACCCTAGCAGACATCTGTGTTGCATGCAACCTCCTCATTCTGTACAAGAATGTGAGTAGCAAAGAAATACATTCATTTCCATGATTGGTTATTAACTCTTCTACACATGGAGGCCACTCCGATCCACTAAATTCTGTTCTTAACCAGTTCGCGTCGGAGGCCGTGTATACACGCAATTTTTTTTTGCACCACGGATCGGAGAGCGTCTAAACACGCCAGAGGAAACTCCGGAATATTTGTTTGCATGCCCGGTTGAGCCACGCGTGTACAGTGACATGCTCGGAAGATGAGGCCACGCGCTGTGGAAGCTTCCATTAACGTGTGTGTGGGAAAAAGAAACACGCACAGGGGCCCAGAAAAACTTTTTTATTCCTGACGCGAACTGGTTAAGCAACTTTCAGTACATACGTACAAGCCTGCTGTCCTTTCCAAGTAATCTTACAAAATCAACTGTGTGCCACCCAAGGCCACTGTAAATGTTTGAACATATAAGTATGGCCTACAATGTATCGATGGGAGACCACTTTACCCTGCAATCTCAGTGGTGTGACAGTGCACAGAAGGGTAACCATAGGAGGTCACTGGCAACAGCTAATGGCTTGGAGTGGCCTGAATGGGTCGTTTCAAAAATTGCACTGATTGTAGGAGGCAGTGCTTGTTATCTGGGCAGACATGGTGAATTAATTGGGGTGGATTTAAAAACAAGATTATACTTTTCATGGTTCTTTGGATCTTCTCCCCTATACACTGAAGCGTTTGTTTACAAGAGCCTGAATACAATGTTTGCCATGGTGCCTGACTGGTCCACTGCACTGACATGGGTGGTTATTTTGTTCTCAATTAATTCCATTCCTACCCTACAGCAGACATTCGGTGGTGTGACCTTTTAGCCTGTAGGTCATGGCATTATTTATAACGTAGGGGAAATCAACATCCAGGATTTTACGTGTCTGTACGGTTGAAAGCCGTCTGTGACAGACCCCGTGTCCTAGAAACAATATCATTTATACGATCATCATTGTTGGAATTCTAGATCCACGTTTACATGTTGTATTTCAATTTCATGTACTCATTCATTCATTTGTTCAGTTCTCAATTTCCTGCTGAGCGCAGAAAATTTGCTTAGCAAAAACAGGTTACCAGGCAAGTTGCCACATAATGTATATAACATAAAACACAATAAAGGGGGCCACTTTCCTACCGTCACGTTAGCAGTTTTTCTAATGGTTGTAATTTTTTTTTTTAATATCTGAAACCACCCAAAAAGGCTTTCAACATTTGAATAGGCATGCATGCTTATCCTAAAGATAATTTGAGTTGATTATTACTGTTATTTTTTTAATTACCCTAAAATTTCCATCAACAAATGGACGGAAAAGTGAGGTAACTTTTTCCGTCCAATTTTTATGGAAATTTGAGGGTGAAAAAATAAATAAAAAAATTAAATAAATCAACTCAAATTAGTTCTAGTATAAGCCTGCATGTCCATTCACATGTTGAAACACTTTTTGGTCGGTTTCAGGTACTTAAAAATAAATGACAACCATTGGAAAAACTGCTAACGTGACGGATGCAAAGTGGCCCCCTTTATTGTGTTTTATGTCATATTACTTCTGGAAGGTTCTCTGCTAAATATTTGCTTAGCAAATTCATCTGCTTAAGCAGCTCTATGAAATTGGGCCCAGGTCAGGGAGCACTATTTCTTATGTGGATAAACGCCATGACCAGATAAAATAAGATTCATCGAATAAGTTACTGATTCTGGCAACTCCCGGATTTAAACTATTCTTAAATTCATATCAGGGAGGAAGGACCGATTGGGACGGGTGGTAAAATATTGTTTAATTGTAACCACATGATTTGGTTTCAACCAATCGGAATGAATGACACCTTTGTATAACGAAAAACTAGATGACAAAATACAATGATTACTTTTTCGTTCATTAGGTTTTAGAGCCCCAGTTCCGTGCTCCATACACCAACGTGAACAGGTGGTTTACCACAATGGTCAACCAGCCCGAGGCTAAGGCAATCCTTGGTGAAGTCCAACTGTGTACTAAGGCTGCCCAGTTTGATGGTAGGTACCTTAGAGTATAATGGTTACCAATGACAAGGGAAATATTGAACAAAAATTGTGCTAAGACAGTTTCAAGTTTTGTTTAATGCATCAACTTATGAGGAAAACTCAAGACAAAATGGTGATAAAATTCATAGTCTTCAGTTAACTTCACCCTTGTTCTGTATTTGCAAAAGAGTAGTTATTGGCCTTGCATTCAAAATTTTGAACATCTTTGTAAGACGACTAACTGTACGTCTTTGCTGAAGAGAGACCCACTGTAGTTCCTCAAGCATGTTGGTTACGCTACTGTTGTATTTATAGTTATTATATGCGAAGCGAGCGGCCTTACGCTGGATCATTTCAATGCGAATGCATTTATTGCATTCTGTTGCGTTCAGCATGTTTATGGGGTTAATGGCCCTCGGCTGTGAACTAAACCAATGCATGTTGTATTTCTTCTCCAGCCAAGACGTTTGCTGTGTTATCCGGCAAGGCTGACAAGAAGAAAGACGAGAAGAAGGAAGTAAAGAAAGAGACCAAGAAAGCAGTGACGCCTAAGAAGAAAGAGGAAGAAGTTCCAGCAGCCCCTAAGGAGAAGGCAGACCCGTTTGCTGACCTTCCAGCACAGTAAGTACAAATATTCCTACCCCACCAACTCCCCCCCCCCCCCCCTTAAAATGTAGAATATTGTCACGGTATTTAGAATCATGGTGAGAATTGTTGGAATGCTTATACATGAACCCTCCTACAATCAGTGCAATTTTTGAAACAACCCATTCAGGCCACTCCAAGCCATTAGCTGTTGCCAGTGGCCTTCTGTGTCACACCACTGAGATTACAGGGTAAAGTGGTCTCCCATCGATACATTGCAGGCCATACTAATATGTTCAAACATTTACAGTGGCCTTGGGCGGCGCACAGTTGATTTTGTAAGATTATTTGGAAAGGACAGCAGGCTTGTACATGTATGTACTGAAGGTTGCTAAAGAACAGAATTTAGTGGATCGGAGTGGCCTCCATGTGTAGGAGGGTTAATCAGTATACCCACACCCCCGTTCAATGTTCAGAGCCCGATGTGGTTGTAATCTTCATGCAAAATGTTTCATGTGCATATTTTACAAAAAGAATCTCCTGAGCAACTACCATTAGTCTTTTTTGTTCATTGAAATTTTTTTTAAATGGTTATAGTGTGTGATTTGTCCTGTGCACTTAACTACATAGTTAATTATTTCTTAATGATCTCCGTGTTAACCCTACAACAGACATTCGGTGGTGTGACCTTTTAACCTGTAGGTCATGGCATTATTTATCACGTAGGGGAAATCAACATCTAGGGTTTTACGTGTCTGTACGGTCGAAAGCCGTCTGTGACAGACCCCGTGTCCTAGAAACAAGGTCTGCAAGAAGTAGGTCGCACGAATATCAGTGCAAGCATTCTAGATCAAGTCATCGTGTCGTGTAGCTTAAAATTTGGCTTCTTTTCTCTTATTTTCAATTTTACATTAACCCTAACTCCCTAGGCCCATTTGCTTACACATAACCTGAATCCTCCAAACTCCTTCAGTAGTAAAGCAAGCACACGACATGTATGCACACATGTGTTTCTAATCTGTGATACATGTACATGGCCAGGGACCCTCCCTGCATGCATGGAGCAATAAACAGTGTCCACTGACCCAAGCACTGACCTTGCAATCACTACAACAAACATGGATGTACATGTACCATGGAAAGGCAAGTATGCCTCATAACATCAATCCTCCAAAATCCTTCACTTTAGCAAAGAGCATGTAGCATGTAACCTCAATCCTTCAAAATCCTTCACTTTAGCAAAGAGGATTTTGGAGGATTTGGAAAAGTTAGGGTTAATTAATGTGTTTGCCTTAACCCTAATCCACAACAGGCATTTCCCAGACACCCTGCTCAATGCAACAAGATCCAGGCTGCCCATGTGTAGCATGCTCAATACAACAACATCCACCAGCTAGAACAATGGTTCTTTTGTTCTCTGCTGACGGCAACAAGATGCAACAACTTTTTTTTTTACATTTGTTGCATCTTGTTGCATTAAGCATGGTTAGGGTTAAAGGAATTCAATGAAAAATCTCTCTGCCATTTGTACATTTTCATATTAAGAAATAAATCTATTTATTCCCATTTGATTTGACAGTACCATGGATATGGATGCCTTCAAGCGTTGCTACTCTAACAATGACACAGTGGCTGTATCAGTCCCGTACTTCTGGGAGCATTTTGACAAGGAGCAGTACTCCATCTGGATGTGCGATTACAAGTACCATGACGAACTCAAAATGTCATTCATGACTTGTAATCTCATTGGTGGTAAGAAATATGTAGAGAATTCATTTTGATTACGAAGTGCAAAACGAAAGAGAAAAACCAAATCTGTGTGGGTTTTTTTTTTTTTAGTAGAATGCAGCCAGGGTCTCTTCCTGTTGCTCATTTGAACAGTAATGAATCTGTTTTCATTCAATCATACCTTGTTCCCAAGGCTTTGAGCAATTTCTGTATACCTTGTACCCACTGCCCTTTCTCCCTGGAACGGGACAATTTCAATATCAGTAATCTTGGATATTTAATTAACCAGTTCGCGTTGGGAATACAAAAGTTTTTCTGGGCCCCTGTGCGGGTTTCTTTTCCTCACACAAACACATTAATGGAAGCTTCCACAGCGCGTGGCCACGTCTACCGAGCATGTCACAGTACACTCGGCTCGTTGCCACGTCAACCAAGCATGCATACAAATATTCCGGAGTTTCCTCTGGCGTGTATAGACGCTCTCCGATCCGTGGTGCAAAAAAAATGTGCGTGTATACACGGCCTCCGACACGAACCGGTTAAGGTGCAGGTTGCCGATGGTATTTGGGGGTACAGTCTGCAGTTGTCATAATCCAGCAGTATTTTGGTTGATACAATTAAATGTTACCTGTTAAACGGTGTATAATATAGGAATGATACTATAAATAAACTATAAATTTTCTTCAAATCGATATTTAAACTGATTTTGCTTGTTATTTGGTAGTAACCAATCTGCATAGTGGAAATAATTTTTCCCACCAGGGTCTGGTAGTGGGAATGAGGTAGACCCTGGGAACGAGGTTGATAAAACACAGGAGTAATTTAAGATGTTATTGTAAAAAAACCAAGGAAGCTGGTCGAGCCATTTGTAAAATATAAACCACTCTTATACCCTACAGCAGACATTCGGTGGTGTGACCTTTAACCTATGGGTCATGGCATTATTTATAACGTAGGGGAAATCAACATCTAGGATTTTACGTGTCTGTACGGTTGAAAGCCGTCTGTGACAGACCCCGTGTCCTAGAAACAATGCTAACAGGAGCAGTGTGTCAAAGAATTCATCAATACTATTTAATGTTTCAAGTATTTACTGTGGGTTTGGTTGGATAAAAAACTGGCTTTTATTATCTCCTTGGGATATTTGCTTGTTTTCTGGGGTGCTCTTTTGAGCAGGTTCATAAAAAAGTACAAAAATTCAAAACCACTTTTTTATTTTCAAAATTAGTGCAATGTTTTGATTGTCCAGCCGTTGTGATTCCCAAATCTAATACCAACACATTTAAAGCCATAAGAATGAAGATAAATGTAAAAATACCCTGTGAAAGTTTAAGCTTATTTCATTGTGTCGTTACCAAAAAAATAGTGAATTTGTCTTTAACCCTCCTACTACTAACAAGGGCCAAAAACAGTCAAAATGTTGATATACTTGCCAAGGTATATCTAGTGCACTTAAAAGTCGAACACTGTCAAACCTTATGTGTAGTAAGTACATTTACAGGTCAAAATGAGTCGACTGTTTTTGACTGGTAAAAGCATTGTCTGGTCTTGTTCGGGGTGGTCAAAATGACAGTAAAAACTAGTCAAAAAATACCCCTGTGTGCACATTTGGGTCAACAGTCAAAACAGGCAGTTGACTGGTTTTGACCTCTGTAGCAACTTCCCACTAAAGTGCAGCAATAGTAGGAGGGTTAATCCATTGTGGAAGTTCTGTATTGTATGACAAATTTATATGTGAATTCATATGTGAAGTTATATGTGAAGTCATATGTGAAGTCATATGTGAAGTTATATGTGAAGTTATATGTGAAGTTATATGTGAAGTTATATCACCTGAAAGACATATTTTAGGGTATGTTTGATACTATCATCAACTTTACACCAAGTAAGTTTTATTCAAAACTAAGGTCATTTATATTTATCGAGATGACCAGTAATATGGCTTTTTCTCCTTGTTTGATTCTCTCCTCCAGGAATGTTCCAGCGGCTAGACAGGCTGAGAAAGCATGCATTTGGTGTCAACATCATATTTGGTGAAGACAACAACAGCACTATATCTGGCATTTGGTTCTGGAGAGGAAAGAATCTCATCTTCGATGTAAGTTCTTCTCATAAAACTTACTCTTTTATGCTAGTTTTGCTTAGTATTGTTAAAAATAAATGATTTCTTTCCAGAATTCCTATGAAAATATTTGACAAGTGTCTCTTTAGGCTAAGTCCCCTTAAGATTATAACAATTTGCATGCATTGTGCATTTTTTCTGATTAATTCCTTTCAAAAACCATTAGTAACTCGAGTGATAATTTGTTTTTAGCAAATGTGGCATGTATTAAATTAAAAGAGTGCTTTCCCTGTAAAAAAAAAAAATCAAAACCTAAAAACCCTACAACAGACATTCGGTGGTGTGACCTTTAACCTATAGGTCATGGCATTATTTATAACGTAGGGGAAATCAACATCTGGGATTTTACGTGTCTGTACGGTTGAAAGTCATCTGTGATCAGACCCCGTGTCCTAGAAACAATGATAACGGTAACAGTGTGTCAAAGAATTCATTAGTAGGGGCAAATTTGAAAATTCATCTACGTTTTCTGCCATGAATTAATCGGGAGTAAAGAATTACAGATCCCACTCCCATACAAATGTGCTTTTGAAAAAAATCGTTCTTTTGGCACGTATAATTTCAATTTGTGAATTTGTTTTGTCAACAGAGAAGTGAGGATTGGCAGGTTGACAGCCCCTCGTACACATGGACCAACCTAGATCCTGATACTCCAGAAACAAAGAAACTTGTAGAGGAGTACTTTGCCTGTGAGGGCAACTTCGGTGGCAAGACGGTCCTGGACTATAAAATATTCAAGTAAAATGACGACAGGAACACTGCAACATCACGACGACAATTCAGAAGGCACTGAAGATTTTGCATAGATTTGTTTATTGGGTATGTCAATAGATTTCTCCGAGATATATGATATCTTAAAATCTTTTCACATACCAGCATCCAAAAGGAATATCTTTGAAATATTTAATCTTAATTTAAACACAAAAAGACCCTGACAGGTTCAACACTTAATTTTGGTTTGAAAAGCCAAGTGCGAAAATGGACGAAAACAATTGTATAGGTCCATGTGATGTAACCTATACTGCAACTCTGCATGTGAGCTGTATATGACATTTCTTTTGAATACTGATATAATTGTTGTCGAAAATAAGTGAAGTTCATTGATCAATTTAAGTTTTGGAAACTTCTAACATCATCTACATTTTCAGAACAGGCACTTGCAAAGATGCTTCTGTAATGAAACCCCCCAAAAAATTGCGTGTTTGTGAATTCAAATTGCTATAAAGCATCAACATCTGGTTATGTCAATAATAGATATATCCTTCCCAAATTTATTTCTCAAATATAATATTGCCTATATACTCTATATTTATCAAAACTATTATATTTAAATTTAACATAAATTCTGGTGAAGAATTAACCATTTGAGTTGCAGGTGCATGGGAAATGCACTGTTTTCTTCTTGCCCTATCCAAAATGAACACCAGCAACTGCAGGTCATTGTCCATTTCCTGATACTGTGCAATCTCTTCAGTGCATAATGCATTTGTGTAAGATAAATCGTTTTGGTCACCAAGCTTTCCACCCCTCTATAGATCCGTCAGTTAACCCTTTTGGCTTTTTTATCGCATTGCAAAATGCTACACGAAAATCCTGAATCGCTTTTCAAAATAAGCATATGGAACACACAAGAATAATTCTGCCAAAAAAAAAAAGTCAAATGTCTTATTCAGTTTGATGATTTATACTTGTGTAGTGTTGGGCCTCAAACAATACACTCTTTGAAACATGATTTCAAACATACATAGACACCAAGGAACAGCTGTCCCCTCAACCTTAGTCATTGTGTGTGTGGCTGTGTTGCTATCAATTAAACATGTAATGGCAATGCTGTGTAGATTGTCTCATTGATGTTAATTGAGGATTACAAGGCTTTATTTTGTGTTGGCAATATTTGCCAACATTAAAACTGCAAAATTAAGCACAATGAACAAATATTACCCTTAATTCACTTAACACAAATCGAATTTATGAAAGAAGGCATGAAATGTTGTATTTTATACAAATAACATTACCTGAATTGTTGTCGGCCCTTATTATAATGCATTCACTTCAGTAACTAGACATTTTGCAGGAATAAATAGGTACCGAAAGTGTGCAGTTTGTATTCCAGAATGACTCAGTGTGTGTGACTGGTTTGTGAGTTCATTTCACATCATGCTTTATTTAACAGCAATACTAGGCATAGTTGGTAAGGATATCAGATAGCCTGAGAAAGAATGTTGTTGGAGATGCGGTAATTTAAGAAGGGGGAAAAACAGGAACGCATTCAGCTTTCAACAAGGTTGATTTAAGTGACTTTGTGAGTCTTACCCGCTACAGAAGATTGAATATGGCAGATCACAAGCCAGGATTTGGAAATAGGTTGTCCAAATGTGTCATTTTATTTCAGAAAAAGGCGGGTGTCCAAATATTTCACTCTCAACACTTGTCCATGTGTGTTACAATACAAATAGAACAGGGTGTCAATTATCCAAATAGTGTGGCCAAAAGACACCCCCGAAGGTATCATGTGATGCTCGATATGCGGCAGAGTGCACCCTCCCCCTCCCATTGTGTTACAGGAATCTTAGGAATTCTTTAGAGGATTTCGGGGGGAGGGGGGCGTTAACAATAGAACAACAGTGTGTTAGTGTATAGGGACATTTGGGGGGGGTGGCACTCTGCCGCATATCGAGCATGGTATACAAGGTATTGCTGGCTAAAGCACTGGAACGTGGTATAGAACACTTTGAAATGAAATTTTTATGTGAACCAATTAAAGGTGCAGTATTGTCACGATCAGAGCAGAATTTCGACAGGGTATGGAATATAGATGTCCTAGTTTAAGATGAACGCAGTGACTGAAATTACTGGCTCATTTATGCAGCAGCAACGGTAATATGACCTTATCATGTGGGGTGTTACGATAGTCACTGAGTTAATCTAAAACTAGCACTCAGATTCCATGCCCTGTTTATCGTGACAATACTGTCCCTTTAAGGTTAAACTTTCACAGATTGATTTCTATACATTGTTTCTTGATCAACATAAAGTACAAGTTCATATCGTCGTGTCAGTGCAAAAACGTCGTATCTCTATTTTGCAACAACGTCGTATCTCACACGAAAACGCGCCGTGCAAAAACGTCGTATCTCGGCCAGTGGCGTAGCTAGCGGGGGGGGGGGTGGCAGGGGGCCGCCCTCTGGCTCCAGTTCCAGAATAAGTCCCCCCCCCCCCCCCCTAACACATGCGAATTTTTTTCACATGCTTATGGGACTGACTGACGGGCCCACCAGCAGGCAGGGCCGGATTTAGACCTTGAGGGGCCCGGGGCACTTCAGGTTCGGGGGGCCCTCGACATAGAAATTAAATTACATGACAAATAAAAAATGAACTAAAATGAATGATAAACCGCATTTCTTCGAAAAAAATATAAAACTAATTTTATAATTATTACATTTTTTTATAAAGGAAGTCCTTAGTCTGGGGGCCCGGGGCAATTTCCCCTTTGCCCCCCTTATAAATCCGGCCCTGTATACAGGGCCGCTTTTACATAAGGGCAAAAGGGTAAAAGGGTAGTTGCCCACGGCCCCAGGTAAAGAGGGGGCCCTAAAAATCTGTACAGTCATTTTTTTATAACCCGCGATTAATCAAAATCCAATGGCTTAATATGCATGTAGAAGGTATATAGCGGCACTAACACTTTTTCCGGATAACAATTAAGAAGTCGGTGTCATTGATTGGTGGGCCCCCTGGGATCTGATCTGAAAAGGGCAAAAGGGTAGTTGCCCACGGCCCCAGGTAAAGAGGGGGCCCTAAAAATCTGTACAGTCATTTTTTTATAACCCGCGATTAATCAAAATCCAATGGCTTAATATGCATGTAGAAGGTATATAGCAGCACTAACACTTTTTCCGGATAACAATTAAGAAGTCGGTGTCATTGATTGGTGGGCCCCCTGGGATCTGATCCCCCCCCCCCCTTGGCGAACATAGCCAGCTTACGCCACTGATCTCGGCGCCTATTGTTTTTGTGTGTACATCCGGGCTATTTTAAGCGAGATACGACCTTTTGCGCATGTTCAAACTCAAATGTAATTTAAATGCTATTTTAGGAGATACGACGTTTTTGCACTGCCATGACGATATATTCTTTTTACCAAAAAACTTATTGGGACTTTAATATAAATTATTTAACAAACTATGGTGTGCTAAAAAATTAATTTAAATAATTACTCTTTAAAACAAAATCACAAACATGGGAAAGAAAGGAATTTAAAACTAATAAAATTATTCAGTTTTTAGTTATTTTGTCTTCCTTTTGGTAATGGAAAATTTCACACAAGAACATATAGTTCTGCCACCAGGCATGATATTCTTCCTAATTTTGTAGGAAATCCTACCTTTTGATTTTGAAAATCCTACCATGAAACCGGGGGGGGGGGGTTCCTATTAACTTCAGACCATGGAAACTTTCCTTGTGTATCATTTTATTGTAAATACCAAGATAAAAAAACAGTTTCCTTGCTGTATATGGCTAGGCTATAGAGGTAAACCTCTATAGGCTAGTATATGCCTTATGACAATGGCAAACATTTAACTTAATTAAATGCTTAAGATAGTCCTGAAGAGTTATGACTGAGTAAATATTTCCAGCATGCTGTGTTATTCTTGTAAAACCACCAACACAATGAGCACATGTTTTGGTGGACCTGAATAACACTTGTGGTGTATTGACCCAAGGATGGTTTCAAGTGTCTACAGTCAAGAGCATCGGTCTCACTGGTGTATTAACAAATACTTAGCGGCAGGGAAGTCCTTGAAGAATAAACTAGAGAGGGCCACCTGTTACCCTGGATGGTTAAGGATCATTGTGATGGTATGTGACTTACCCACAAGGGTTTGCCAGGGGTGTCACAGAAGGACCAGATGAGGGAATTGGGTTGTTTACTGAAAGGTGTATATTCTGTGAGTATTATTCCTGTCATTTCAGAACTAATTACTACTCAATAGAGAATTTCACATGGTGTCACCGCAATTAGTCTGTCTTAATTATCCTCTTCACCATGCGTAGCTACAAGTTTCAAATAAGTTGTTTCACCAAAGGACAAACTGTCACATGGGAAGTGAATATTTCACTTTTAAAACCACCATTTTCACTATTTTAACCCTCCGGCGAGGGAGCCCTCCTCTTGGTAGAGGCAGATGTTATGTATTTCATTGTTTCTCCCAGAAAAAAAACCCACAGATGGCTGAGAGTCATTGATATCCTAAAGGGGACCATTCCACATATCTTAGAAGGGGTGTCAGTTCCCAGAGCTGTGTAGTTTTTTTCTGGGCTGGAAAAGAAATTACTGCCATATATCTGTGCACAAAATCAACCATCCATTGTGTAAACATAAAGACCCCCCCCCAAATCTAACCCACTGATAAGTCGAACCATCTGTTGACCATCAGACTGTGTTGTTTGATGTCTTGCGACAGCCAGTGTTAGGCATAACCCCCAACCCCCCAGACAGAGTGTCTGGGTTGGGTCATGGTTGGGTTACATGCCGGAGAGATAAACCAGACGGTTGTTTACTGTTTGCAAGATTATACAGGAGATAGATACACTACACAGCCGTTGTGTGTCATCTGGGTTTGTAAATAATACCAAACAATAGCTGGGCATGTGTGGAAGTCATTTAGATGTAAAAAGTCAATGGGGAATGCAGAGAACAATTTTTAATATAATTACAACCTCCGAAACGGGAGCCCTACTGTTTTTACAGTAGGTAAATTAGGGTGCCACTGAAAAGAGGAGGGGTTATGCCAACGTCTTGTCATCTGGGGGTTGAAAATAATTCTAGACAATAGCAGGGCATGTGGGGAAGTCATTTGGATGTAAAAAGTCAATGGGGAATGCAGAGAACAATTTTAACATAATTAATTCCCTAGGGGATAGGGTTGCCACTGAAAAGAGGAGAGGTGCAACGTTCGAATAAAGTCGTGGGTACCTCCCTCGTCGGAGGGTTAAAATGCTTTTAACACCCATATCCCCATTTAGTTGGATATCTAGGATGAATAGCGATTTACACCAATTTGTTTATGTTTTTAAAGATGGAAGAGGGAATATGTATGTCACTGTTCATAATATAATTATGTACTTGAAAAATTGGGGGGGGGGGCAACATCCCACGGTCTGCATACACACAGGACCCTGACCCAATACCATTTTTATTCTAACTAAATACTCAGTTTATCAAGATACATGTAAATAGCAAACAATTTACACTAACGATGGCTGTCCTTGGCCAAGTAATAGCCGACCCTGCAAACTATACCTATGCTTGCCAACAGAGGGCGCTATGAAACCACACAACAATAACGGGAATTTTTTTCGACCACAAACTGGGCGTTGTTACTTTGCATATTACCAGCACGCTGTTCAGCACACAGAGCGCAATGAGAAAGCAAGTTGTCATTGATTTTCACCAGATGAGTGCTTCGAAAGGCCCAACAAAAGCTTACCACAGGCGTCTGAATAATACTCGCCCCAGGCTGGGTGAATTAAATTATAATAATGGCTGCTTGCGTGTGTTGGAGTTTTCAGGGTTAAAAGCTTTTTTGTGCTTTCTATTCCACACCACAATTACCTATGTATACTTTGCTCGCTGGAACTTTCATTTTGTAGAAAAGTAGTCACGTTTATTTGCAAGGAAGACATAATTAAAATGGCAGATTTTCATGTTGTATCATGAAATCACTGAAAAGAGGAATTTGAAAACAATGGACATGTATGAACAATACAAGCTTTAACCAAGTAATGAAATTACCTTTTTTGCAGTGAGTGTTGATTTGTTTGAAGTCTTAGAGTAAGCAGAACTTCTTCCTCTATGCTAGTTTGAAAACGATGGGGGGTTCTTAAAGTGGAAGTGGACATTTTGGAACTGCATCCGATATTCCAACTGAGAGACTTTCTCTCTCTGTTGTGGTCAATTCTTTTCACAGTTAGTTCAATCTGGGTTTGTTTTGGGTGTCGTCAACGGGGGACCGTTTGAAGAGACTGCTCTCCTCGTTTTCACATAGCCAATATCATGCATATACAGAAATCATAGAGCAGGGACCCTTGACCTATGCAGAAATTAAACCCAGCAGTCGACATGACTGTCAACACCGAGTCTAGTGTTGCGTTTCAACGGTAGGTCATCTTGGTCAAGTTTACAAATAATTCTGTACAAACCAAGCACATAACTTTATGTACATGGAGGTCGGTTGATTTATATCTAGCTGGGTGAGAGAGCAATTCTGCCCACCCCTGAAAACTAAAACTCGTCAGTTTTAAAGGACTATTCATTCGTATTAGTTAATATACTAAGTCGGGCCCGCCCAGCTGACATGGCGTTGATTGGTTACGCCATATTCATTTGGAGTCATTAGTAATAGTTTTAGTCTAAAACTTGTGCTGTCACCTGTATTTTATATTATCAGTATTCAAAAGGCCGTGTTGGTGAATTTCAGTGTTGTAATAATGTATTATATCTGTTTAGTATAAAAGTCAGATACCTAATTAAGTGAGTGGACATGGTGGTAATTACCGATTACAAAATTACTGAATTAGAATCAACAAACTTACTTGATGTGAAGTCGGCGATGATCCTAAACATCCCGATAAATGTCTATGTCTGGCATGTCATTTTTTTAAAATAGAAAATGTAAAATGAATTACAATTATGTGAAATGGATGACGGCGGACGAGATCCATTTTCCACAATCTGAACGCATTAACTCTTCTCGTTGACGGCACAATGAAATGCACTGAAAATATCACTGGTTGGTTTTATACCTCCACGTTTTTATTAAGTTTGGATGCATTAAACATACCGGTACATTTTACCAACGATAATACACTTCATTTAAGCCGTTTTTCAAACAGGGGTATATATTTCTCCCTTTTTTAGGTTTTAGAATATATTTCGTTAAATTAAAAATATGTTAATTACCAATGTTGTATATAATACCTTCCATTAGGGACAGCATTGGTAATAAGATTATCATATTTTGACTTATAATATCAACATTTACTTGGTACACGTATCAATCATTTTGATAAATTATTGCATCTGAATTGCTTTCGTATTATAATAGAGAACAATAATTGTTTTGTCGATTTTTTATTTATTTTTTTAATTGTCATCCGGCAAAACATTAAAAACATGTTACATTTTTCGTCGTTATCTTAAAAACCTTTGCACGTAGGCCTATTGTTGATGAAACGATCACACTATTTTCCCACATAATAGTGATACACCTTCCCTATATAATCCAACTTCTACAATTACATTGTCGTGCCCCGAGACAGAACCAGTCAAAAGTTGTGTACGACTTGTCGATTTTCTCGATTGCTTTCTCACATTCTGTTTATTCAATAACATGTTATGCTTTATTGATAGACCTAGACATGTTTTTATGGTGCCAAATCAGCTATGGATTGCTGCTCACCGGATCATGGGTTTGAACTCTCTCTCTCACTCTCTTCGAACTTCTAGTTTCGGTTGGCGTACCCTTGGCCACCATAACGCAATAGTTAACCAACCCTCTTTTTATTGTGGGCGTTAGGCTTAGTGCTGGAGCATTATTCTTTTGTCGTATTTTACAGGAGAGCGTACTTTTGATAAACCACCCTGTGTGGTTTCGGAACTGTTATACAATGAATGCCCTACGTGACTCCATCAGACAATATTACACTTTTTTTTTTTTTTTTTTTTTTTTTTTTTTTGGGAAACACTTTTGTTACAGTGGCACACACCGTGTGGTGGTGCATCCAAATTATATAATGACAATTATAAGGTGACAATTATAAACATGACAAACACAATAATTACAAGTTAATTACTAACTACCGGTACAGTATAAAATTATACGGTTCAAGTTATAATGTGGATAGTATTAGAGATCTTGCTGTCCATGCTCGATTTAAGTATTGTTTACTTTGAACGTCGAAGATTTTACCTAATACTACGTTTTCTGTGTACATATTGTCAAGCATGAAATGTCTTTTTAATTCTTGAGAGCCATTGCTAAAGTTTTCCCAATATTCGTTTAACCCATTTTCCCAGAGACTGTTTCTAATATTTAAGTAAATAGCATCCCTAATATCATACAATTTAGTACAATCAAATAAAAAATGTTCTACTGTTTCGGTTTGGTTGTTCGTACATAGTTTACATAGGCCTGTATTTTGAGCACACCATGATTACGGCCTTCAAGGTCTAACGAATTGGACCTTGCTTTAAATTTTAGGTTAACATTTTTAAAGTTTGTATTGTCAAGTAGATATTGTTCAAAATTCGGACATAATGTATTCTGTTAATGATGTTTTACTTTGAGCTCTGGTGAACCATTCTTTGGCATCTTTGCTCTTGTTTTCTTTCCTAAATTGTTGTGTCCATTTATCAGTTGCAGGTTCTTCACTAAACATATTAATTAAATTGAATTTCATTAGATTATTTTTTATATTCGTTAACCATTGCCATTTCATATTGTCTTCAACATGAAGAATAGCTTTGAAAAGTAAGCGAGACCACCTACTGTTCTCCATATTTTTCAGCCTATTGAAGTATTGAATTCTATACTCATTTTGCACAGAAGAAACAGTTTGCCATCCCAAATCACCGTACAGTGCCTCTTTAGCAACATTCCTGGGGGCCTTTAATATTATTCTGGCCATTTGGTATTGCAAGTTTTCGATTTTGTCTTGTGCTGTTTTCCCATTGCAAAACCAAATGGAGCTTGCATAATTTATTGTAGGTAGCCCAATTGTTTTCCAAAGCAAATCTCCATAATAAACCCTGTTAAAATCTTCTTGTTCAGTGATTATTGACTTAATATATGAAATGATACGATTGCCCTTTTGATAACTTCATCTATGTGGTGCGTATCAGATAATGATCTAGAGATGTGTACCCCCAAATATTTATATGTTTCGGTTTCTGATATGTAATGATTGCCTAATTGCCATTTTCTGTGCACATTCACACGTTGTCCTGTAATTAAAACATTCGATTTGTCATAGTTGAAAGAAAGTTTCCATTTTTTTGAGAATTCCCCTGCTGTTTCCAATAGTAAATTAAGATCTCTTTCATTATCTGCAATAAGTACCACATCATCTGCCCAAAACAGACTACCTATCTTAACATCGAAAATGCTTACACCTAAGTCTTTGTCTTTTATCATTTTATACAATTCATTTATAAATATTGAAAACAAAAGTGGAGAAAGCGTACAACCTTGTTTAACACCTTCGTCAATATTGAAATATAGGACTGTAAGGCATACTTCTTCTTTTCTTAAAAAATAAAAATAAAAACCCACGATGCACGAATCAAGTTCTGGTGGGCGCAACGAATTGTGTACCATTCGTCAAGCCACCGTTAATCAATCAAGCTGTCCTTTCTAGTGAACACCCCCCTCCTCCACGTTACCCACATTGTGGGAAATTGCAATTGTTTATCATTCTTCAGTTTTTCGTATGCATTTTGTGTAGGCGTAATTGTTTACTGATTTATTGGGGATGTTAAATCACAGGGGTTGGGTATAGTCGATAAAAACACCGAAATATACCCACTGCATTGTACGTAGACATTAATCACCTTCGGCATGTCAAAGATAACCTGTTGGAAGGAGGATGAATTTCTTATGAGGAATATATAATGCATTTGCCAAGTATTATTGTATATGCAATAGGTAAAACTTGTAGCTTTGCATGGTGAAGAGGATAAGTAAGACTAATTGCGGTGACACCATGTGAGATTCTCTATTGAGTAGTAATTAGTTCTAACGTGCTTTAGTTGATTTTTTTTTTCTCATTACTCCTATCCGGCCTTCTTTTGCAGGAGGTAAACCGTTCGCGAACTATAGTTGTTAATAATAATAATAATAATAATAATAATAATAATAATAATAATAATAATAATAATAATAATAATAATAATAATAATAATAATAATAATAATAATAATAATAATAATAATAATAATAATAATAATAATAATAATAATAATAATAATAATAATAATAATAATAATAATAATAATAATAATAATAATAATACAGATTTGTAGCGCGCACATGGCCACCCTGCTGGGCGCTCAAGGTGCAGAAAAACAAAACACTTATTTAGCACACAAAAACTGGAGAGCTGTTAAGAGTGGCTGCTTGTTAGGCGCTCGCTCGCTTATTATTTGTGTTGTTTGTTTTTTAATTTAGTTTGTCAGTTTCCATATTGGTGTAATGATTGCTGCGGCGTGGCTGGCATGATAACCCCTATCTAGGACTCATCATCAAATAGATTTACAGTTTCTTGCTTGTACCATGGAGGACCTTCCTCCATGCTTGTACTGTCTCATAATCCTAGCCTTGTCATAAAGACAGCATAGGAAACGCCCGTTCATAGTTAATCCATCACCAAGACGTGGTCAGCCTTCTCTGCACGGTGTGTTTCTTCCTCCATGGTTCAACCATCTGGTGACCCACAGTCCCTTTCTAGATTTCACTTTAAACTTGTTTTCATCAGAAACCGTGCGTGCATGTGACTACAGCCTATAATCCCCTGGAGTACAGATGATTTGAAAGAATGTAGATGGCCGACTGGCGCCTAGGGAGTAACTTGGAGCGTGGTCAAGTTGAAGATATCTTGGAGCCGAACAAGTTCATATTCCCCAGCTGTCGACTAGAACACTAAGAAGAGATCTGATGTTTCTTAAGACGAGTGATTCCAATAAACTTTATCACTTGAAGATTTTTTAAAGAGCTTGAGTAATATTGAAGAAGTACCAAACTGTTGATTGAAATAGTTTTATCAAAACATTACTTCTTGAACGACACACTAGCGTCTTGCGAAACTTGATATAACGGTTAATCCGCTGAGGACTTGTATAACCTGTATAAGGTCAGATTGGGTCTATATGAAAGTTCAGCATATGACCACCAAGATCTACTGGCTACTTAGGGGTCTTACCTGCTGGAAAGGTTAGACTGATTGGGATTTAATATTGTAATAATCAGGACTGACACTCTTTCAATTCAATTGTTGGATATATCCCCCAAGTAAGAGTTTTTAGAGGGAAACAATGCCCTTTGTATAGTCACCTCTTAAGGTCTGCTTGTGGGAAGGATTTATAATGGGGCAGGTTCTGAAAAATACTTATATAATTGACCTTTCCTTATTTGGAAAGAGGTTAGGTCATAAGGAAACACGTTTCATTATCTTAATTCACAGTAAAACTTTAAAATGTAACTTTCTCCGAACTCCCTTTGTTTCCATTTCAGAAAAGCTTCTACTCAGGGAAAACAAAATCCTCCAACGTTTAAAAATCGCTTTCTGTCGCCCTTGCAAAGTCACCCCGTCAGTGAACAAAATCACCTGTAGTAAAATACAGCATAAATATAATTGCTGTTGCAGGTGTAAACGTAAGAGGGGCCATTTTGTTTTTGCAAGTGGACCTTATAATAATTATAGGCTTTTCTGAATTCGAGACAAAAATCACAAATGTCTTTTTACAATATCTTACTTTGGATTGCGATAATAAAATCTTATGTTGTTAAATTTCCTTATGACAAAACGAAAAAAATGGTGATAGGTAAATTATTGATATTTGCTTAGACCCCTAGTTTTTTTTCCAGTTCTAATTCTGGAGTTGTAGGTTTTTGACTCGTTGAACCGAGGCAGGTAGTATGGTTGTGTAGACTCTTTGGAAAATTAAAGTTGACTGATAAGAGTAGATTGATATCAGCCAAAGATATTTAATCTAGAATCCACCAACATTGACGTAACATCAAGATTTCAATGAGGGATAAATACGAGGGATAAATACGAGGGATTGGCGACAGAGAATAATTGTCGACAGATAACGGGTATCGCGAAAATGTGAAACTCGAACATCTGTTCTTCCACATTATAAACTGTTTGATAAATTATGTTCGCGTTGCTAAGTTGGATCACGGGTTACTGATGGAATCAACATTAAAGTATTGTGGGTGGAAAGTTTCAGTATGTGTTTTGTCTACGCAGTGTTGTAAAGCAGTATACATGTACGTGTACAGTGATGTCGGACACGGGTTATAGTTTTAGAAAATAGAAATCAGGATACTTCAAATATTTCGTTTGTCATAATACGAAGGCGTTTCGGCATTCCCCCTCGTCCACCGCTTTGCTCGAATACAGACACCACGAATATTTCAAGGGAAGTACAACATTGGCAATGTTGACAAGACAACTTCTATGAGTAGGCCTTTAAGGGACAGTATCGTCACGATCAGAACAGACTTTCAACAGGGCATGGAATCGGTGTCCTAGTTTAAGATGAATACAGTGATTGAAAATTACTGGCTCATTTATGCAGCAGCAACAGTAATAATTAATATGACCTTATATGGGGTATTATTTTCAGTCACTGAGTTTATCTAAAACTAGCCCTTCGATTCCATGTCCTGTTGATCACGACGATACTGTCCCTTTAAGCTTACTTTGAATTAATATAGGCCTATTCATTACATTTTCAACTCCACGCGGTGTCTCAAGTCATGAGAAAATGTAGAAAGAAAATGTGTCTCACGTTATGTGATGTATATACATTTACCTTCCGGCACTTGATTGTGATTCAGTTCGCATTTGGTAAATCCTACAGAGGGTAGTCAACTGGTTTTATTTTGTACAATTGTGTCTTGTGTAATCATTGTATATCATTTGAACATGTTTGCATTTTTAATGTTTGTTTCGTATTGTAACTGCTTTTTTTCGTACCCTGTGAAATAATAATAAATGAAACTTAAGGAAAATATGCATAATATGTTTTTAGTTTTCTCTGAAATAAGAGCACTACAGATAGAATTTTGTTTCAGAATGATTGGTATCTATACAAACCACACATCAAGTTCACTGTTCTACTGTTATTACTACGGGGATTGTTCTGCTGAGCTGCATGAGCTTGTATTTGTAGGCCTACCTTAGCGCAGGGATTTCTCTCGTGTCACTCGCTTTGCTAAGCAAGCAGGTGAACACCCCCACTATCTTCGTCTACCCAAAATCAAGAGTAAGTTCCATTTGGATAGCTTCTTCTCTTGAACAGCATTACAATGGAACGCCCTTCCAGCTGATTGCTTTCCACCAACTTACGATCTATTTAAGTTTAAGAAAAACATCAACAAATGTAATCTTGCTTAAATGGTGGATGACATATCGCATATGTAACCCCTTACACTCTAGTGGCTATTGGTCTTGTTTAGGGTGACTGACAGTAAATAAAAAAAATATATATAAAATAATGTCTTTTTGATAATAACCCAGTCTTTTTGTAATCAGGTATAGGGCCCAATTACCACTGTTGCAACTTTAAATCTAGTTTGTGGTCTTTTGATTTGATATTTTGCCCTACACTGACGTGTGTATGAATTACTGTATACTTGCAGTGCTTTCTAAGTGTCTACTGGGGAAAAATCTTCACAGGCGCCTCGGGGGATTCGAAGCCACGACCACCTCCTGTGCTTATAAATGCAGATTTATTAACCTCTCGGCCAACGAGCTTGCCCGATGACGATAGGCCAGCTATATAATCCTATATAATTTGCATTAGTAGATGAAATTCTTGCATCGGAAAGCAGTTTCAGATTCCCCTTTAATTCTTTCTTCCAGAATGACACAACAGAGGGGTGATTTCCCTATCGAAAGCCTTTTTTGTGTGTTAAGATATGCAGGGGCACTCTAGTGTATAGTCATAGCCAAAGGAGGATGGAATTTACACAGATTGATCTCTAGCATAGCGATTGGTAAACAACTATAGAATGAGGAATGCACAAAGCTCCATTCAAGGTATAGGTATAAATCTCCAGGCCCCCCCCCCCCCCCGGCAAATCCTATTGAGTACAGGGCTGGGAGTTTTTGTTGAACTGCGCCAAAAAATCAGTCCAGAAAGCACAGTGAATGGGCCACCCTGTAATGGTAGGCATCTCGACGAGGTTTGAACTATACAAGAGTATGCAAAAGACACAGAACCGTAGCCAAACACTGGTTATATAGAGTGGAGTGGGGGTAGTAAAGTTTGTAAAGAGGAGAGGGTGAAAGAAAACAGTAGCATATCGATCGGACGACAAGAAAAAGGCAAAATGGCCTTAAAATGACATTCTGTATAATAGGCCTACCTAAAGATTGGCCCAAAACCCAACACAGTCCATCAGTTCTTAAATACACATATCTTTTCTCATGTATCCCCATTCTGAACGGATTTAAATTGTTCACTATTTTGTTTCTCATCACTTTAGCCTAATACATATATTTTGTTTAATATATGTATTGTGTCCATTTTCTTTGGGAAAAGCACTCAAAGTGTATATAGGGCCCGTTTGTAAACAAGAAAATCAGACAATTAAAACCATGCCAACCACAGAAGGGGAAATTAGACACATAATTAAAGAGGGGCTATAAGGTCAAATTCAGTTTTGTGCTGCACTAATTTTCCAATAGATAAAGGCCTTATTAAAGTGGGGAAAAAATATCACAAGTCTCTTACCGCATGTTAAAATAGTGCAAAATGCCTTCCAGTGTGAAATTTGTTCACATCCAAAAACATCCAATGACGTCACATTTCAAATGGATCTGTACATTTTTGTATGGGGAATTTTTAGTTCATTCCTGAATCTCCATGATATTCAATCAAAACGGCATTGAATTTGACTTTTTGACGAACGAAAAATTTCTTTATGGAATGTACAGACCCATTTATTGTTGACATCCAATGACGTCATGTATCTTGTGAAAACTATTTGTTTTTCCTTTCCCAAAGGGAATTATCAATGTTCCAATTTAAGCAAACATTGACAGCAATTACCGAATTTTTTTTTTAAACGGGCAATACATCTTTAAGGAAAGAGTGGGGTGCCATGGTCGAGCGGTTTGGTGCATCGGATTTGTGTTCTGATGGCTGAGTCGTCAGAGTGTTTGTGGGTTCGAATCCTTGCCGCGACCATGGTGCTTGTGTCCTTGAGCAAGACACTTTACTATAATTGCTGCGAGGGCCGAATTGAACCCAGCCACTGGGGATGCACAAGCCAGTGCATGCTTAGTGCCGGTCCCAAGCCCGGATAAATGGGAGGGTTGCGTCAGGAAGGGCATCCGGCGTAAAACCTATGCCAAATCAAATATGCGGATCATGATCCGCTGTGGCGACCCCTAACGGGAGCAGCCGAAAGAGGACAACAACATCTTTAAGGAAAGAAGTAACTGAAGATTTTTGAAAAGGAACACGATTATAACGACCGGAGGGTCGTAGGTTGTTTCACTTAGTTCTACTCTTTTTGTGTTTTAATGTGTGTGTTTTTTGTTTACGTCCAATCCATGATCTTAAAAATTCCACCTTAAAAACCTGGGGGGGGGGGGGGGGTCAAGAATGTGATGTCCGTGGGTGCGGCCTCACCTTTGACTAGTATTTTTGTTTTTCAAATTCTTGTTGCAATATTTGTAACGGTGTACATCTGGGAAACTGCAAAGCCCTTTTGGTAAAAAAAGGCCACTATTTGCATTCATAAACTTAACAAATATTGGTAATTGGGGTTTGGTTAATTACCTATACGGTGTATGTATACAGGATTTGATGCAATGATACTTTGCCTTTTGGTAAACTGTTTTCGAAAATACATAGCAAATATTGTGTTTTTATCTTTTGATTATAATAATTAGATTCGTTGATTGTGATAACCACGCCAAATTGGAGTATGGAGCTATCTCTGTGTGCGCATGCGAAACAACGCGCACATCGGTACATGTGCACGTAAACACGCCCACCGTATCTCCGGAGAATGCCACCTCATTTCGCGCTATACGTCTCTGTGGGGTCCGTGAAATTATGTTCATGGTTAGAAAGAGACAGATCTAGGTCTTAAAAATCTCAAAATAGAGGCATTAAATTTTGTTAAAAAAACACAGCAAACTTATTGCACCTGATGCGCGCACACTATGCGAGTTTAACTAGACCAGCATTGTAAATTTATGCTTAATATTCCCTGTGAAGGCGGTCGTCCCTCAAGCGTTATGTATGGAATCTTGGCAATGTAGGCCTGTAGCTCCCCAGAAGAAGATTGCATCGTTACCATCGGCTGAGGGTTGGTCGGTCTCCAAAGCACTTTATGTTGCTATCATACTCGACGAATGACGAACCAGAAATGCACAAACATGTTTAAGACATCTGGATCTATCTTGAGTGCAGAACCAAAACTAACTGATTTATTCTCAATATTTCGATGAAAATATTTGAAATGATTTACTAAATTTTAAACAATCTGGCTTAACCCAGCTTCACTTTTCATATCATGATTTGATTGCCAAAACTAATCTCTAGCTAATCAAGAGGAAGTGTTGAATCATTATTTGAAGAGTTATGTCAGTGTTAACTTCCTTTTTATAAAGTTGGATTTCACTTTTAAAAAGTGTTAAATAAAATAAAATTATATTTAACTGTACTACATGTTAATTCAACACTTTCTTTGAATAAAATCTAACTTTATAAAAACTTGACAGTTGACACGAACAAAACTCTTAAAAGGTTTATTCAACCAGGGCTTCAACTCTTGATTTTTTAGAATGCATTTTGTCCGTATTTTTGTTTTACCATTGTTTCCTTTGGAGGAGGCAGAGCCGTCTTGAGAGATCGAGTTATGACATGAGACGTTTTACAAAATCGGAAAATGGAAAATAGACACTCAATGGCCGCACACACCAGAGCACATGGAATCAGCAGCCATTTTGATTAAAAATTTCTTAAATGTAGCAACTCTATAGCAACTCTATCTATTTGGCCCTGAGAGAAGGCGCAACCAACTTATCGTGTTTCGCTACCCATAAAAATACCCTCAATCTTTTGAGCTCTCGTGTGTCGGGGTTTTATTTTCCACCACCTTTGCATTACTAGTTGATGCACGTGTAGGCTTTAGAGTCTATTTTGGTCGATGCGACACCCAAGTTACACTTATCAGTCATTCCGTACAATCCCTTAACTTTATTCCAGACGCAGGGGTCTCGAACAAAAGTTGACAATCTTTTACACAGTAATGCTTCATGATGAGAGCACATTATATGTCGTGTGAAGCATCTTGATGCAGATGATGATGTTACAAGGAGGCGGAGGGTATTGACTTTATAAGGCGCACAGCTGTTACATCGACGAATGCTTCGGTCCACGGTCCTGCTGTGTTGATCTCGCATTCTTAAAATAGATCATCAAACCCTGGGCAAGTGTACGCGAATATGAACGTGTGATGCCAAGGTGCTTGACTTTGTCATGGCAACAATCCCATCATTTCTTCAGATGTTTCTATCTCGTTGTGGGTCGACGACACTGCAAGCATTTTCCCTTGCGGTTATTGTTGGGTTTCAAAGATGTTTTTTTTCTTCTTTTTTCCGAACAATGATTCATGGATGATGGAAGACCTTGTAACGTCCATATTTCGATTGTCCTAATTTTTAAAAAAATGGTTGCGGGGAACGCTGGTCCCCCCAAAAATGAATGGCCTTCATGCCGTCATGCAGAATGTGCTTCATATTATTGTGGTTTCAAGAAAATCTAAAGGCAAAGGAAACAATCCGTCATCCATTAAATATTTGAAATAAACTGAGTTAAGGTCTGAGCAGTTGGATTTGTTGCCGGAAAATTGCCGAGTGTGTACTACCTGTGTGTCATCACCAGCATAAAGCTATACGCATGACGACCAGAGCAGATCCCCCACAGCCCACCGCATCCGTGGATCTCGTGCATAAGATAAATTCTTGTATGGTGACTAAACGATGGAGTTATGGTCTGCTTGATCAGTCCAAGGTCCCTCCATCTATACTGCTCAACTATATGACCCACATCATGACGTTGGAAAAAAGCCAACTTGGTTGCGCATCCTCGGTGCTTCGATAACATAATATGGTTACCACTGCCAGTCCCCAAACTGCAGACTTTGCCTACTTGGGTTAGAAAGGGGGAGGGGGTAGGCCAGAGAAACACCCATCACAGTCAGCAACGCTCACGGGGTCGATGTACTTCTCCCTATGAGGGTACAAATGGACTCCAATTGGGAACCCTTGGGTGACAAGGACACGTACCTTCTGTGCCAGCAGTGATACGGGGAGGGGTCCATTCGCACTCACAGGCCCAACGCCTTGTGGACAATGTTACATTAATGCACCTTCTTAATCCCCACCCCCCGGGCCACCCATCTCCATGGAGGTGGGGTTTGGTAAATTGTGCGTGAAACTCTTCACGGTCACCAAGGTGGTGATGCCCTACATACCATTGGTCAATCAAATCACAGTAACCATGATGACCAAAGTCCCGACTCTCGGGCAACGTTTATGGAACCAAACCCCCACATCAAGAGATAGGCGGGGGAGAGTGGGGGAGGGGGAACAATTGATAAGTGCGTTAAGTCTGGATGTATCACAGTGCACTGTGGGACGGGGTTTAAAAAGGCCCTGCAACGCAGGCAACACATGCTGTTGCATGTCTGGGATCTACAGTCGGATTGATCCTTTGTACAGACGATATATTCTCAACTAAATTGTGTGAAAACAACTCAACTGCTGTAGGCCTATAGTAAAGACAACCTAATTAAAGAACAATGTATAAATATGCTTTCTACTTCAAAGGTCTGAGTACAGCATGTAAAACGTGCCGGTCGTTTAAAATGCCAATTCGATAATGTTGTACAGATTAATTTGCTTGATACTCGGCCAATTTAATTTGTATCTAGCAATCATTGCAGCACGCATTTCCCCCCTCTAGGGCGGCACTGGATGGTCAATGAATTAAGTTAATTCGTTAAAGATTTCCTTTTTCTCAAAAAGGAAATACTTTTGAAAAATAAAATGTTTGAGAACTTCCGCAGCAATGTTCTTGCAGCACCCGGGCGCGCAGCATGGTATCTTTATCATTGGAAGTGTAATGTAATTATGTCTATAGCATAACTGTATGAGATAGTTATTTATAGAACTACGTATGTCTGAGAATATTGAGAGCTGATTATCACGCCTTCCCTGTACAGACGCTCACGGGGTTGATGTCAAATATACTATACATAACAGCAAAAGAAACGTCACCCCTAAAAATATTTATTATTTTCATTTTATAATTAATATAATTTGTTTAATGAAGAATATTATGAGTATGGAGTGTAACACGAACACAATGTGGCAAATTTGGTTGACCTAAAAGTTCGTCATGCATGACGTCTGAGGACACATAAGCTAAACACGTTCTCAGACTTATCTGAGGGTGACGTTTCTTTTGCTGTTATGTATATTATACCAATTCACTTCATACTGCTGTTTTACTTGTGTGCTTTGAATATGTCCTAAATTTCTGAAAGTATTAACTGGGGATTTAAAATTTAGGGGGTGACGTTTCTTTTGCCGTTATGTATATATTCCGATTTGGAGATACTTTTAATCCTGTTTGAAACCCTATTCTCCCAATGAGCATATCAATAGGCCCAATCGGCAAAACCCTTGGTTGACAACCACACCTTCTTTACGGATACGCCTATTGTAGATTGATTTGAAATGGCAACACATTTTAGAAGTTGCAAACTTGACTGATACTATATGTCATGATATAGGCCTAACATTATTCCATTCTCAAACTCGATTCAGTGGCAACGCACAAAAGATTGGACCGTGTACTCAATTGTTTAAGAAGTATTAAATGGTAAACAATGAATTTATGATAAGCATTCTAAGGTCGTCCAGTAAACCCTTGCCTGGATTGCCAAATGTCAGACATATTTCTCACATTGGCTCGCAGCCATGCCGTGCATCCCGCGCCGTTTGAACCTGTGACATTGCACGTTGCATATCACATCGTACCCTAATAAACATGCCTAAGTTTGTTGCTAAATCCGCTTCAGGTCGATAGCATATAGCAAAATGTAGACACCATTTTAGCATAGCAATTAACGCGCCTGAACAATTCATGTAATAAATTCCTTATTAACAGCATTCATTTAAAGACTTTTAGGTCAACCCAGTTTAAGATTAGGTCAGTGATAAGTGTAGAGGCTTATTGCACGGAAATGTTCTTTGACCGTCTTGAAATTCATTGAAATGACGTGACGACCGAATAGTTCAGCATCAAGCCACTGCTGTGAGCCACCCACCTGATGTGATGCAAAATTAATAAATTTAGATCACAGACTACACACATTTAAAACGACACAAATAATAAATTAATTTTCGTCAAATCTCCCACAGGTCTAAAATATCAACATAGCGATGTTTATTTATCAAGGTATTCTCTTACACAGCTAATGGGTGATGCTGATGTGTCGTGCAATATCATGATGATCTGCATGTGCAACATCATGGTGAAACATGAGGACCATGAGAGGCGGGGTACAGACAAAGAATTTGTCAGACAAATGTTACGTTTTAAAGGGATTGTATACATCATTGGTTAAATTGACGTCTACTGACTTAAACTGTTTAAATGTTCGTACTGTTTTGTGAGAATACAGCATTAACTCAGTGAAAGTGCAAAAAATCAAAACCCTAAACCTTCCTGAAAAATATTACTGGTTATCTGAAAAAGTGTACTGATCGCTAACCAAACACTCAGTTAACAGGACAACACAAAACATTACACTTGAAACTTGACCGATGTCTATTTTGATTTGTCTTATTTTTCTCTCATGATGCACAGACGTCCCTTCCTGATGAAACCGTCATTTTGCTGGTATGCTTTCTACTTCTCCAATGGTAGACTACTAGGTGTCAACTTGGATCGTCCCCTCTACCAGGAATTCAACCTTATGATAATATGATACATTTTAAGTAGGGTCACGTGCCGTCCAGGGTAATGTAACAAAACCTTATGCGATGCCAGTACAATATGTCAATTATAATAATACACCGTTTGTATGTTGTCCATGAGAGACGGATGAGTGCTCTATTGGAAGGCAAAGGATCTAGGACGGGGTTAAGAGTAAACGTGTAAGAGCCAATGCATACTTGCTGTATCTAAAACCCCTGTCACACCAGGGCTGCGATCGGGCTGCGCTCCGGGCTGCGACCACAAAATCATGAAAGCGCAGAGGTGAGCGCAGTAAGGTCTCCTAGAACGGATCGATGACGCAGTGGAAACTCGCTTGGTCGGGAGAGGAACGCCATGGTCGCCCTGGGACGCCTGACCGCGGCGACCGTTTTGTGCATGCACAAAATGGTCGCCGAGGCTCGGCGCTCTGATCAGATCGCTGTAAGGACTCAGTACGGTCGCAGCGGCAGCGCAAAGCGAGCGGCATGAGCGCAAAGCGAGCGCAGCAAGGACGCACACGAGCGTCTTGTGGTCGCAGCGGGAAATAAATCTTGTCCGCTGCGTCTGTACTGAGTTCTCACTACGTCCATTACGATGTCGCTACGTCTCTCTCCCGTCCTTGTTGCGCTGTTACTGCGCTTCCACACGGAGCTGCCGCTGCGACTATGCCGCTCCTTATACGCCCATGCGCGTCCAATGGCGATCTTCCGACGTTTGCAGTAGGCTCACAGTACGATCCCACTTGTGTGTGTGTGTGTGTGTGTGTGTGTTGTGCCACACACACACAAATGGCATGTGCCCTCGTCAAGCGGGGAAAGCGGACTGATGACTGGCGGTCGCAGCGGGGTCTATTTATGCTCGCCGCGCGGACGCATCGAACGTTTCGAGAACGTACTGCGGACGTCATAAGGGCGTAACGCGAGCGCGCTTGGTCGCGTAGAGCGCCGTGGGAGCGCGTTCGAACTCCACACTGGACGAGATGGGAGCGCGGTGGGTCGCAGCAGGAGCGCCGTGAGCGCGATGGGAGCGTACTAAAATCTCCGTTGTTTGACATTTTCAGAAATTTTCGGACAGTTTTCCGCGATCGTAATGCGTTTTGCAAAAAATTTAAGCGCACAGCGAGCTCCGTCCCGTCGCAATAGAGTGTGACAGGGCTATTAGCAACTGTAACCAGTTTTGGAGTCGAGTCTTCAAATCCGAGTACAGAGTACTTCGAGTACTTTTGGGGCCGAGTCTGGGCTGAGTATGAGTGCAATGACGTGGAGTAGTGGGCCTATAGTACCGAGTCCGAGTACAATACACGATGTTACAGAACAAGCATAAAGTAATGCATACAATAATACAACATAATCAAATCCACAAACTCACTATAATATCATTTCATGATTATGTAAACATTTATATATTATGTCAGGCCTGTGATTTCTCAACACTTTTCCTGATTTCAGGATTTTTTTTACAAATTTCCCTTTGCCTTAAAGTTTTCTTGAAAGAAGAGAAGTAGTCACCAAGGCTTTGTCCTCTAGACCAAAGGGAAAACCCAGGCCTGCTACCCACAGGAGGTTCAGGGGGGCTTTGTCCTCTAGACCAAAGGGAAACCCAGGCCTGATACCCACAGGAGGTTCAGGGGGGCTTTGTCCTCTAGACCAAAGGGAAACCCAGGCCTGATACCCACAGGAGGTTCAGGGGGCTTTGTCCTCTACGCCAAAGGGAAAACCCAGGCCTGATACCCACAGGAGGTTCAGGGGGCTTTGTCCTCTAGGCCAAAGGGAAAACCCAGGCCTGATACCCACAGGAGGTTCAGGGGGCTTTGTCCTCTAGGCCAAAGGGAAAACCCAGGCCTGATACCCACAGGAGGTTCAGGGGGCTTTGTCCTCTAGACCAAAGGGAAAACCCAGGCCTGATACCCACAGGAGGTTCATGGGGCTTTGTCCTCTAGTCCAAAGGGAAAACCCAGGCCTGATACCCACAGGAGGTTCAGGGGGCTTTGTCCTCTACGCCAAAGGGAAAACCCAGGCCTGATACCCACAGGAGGTTCATGGGGCTTTGTCCTCTAGGCCAAAGGGAAAACCCAGGCCTGATACCCACAGGAGGTTCAGGGGGCTTTGTCCTCTACGCCAAAGGGAAAACCCAGGCCTGATACCCACAGGAGGTTCAGGGGGCTTTGTCCTCTAGACCAAAGGGAAAACCCAGGCCTGATACCCACAGGAGGTTCAGGGGGCTTTGTCCTCTAGACCAAAGGGAAAACCCAGGCCTGATACCCACAGGAGGTTCAGGGGGCTTTGTCCTCTACACCAAAGGGAAAACCCAGGCCTGATACCCACAGGAGGTTCAGGGGGCTTTGTCCTCTAGACCAAAGGGAAAACCCAGGCCTGATACCCACAGGAGGTTCAGGGGGCTTTGTCCTCTACACCAAAGGGAAAACCCAGGCCTGATACCCACAGGAGGTTCAGGGGGCTTTGTCCTCTAGACCAAAGGGAAAACCCAGGCCTGATACCCACAGGAGGTTCAGGGGGCTTTGTCCTCTAGACCAAAGGGAAAACCCAGGCCTGATACCCACAGGAGGTTCAGGGGGCTTTGTCCTCTACACCAAAGGGAAAACCCAGGCCTGATACCCACAGGAGGTTCAGGGGGGCTTTGTCCTCTAGGCCAAAGGGAAAACCCAGGCCTGATACCCATTTTTCAGGAATTTGTACTTTTGTCAAATCACACCCCTGATATGTATTTAAAATATGTTTAAAGGGGCAATATCGTGACTATCATCTCAGCTAGTCAGGCTTGTTTTGACGTCGTTTATACTCTTCTCCAAACTTCTTGTGTTGCAATATTTTCACAGCGCACTGTGTTGTTGCTTTTCATTGACAATATACACCTGATGGTGTTAATACTTTCAGAAATTTAGGACATATTCAAAGCACACAAGTAAAACAGCAGTATGAAGTGAATTGGTATAATATACATAACAGCAAAAGAAACGTCACCCCCTAAATTTTGATAAGTCTGAGAACGTGTTTAGTTTATGTGTCCTCAGACGTCATGCATGACGAATTTTGAGGTCAACCAAATTTGCCACATTGTGTTCGTGTTACACTCCATACTCATAATATTCTTCATTAAACAAATTATATTAATTATAAAATGAAAATAATAAATATTTTTAGGGGTGACGTTTCTTTTGTTGTTATGTATATAGTACCTGATAGCACAAAAACACAGTCTGTAACCAAGAAAACAAAGATTTTTTTTATTTCTAAATCAAGAGATAATACGACTAGGCCTATAGTTACTACACGAATCTTTCAGGCGGTCAGTCGACTTGACTGAATTGTTTAAAAACAAATAAAACTGATGGACCAGTTAATAGCACGAAATGGCAAAGGCCTTCTACGCATCAGGAAAATGTCAAATGCATACATGAACAAATAAACATTATAGACCCGTAGTGCGCATCGGGCGCGTAGCCATAGTATGTTCGAAGGTTTTGTTCGCTTTCATCGTAACATTGATGTTTGTTTTGTATCATAACATTAAGAAGACGTGTATGCATAACCATGAGGTAATTCCCTACTATATCCATCAATCTAAGTTAGACCAATTACCAATCTATGGTGTTAAGTTACCAGTAATTACAAAGCTCCTCATTTCTTGATGGAACCTACAGTTCCAACACCATCTTATTTTCTGATTATTGTTGTCACATTTAAAATTAAATTACCCTTTTCCTTTTACATTCTGCGAGTTCAATGAGGAGATATATTTACGCTGTTACGGTCAGACGGAGTTCAGTGTCATGTGGTACGGTTGTTAAGATCGTGATCCATCATCAAAATGTATATTGTATATATTGGATAACGGCAAGGTCACAACCTCGATCTCAAATGAGAGACACAGATATCGATCTACTGTGCTGAGCGAAATTATTTAATTTCTCTTCAGTGGGCGTGCCAGTCGATGATAAATATGTGTGTATCGCAAATCACATCTATACATATGAAAACGAAACCGAAATAGTATTACAATCAAATGAATCAATATGCATAACCTATATGATTATGAATATAGCCGAGGGCCTTCAAAGCATTTACAAAACCTACACACTGGTTTGCATACGGTCTGTAGTTTCAAAACATCTTATTGACAACAGTATTGTGGCGACTTTGCATAATGATATTTTATACCCAAATATATGGGCCTATTTAGAATGTAAGTAGGCCCTTTCTACATTTTACGATTCCAGGCTAGCCCAAGTCGTACCCCCCCCCCCCCCCGTCTATGTCGCCGTTTACAACACAGAGGTGACTTGGGTTAATTCCAACCTAGTAGTAGTAGGGTTTGCACATGCAGGTATGGAGTTTCAACTGCGTAATTGTTAACCACGTGATTTTATAGCTGTAGGTCACTCTCTGCTTCTCAGACATCATGGATACATGGATCAATGGTGATGAAATAAACATAGACCTTTACTGATTCAAATAGGCTTACAATAACTCTCACCACTGGCGGGGGGTGGGGTAAAGGAGAGGTTCCCCCTTTTTATCGCAATGTAAGCAAATTTACCATATATTTTCATGTTTACCCCCATTCAAGTTTTGCAGTGGACATTACAACCCACCCATACAAGCATAAAGACTTTTGCATAGAAGGCCTTTGTCATTATTTATACACTTAGTCAACGGGAAGGTACAACTTTGGTTACCTGATTACAAAATAACCGAATTACTGAGGGTTTTTTCACAGACAGTCGGAAAGCACTGAGTATACAGTGCTATACACACGTCGGTGTAGGGCAAAATTAAATCAATTGTTTATCACCCGATGCAAGAATTTCACCAACATATAACCGAATTACTATCAGACAGCTAACTTCATGTGAAGTTGGTGACGGTACCAATCATTCTGAGAAATTGTATGTTTGGGGTGCTCTCATTTAACAGTAAACACGAACACTGAAATATGTACATTTTGCAAAAAAAAAGGTTCCAGACGACAACTTTCTGACGACAACTTTTCTGTAGTCGTGAAAGCTTGTTCACACTTTTCTCGTGACTTAGACCCTGCGGTGAGATGAAACGTTCGCATGTTGGCTATCTTGATTCAAAGAGAGTAAGGGGCCGTTCACAATTATCAACATTTTCACAAGTGTACAAAGAGTACACTTTTTCAGACCCCCCTCCCCCCCCCCTTTAAGTGTACAAAATAAAATGTTGATTTCAAACAATAGATTTGTGTTCAAAAGTAATGTATTCAGGCAAAGTATAATATACAGTCAGTCTGCAGCAAATATTTTAAACCGAGGTCAGTTCAACCATGGAAGTATTATAAACATGATAAAGAAGTATTATAATACTTGCATGGTTCAGCACACAGAATTTAGCTGTAATTTGACTTTGCCTCCATCATGTCCATTGTGCAAACTCCTGAGATTTGGTAGCTGAAGAAAACCAAGTCTCAGAAGCGTGCACTATGAACTTATGAAGGCAAAGTCAAATTTAAAGAGTCTGCAGCAAAACAGAGACACACAACAGAATCAATAAATGTAGGCATTTCAAAACTTGAGTCCAAAAACTTGAGTCCAAAAAATCTCCTGTTATTTACGTGTACATGTATTTACGTTTTCATCTGACATGAATACGCAAATAGAGGTAGGCCTATCTACTACTGTATGTTTCTCAAAAAGGGCATGCTGGCCAAGTTGGCCGTTACGAGAGCGTTTTTTGAAGGAACATTGCGGCAATCTCGACAGGGCATCACGGCATTGGCCGCGGTGGCCGCGGTTAAGATCGAGGCCTACGATCTTTCTGGGCGTTGGCCGTGTATTTCGCGCCGTTTTTACAAATCGACATTTTTACTTTTTGAAAAAGCGTACGCGGCGCCTTAACCCCCTCCCCCCCAGCGTACGGTTTGTACGCTCGTGAAAATGTTGATAATTGTGAACGGCCCCTAAGCACAATCGTAGTATAGCAGTTTGGTCAACATCAATGATGTATGTTCCCTTTAAGGTATTGGTAAGACAATTGGTATTTTATAACCTAGAGTTGCGGGTACTAATAAATTCAGGGTAACATAACAATGATCAATTTATATATAGTCTCATGACAATGGGGCATTTGGGTCCATGATCAAAAACGATTCGGCATCAGCATTTTTACAACAGCATATTAAAATCTGTGGATGATTCTCAATAACAAATTTATCACAGTTTTACATACAACGTACAATTGATAAAGGTATCTATACACATCCCTTGAAATATGTCCGTCTGAGGTGCTTTGCTTAAAAATAGTCATTTTCCCACCAATTATTAAGTCAGAAATTTTACTTCTGTATCACGTTCCACGTTCCAAGTTTGTATTTGCCGGTCGACATTTCTGATACATTTTCACTATTTTCTCGTCAATGGCAAACGTTATGAGCTAAAAGATTCATAGGTCAGTTGTTTTATATATATATATACTGCATTGCAAATTGCATTGCAAGATTTTCACATTCAACAGTCACTTTCAGCTCACAAATTGAAAGCATTTTTCATTAAATGAGTGATTAGAATCAAAATGGTTTGTCTTGACAAGACCTTGCGTTTCTTTTGCTGTCCTCGGACTTGCGTTTCTTTTGCTGTTCAGTATATATGCCCTACCTTAATTTGCATGAACTGGAAGTTTACCAATTGTTAGTGAATTAGTTGACTCCATTTAAATGCAGTGATGATGACTAGGGTGATACAACACTATATAAGCTGCATATAGTATACATAACCACACAGGTTATGCTTGTACAACATCGGTTGTACATTGCTTTCTCACTAATACGAATTAATCTTCATTAATTATGTTGGCGGCACTGGTTGGGGGAAGTGGAAAATGCCCCCAAACGTTGATGAGGTCAGGGACATCCGTAGCAATGGCAATGTCCTCGAGAGGGTGACTGCAAAAGTATCGATTGATTTTTTAGGCCTATACATTAATTTCACTAATGAATTAAGGGGAGATGCAACATTTATGATTATGTTGACAATATTTCTTCTACGAGTATATGCCAACTCTCAGGATGTATACAATGAAACAAACCTGTGATAGCTTAATATGTCGTGTTTTTTAACGAGAAAATAGTGGAAATGCATTGAGATGTTTTGTATTTATTCTGTTCTGCAATTTAGGAAAACTATACCTATTCCGATAAACTTATTGGAAATAAATTCACTTTACTAAGAAATGACGGCACCTCAGACAAGATTATTTATATGGAAGATTGATGCCATTATCACCTTATACACTACATTACAATTCTACCAATAATTTATGAATTACCAATCCTATGGGGCTATACATAACATTTAAAGGCAGTTTATAGCCTATGCACAAATGATAAAATGTACGTTAATGTATCCACACTTGATAAGAATCAAGAAATCTTTACAGCAATCGACCTGTCAAGCGTCAACTAATTTAGTTCTTTTGTTAACAAGAAAATAGTAAAAATGCATTCAGATTATTGGTGATTCATTTCATATATTTGAATTCTTATTGATCTGTTTTTCTTTTCAGGCAATAGACCTACACATCCAGGGGGTCTTTATCCCTCCTTTATCCCCCTAAGCTCCCCGAATGGTCCCCTCCCACTCACCGCTTGTGAACATAATTTCTTGGAAGAAAATTGTTGGGAGGTGCACGTTTGAGACTTTTTAATTTACGGTTTAACACGCTCTTTTTAAGCCATAATTGTATTTGACTGCAAAATTTTCATACAAGTAGAATGAATGTATAAAGTCTATTGGTAAAGGTGCGCCGAAGACCTATGGTAAAAAAGCACTTTCATTTTTATCATATTCACGGTGCTTGACGTTCTGATAGGAATTCACATTTCTAATGGAGTATTCGTATCTCTCTCAATTTATGACAATAACACGGCATACCTGCAATTCATTTTGTATACAAATTTCATTTGGGCATCTTTTGTCATAAATATTTACGGATGGTTGCTTGCCGAGCTTTTCAATTCCCAAAGTCAACGGATTGTGGAATTGCCCTAACACACAATTTAAAAAAGGTTTAAAGCACTTTCTGGTAACCAAATGAAATATCTTTAAGCTATATTTTCGTTGTCGGTTCGAATTAAAGCACATTTGTAATGTAGGCTTGTGTGATGGGTCAAGCAAGCCGTACGGTAGGGGAGAACACACAGCTGGCGATTAACGGTCAAGTTCCTGCTCTCACGGTGGGTGAACGAGAGATCGACACCGAGAACTAAAAAGGAGAAACATCTATATACGTAACCACACAGACTCAGTGGGGGTAAATATTACTTTATAAGAATCATTATATATAAGTGAAATAACTATTACGAAAGGAGCTATTGTATTGGGTCAGATTTGTGTTTACGTGCTTATATATATGCATATCACGTGAGCACATGCAATGACCATATAGAACGTGTAGGAATCCTAACCCCATCCATTTTCCCAATTCACTGGTAAAATACTAAATATCATAAAGTTCTGTGATTTCAGGGTTGTGGTTACAACTATTATCTGACTTAGCCATTGGTTTACTCATATCGGTGTATAACTGAATCGTACGTATCCCCCTACATAGCTCAAACCTTCGACGGCACTTAGCAATTTTACGAATAAACATGATTTGTTTGGTTTGTAAAATGAGAATGAATTTCCATCATTTTCGCGGCAGAAATGCGAGTTGTCATTAAACTTAATGACATATGCATAGCTCCATATCCACAGTAATATCACTTAACTATTAAATTATCAATTTGTGAGTGTTTTGATCCATTCGTGGTACTTATTGCTGCCTATATACTAATGCGCATATCATGTGAACATCTGTGACATTAATAGCGGGGTCGGATGCAGCATTGTCGTTTGTGCATAACAGATGATTGAATTTCTGGTTTTGTTTTCACAAGTCACTTGTTTCTGAACTTGTTGTGTCATGCATGTGTTCTTGTTATAACTGAGTGATTGATAGGACCTATCGGATCACTCATTTTGTGAGGTATAATAACAGCTGTTTCCTTGGTATACTGCTACTGTGACTCCAGGTTCCTATTGTGACCTCACAAAAGAGCACGTACAGCCTTGTTTCAGATACAAAAATTTAATATAACACTCAATCTGCACTATATACCGTACCTTAAATATAATTTCCTTTTTTGTTCAAAAACCATCAGATATATCATTGGCGGATCCAGGGGGGGGGGGGCTAAAGGGGCTGTAGCCCACCCCTAAAATCGTTTAAAAAAAATTAAAAAATTAAAAAATAAAAAAGGGAGAGAAAAAGAGAGAGAGAGAGAGGGAGGGGAGGGGAAAACGCACTCTCATTTCCCCCTCACTGTGCTTTGTTTTTCTCTCCCTTTGATTATTTCATTGTAATTTTTGTAGTACTGAAAAATAATTGTTTTTGATTCTCAGCCCCCCCCCCTAAAAATGTTCTGGATCCGCCCATGTATATTGATATCTGCAAATGTATGTATATATTTCAAGGGACCCTTTTTATAGACCCTTTCAAGGGAATATACAACATTGGTATTAGTTAACATTCATTCATTCGAACCCTCTAGTTTTTCAAGAAATATATAAAAACAAACTAACGGTGAACATTTCATCACAATAGGTGTTCTAGTCCTAAAGAAAACGACGAAGAATCTATACATGTCTTTATGTTTAATTTGACATTACAATTACTGTTTCTCCTCTATAAAAATGAAAACACTTTTGAATAAAATAGCTTCCCCAATTATTTTTATTTCTCTATGTACTAACTTTACACCAAGTATATACATTTTTTAAAGATAATAATTTGATCATCTTGTAATTAGGCCTACCAATGTTGTAACTCCCTTTAACTTATTATTATTGCAGTTCCAGTATTTTAGCATAATACCTCACGCACTGAGATCCTTTTCAATTGATTGGTATAACCCCCACATCACATGTTATCAACTTGTCTCGCCATTTTAAAAGTGAATCATTGGACATCCAATATGGGGCATGTTTTCGCGACCCTGACCAGAAACATGTTTGGGCTTCGGTCATTGGCTTCGCGAGTTCGGTTGTGCTGCGATGACGTCATTGTTCTGACCAAACGTGAACCGAAGTTTATGATCGGTTACGCTTGGTTTCAAGATGGCGGATTGTAAAACTAACGGAAGTTTTGTTAATTATTTGTTAAAAACATAATGGAATGATTGCTCGTACTGCAGGCATATATTCCAAGTTTATTATTAGCACCCACGAGTAAGTTCTATTTTGAATTACACCGTGTATTTTGAGAAACGTTGATGATTGAACACGTCATCACTAGCTGAAAACAATTTTCTGGTTACGTTCTCGTTTTCGAGTAGCTTCGCCGTCTTGTTTCTGGTCAAGAATGTGACGTCGGAAACAAGTTTCTGTTCGTGTTCGCCAAAACACGCACCTGATATTCTTTCCACGGTTGTAGTTAGGATCATGGGATCAACCTCTTCCCCAAGACTTTCGAGCAGTATCGACTCAAAAACGATATAGAACCTGGGAACAAACCTTTCAATGTCAATAACTTAATTAGGCAAAAAACAATTCGTTAGAAAAACCTGTCATACTCTTTAAATTGTCCAGCAACAGGAATGGTAGGGCATTAGGAAGGAGATGAGTGAGAGACTAGGATGCAGCCACAATTCTGGTTTTCATTTAAAATGATTAGGCCTAAAGTTATGTAATCTTCTTGAGTTCTTTTGGGTACACCATGTAAAGATCTCTTTTTGGAAAAAAAAGTGATGGCTCTGAGAAGAGCCGGTTGGATTGTTCTCAATGTTTCGACTTGTCTGCTCTAGTCATCGTCAGGAACCTGCAATCCTCACCATTCAATTGATGGGACAAACTAATAGCTGTACATTAGGCCTATACGCTTTTATGTGGAATGGCGATTATTATGTGAAATTTTACGGGTGACAGTGATCTACTGAGAGCCTTTATTTCGTAAAATTGAAAGAATGTATCACTAAATAACATCTTAACTGCTGTTCCAATGTTTATTCATTAATATAAAGATATACCACCAGAAGTATGATACAAATAGACAGGGTTAAATTCATCCACCAATGATTTTAATGTACCTACTACAACAAATATTGACGCACTCACAACGAGTCCAAGGCTGCGGCACAGTTTTGCAGGCCGTGATGGTCAAAATAGAATGACACGGTTGAAACAGTCCGTGACCGCTGTAAGAATGACCTCTTCCAACAGCCCATGACCGAGGTACTGTTAGTTTAGTCAGAATCACTATCAATCATGGACCTTGATAGAGTGACCTCTATCAAGGTCTGTGACGAATCCGGGGGGGGGGGGGGGGCAACGTGCCCCTTTTTTCCCGCGGTGCATGTTAAGTACAATGCCATGCGTTTGTTGTGCGTGCCCCCCTTGTTTTCGAGTCCCTAGATCCGCCCCAGAACGTAGGATGACTCATTCCTTATTTTGATGAGAAGGTACAACGTTGGTGTAAATTACCTGATTACAAAATTATTGAATTTATACCCCAAAATCCAACTTCATGCACGGAGACGTAGCAAGGGAGGGGGGACAGGGGGCGGCCGCTCCCATCACTTGTTGGCAAAATAGTGTATGTCGGTAAATTCACAAATTTGTTGGTATTGTTGATTGACATAATTGAGTTTATGTCAATTGAGTTTTGTGTCGGTAAACTTACCCCAAAAAACGACCCCCTTCCCCCTTTCTGGAAATTCTGGCTACGCCACTGAAATCGTCCTGAAATTTATTCTGTACTCTTATTTCAGAGAAAAACAAAATATGCACATTTTCAAAAAGTTGCCAGATAATGTTGGGGAACATTTCGAATTTGTTTAGATAGTTTGAGTTTTTTGTTTTTACATTTGTATTTACATTTGACAACAAAGGTGGTCCATCTGTTATTTCCAAACGTAAATTTAATTGCTACCGAAGACTTCGTTCAATAATTTTTAATTTTGTTTTACTGGGCCCAAAAAAATTTGGTCACCAAATAAAACTAAACCAAACAAAACTAAGCTTGACATAATTATTTTGCTCATAACAAATTTCTAGAACATTTTGAACCTTGTACCATTTTTACCCCCGTGCTTTTAGTTTTACTCAGCATCATGTGATACACTATTCTCCTGTCTAGCCAGCCAATTATGCACAACAATAAACATCATATGACACAAATTTAATGTAATTTTCATCCTGGTATCGAATGGTCCGGGCCAAGAAACCAAGCAAAGGCCAGGAAGTTCATGCTGATAACGCGTGGTGCTTTGTAGCTGCGTTAGACCTATTGCCCCTTCGGGAATGGCCCACAAGTTATTACCTCAACCCCTTGAGATGTGGATCGGTATCACAATTTCCTAACCACAACAGTTTATGACGGCAATGGGTAAAACAAAACATTCCTGAAACCAATCCTCGGGCCTGAATGAAGTAAATAATAATCACATTTTGAAGGTGTTAGGGCTTATACTTAAATCACTTCTCAAAGTTCCACTCAAAATGTATGACGAAATTCCCCGAAAGCATGAACGCGTTATTTTAATGGCTGCAATACCGTTTACCGCTGTAATCTCCAATCAAAAAAATGTTTTGACCCTTTGCCAAAGGTCACACAATCTTCACGCAAGCACCACGGCGACTGAATAGAAACGCATTGGCCCCAATACCTTACTGGCTGACTGTGTACACTAAGCGTTATAATGGCTTTCAAAAGGGTGTCACATCTGAATAGATTGGTTGGCCCAGGTGCTACGACGATTGGTCGTGCGGGTACACAGGTATACATGTACATTGTACATTGTACACGTTAATCTGATCATGATTCGAATGATATGATTGACCTTCGACCCTCAGTGAAGAAAACGTTCACAAGACTTTCAATCTTAGACTTTGATTTTGCTTTTCAATCTAAGATTTTGATTTTGTTTTGTAGAAGTGACCTCTTTCCTCTGAATCTCTGAAAACGCATTCATGCTTGATAAGAATCAAGATTATAGGCTTATATTTACAACAAAAAAACCTGTGAAATTGTAAGTTTGGTAAAACTTGTAGCTTTGCATGGTGAGGATGATAAGTAAGACTAATTGCGGTGACACCATGTGGAATCTCAATTGAGTAGTAATTAGTTCTGAAAAGAACTGGTGGTACAACTCGACGTTTCGATCAGTACGCTCTGATCGTCCTCAGGAGAACGATCAGAGCATACTGAGGACGATCAGAGCATACTGATCGAAACGTCGAGTTGTACCACCAGTTCTTTTCAGAACTAATTACTACTCAATTGAGATTCCACATGGTGTCACCGCAATTAGTCTTACTTAAATTGTAAGTTTGTTGCATTGTGAAAACAAGAGAAATGCATTCAGACTTTTTGTATTCCCGACTATTTGTTGATTCTATCTTCATGAAGACAGAATCTTGAGAATGTTGAAATTATTATTTCACTCAGTTGATTATGGCATAAGTATTTTAATGGATGTTTGATTCCACCAATAACACCAAGTAAGATTAAAGGGACAGTATCGTCACGATCAGAACAAACTTTCAACAAGGCATGGAATCAGTGTCCCCAGTGACTGAAAATTACTGGCTCATTAATGTAGCAACAACGGTAATATGACCTTATCGTGTGGGGTATTATTTTCGAGATTGACAATAGTGTATCCCTATATAGTGGCCTTAAAGGCAAGGTACGGCCATTGTTGGTAATATTGGCAAAACTACTTGTGTAGAATTGTAACATTTCAATCACAGTATCATGATTATCAAAACACATGTTTGGTATGTGTAATCATTTCTGTCCAGGCTATACACCCATCACAACTTCTAAGTTCCCCCTAATATTTTTAAAGAATATCTCAACAAGTATTGCATGAATTTTAAAAATTCAAAAGCAAATGACAGAATGACATGTTCTACACAGCTCGTAATGAAATGGTTGAAATTCAATCATGCATGCACAATTGACAGTGATTTGAATGAAAATCAGCTGGAAAAAAAAGTTGCAGTACAAAGCATTGCTTCAATGGCATGTTACACATGTAGTTTTCTGTAAGAACTCAGTTATGGAGAATAATGGAGGACCAATTCCATATTAAACTCTTGCTCTACCCTTCTAAAACAATGGACATGCATGTTGCATGTTGCTCTTTGAATATTCTTTTCTTATTATGAAACAGCCATCAATACCATTGTTATTGATGCATGAGTTCTTACAGAAAACTACATGTGTAACATGCCATTGAAGCAATGCTTTGTACTGCAACTTTTTCTCCAGCTGAATTTTCATTCAAATCACTGTCAATTGTGCATGCATGATTGAATTTCAACCATTTCATTACGAGCTGTGTAGAACATGTCATTCTGTCATTTGCTTTTTGAATTTTTAAAATTATGCAATACTGAAACAATTTAGGGGGAACTTAGAAGTTGTGATGGGTGTATATAGGGTATCAACTATTTAAGGAAACTTGTGAGTGTTCAAAATAATATTAAATCACAAAGGGCAAAATTATATCGTATTATTATGTCTAAATACCTCATTATTTTGTCTTGCTGTCAACAATGAAATTATTGCCAATAAGTTTGTCGAAAAGAGTACTCTTTCCTATGATTTCACACAAGAACGAATGAGAAAAATCTGAATGCATTTTCACTATTTTCTTGTAAACTGCACAAAGGGTATAATTTTAAACAATCTGAAACTGTCACAGGTTAATTGTATATTTTGATTTACTGAAAGAGTGAGCATACTCGTAGAAGCAGTTTTGTTAACATCATCAGTGTTGTTCCTTCCCTGTTATAGGCTATAAGAGCAGATATTGGGGTAGAAATCGTATCGGCAATGTAATCACTGTCATTCTCCCGGGTTAAAAATTATCCAAAATGACAACTGTGTGACATATTTATTGCCACGGCTCCTCGGACCAAGGACCCTGTGAATTGAGGGGCTTGAATTATAGGCAAAGGGGAAGGACTGTTCCTTCTTCCTTGCCTGGGCTGGAGTTGGGGTATGCTGGAATTCATAATAAGTATTAATATTGATGACGAGTCTCGCGTGGCACTGTACATGTACAATTCCCATTGATCTCTCAGTGTACAAATGTTCATCTCTTCTGTACAATGTAAATGTGTCTTCATACATCTGTATAAATGTTGTACAAACAAACATTCAGATACAAAGCAACAAGCACGTAGGAAGGAGTGCAGGTTCGAGCCGAGAAGGCATGTGGATCCAAAAATATTACAAAATAAGACGGGGTTGAAAATTACCCATGCAGGCTGCGATGACTCGGGGAGGGGCTCGACTCCCCTCAGGGTATCAGTGACCCACTGGCCCCAGTTCTTACGTGTATGAAACATCTGTTCATTTGGACATGTTTTGTCAAATCTGTACCAAATGCCATTCTGTCGCTAATGTCACTATTCCATCCCAAAACGAAAGGTGCATTTAGAGACATGACCATATATAGAAGTATCTGTTCTAACCCGTTCAAAATACCACGGCTGAGCAGAACGTTCGTAGAGCAAACAGTACGTGTGAACCAAACCGAAAAAAATATTATAGGCTTATGATATCGCTGTTTGCCAAATGAAATGATATTGACATCACTTTGCTGGGAAATTCTGAACTCATCAATGTCGTTTTTAATCTATGTTGAATTTGGGATTTAAAACATTTTCATTTCCACGGCTTGGAATGGACACAATGGCTATTAATGCGTCACTCTCAGCCAAACCAAAATGGTATCGCCTGTGGAAAAAAGAAAAGAAAACTGTATTATGTTTTATTTATTATAGAAATGAGAGTAAATTCAAGACAACATGACCTCTTCACAATTATAGTCCGTGCTATTATGATTTATGAGAAACTGTCAACATGCGAAAGGGTTGAAAAGGTCATTCCACAGTAGCAAAAGGGAGTATACGTTGGAGCACGGTTGGGGTAGGCCCCTAACCATGATAAGTGGCTCAAGTTGAGGTTTTCTTCAAAATGTGAAAACATTCAGTTCACATTCATTTAACTTTCCCCACGCCATTTTATTAAAACAGGGGTGAGTCTGGCTGCTATTTTTTCTGCAGCATAGTTTGTCAATGTCTTAGAAATTGGCATAGAAATCTAATTTAAAAAGGGTTCTTCAATAATTAATCCACCGTCAGTGTCGAGTGGCATGCTAGCCATAGGTAGAAGGTACAGACTTCAACACTAGGTTTTTTCAACATTTTTTTGGGATACTACAAAATTAATTCAGAAGTAAAGCCTTTCTATATAATAGCAATTCACGGTTGTGGAGGATTTTTTTTAAAGGAAAATAAAGTCAAAAATTCATTTTCAGTACACAAATGCACAAAGTGTAGCCTACTGCAGAAAAAAAAATCGCAGTCTGGCTGGTGGAAAAACAAATCACTGAGTCTGGGAACAGACATTTGACTTTTACGAATTATTATTTGTTACACGAATGATATCTTTATGTTAACCCAACAAAAAAACTTTTGTTGAAAATTGTAAACCGACGAAGCATAGGCTACACTGTAAAAAATTACCGTAATTTTGGCGGCGAAAAGTTTGTAAATTCTACGGTGAATTACCGTTCACCCCTTTCTCAGTGTTTTACGGCCGAAACCCGTATTATGGCCGCTCCCATTGCACTCTGGGATATATCCAATATGTAAATGATCTGACCTTAATTTGACCTAGCTTTGCGCTCGAATCATTTCCAAGGTTTAAATATGTGAAAATGGGTGATTTTATGCCATTTGCCTATAATTTACTGTTAATTTTATGATTAAAAAGGTAATATTTTGATGTTCTCTTCTAAGTTCTATGTTGATGTAAAAAAGTACATTCAAAATTTAAAATATTGAAATATAAATTATAATTGCATACCATCATGACTAAAAAGAGTTTCGAAAAAACAGTACATATTATAAAGATTACATGTTCTGTCATTTAGTAACTGGAGAGGAGTGGTGGAAAAAGAAACCAGACTAGGCGTACGTGTAGGTAAGTGAGTATTGTGTACAAAAACAGTTGCATTGATTAAACAATATCTGCAGATCCATCCCATAGTAGATGCAGCTTTCCCCCATGGACGTTAACCGCTGTTTCATATACGGTACCCATAAAAATATGTAAATATTCTACATAAAATAACGGATATACGGTAAAATAACTGTATTTTTCACACAAAACTGTAAAAAATACGGTATTTTTTATATTAGACCGTAAACTTTACGGTAAAATGTTGGCAGCACAGCTGCCATTCTTTTTACCGTAAAATGTACGGGATTTTTTTTACAGTGTATATATACATGTTTATTTCATTTCATGAATGCATCTGGGTATAATTGAAATCATCAAATAACGAGGAATCCAGACGCAGTGAGTCACGGCATACTGAAATGGATATAATAAACATTATGACATGCGATATACTTCCAATGCAATAATTGGTAAATCAGCTCTAAACAAAATCATATTAAACTTATCGCTTGCAAGAAAGAATCATACATGGTACATTGTAACATGATAATCCATTAATACGTTCTGAGTAGATGGGGATTCTAAAGGCATTTGATATCAAAGCCTTTACCCGTTTGTATAGAACTGTTTCAAGTTGTCCCAATAATATATTTTAGATTACACATATAGGATTATACTTGACTGAACGTGATGATAGGTTACGCAACAGTATTTCCTGAATAAATGAACATTGAACATTAAATTCCATATAGCTTAGCTCAGTGACGTCACACGTAGTCTGTTTTTATACTCCTCCGTATTCATGTATCAAACATGAAGACGTAAGTGACCCTTTAAGATCCAAGTCCATTAATATGACCAACAGCTGTGTGCTCGACACGCAGACAGCAGACAGCAGACTTCATGCAACATCTCATAATGTCAGCATCAATATTATATTTCATAACGTCAAAACAAAATGACTGAATTGCAACTAACGTGTGTTAGTTTTTGCATCAACTTGTCCAGATTTCGGACTCGAGAACGAAACACAATTTTTCTGAACATAATGAAAATGAATGATGGTAAAACTATGACATATATATCTACTCAAAACAATTTAGGGAACACCGGAATAATCTCAGTTAAAGCAAGATCATTTATTTCAGATAAACACAATGTTTCACAGAATTGATGAGAAACAACTGCACAATGAAACAGATGATAAAGGATGCATGTAGTGATTACACATTTCATGACATGACTACTGAAAGAGAGAGGGGGTTGCAAATGAAAATCCCGGTTCATGGAACATTTCAGACCTATATATGACCTATTTTAACCTATGTTAAAAATCCGGTGTTCCCTAAATTGTTTTGAGTAGTATATTTCTAATGAGTAATACTAACAGCTGTAGCCTATTTAACGTTTTCAGTTTAAAATGAAATATGATTTAAATATGATATAATATGTAGTCATTCTACAGAAATCAGGTGCCCAATATTAGTATAACACATAGAACACCATAGGGAAAGTGCAACAAACTTTGATTTCCTAAACCGGTCTACTTTTTGATGCGCTTCAGTGCACACTGCCTGCGGATAAATCCATTTTGATTGTTGTTAATAAACTCATATACATACATTGTCACTGCGTATACATGTTTATACAAACACTATATTTTCAATTTTATATATTGTATACACACCGTATGGCGTGGGTGGAACAATTAGTTGTTTGTGCTTTCAATATTTGCACTTAGAGGTGGCATTGTATTATATCCCATAGTGCAAAACACTACTGCAGAACATTACACCGGTAATCTGTACAGGTCCTATAAATTATATGTACTGGCCAACCATTAGTTGTTCCCTGTAGTGCACGTATGTGCTGCACGATAGGGGCGTTGCCAGGATTTTTGTAAGGGGGAGTCTGGATGGTTGGAATACTCAAAATCGTGGGTTTTTTTGTAGAGGAAACCTTATATAAATCGCTTTGTTAAAAACGCCTTTTGGTCTGTCCCGAAAGCTTTAAACAATTTATTTTAAGAAATGACATAAAAATATAAATACCAGCCAAAAGGGGGAGGGGGCTTCTGGAACCGCCCTCTACAAAACAACTGCCGTCGTTAATGATGCTGTAATACAAAATAATGAGGAATCATGTTCATATGTTATTCATCAAAATCATTAGTAATTTGTCAGATCTCTATCTACGCGCCATTACTTGTTGCTTTTTTGCATTGATACTGCGACCTGTTATCTTTGTTTCAATTGATATAATGTTGATTGGTGGTCGTGATGGTATGTCATTGAATGTACATGTACTACTACACAAAAAGTACTTTTTCGACCAGTTAAGCATGGATAGGATGAACTTTTTGCACAACAATAAGCTTAGGCCTATTGTGAAGCTGAGTTTCTGAAGTATTGAAAGAATAATTTTTAAATCGAGCGAATAATATGTTAAAATAATAAATAAGACATCAATAAATAGATGGATTGATTATTCAATAATCGGAAATAAGTTTTAAGAAAGTGTACTTATACATGATAATTGTAACCGTGGTAACCATTCCTAGTTGGCGGGAGTAACCAAGGGCTTTTTGTTATTAACCACAAATATGCAATCTAGTACTCTGACCTTGCTCTATAATGTATTTCTCAATGGTTAGGGCTACTCAAACAATTTGCAAGCCAAGAAAAATTGATGATGTCTGTGTCCTTGTAAAGGTTTAGAAAATCCAAACAAATGAATCTGGAAAAAAACAAAAATCGCTTCCTAATAATATATGCAACGTCACGCATCGTTTGAAATGATGAAATCACCAAGCTATTTCGTGGGTTGGGAAATAACGAGTTCCACGGCTAGCGATTTGGATCACTTGTTCTTTTCATCCCAGTAGATGTGAATTTGAATAAGCTTTGTAAGTGTGCACAAAAGCATTGTGCCTGGACCCTGGGCACACTGACTGATTGTACACTGTACATATATATGTACACTGTACATGCGCGCTGGTTGCAATGTATTTTAGCTTGGCTGCCAAGCCACTCCTACGCCTACGAATAACCAGACTGAATAACTCGTGCGTTATAGCCGTATAGCTTCCCAACCAGGTTATATTCCTCGTTGAGAACTGGTTCTTGAAATGAGTACTTTGTCGTGAGCGCTGCAACTTCGTATCATACTTCAACTTCACCAATTTTGTCTTCTTCAAGAACTTTAATCGGAGATATCAGGTGCGATTATCTGGGAAAGGAGGTCACAAGATGGGAAACCAAGAAAGTGCTTCGGTCAGTTTACACGTTGAAGGATCGGTGTCGGTCTCGGGGGCCGCTGACGCCGGTGCATCCGTGGAGGGCCAGGGCCAGGGCCAGGGCCAGGGCCAAGCCCATGGGCCGCCGTCGCCGAAAAAAAGGCGTTTGAGTTTCAAAGCTTTGCGGAAGGGATCATCATTTCGACGATCGTTTAGATTGCGGCGAAGTGGACAGGCCAAAACACCAAAGGCCAAGGAGGACCAGGATCGAATTGAAATGGAGGGAGATGTTTCCATAAACGCTGGGGCCGGGGCCGGGGCCGGTGGAAAAATGAAAGGATCAGGAAAAGGCAAGCCGGGTAAGTTATTTCATAATATTACAATTCATTGGTAAACATTTAAGATTTGCAGGTTATTTCCTGTGGATACTGGCCTTTCAAAAAATCTTCGTTTTATGGGTAAATGTTATAATCATGAGGGATTTTGTCATAGAGGCAATGGTCGTCTTTCAAGGTATATAAAGACGACACACCCCAGTTGATGTTTGGTACGTGATTTCTCATAAGTACTGTGGTGGCCCATTCTGGGTAGTACCAATGGAATGTACAAACGAACAAACATAACGCGTACTTTGTACAACAAGATGTGCTGGCGTTGAAAATTAAACACTAATAAACTTTACTATCGTGAAAATCTTTTAAAATATTATCAAATCCGGGATTTACATGCCAGGTTAAAGATGGCAGTAGGTCTAGAGTGTGAGGCGAGCAGTACACAACTGTCTGACGACATTCCATGCATAACTGGCATTAGACGAAATACTGCATGTGCTATGGTCAAACTACACTCACTTTAATTAGTATATTGGTCTCGCTTATGCTTCACTAAAGTAATAGTACTTAATAGTAGTGACTGATGAATTTGGATTTGAGAATCGGAGAATGAAAATAAATATACAATGTTTAGAATCCAAATGTCTTCCAAAACCAATCCACTTGTTTGTGTGTAAATTGTTTTTAAGGTGTAGCAAGTTGTGTTTATATGCTATTGCATATTAGGTTGAAGCCGAAGTGAGATATAAAGATGTGCCGAAATAAATGGGTGTCTCACACGTTTTCATATATCACTTTTTATCAGTGTCATGTTGAATTGATAAAAAGAGGGGGAAAACGTGCATGCTGGGATATATTGCATAATCAAATTTTGGCGCCATTGCAATGAAAGTCGAATCATTTGAAACTGTTTGCCGACTGTTTCCAAATCGATAAAATTGATCTATGGTTGGTTAGAATCAATAGGGCCTCCTGTAGGCAAGCAAGATCCTCTCCTCAACCCAAATGTGTGCTCAACTTAATAGGCAGCATATTACGCGTTGCATTAAGGTGTTCCAACCTCGTGATATCATCATGAAACTTCTGAGTATTCATGTTGCAACCCAGTCACAACTTTGTAAAAGCTGTTTCCCCAAAAGTAATATGATCCCAGCAACATCAACACACCCGTCTTCTATAAATGGTGTCAAACCAAACAAACGTTTTGACGTACTGGGGAACATTCCATTTTGTAGGTCAGGGTAATCCTCAAGTAATCGATAGGCACGTCTGCATGCAGTGCTTCTCGAAAGTCGACATTTTTTAAGACGCTAAAGTTCATTGAACTCTGGTTTATCATTTTTAAAATATCGTTCTTGTTGATACTTCAGTGTGCAGTGTACACATTTTTTAATTCTGAAAGTTAAATTCAAATCATAACACTTTCCCTACTACAAGTAAACTTACCAAGAGGGCATGCCTTGTAAAGGGGGTTGTAAAATCATATTCACGGAAGGTAAATAAACATTAATGTAGCAAATTCAATTAAAGGGCTTGTCCAGACACTGAGACGTCATGGCGCTGATGCTTAGCAGAAAAAAAATTATACGCCAAATAGGAAAATGGTTGCTAAGTCACATCCCCACCAAACGAAAAGGTTTATGGTCGAATCTCAGCTGAACAAAATAATTATATTTTTTGTTTTCATGTGGTGTGGTTTACGGTCAATGAAATCTTTTAAGTAAAATAACTTTTTACTAACAGGATTACCATGTTCTTGTATTCCCTTCGAGAGCGAGTTTGATTTTTATAAATCCGGACTCTAGAGCAAAGTGGGCGTGGCCTCATTTTATTTTAACAGGCAAGTTAAAGGGATATATCTACTACACAATAATTATTGGCCGTAAGTCCATTAACTGCTATTTGGCAGTAACAGTTTTTGTTTATTATTCCGATCTTCTCAACCGCTGTCATGGTTACGTGCCTTTTTTGTGAACTATTATATTTATTTGGTGCCGCGAAATCAATGAGTTTTACAAAAAAAATGTCAATATGCTAAGTACAAGATTCCAAGTTTGAATTTTACATGCAGTTTTGAGCAAGAGCAGTTTGACCAATATATCTGGATGTTACTTTATATAAGACCTTTTAGACTTTTTCCCTGTTTACAAACGATAACCAATTATTGCTCTAAAGAGTTGCCAGGACATGTCTACAGCATGTCTATAGATACCTTCTAATTTCATTCGAAAGGTCATGTCAAACTGTTGATTGTAACAAGGAGTTGTTACATACCTGTAACATTCTACCGTGAAACTTAGAGTCGTGTATAGGTTTGTTATGTAAAAGGTGTCTCTCGGAAAGGTGACTCGTAGTTACCAATTGGAACTTGATAAATGTATCGTCTAATGTTAAATATGTCTTGTGTATCAGATCACAACACAACAAATACGCATTATACGAGAACTATCGGCCTATCAAGCAGAACAGCCATAAAAAACATGCGGGTCTGAGTTAGAATTTCTCATTCATCGCTTCGATAATTTTGTTATTGCACGCTATTTAATAAGTTTCTTTGTTTTCTATCTGAACTGTTTTAATATGTTTCAGCGCTGAACTGTTTCTCGTGTGATCACGAGCTTCGATTGGCAAGAGAAACCAAACTCACTTCACCGTTACCAATAAAATTGGCCCACCCGTTTTTCCCAATCAGTATATCAATATCGAGACCTCTCTATCATAAATAGGGTTAGTCTCTTTTGTCATTCTGTGTCTATTTGTCGCTAGTTGGCTTTAATATTCAAATTATGTCCTTCCTTTCATACGGGATTGAATAGACTATTCAGAGTTACATCAATACAAACCCAAGGGGGTGCATTTTCACTCGGCTGCTGTATTGTAAACCTGGCTTCGATCTTACTTGCAGACTATTTCCTTATCCCTGCAGCAATTCAACCATGCACCCCTTAATAGTTCAATTCCGGCACTTTAATTCCAAAATTCATGCAGAGTCAAAAAGTTGTATTCAGATAGAGGCCTTGGGCAACTAGAAGTTTCTCGTGTTGTTACTGTTGCTTTGAATTGTGATAATAGCCTGCAACATTTGGTAGAAAATGTTTGTATTGTTACTGTATCGGATTCACATGAGTAGGTTTTATCCCTGATAAAATCATTATAATTCTAGACATTCATTTGCATAAAGTCACCTAAATGACATTGTTGAGACGTTATTCTGAGATTTCAAACCCCCGGAAGAAAAGTACATTCTGCCCACTTTTTGTCACGCCTTTGCAACAACTCAGGCGTGACAGATAAGTACTTTGAACTTTCGCTGAAACTTTCACCATAAGTATTAATTTTGTGTTTCCTATTGTTTAGAAGGCGACCACCAGTCTAGGCATTATGTCATTAGTTTCTAACGTTGCACACTATTGGTAAAATGTAAAAGCATTTAGAGATAATTTTGTACATTTCCATAAAGTGGCCACATCTTGTTCAAGTGTTTTTTCTGTAAAAGTGTGAATGCTTTTTCACACTCGTGACTTTGACAGGTTGGTTGTTTAATGTATATCTTGATTTAAAAAGTAAACATGTATACTTCATACTTAGGCCCATTTACAGACGTAGTTTTGCCAACATTACCGAGGCTGTACATTCTCTTTAAGACCGATTGATTGATATGTATGTTGTTGTTTTTTTTTTTTAAGTAGCTTTTTATTCTTTGCATGTACATCTGTGGAGTGTCGTGGCCGAGCGGTCTAGCTTACCGGACTCAAGTTCTGGTATTAGCAGCAGAATGTGGGTTCGAATCCCGGCCGTGACACTTGTGTCCTTGAGCAAGACACTTAACCATAATTGCTTCTCTCCACCCAGGGGTTAAATGGGTACCTGTGAGGGCAGAATTGGTTGATTAGCCCTATATGCGCTGTAATGGCAGCAATTGAGCTGTATACTCCCCAGGGAGCTGAGATGGTTTCAGGAATGATTTATGAGCCTTATGAGCAGGGGTAATAATATAATGCGCCTTGAGCACCACTCAGTTGGTGGATATGTGCGCTATATAAATCCACACATTATTATTATTATTATATGATCCGTGATATATCTGCTGGGTTGGTATGTCATGTCCGATCATTTAGATTAAACTCGCATACTAGCACGTCCTGCGTTTTATTGAAAGTTGACTTTAAGAGACTAAACATACAAGCATTTCAAAAGGCAGGGACACGGCTCACATGACCATAAATCATTGTAAACAACTAACGCAAACACTGCATCGTCTTTGGACACCTTTATTAACACATGCAACTGCTGAACTACTGCAAGTTGATGGGTGGAGTCCTTAAATTAATTTACATTTTTAAATGGACAATATCGTCATGATCAACAGTGCATGGAATCGGAGTGCTTGTTTTAGGTTAACCTTTCTCTGTGGATTAACTCAGTGACTGAAAATAAGACCACACACATAAGGTCATATTACCGTTGCTGCTGCATAAATGCGCCAGAAATTTTCAGACACTGTTTTCATCTTAAACTAGGACACCGATTCAATGCCCTGTTGAAAGTCTGCTCTGATCGTGAGGATATTGTCTCTTTAATGTTTTTGAATCCTCCATTGGGGGCTTATATAGGTCTTTTGAAAAGTATGAAAACAAGAACAAATGTTTTGATATTTTAATTTTATGCATGTGACTTTGATAATGGGTTAGTTAATGGTGAATTTATATTACCTTTGTCAAACGTTCCTAAAAAATCCTTTTTAATAATTTACCAGACAAAAAGTTAACGCAAAGTAATAAGGAATTACTTTCTGAAGATACGGTGAACTCCCATTCAACGCAATGAAAGGAGCAAGAATTACATTTCCGCATAAATCTGGTGGCACACAAAGCAGGCTATATTCCCCATGCATGGTAATCATAGAGCATTGGCACCGAAGTAAGTTTAAGAAACAGGGCCAATAGTTCGCAGGTACTGGGGCAGCATTTTTGTGCAAGACGGCCCCAAGCTCCATGGCAACCCATCAAACGTTTGTCAGAACGTGGGCGGCTTGTGTTTTTGTTACCTTGACAATTTGACATTGTTACATATACCCACGCGCCACACACCCCTAGTAAAGAATGGACTCATCAATATTGTCCACAATGTCTTTTCTCCATCAATGACATCATAAACCTCTTTGAGCGAAATCCATGCTACAATGCTCGACTCTGAAATTCAGCGAAAGAACCCCGTGTTCTCAAAAGATGTTGAAATGCATTGTAGAAGCATATAATACGCTCGGCATCCAAGCATTCCAGATAATAGAATTTCAGAGTAACTCCCCTTTTCAATTCAAGTAGATTAGTCTGTTCTTTATTTTCCCTAAAAAGTGATCGATAAAAATCCACCCGGGTGTATTGACCCAAGAGGTGGATTTTCCATCCCAGATTTTGCAGCAAAGAGTATCTGGATCTGCACATCTGCTTTTTCGTTAATTGTACATGTACATATCAATTTTTTCCGTGAAGTGTAATGCAGAGTTCGTTCTTTTGGGGGAACACTTATATTGGCGTATTGGGTTCTCATAATCCTAGTTGTGAGTTTCACGAACCGTTTTTGGTAGTGGTAGGCGTTACTCTAACAAAGTTAGAGATGATATCAATTATCTGCTGCCTGACGCCTATTATCGTAAACCAAAACCATGAATGAAAAACACCGTATCTTGAGTCCGCTATGGTAAAGAACGTATTCACAGACGGTGTGACCAAATATGAAATCCATTTGAAATTTAATTTCTCAATTTTCTCATGAACTGTCAGTTCCAATTTAGCAGAATCAGTCAATCTTTTTAGGACTGGTGTTATACCAAGTAGAACCAATCAATAGAACAACAAAATTAACACACTTACCTTTTACCAAAGTGCAGCCCTATTTGGGCTTTAAGGGTCACGAATAACACGGCATGGAATCAGAGTGCTATGTTTTAGATTAACTTAGTGACTGAAAATATAAGGTCATATTACCGTTGCTGCTGCATAAATGAGCCAGTAATTTTCAGTCACTGTGTTCATCATAAACTTGGATTCCATGCCCTTTTGAAAGTCTACTCTGATTGTGACGATATTGTCCCTTTAAAACTATCAATGTTTGCTTTAAAAAAATAAATCTTCTTGTGATAGATTTTTGATAGGGTCTTGGGCTTTGAATCTCCCTCATCTTTGTATTTTGTTTATCAACTGGAGAAAATTGTGATTTTGTGTCGCTGTTGTTCACTACATTAAATGAAAGAGAGATTGATGAAATGTCGTCAGCACTGAGCACACCGTCTTATACTGCCTTTTGTTTTTCTGTCTGCTTCAATCATGAGGGAAGCAACCTTCCTACATGCTTCAATGCAGGGATCTGCTGATGACGCCATCTTTGAAGATGCAATTTGTTTTTATTTCTAATAATGCAAAACTTACCCAAATGGTAAAGATTAAAAACATATGTCGTGAGTTTCAAATTCAGCAAACCTTAATAAGCAAAATATCAGATGGAATAAGTGAAGACTTAATGAAATTATGAAAAGGTACAGGGATCTTGAATATATCATGGAGGAAGGAAAACAAACTGACTGCGTTGCGGTTCTTGTATATTCCAAATTGTATTAACATGTATCACCCTGTTTGTTGTACCATGATTGTTTCCACTCATAAATACTTGAGTTCATGAATACACCAGCCGTCTACTACCAGTACTTCTCTCGCCAATTAATTCCAATTCATCTAAATTTACGCATGCATAGCAGTTCGAAATAAAATTGCGCAGAGACCTTTCATTTTACACATGACCTCAGCTCCCAGACAGCTTTGTTCCCAGGTTTCAGCAAATGTGAGTTCATTGGATGGAGCATTATGGAGTAACCTGATGCCGAACAGTTCACTACCCGCAGTGCCTGGAGCTGTACGTCAATTTTAAAGGTCGACTATGCATGTACTATAGCTGGACCAGCGCAAATTTGATGCAATCTGGTTCCCTGCTCTAGGATTTTAGAACAGCCCCAAGGCCGTGGCAGTTTATGAACTGCAGGTCGGTACTTGAGTTGGGTTTCTGTCTTAGAAGATGCATCAACTGCGCTTTGCCGTCACGTTCTGTAGATCACCGTTTTAGATGAAACTTACTTGGTGTAAAGTTGATGGGGATATCAAACATTCCTAGCAGGGCCGTAGCGAGCAGGGGGGGGGGGTGGTGTGACACCCCCAAAAATAATTTTTCTCAGTCGGCATTTAGAGCCTCAGTAGGCAAATGAAGCATCAAAGGTACTAGAACAACGGTTGGTCCAGAATAAATTTGCAATCGGCAAAACTATATAGAGCTATGGGTTTGCAGACTGCAAATGTATCGTTTTTCTAAGCACCCGTCGAGAGATTGTCCATTTGGAGGGAAAACAAAGAACATTTGTCTGGTCATATTAGTGTTTTGTTGGTAAATTTACCCACAAAAAAATGTTCGCCCCTCCACTCTGAAAATCCTGGGTATGCCAGTTGGCAAATTGGCTTCCACACCCCCCCAAATGCCTTCGCTACGCCCCTTAATAAGATCAAAATGACGTTAGAATATTACGTTTGTGTTTGCCGATTGAAGCACTTTCATTCTTTTAACTATTCTGTTCTCGTCAATGACACAACAAAATAGGTTGAAACTTCACAGGATAGTTCTTATTAAAATGTATATCTTACATTTGTTGTAATAATTAACGAATAAAGTGAATCATGATATCGATTTATAATGATGCTGTGTTAAGTCTCGACTGGTCCGAGTCAATTTGGGCTTACACCTTAGTTTGCCGTTTACAAATCGTAGTCAATCATCAAGACAATAGAGGAAGTAATTCATGAAATACGCAATTGGTTGCCAGGTACTGATGGCCGGTGGAAATCCAAAACGATTGTATTGAGCCAGCGCCTGAAGCGATCTTTGAATGTAATGGTTAAAATAGTGGTGTTTTTTTTATGCTTGTTCGAAAAGTTATACCGTTGTATTAAATTTATTATATTTCTTACAATTTTCTTAGGAAACTAAGGCTGTCCCAGAACACTAAATTAAAACAAAATTTGCCGCAGCGAAATTCTACATGAAAGTGAAACTTTTTTAAGCAGATGTATGGACCCCACTCGACACTCCGTGCTATCACACCGTGATAACATTATCAGTTTTGGTTCTAAATGGTTACTCACGTTACATTTGGTGTTTTTTTTTTGGCCCACTGTTAGTGTCATAATATATTTCACTCATCAGTTTTTTCACAGTAGTTGCATTATACCCAGACCTTACTCAGCACAAAATAATAATTTCAGAAATTTGTTATATGTACGCTACATAAGAGAAAACACAACATTTTATGCATGTTCGAAAAATGTAACGTGAGTAACCAGCATTTTTCTCTTATATAGCGTACATATAACAAAATTTCTGTGCCGAGTATGATGTCGGGGCATAATGCAACTTCTGTGAAAAAACTGAGTGAAATATAAGTAACAAAATTATGGCATTAAGAGTACGCCCAATACCTCAAAATGTAACGTGAATAACCATGAAATTGCCCATATTCTATGGAACTCGTATTCTGGGTGCAAAGTCCATCACATGGAGGATCTGTTACAGTCAAAATCACTTGGGTAAACAATGAAGCTGTGTATGGGGGTGCTCAACATTTGCCAAATGTTGGCTCTAAGAGCCTTTTGTTAAATTCCTAGGACCTAAACCCCGCAATGATTGGCCACCAGCGTTGGCCTACAAGGCTGAATCTTGTTCCCCGCAATCACGGGATCCGTGCCCTCCAAAGGTCCGATTTTTCATTCATGGAATATCTGTTCCCACTGTGCTATGTCCTGAGCTTTGACACAAGATTAAAACTAAGTTGCTTTCTTGATGCATTGGGCACACGGTAGGCGCTTTCGTTTCTACCCATTGATTGAATTTTCTGTGAATAAGGTTATTTTGTTAAGGTTATTTTGTTAAGGGTTCGGTTCTATTGTCCCGTGCATAAAGGCATTTAAACGCCCCTGCACTGCCACAGGTATGCCTGGCATGCCCCGCTGAGTTCCAGGACAAAAATGTGCCACAATTATGCAAAACCACCTTGGAGTGTAAATCTGTCGTCCAGTCAGAGAGCATGCGCCTCGTAATACTTTTGTCGAGTTAAAGATCAGTCTTTGGACAGCGCCCTAAAAAGAAAAAGAAAAAAAACGGTAACGACGTTCCATATCTACTACTGTGCACGTAAAGGCGTATTGACCATCCACGGGACGAGTGTGCAGTGGGCCTGCAGATTATTACCAAACCACCACGGGAACATTTTTAGTGGATTCGAGTTCATTTTCTCAACGCGTGATGAACCCAGTGGGGTCCTGCCACTCCTGGCCTTGAATGACCACGCCAACAAGCAAATGCTGACCAATGGCGTTGCTGGAAGCGTGACCGGCAGACTGACTGAACTAACCCCGCGTGAAGTCAACACTTTAGCTCAGGATCAGGAATGCATTGATTTTGGCGTCCGATTGTAAACCGGTCGATTGTAAAAGGCTACATAGAGGGGCCAATCTTTTCTCCGGAATTCGACCCTGACGACTGTGCTCGCGGATTCTTTCATATTTTCGTAGGCCTGTAGTGCCAACTTTGGCTACGTCCTTCAACATGTTCAAAGCTGAGATAAATTACTCGATGCCGCAAAGAGGTTAGTAATATTAACATTATGCCTTGTGATGTATGATGTTGTCATTTGTTCCACAAAATTAGAAGTTCTTGATAGTGAAGTGAAAGTTTATGTAACTATCCGATCATGCCTCTCCCCCATCCATATCCCACGCCAATTGTGATCATGTTAAGATGATGGAATTCATCGTGATTATTATATTATGCTTCTGGTTATGATTTCAAGTCGGTTATGACTGATAAATAGCATTGAATATTCTTGAATAAGATCGTCAACAAGCCTCAATTATAATCTGCAAGGAACTTGGCTTTTTGTGAAATCCAATCACCAGCACGACCGCCATAGGTACATTACGGGTACACACGTTGTCGCTCCTTTTTAATACTATACCACAGTGCTTGGGCTGGGGTGTGACCAAGGTCACTCGACCATGTTGCATGAATGCATGTCGTAAAACCCTTCGGTGGCATGTACATGTACTACTAGTACTAGCTAGCAATAGAACCATGTGCTTTGCACAAAGCTCCTCAATTGCAATTTATTCGGCCTTTTGTTGGCCCTGTTGGCATGATGCTGGAAGTCCCTTTTGATGAATGCATGACATATTTTTAAGCCAAAGTCCCACACCAGAAAAAAAAACTGGGGTATGTTGTCACAGTATGTAATTTTATTTCTGGACATAGATGCCTTATGCAATACTAGTATTGATTTCTTGCACACATGGTGAATAGGTCCTCAAAAATACTGACAAACTTTACATATTCAAGTATGAAATGATGTTGTTTTATGACCTATAGAATGCAGGGCCAAATTTTCAACACCCTTTTTTCCCTTTTTCTGAATTTGACCTAGGAACTGCAGTTGTGTGTTTTTTAAGTCAGATTACGTAAATTTATAAGAAGTAACCTTCGGCATGGCCCTGTATTCTATAGTTGTACCTTTTTATGATTATGTTAAAACTTGTCTTGTTTGTCTTCCCTATCTTGTTATTTTGCATGTTGGTGTTTGCCTTGTACTAACTTAACCCTAACTCCCTAAGCATTGTTACTGAACAATAAAAATCCTTCAAAATCCTCCAACTGCTTTTGTTGTCTAGGGAGTTAGGGTTAATAAGGTATCCCCAACTCAAGCAAATGCTTATTGGACATTTCACCATCGTTTTCAGGAACCAGTAATCACGTAATTAGTTTCTATTTTACCACTAATATGATGTAATTTTATTTATCAAAAAATTTACATCTGAATGTGGAGTTATGAAATAGAAATAAATGTGAAAGAATTGAATCATATGGTATGTTAAAACATTCATGTGGAAATTGTCTTTCATTAATTCCAACTTTCCAAGTGTTATTATTGAGATGGCAGTATAGTAATGAGAATACTTAAACTTCTTGGATAACAGTCAACATGGGTATCTTATCAAGCTCATCTAGTATTCAAGAGATAACGGAATCCTGGAATTCAAAAGAAATATTTACATTTCTGAAATCCTGAGTGCTACCAAGGATTTTCCATACTACATCTATTTGCACATCATGGAATCGCAAAACATAACTACAAATCTTCAAAGAATGAGATAAAATAAATTCCTTGGCAAACATGCACTTTGTAGCCTTTTTGTTTTGTTTTTGTAAGCAACACATATTTGACAGAATGGCTTTGTTAGAATTTAGTTAACATGACTTATGTAGAAAATAGTTTTGCCCAGGGAGTAGAAAGAATTGTTTATTTAACCCTAACCTTCCCAAATCCTCCAAAATCCTCTTTGCTAAAGTGAAGGATTGAGGTTACATGCTACATGCTCTTCGCTAAAGTGAAGGATTTTGGAGGATTGAGGTTATTACTAATATTAGGCATACTTGCCTTTCCGTGGTACATGTACATCCATGTTTGTTGTAGTGATTGCAAGGTCAGTGCTTGGGTCAGTGGACACTGTTTATTGCTCCATGCATGCAGCGAGGGTCCCTGGCCATGTACATGTATCACAGATTAGAAACACATGTGTGCATACATGTTATGTGCTTGCTTTACTCCTGAAGGATTTTGGAGGATTCAGGTTATGTGTAAGCAAATGGGCCTAGGGAGTTAGGGTTAACCTCCTAGCATTCATTACAAACTTGTACATGCACACTTTTTATAAATCTGTAACTAGCTATATGCCTTATGTGTAAACCATTTCATGTGACCTTTGGTGCCATAGTTATGGATGGTACATGTTGTTGTTGCTAAGTGATATGCTCATAAAATCATAAACATCAAAATGAAAGGCCCTACCTGTTCTGGTCATATGGTATGTTTTTCCCCCTTTTTTCAAAATCGTCCCACTTCACTTTATTTCCATATCCCAAACATGGAATTCCATCATGGTTGGGACCAGGCCACTTTTCGTGAGTAAAGGACACTTCCAAATATCAGAATGTCTATTTTTAAGGGGCGCCAAGGCCTCTGAAAAAACATGAAATTCTAGAATTATAAATATTTAAAAAAATATAAATGTTTTAAACATGAATTGAAGGGATTTACAAACCACTCAGAAGCTGGATCTAGTATAAGTAATATATTTTTAAGATTGATTTGTGATGTTTGAGATAAACTGGGGCTATTGTTTGTGTCTGGAGGACAATCAACATAATTATTAACACCACCCCAAAATCCTCCAAGGGGCACTTTTTGGGAAATATTCAGCACTGTTGAAAACTGGTACTTTCACCTCTTCAAATGGGGCAAAACAAATGCATGGTGCATTTTGAAGATTAGGGCATGTTTCCAAAAATGCATTTTGGAGGATTTAGGAAGGTTCCTAGCCAGAATACCTAGGGGTTTAGGGTTAATGAAATTTATAAATATAATATTGTTTTTGTTTTCCGGAATGACTTGTGTGACAGGAATTGTCTGGAGTCATTATTTTGAAGCAAAATAAAATCTTTTTCTGTTTTAAATATCAGGAAATGCTTGTAATACATAGTGTAATCTGAACAGTAACCATATAGTGTTTCATTTTGTGTTTTGGTTTGCGAGTCTCGGAAGGATTTTTCAACATTGTCACGAAATTATTCCCAAATGATGCAGTGAACAAATATGGAATGACCGCAAATTTGATAATCTCAGTGGCATATTGCATAGATACATCTGTATGCTCAACTTGTTTCCACCTTGTTTCCACCTTGTTGACCCCTTCTTATCCGAGTAAGGAATGTGTAAGCTTAAAGAGGATTTAAGAGTTAAACTTCGTCTTGAGGCGGCTGGTAATTCTACGCAAATCAAAGTAGTAGCCAGGGTTTAGAAATAGGGTGTCCAAATTTGCTGGAAATTTCAAAACAGGGTGTCCAAATTGTTCACTCACAATACTTTGACATGTAAATGACAGATGAAATAGGGTGTCCAAAATTGAAATGGGGTGTCCAAAAGACACCCAGACACCCCTCTGGCTAATACTGTGACGCAAATTGTAGTTTATGAATATTGTTCCATACCGTACACTGATACTCCAAAGATATTGTTCTTTTAGATAATTATGATTTATGAATGTATGCATTAAAATACATACTTAAGCATTGTGCATACAACTGAGAATTTTCTGCAAGTGAATGCTAGAAAGCACTATTTGCAATTTTGGATAAATAATCCAATTTCAAAGATTATCAGAGATAAATGACTATTATTTGATCATTTCATTGATTCTGATCATTCATGTTACATCTTTCTAACGGTGGTGTAACTGGGGAAAACATCCTCCCTCCCCCACCAGAAGCCTGTATCCCTCACAACACAAGGGTCCATCAAGTAGTGCCTCGAGTGCCCCTAAAAATCCTGGTGTCCCACTGTTCCCCCCTTATTTCCCTCTACTGAAATAACCTCAATTACACCAGTGCTTTCAAACAACAGAAAAAGCAGCGGTGATGTGGAGGAAAATCTTGGTGGAAGTTGCAATACTGTCATTATTTATAATTTGTACTCATTTGTGTCATTTCAGTCATCGACTTGCAGGTAGCTGCACCGCTTGCGACAGATGAAACAGAGAACATGGACTTAGATGCTGATATTGATGTTGGTAAGTTGACCATTCGTATTATTGTGATATATTAGGTTTGAACAAGAACAGAGGGAGAGGAGTGGTAGGTGACAGTGAGACTACCCAAATGGCTGTGTACACTTAGACAGTGACGGTTATTTCATCACTTGTTAAACATCGGATATGCACAAATTTTGCTTGTTCGATTTAATTTAAAAATTAAAAAAAAAACAAGCCATCAAAATTATCAGGTGTTCTGTTTGAGATGTATCAGTAATTCAATTTTTATAAAGGTGAAAAAATGAAAATAATTTAACCAACTTGCCAAAAATGAGGCCCCAAACTGTCAATTAGGAGACTGAATACATCCTTGTAAATTTTTTTTTATCAAGGCAATGTAAATTTGTTAAACATTGAATCAAAGTATACATTAACCCTTGTGTGACTGCAAGGGTCAAAAATCGGTCGACATTTTGATATACTTGCCAACGTAAATCTAGTGCATTGAAAAGTCGAACACTGTCAAACCTTACGTGTAGTAAGTACATTTACAGGTCAAAACAAGTGGACTGCTTTTGACTTGTTGCTGTCTGCAACATGTTGTAATGAGAGTACTTCAGACAGAATAATTGTCGAGGATGATTGGTACATTTATCAAGTTCATTACAAATGCAGCACCAGCCTTTTTAAGCTACATCTGGCATGGTTAGTGTAGCTTCTCTCCCAACAACAAATTAATAAATTAAATAACAGAATGACATAAATATAAATTTAAAAGTATTTATCAAATATAGTTTTGTTATTGTGCAATATAGACCTGCACCATCTTTGTACACACACCCTTTTAAGACGCTTTTCTATAACTGGAAATCTTTGGATACCCGTAAACTATATTTTTATAAATACATTTTTAATACTCCCGAATGTACACATGTATAAAATTACCAATAACCAAGTTTCTCGTGTTTCTCACGTTTCTCTCATAATAAATGTGGACTTACTGTCGGCTTATAATTTCCCGCCTCTATAATTATTAAAAACAACTCGTAGCATCCCCATTCCCCACACACATTTTGTTAACACAAAAGTTGAGACTTTTGAGACATGTGTGGCTTAAATATTCAGTCGAAATTTTAAAGTCATTTACGGGTAATTGGAACAGAAAAATGGAACCGAGTAAAATTTTGAATTGAACATTTGCCCTGCCAAAAATGTTCAGTTCTTGAACTACGCCTTTTGAGAAGGCCCCCGGCCCCCTGACCAAATCCTGTATCTATTTACTGTTGGCTGGGACTGTTCAATGTAAACTTGTTATTATTTTTATCTGTTAAGAAGTTTTAAGGTCTGATCAAAGAATGAGATGTGATGTTTATATAGACTTTTATGCATGCTTTTATCATGGACATTCAAAATTAAGTTTACATGAATTCAGGTTAAAAAAAGGTCATAAAAGCTGGTCATATTTATGGCTTGAAGATTGATCCTCCTAAATCATATTTATCACAGAGCAAGAATTTGTATTTGAAGTGAATGTACAGCATTGGTTATGTTGGCAAAACTGCTTCTAATTGTAGGCTCTTAAATCAAGATATACATTTAAAAAAAATCAATCTGCAAAAGTTTCACATTACTGTGTTGTGTCATTACTCATATTTTTGTTTAATACATTTTTACATGGGATTTAGAAAAAAGTACTTTTTCCAATACTCAATCATTTCCAATAATTTCACCTTAAACAAAAATATGTTCAAAGGAAGATTGGTGCTATCTTACTCTGTTTACACCAAATACATTTGACCCTTTAGGTTGACATTACAAATTAACCATTTGGTGGTTGTTTAATTGCCAGATCTATATCTTATCTTTAAAGCATTGGTCAATTGTCATTCATCTCTGACTCACTCTGTGTGATTAAAACCCTCCTGTTATCAGTGTTGTTCTTTACAAAGTCGACACATACTTCAAAATGTCACAACCGGGACATATAGGCCGCGTTTACACTAGATCCGGCAAGGGCGATCAACGGAGGATCAGATCCTGCAAGGGCGATCAAACTGATCGCGGACGCGTTCACACTTGAGTCTGATCGTGCATTGATCCCCCTAGCCCGACCGTCGGTTCAACGGAAGTTCCACACTGCTCGTGTGACAGGTCAACTGAGCAAGGTCATTGATTGTGCGCTGCACGCAGGCACCGCGTTGCCCAGGGTGATGCATGTCCAAAAACATGCCAGCTCCCCTCCGACCACATTCGACCCGTTACAACAGCAGCAACCGGCCATGTCGTACAAGAAATAACGTAAACAACCACCAACAACACTAAACCTTAAGTGTACTATAATTAAGTGTACTAGAAAATACAAAATATGGATATACAAAATGATTTTCAAATACTAATGAAAACCGTGGTATTATGATAAAAAAACACGAAAGCCTGATGAGAAGGAAACTGGTCGATGCATAGAGGTAGAAATGGTCGAAGCATGTGGTTCGTCACGCACGGTTGTTGCATGCAGAACAGGGATGCAAATGCCAAGTACCATTCAAATCGTGTAATGTTCTTTTGTGCACAGAAATGCTGTGTTACGTGTTGGAACCAGTGTAATAAGGGGACGCTCTCATTGCATAACCAACACTGGTTGTTTACAAGCTTTCGCGGTTTATTTTTTCAACCCGCTCCAGTCTGTTTGATTAGACCGGAAGTCGGTGGGTCAAATTGCGGGGTCTGATCCTGCGTTGCGTTCACACTACGTTTTTGATCCACCTTGCAGGATCAGATCCTCCTTTGATCCCGCAATAAAGGGGGATCAAAAAGGAGGATCAGATCCTGATCGCTCTTGCGTTCACACTAGCTGTTGATCGCCCTTTGATCGCCCTTGCAGGATCTGATCCTCCTTTGATCGCCCTTGCCGGATCAAGTGTGAACGCGGTCTTTGAGGTACACACTTATCTAAAGATTAATGGCATACCCCAAGGCTCTTCAGATGAGGTAAACTGAAGCAGCCACCTGCTTTGTTTCATTGCAAGATTAACTTGAAATAAACCAGTGCAGTAACTTGGGGTATACACATCCTGTGTGAAGGTCAGAACACTTTGTTTTTGTCCCAGACCCAGGGGCATTTTGGGGTATCCATGTACCATTCTTGTGTACAGTATGCAATATTTTAAGGCATGCATAGAAAAAGCATTGTGTACTTAGCAGTTTTTGTTTTTGTGGCATTTTGGAGACTGCATGTATACAAGGGTTAAAGATATAACTGGTTTTGCTCATTAAATATGCTACATTGATTGTTTATATCTTGGAGATAAATAGTGAATATGCACTCACAATTTGTATAGGCAAACAAGATCGTATTCATTATCTCTGACCACCCAAAATCCTCAGAGGGGCACTTTTTGGGAAAAATTCAGCAATGTTGGAAATTGGTACTTTCACCTCTTCAAATGGGACAAGATTACTATCTGGCAAAAAGTACAGGCCGTAAGTGCTGAATATGAAAAAACAACGAAAATGCATGGTGCATTTTGAAGATAAGGGCATGTTTCCAAAAGTACACTGATGGATTTTGGAGGATTCAGGAAGGTTCCTAACCAGAATACCTAGGGGATTAGGGTTAAATATGTGGAATTTATTTTGCATTTTCTGCAACAAAATTCTCATGTCAAGTAGTGGAGAATAATATTTGATCATAGCACCTCCCTCAGAAAGATTTCAAGGGATGTTTGATACCATCATTAATTTGACATATTTGGATGTAAAACCATGATCATTCATGGCATTTGAGAATGCCTTAAAAGGTAAACACTTATAAACCTGAAGGTCATGTACACAGTTTACTTGACATACTACTACCACTCTTTCTTTATGCTACCACCAAGTAAATAACCAACCCAACAGGGTGCAAAATGTCTTGAAACCACTTGTGATCTGTGGCATACTTGGTTTAGTGCCTCTTCTGTGGGAAGTGGGCCCTAGTCATGGATATGCCATTTGTGTAACCTGCCCAAGGCATGTTTCAAAAGTGGTCACCCTAGGGGTAAAATATGAAGTCCCTTATAAATAATGATACATGTTAGATATTAAAAGCTTTATACCCCAAATTAACATGAAGTATCATTGTTACTCTTGTTGATATGTTACCTTACACTTTTTTACTCCTTTAAGTGTAGATAACATTAAAATGTATTCTTCAGATTCCTGAAAAAAAACTAATTTCTATCAATTCCATCTGACATTTTCAGCAAGAAAACGAATTAAATAAAATTGAGTGAAAAAAATGTCCTGTGCCATTGACAGTCTGTGCTGTACACTGAATAAAAAAACTTTAACATTTAATCCTCGATAAAAAAATATATATAGCGCACTTCTTTGTCAAATTCTGTCCGATATGATTTTAAACACTGTCTACCCTGTACTCTTGCACAGGCGATGGGAACTTCTATTTTTCTTTCATTTGATGAATGTGTAGCTTTGTATGTTTTTCAGGCAGTTTTGATTATACATTATTAACTTAAGGGAATAAAACTTTGTTGCACAGTCTGCATCGCAGTATCGGGATATGCAGTATATGGGAAAGAATAATTAGATGAAACTGGAACTAAGTATGTGAGTCATTAGTTCAATTGTGTCGTGCATCACGTGCTGGCTTCATGTAATAACTTGCGCATTTAAAAAATGCTGGTCTGTACTAGCTGTAAAGATTAGCCGTAAAAGTGCCCCTGAGTGATCATGTTTTGACAATCAGATTATCTAAGCTGTTGGAGTACATTTATAAATGTACAATATTCCAATTGTTACAGAAGACCATAAAAACAGACTGGTCAAGGCTGACCAAGATTGTTTACTGTGCTAATAAATCTAGATGCAAAGTGTTTGATATTCCGTTTGCAGTCAACACTGCCACATGTTAGCTTACTGGAACAATGACTCACATGCAATAATATTGCATGAATATTTTCAGGTGCTTCACCCATCAATTATCATTCAACATGGTATTTTTATGTTCCAAAGAGTATGTTTACCAGTGGCGGATTTAGGGGGCTGCGCAACGGGCGCGTGTGCCCCTTATTTTTGCCAAGTCAAAAAAAAAAAAAAAAACCTTGTATAGGGCCTCGCGCTACGCACTCGCATTTTTCAACGTTTGCGCCCCTTTCTTAAAATCCTGGATCCGCCCATGTTTACGCCATGTGGAGAAAAACTATCTACACTCATACATAGGCTACATACCTCATGTTTTTTAAACATCGCGGAAATTGAACAAAAACCTCATGTACATACCTCAATTATGCATCACTCAGCAATCTTAAATTCTCTTGAAGATGAACAGAGTATACTAATTGAAACGTTGAGTTATTTCACTCAAAGTTCTATTCAGAACTTTTTAGAGATAGTAACATGGTGCTACCGCAAACCTTACTCCTTATCTTTTATTCAACCTGAAAAAAAAATAAAAAAATTTTAACTTAAAAAAAATTATATAAAGTTTAAATAGTATAAACGCTTTGCATTAATTATTCAAAAAAATTAATTTGGAAATCAACCCTTGAAAAATTTAGCTCAATGAGCACTCGCATCGCTAAACTTGTGGAATTCATTGACAATTTCTGACCAAAAATCAACTAGGACTAACACAAAAAGGCATTGTCATTTTTTGTTCTCACAGCAGGAGCACCTTTTTCTTTTCTTTTCAACCAATTGGAGCATTTACGAAGTTGCAAACTTGATGGATAAGTGAACAAATTGCCAGTTAATAGTCGATATGTCATTTGAATTGTTGCCAATTATATTTTGTGATGGTGGTTTAAAAAAAAAATAAACTGAATAAATGCGCATTAATTTGGAGCTCTGTCGGTGCAAAACAGCTGGTTCCATAATGAAGTTTCACATATGTACATATACAATAACGAATATAGTCCTGTGCCAGACAAACCATGAAACCTACACTAAAGCTTTAAAGGTACTGTATATAAAGTTTATTATTGTTTATATTTTTTGGTAAAACTTGCTTGATGTAAAGTTGATGGTGTTATCAAACATCTTTTGATTTAAAAAAAAAAAATTCTTTCAGAGTTTTTAAAAGAATAGTCAAATATCATTCCCACAATAATTTGTTAGAATTGCACAACAAATTGCACTTGGATAAATGTGTTTAGTTGTCATAATCTAAATCAACAAGATTGTCCACAATTTGGATGCCAGAAATAAATTAGCGAATAAAAGTTGGTTGTGCAGTCTTTATGGCAGGATAATGACCGGTTCCTTCATCACTTGGGCCACAAACAATTTATATCAATTCGTTTTCACAATTCTTGCATTTTTGTCCAAATATTTTGGGGACCCGCAAAACATTTATGAAGTGCACAAGTCTGTGATGTGGAATGAATTGTGTCACTCTTATTGATTCGATTCAACATTGCTTGTTGGATAAAGTAATGTAACAGCTGTTTCATCCAGACTGTCTCTTGTCTAAACTGTCCCTTGGGCATTTATGAACAGTTTTTCAAATAAAGCCAGTTATAAAACCAGTTTGGTGATTTTTGCCTGTCCAAGTTTAGCATTAAAAAGGACAATGACATTTTGCCGAGCAACATTTTTCAATGCATGTTACTATACATAACAGCAAAAGAAACGTCACCCCTAAAAATATTTATTTTCATTTTATAATTATAATTTGTTTAATGAAGAATATTATGAGTATGGAGTGTAACACGAACACAATGTGGCAAATTTGGTTGACCTGGCAGCCAACCATCCCACAACATTGTATATTTATTATGTTTAATAATATAATTACTTAACAAAATTTAGGGGGTGACGTTTCTTTTGCTGTTATGTATATTTTCAATTTAGACAATTGTGATCAATCTTGTAGTTTTAGATATGCCACCACCAAAAACAGGGACTAGCTAATGGGAGACACTCTGCAATGGGTTTGTTTCAACCCAAAATCTTGGGGTTTGTGTATCTGTCCATGGTGTGGACATATGATTTAGACAAGTGTTTAATATAACCATAGAGAGGAGGTTCCTTTCGCTTTGATAAAACCAATAAAAGGAGGATGTAGGTATTGGCAGAGACGGGCAAAGTCGGGATTGTTCACATAAAAGTGATTTCAGTGAAAAGTAAACAATTTCACCTATATTACAAAGCAAAATGCTATGCACAAATACAGAATTTGCTACACAAATTTAAAAAAATGCTATTAGAAATTAGCATTACATTTGCATAAAATTTTTCTGTGCAAAATTGTTGAAGGAAATCATTCTCTAAGTGAGGTATACATGAATTCAGTAATCCATTGATCAACAAGAGATCCTATAGTTTATCCCTGGAAAATGTTTTTTTTTCTGTTTGATATTTATTACCACAGTACAGCAAATTGAGATTATGCATGATAAGTTACTTTGAAATAAATTGATACAAAAATTTATTACCCCTTGACCTTCAAAGGTGAAATGCCACATTGGAAGATTGGTCCTGAAATGTTTCTAAAAATGAAATTTAAGAACCTGCCGAGTTTAAGTGTTAAAAGGTGGCACTATCAGAAATCTTAAAATGCATTTAAAGGTACAATATCATCACAATCGTAGAAGACTTTCAACAGGGCATGGAATCGGTGTCCTAGTTTATAGGTGAACACTGACTGAAAATTACTGGCTCATATGTGCAGCAGCAATGGTACTATGACCTTATCATGGTGAGTATTATTTTCAGTCACTGAGTTATCTAAAACTATCAACGATTCCATGCCCTGTTGATTGTGACGATACCGTCCCTTTAACCCTCCTACTGTTTGACCATTTGAAACCATTCAAAATTTCCACTTACCAAAATGCCCATTGGTTTTGTACACACATGGTGATACCATTTGAACAGTGTTGGTAGCAAGATTTACTACCATTCAAATCCATTCAAATGCATAGAGGGTCCATTGATTCACCACTTAGAAGTATCCAAACAAGGTTTTGTATTAGCTGTACTACCATTTGGAAAGATCCGAACAAGGTTTTGTATTAGCTGACATACCATTCAAAACCATTTGGGGGAATCAATACTGTAGTTATTTCACCATTCAAAACCACAAAAGCGAATGGTTTCAAATGGTGCATCAACTTGTATGAAAAAGGTACCAGAAGTAGGAGGGTTAATCTTTGGGATGTAGTTTTTGTTGCTTTTACCAGATTGCATTTGGTTGCCATTTGTCAGACACGCAGTAGGAGTCATTTAGCATGGTATGTCTTGATTAGATCTAGGGGCGAACAATTTTGGAAAGAAAATAAGAGAAATTAAAATGAGTTTGTTAGAGGGTCTTCATGTTACACTTAATTGTTCACCTGTGTTGCTGCATATTAAATAGGAATAATTTAACGTAGTGTTTAACAACAAAGACGATGCATAAATGTCTGTGTACATACATGTTTACATCATATCTGTGATGTGAGAGCACTGCTATGCAGGATAAGATGCAGTATCATGTTTGGTTTGTGCATACAAGTGGATTGAATTCCTCGTCTTCAGCAGTCAAAATTGCTGATTTTTGTTGTATATGTTTTGAGTGTTTGGTTATCTTGGGCAAGGTTTTGTTACTAATGATAATAATGAAATGCATTTATCAAGTGCCTAATCTAATGTAAACAAATTTCAGACTAGAATGGGAACCTTAACAATTTAACACGCTAAAATTACCAGACAAATTGGGATTCTACGAAAAAAGCAAAACATATAAACTATGGCCAAAAAGTCTACGGTTTCTGGTCATCGGTTGGCTTCAAAATCGGTGCGGTGACGCATTTTTTTTTCAGCCATCTTTTTTCTTTTTGCCAACAGGGAAATACGTGATACATAGTATATGCGGGGACCAAATTTCCCATATATACAAAGTATGGTGGCTAACAGAGGCCTCACAAATCAGGCAGTTGTTCATACTTAAACATTACCAGACACAATAGGGTAATAGGAACACTTGACTAATTTACAGGCAAAAATCTAAAATTTACCAGACGAACAAAAAGAACAAAGTAAAAAGTAAAAAAAAAAGAAAAAGGGTACCCTTGACAATATAACAGACTACCCCCCCCCCCACAGGGTTGAATGTTATTGAATTTTGTCACTTGTAATGCTGAATAGAGAAAAAACACAATCTTTAATGTATGTTGAAAAATGTATTAAAATGTAATTTCATAGACCCTATAAAAATGGTTTTAAAATTGTTTATAGTGTTCACCCTTAAAGGGACAGTATTGTCATGATCAAAGCAGACTTTCAAAAGGGCATGGAATCAGTGTCCTAGTTTAAGATGAACACAGTGACTGCAAATTAATGGCTCATTTATGCAGCAGCAACGGTAATATGACCTTATCATGTGGGGTATTATTGTCAGTCACTGAGTTAATATAAAACTGGCACTCTGATTCCATGCCCTGTTGATCATGATGATACTGCCCCTTTAAATGAAATACACAACCAAGTGTGTTGGGCAAAAAACAAACCACCAACCCATGATTACTGGTTTTTAAAATTCTGTGTATCTTTTTATTTGTGTATAGGTGGAAAAATTGATGTATCTGGTGGAGCTGATGCAGGCATGGGAGGAAGTGCTGGCTTAACGGTAAGTTATAGAACTTATTTTTAAAAATTAATGGCATTTCATAAGAATCTCCTTAAAATGCTAACAGTTCCAAAACCAAATTTCTCACAGTAGATCAAACGGGACAATTAAATTCTTTGATAGGAGGTGGAGTACAGCAGTTTTCACATTTTGCCACATTATTTTTAATGGTTTAAAATAGTTTTCACATTCAGGTTATGTGGTTGCTTCTAATCTTTCTTAATGTATTTTTTTTACAATGTCTGTAGCGATTTGTTAAAGTGTACTTAGAACCAGAATTGTTACGGTTCCCTTTTCCAATAACAATGTAGAATGATACTTCATTATGTCACATTAAAAAAAACACACAGATTTTGCCCTTTCGGTGATGCCTAAAAAAACCTAATTTTACAGATCCATTTTTTAGCACTGGCTACTGCAAATCGCAAAAAGATCCCCCGCGTTGAGTCTGTGCACAGAGCATTCCGCGAACAACTACACGTCATGACATGTAAGAGGTCTTGTTGTCACGTCGATGTCAGTGTCCCTACACTACATGCACTATGCGGTGAATGAAGCCATTATTTTCCATGCACCCGAGCTTGTTTCGCTAATATTCCCGCACAAATTCCACCATGTTCCCACGTAAACACTTACCCGTGTTCACTCCTTTTTCGACCGTTTGGCCCTTTCACTTTCTGGCTTTTCGGCTTGTTTCCCTGACCACGTTGTGGCAATATTCGGAGCCTTCAGTGTGGGAACTGCACCCTTTTTCAGGACAGTTCGGGAGGTGAATCCAAACTGCTGCTTGAGTTTGGAGGAAGTATCCAGGCAGTCATCGGTGAAGTGGGCTGCACAGATACACGACCAATTTGAAACGCTGAAGTCGGATTGCGTCGTCTTTACGAAATGTACCCATTCCTTCCTAATAACTGGATCAGCAGGAAATTGTAGGAAGCTGAGGTTAGGATTTTTATCGCTGTTCCTTGTGCAGCCTCCAACAGCACACGATCTCGGCATTTTTAGTTTTATAACACTTCACCTCTAGACCTTCAACCATGACATGAAGATCCGTGCTTCTGCGGAGCTGCGGCAGCAGGCCATCCTTGCATCGTGCATCGCACTGTGTAATCAGTGATTGCGCAATAACATCAGCAACCTCTTACACATTTTGACGTCATGAATTTTTTTTAACCAATCAAATGCCCTCAGCGGCCAAATGCTAGTAAGTTTCGCCATCCCCTAAAATGACCATTTTCTTTGATGCAATGTTGCAAAAAGTCTGTAAATCCAAATTGCTTATTTAACTCATAAAACAGTAGTCGGATATAATGTCTGCAATGTGTATAATTGTTTCTGCTGTCTAAATTCTGGTTCTAGGTACACTTTAAGATTTTGTGACAAGAAATGATAACATGTTGAAACCATCATCCAAAAGTGTTCAGTTTTGAATGTTTGATTTTGGATCTGGCATTGAGATCTTGTTAGTTAGCCAAACCCTTTTTTTTGGATAAGTTTCAAAAGCTGTGCATTAACTGTCCATTAACTGTCCAATAACTGTCCAATGTAATTGTCAATGAAGTGCATTTATGAAGTATGCATCGACTTATTAATTGCAAGCCAATTTATCCCTTCTGCACATTTATTTGGTATGAGCACAACGACTAATTTATTAACCCTAACTCCCTAAGCATTTTTACTAGAAACCTTCCTCAACCTATCAAATCCCAACACCATGGTTGACTGTTGCTGGTTTACAGTACTCAACCCATCAAACTCCAACAGGCCCTTAGCTGTTGGATTTTGATTGAGTGGGGACACATGGCCCAAAGTAAAGTTTGAACACTGGAGTCACACAGTACTCAACCCATCACAATCCAACAATTGTGTTCATGCTAAAAAAAAATTAACTATACAAAAACTAAAACACCCTATGGAATAAATAGTAGGTTCTAGTTGTATGTTAGACACAATGCCAAGCATACCTAAGTACAATATTTGCCTTTATCATTTTATTACAGCAGGTTGCATACACACACTCTCCACTCAAAGTCTAACAATGTTGCATGCTAGTAGAACCACCGTCCTCACTCAATCAAAATCCAACACTGTTACTGCACACATACAGTACTCATCCAGCTATATTCCAACACTTTACACATGCCATATCAGAAGTACACAGTATTCAACCCATCAAACTCCAACAATCCCTGGTGTTGGAGTTTGGCTGGATGGGGATCGTTAGGGTTAAAGTCTTAAGTAATGTCATGCTTGGGCTACCACTTTTGAATATAATTTGACAGCACTTCTATACAAACTTCCTGATACACATATTACCCACACTTTGAAATTATTTTAAAGACTAATTTTTAAAATTAAAGTTATCAATGTTTGGAATGGGGGCTCCAGCTACCATTTGTGTTTACATTCAATTTGTAGTAAATGTTGGCTTTTGTTTTGTTTTTGATTTCTCCCCAAGTTAATCTTAAAAAAGTTACCCATTGAATTTTAATGCAAGGTTTTTCTTATTGCCTCTTTCAGGCTGGCATTCCGTCCGGACCTGCTGGAGTTGGTGTAAGTGGGGATATACCATCCGCAGGTGCAAGCCTTGATGTCTCTGCTCCAGACGTAAAAGTAAAGGCCAATGGAAAGAAACACAAAAAGCGACCTTCTTTCCCTAAGTTTAAAAAACGAACTCCTGCTGAAGCAGAACTGGACATTGATGCAAATGCAGACCTTCCCAAAGGTCAAGCAGAAATAGGTGGAAGTGCTGAGGTGGCAGCTGGTATAAATGGACACAAAGGATCAAAACACAGGAGGCGACGAAAAAAGAAACCTGGATTAAACATTGGAATTGGTGCCAAGGGAGCTCATGATGGAACCAGCTCATCAGAATCATCAGACAGTGAATCTGAACTTGAAGTGAAAGCACCTTCTTTGTCTGTTGAAGGAGATGCAGACATCAATATTGACAAACCAGCAGTTAAAGGACCCCAGGTTGATATATCCGTCAAAGCTGATGCGCCTGATGCAAAACTACATTCTCCAAAGAAAGGCGGGTTCTTCTCTGGGATTGCTAAGTTTTTCAGTGGAGATTCAGGTTCCGAGTCTGATGAGGCCAAAAAACTGAAACTCAAAGGAAATTTACCAGAAGGAGACATATCAGTACAAGGTCCAGATCTCAACGTTGAAGGTGGAGTTGGGGCCAACCTTGACGCATCTGGTTCAGCAAATATACCAGAGGGAGATGCAAAATTCAACATTGGAGCAAGTGGCAAACACAAAGGTTCACCTAGTAAAGGAAAGAAAGGAAGGTTTAAGTTACCAAAGCTGGGAAAGCCAAAGATAAATGGCCATGCTGATATAAATGGAACTGTTGAAGTTCCAGATGCTAATGTTGGAGGAGTTGCTGGTTTTCGAGTTGAATCACCTGATGTTGTAGTTAAAGCTGAAGCTGACACAAACGTCAAGACAAAAAAGCCAGGCTTTGGATTCGATGCTCCAAAGCTTGGTTGGTCTGATCCTGGTGTTAGTGGTGATGTTGGAGTTGGCATTGAGGGTGAAGTTTCAGGACCGGATGTTGATGTATCAGTGCCATCTGTAAACATTGGTGGTGATGGAAATTTTGGAGTAGGAATGAAGGCACCAGATGCTTCACTAGGTGTTGGAGGCGATGTGAAGGCCCCTAGTGTTGGTGGTGATGGTGGAATTGGCTTCAAGGGAGGAATTAATGGTCCTGATGTTGATGTAAATGCACCATCAGTAAACATCGGAGGAGATGCAGGATTTGGAGGAGGAATGAAGGCACCAGATGCTTCACTAGGCATTGGAGGCGATGTGAAGTCCCCTAGTTTCGGTGTTGGTGGGGATGGTGGACTTGGCTTCAAGGGAGGCATTAACGGACCTGACGTTGATTTAAATGCACCATCAGTAAAAATCGGAGGAGATGCAGGATTTGGAGGAGGAATGAAGGCACCGGATGCTTCACTAGGTATCGGAGGCGACATGAAGGCCCCTAGCTTTGGTGTTGGTGGGGATGGTGGACTTGGCTTCAAGGGAGGCATTAACGGACCTGACGTTGATTTAAATGCACCATCAGTAAACATCGGAGGAGATGCAGGATTTGGAGGAATGAAGGCACCAGATGCTTCACTAGGCGCTGGAGGCGATGTGAAGACACCTAGTTTTGGTGTTGGTGGAGCTGGTGGACTTGGCTTCAAGGGAGGAATTAATGGACCTGATGTTGATTTCAATGCACCATCAGTAAACATTGGAGATGGAGGATTTGGAGGAGGAATGAAGGCACCAGATGCTTCACTAGGTATCGGAGGCGACGTGAAGGCCCCTTCTTTTGGTGTTGGTGGTGATGGTGGACTTGGATTCAAGGGAGGAATTAAGGGTCCTGATGTTGATGTTTCAGCACCATCAGTAAACATTGGAGGAGATGGAGGATTTGGAGGAGGAATGAAGGCACCAGATGCTTCACTAGGCATTGGAGGTGACGTGAAGGCCCCAGGTTTTAGTGGTGGTGATAGTGGACTTGGATTCAAGGGAGGAATTAAGGGTCCTGATGTTGATGTTTCAGCACCATCAGTAAACATTGGCAGTGGTGGTAATCTTGGAGGTGATACACAGGTTAATGGACCAGATTTTGAAGCTCCAGATGTCAGTTTAAGTGGTGGTGCTGGCATTAGTGCGGATATGCCAGATGCAAATGCAAAAGTTGACCTCGATGGCAAAAAAGACAAGGGAGGTTTTCATTTCAGACTTCCAAAGTTCAGATTCCCGTCATTTGGTTCTTCTGATGCTAAAGTAAAGGGAGACTTAAAGGGTAAACCAAAAGGTGACATATCTGTGAAAGGACCAGATGGAAAGATGAGTGTTGATGCAGATACTGATCTTGTGGGAGGTGCTGACATTGACGTACCAAACATTTCGGCAGATATTGATGGAAAGGGGGATGCAGACCTTGATGTAAAAAAGTCTTTTGACCTTGATGTCAAAGCAAAAAGCCCAAGTGGAGGTGTTGCTATCAAAGGACCATCAGGTGATATATCTGGTTCAGTTGATGTAGATGCCCCTGATGCTGATATAGACTTGTCTGCTGGTGGAGATGTTCATGGATCAGGCAAAGGGAAGTTTAAATTACCATCCTTTAGCCTACCATCTTGGAAAGGAGAAGGTCATGTATCTGCCGATGCCGAGGTGAAAAAGCCAGACATTGATGTTGATGTAGATGGCAAAGGAGGACTAAATGCAGATTTAGATGTTGGCGGTGACATTGATGGGCCTGATGTTGGTGCCAAATTTAAAGTACCGGGAGGTTCCATTGATGCAGGAGGATCAGCAACTGCAGGAGGGGACTTTGATGCTAAACTGAAAATGCCAGAAGCATCCGCTGATGTGTCAGGTTCTATAGATGTAGATTCACCAGAATTTGATGCCAAGGTAAAAGGATCTGGCAAGAAAAAGGGATTTCAATTTCCACATTTCAGCTTACCGTCATTTCATTTCTCGGGTGGAAAGGGGGCTAAAGTGGACAGTCCTGATGTTGATGTACATGTCAAAGCAGGTGCTGGAGTGAAGAAACCAGAGGGAGACATTGGACTTGATGTTGGGGCACCAGGAGCAGGGGTTGATTTATCTGGAGGGATTTCAGGTGATGCAGATGTAAATTTACCAGACGTCGGAGCTAAAGGTGGGATTGGACTTGGTGTAGGAGGCAATTTAACTGGACCATCCATTTCAGGTGATGTGGATGGTCCAGATCTTGATGGATCACTAGATGTTGATGGAAAGTTGAAAGGACCAGAAGGATCTATTGGGTTTAAAGGTCCGAAGATTGGAGGAACTGGAGGGATAAGTGGGCCAGACTTTGGAGGAGGAAGCGGCCTCAGTGGCCCACATGTTGGTGGCTCAGTTGATTTAGAAGGACCTGACCTGGGAGGGGTGAAAAAATCCTTGGACATTGATGTGAAAGCCTCCACACCAGATGCTGATATCTCTGTTGGTGTTCCTAGTGGCAAGATGTCAGTTGCTGGTTCTGCAGATGTTGACATGCCCAAAGCCAAAGGAGATATCTCTGGTTCACTTGAAGTAGATGCCCCAGATGTTGATGCAGATATAACCTTGGATGGAAAGGGTTCTGGAAAACATAAATTCGGATTTCCAAGTTTCAACCTCCCAAGCCTACCAACGTTTAAGGGTAAGGTTAATGGTGACATTGATGTTGAAGCTGGAGCTGCTGGAGACATAAACTTACCAAAGGGTGAAGCCTCTGTTGGTGGTGACGTCAACTTACCTACTGCGGATGTTGACCTCAACAAATCTGTGGATACTCCTGACATTAAAGGTGGGGTTAAAGTTGATTCACCAGAGATTGATGCTGATCTGTCCCTTGGAGGCAAAGGTTCAAAAAAGAAAAAGGAGGGTTTCCACTTACCGTCATTTAACTTTGGATTTTCAGGCCCAAAACACAAGCATGGCAAAGTGTCGGGAGATGTTCCAGATGTTGATGTGAAAGGTGGTGCAGGTTTAGACATTGGTGGTGGACTTGATGGAGATGTTAATGTCCCTGATGTTGATGGAAGCATGAAGTTACCCAAAGGCTCAGTTGGAGTGTCGGGTCCTGAGGTTGGTGCTGGTGGAAACATTGATATGCCAGAAGGAGATGCCTCACTGTCTATTGAAGGACCTAACATTGGAGGTGGCGTTGCAGGTGGCATTGCTGTTGATGTGGATGGCAAAGCCTCAAAACCAGATATCAACTTGCCTCATGTTGGAGGAAGTGCTGATGCTCCAGATGTGGATGTTAAATTGTCTCTGGATGGGAAAAAGAAACGCCACAAAAAGAAGAAAGGTGGTTTCCATTTTCCATCATTTGGATTTGGATTTGGAGGTAAAGGAGGTGATGGCACCTCAAGTGATTCAGATTCAGATGAAAGAAAGGGAGGATTCGGCTTCAAAGGTGGTGTCAAAGCTCCCAAGGTTAAAGGAGATGCGGGTGGTAAAATTAAAGGTCCTGAGCTGTCTGCTGACATAGGAGCCCCTGATGTTGATGTTAAAGGGGGTGCTGGATTTGGGCTTGACGTATCAGGTGGAATCGGTGCTGATGTGGATGCAAAATTACCAGAAGGTTCAATTGAAGTTGAAGGACCAGACCTTGGAGGAGTGAAAAAGTCATTTGATGTAGATGTCAAAACATCCAAACCTGAAGGTGATGTATCTGTTGATATTCCAAGTGGCAAACTTTCTGTGGATGGACCAGATGTTGATGCTGACATTGACTTGGGAGGCAAGGGTAAAGGATCTGGAAAGAAAAAGGGCCGTTTCAACATGCCTTCCATTCACTTTCCTAAAGGAAAAGGTAAAGGCCACGCTGATGCTGACATTGATGCAGGACTGAATATTGGAGGAGACATAAAGGGTCCAAGATTGTCTGGTCCAGATGTGAACTTGGATGTTGATGGGGGTGCTGGAGGAAATGTTGAACTGCCAGAAGGAGATGCCTCGCTGTCTATCGAAGGACCCAACATTGGAGGTGGAATTGGAATTGATGGCAAGATGTCAAAACCAGATGCTGACCTGTCGGGACAAGTACCAGATGTATCTATTGGAGGTAGTGTTGCAGTTCCAGATGTGGACGTTGATCTGTCACTTGATGGCAAAAAGAAAGGTCACAAAAAGAAAGGCGGTTTCCATATGCCATCATTTGGATTTGGGGGTAAAGGTAAAGGAGATGATAGCAGCTCGAGTGATTCAGTCTCTGAAGGAAAGGGAGGCTTCAGCTTCGGTGTTAAAGCACCAAAGATTAAAGGAGATGCTGGTGGTAAAATTAAAGGTCCTGAAGTGTCTGCTGATATAGCAGCCCCTGATGTTGATGTTAAAGGCGGTGCTGGCTTTGGGCTTGACATATCAGGTGGAATCGGTGCTGATGTGGATGCAAAATTACCAGAAGGTTCAATTGAAGTTGAAGGACCAGACATTGGAGGAGTGAAAAAGGCCTTTGATGTAGATGTTAAAGCATCCAAACCTGAGGGTGATGTATCTGTTGACATTCCAAGTGGCAAACTTGCCATTGATGGGCCCGAGATTTCTGTCGGTGGTGAAGCTGGTGGAAACTTAAAGGTTCCGGAAGGTGATGCCGCCCTTACTGTTACTGGACCTAACATTGGAGGTGGTTTTGGGGGTGGCTTTGGTGTTAATGTGGATGGTGATGTGTCAAAACCCGATATCGACTTGTCAGGAAAAGTACCAGATGTATCTGTTGGAGGTAGTGTTGATGCTCCAGATGTGGATATTGATCTGTCACTTGATGGAAAAAAGAAAGGTCACAAAAAGAAAGGTGGTTTCCATATGCCGTCATTTGGATTTGGATTTGGTGGTAAAAGAGATGATGGCAGCTCAAGTGATTCTGACTCTGATGGAGGAAAGGGAGGTTTCAGCTTTGGTGTAAAAACACCAAAGATCAAAGGAGATGCTGGTGGCAAAATTAAAGGTCCCGAAGTGTCTGGTGACTTGGGAGGCCCTGATGTTGATGTTAAAGGCGGTGCTGGATTTGGGCTTGATGTATCAGGTGTAATCGGTGCTGATGTGGATGCAAAATTACCAGAAGGCTCAATTGAAGTTGAAGGACCAGACCTTGGAGGAGTGAAAAAGGCCTTTGATGTAGATGTAAAAACATCCAAACCTGAGGGAGATGTATCTGTTGATATTCCAAGTGGCAAGGTTTCTGTAGATGGACCAGATGTCGATGCTGACTTTGACTTGGGAGGCAAACGTAAAGGATCTGGAAAGAAAAAGGGCCGTTTCAACATGCCTTCCATTCATTTTCCTAAAGGAAAAGGGAAAGGCCACGCTGATGCTGACATTGATGCAGGACTGAATATTGATGCAGGACTGAATATTGGAGGAGACATAAAGGGTCCAGATGTGAACTTGGATGTTGATGGGGGTGCTGGAGGAAATGTTGAACTGCCAGAAGGAGATGCCTCATTGTCGATCGAAGGACCCAACATTGGAGGTGGAATTGGAATTGAAGGCAAGATGTCAAAACCAGATGCTGAACTGTCAGGGAAAGGACCCGATGTATCTATTGGTGGTAGTGTTGACGCACCAGACGTGAATGTTAATCTGTCTCTTGGTGGAAAAAAGAAAAGTCCAAAAAAGAAAGGTGGTTTCCATATGCCATCATTTGGATTTGGGGGTAAAGGTAAAGGAGATGGCAGCTCAAGTGATTCCGACTCTGATGGAGGAAAAGGAGGCTTCAGCTTCGGTGTCAAAGCACCAAAGATTAAAGGAGATGCTGACATTGGAGCCCCTGATGTTGATGTTAAAGGGGGTGCTGGCTTTGGGCTTGACGTATCAGGTGGAATCGGTGCTGATGTGGATGCAAAATTACCAGAAGGCTCAATTGAAGTTGAAGGACCAGACCTTGGAGGAGTGAAAAAGGCCTTTGATGTAGATGTAAAAACATCCAAACCTGAGGGAGATGTATCTGTTGATATTCCAAGTGGTAAGGTTTCTGTAGATGTACCAGATGTCGATGCTGACTTTGACTTGGGAGGCAAACGTAAAGGATCTGGAAAGAAAAAGGGCCGTTTCAACATGCCATCCATTCATTTTCCTAAAGGAAAAGGGAAAGGCCACGCTGATGCTGACATTGATGCAGGACTGAATATTGGAGGAGACATAAAGGGTCCAGATGTGAACTTGGATGTTGATGGGGGTGCTGGAGGAAATGTTGAACTGCCAGAAGGAGATGCCTCATTGTCGATCGAAGGACCCAATATTGGAGGTGGAATTGGAATTGATGGCAAGATGTCAAAACCAGATGCTGAACTGTCAGGGAAAGGACCCGACGTATCTATTGGCGGTAGTGTTGATGCACCAGATGTGGATGTTAATCTGTCTCTTGGTGGAAAAAAGAAAAGTCCAAAAAAGAAGAAAGGTGGTTTCCATATGCCATCATTTGGATTTGGCGGTAAAGGTAAAGGTGATGGCAGCTCAAGTGATTCCGACTCTGATGGAGGAAAAGGAGGTTTCAGCTTCGGTGTCAAAGCACCAAAGATCAAAGGAGATGCTGATATTGGAGCCCCTGATGTTGATGTTAAAGGGGGTGCTGGCTTTGGGCTTGACGTATCGGGTGGAATCGGTGCTGATGTGGATGCAAAATTACCAGAAGGCTCAATTGAAGTTTTAGGAATTATTAGCTTTAGACGAGATTGGGCCCCTGATGTTTGATCGTTAGGGGTGCTGGCTTTTGGAGCAGGCGTGTCGGTGGAATCGGTGCTGATGTGGATGCAAAATTACCAGAAGGCTCAATTGAAGTTGAAGGACCAGACCTTGGAGGAGTGAAAAAGTCCTTTGATGTAGATATTAAAGCATCCAAACCCGAGGGCGATGTATCTGTAGATATTCCAAGTGGCAAGGTTTCAGTTGATGGCCCAGATGCTTCTTTAAATGTACATAAACCGGATGCATCTATTAGTGTTGAAGGTGCAGACATTGATGGTAACCTAAGTTTTGGAGGAAAGGGTAAAGGATCTGACAAAAAGAAGAAAGGATTTCATATGCCTTCTTTTGGGTTACCGAAGTTGAAAGGTAAAGGAGATTATGATGTGGGTCATGCTGACATAGATGTTGGTGCTGAAGGAAAATTCAAGAAAACGGGTGGAAGTTTTGGAATGTCCCTTGAGGGTGATGTTGATGGAAATTTGGAACAACCAGAAGCTGATGTTTCAGTCTACCTTCCAAGTGGACCAACAGTCCAAGCAGACATGGACGTGAAATCCCCTGAAGCTAACATTGATCTACAGCGAGGAGGTAAAGCTAGAGGTTCAGGGAAGAAAAGCAGTTTTGGCATGCCATCCATAAACTTTGGAAAATCAAAGAATAAGGGCTCTGGTGACATTGATGGGAATGTAGAAGTGTCTGCTGATGTAGATATTAAGGGTGGTAAAGGGAGCCCAAAGAAAAAGGACAAAAAAGATAAAAAGAAGGGCAAGTTTGGATTCGGATTTGGATTAAGTGGCAAAAAAGATGGAAAGTCAAGTTCATCTGAATCTTCATCCGAGGATGAAGGAAAGCATGGATTCAAAGTGAACCTTCCTAAATTTGGGTTCTCGGGAAGTGGTGGGGGAGCAGTTGCTTCAGATGTTGATCTACCTAAACCAGATGGTTCTTTCTCAGTAGGATTAGATGTAAATGACAAAGATTTTGGTGATGGTGATATTGTTGCACCAGAAATTGGTATGAGTGTGAAAGCAGCAAAACCAGATGTCTCTGTTGGTGGAGGATTAGATGTTAGTGGTGGAGGCTTTGGCATCGGAGGTGGACTTGGAGGTGCAGACATTGACGTTGATGTCCCTAAACCAGATGTCTCTGGTGGTGGAGGATTAGATGTTAGTGGTGGAGGCCTTGGACTGAGTGGAGGCCTTGGTGGCATCGGTGGTGGACTTGGAGGTGCAGACATTGATGTTGATGTCCCTAAACCAGATGTCTCTGGTGGTGGAGGATTAGGTGTTAGTGGAGGCCTTGGACTGAGTGGAGGCTTTGGCGCTGGCATCGGAGGTGGAATCGGAGGTGCAGACATTGATGTTGATGTCCCTAAACCAGATGTCTCTGGTGGTGGAGGATTAGGTGTTAGTGGAGGCCTTGGACTGAGTGGAGGCTTTGGCGCTGGCATCGGAGGTGGAATCGGAGGTGCAGACATTGATGTTGATGTCCCTAAACCAGATGTCTCTGGTGGTGGAGGATTAGGTGTTAGTGGAGGCCTTGGACTGAGTGGAGGCTTTGGCGCTGGCATCGGAGGTGGAATCGGAGGTGCAGACATTGATGTTGATGTCCCTAAACCAGATGTCTCTCGTGGTGGAGGATTAGATGTTAGTGGAGGCCTTGGTGGCATTGGCGCTGGAATCGGAGGTGCAGACATTGATGTCGATGTCCCTAAACCAGATGTCTCTGGTGGTGGAGGATTAGATGTTAGTGGTGGAGGCCTTGGACTGAGTGGAGGCCTTGGTGGCATTGGCGGTGGCATCGACGGTGGACTTGGAGGTGCAGACATTGACGTTTATGTCCCTAAACCAGATGTCTCTGGTGGTAGAGGATTAGATGTTAGTGGTGGAGGCCTTGGACTGAGTGGAGGCCTTGGTGGCATTGGCGGTGGACTTGGAGGTGCAGACATTGACGTTGATGTCCCTAAACCAGATGTCTCTGGTGGTAGAGGATTAGATGTTAGTGGTGGAGGCCTTGGACTGAGTGGAGGCCTTGGTGGCATTGGCGGTGGATTTGGAGGTGCAGACATTGACGTTGATGTCCCTAAACCAGATGTCTCTGGTGGTGGAGGATTAGATGTTAGTGGTGGAGGCCTTGGACTGAGTGGAGGCCTTGGTGGCATTGGCGGTGGATTTGGAGGTGCAGACATTGACGTTGATGTCCCTAAACCAGATGTCTCTGGTGGTGGAGGCCTTGGACTGAGTGGAGGCCTTGGTGGCATTGGCGGTGGCATCGGCGGTGGATTTGGAGGTGCAGACATTGACGTTGATGTCCCTAAACCAGATGTCTCTGGTGGTGGAGGATTAGATGTTAGTGGTGGAGGCCTTGGACTGAGTGGAGGCCTTGGTGGCATTGGCGGTGGATTTGGAGGTGCAGACATTGACGTTGATGTCCCTAAACCAGATGTCTCTGGTGGTGGAGGCCTTGGACTGAGTGGAGGCCTTGGTGGCATTGGCGGTGGCATCGGCGGTGGATTTGGAGGTGCAGACATTGACGTTGATGTCCCTAAACCAGATGTCTCTGGTGGTGGAGGATTAGATGTTAGTGGTGGAGGCCTTGGACTGAGTGGAGGCCTTGGTGGCATTGGCGGTGGATTTGGAGGTGCAGACATTGACATTGATGTCCCTAAACCAGATGTCTCTGGTGGTGGAGGATTAGATGTTAGTGGTGGAGGCCTTGGTGGCATTGGCGGTGGCATCGGCGGTGGATTTGGAGGTGCAGACATTGACGTTGATGTCCCTAAACCAGATGTCTCTGGTGGTGGAGGATTAGATGTTAGTGGTGGAGGCCTTGGACTGAGTGGAGGCCTTGGTGGCATTGGCGGTGGATTTGGAGGTGCAGACATTGACGTTGATGTCCCTAAACCAGATGTCTCTGGTGGTGGAGGATTAGATGTTAGTGGTGGAGGCCTTGGTGGCATTGGCGGTGGCATCGGCGGTGGATTTGGAGGTGCAGACATTGACGTTGACGTCCCTAAACCAGATGTCTCTGGTGGTAGAGGATTAGATGTTAGTGGTGGAGGCCTTGGTGGTGGAGGCCTTGGTGGCATTGGCGGTGGATTTGGAGGTGCAGACATTGACGTTGATGTCCCTAAACCAGATGTCTCTGGTGGTGGAGGATTAGATGTTAGTGGTGGAGGCCTTGGTGGCATTGGCGGTGGATTTGGAGGTGCAGACATTGACGTTGATGTCCCTAAACCAGATGTCTCTGGTGGTGGAGGATTAGATGTTAGTGGTGGAGGCCTTGGACTGAGTGGAGGCCTTGGTGGCATTGGCGGTGGCATCGGCGGTGGATTTGGAGGTGCAGACATTGACGTTGATGTCCCTAAACCAGATGTCTCTGGTGGTGGAGGATTAGATGTTAGTGGTGGAGGCCTTGGACTGAGTGGTGGCATTGGCGGTGGCATCGGCGGTGGACTTGGAGGTGCAGACATTGATGTCCCTAAACCAGATGTCTCTGGTGGTGGAGGATTAGATGTTAGTGGAGGCCTTGGTGGCATCGGCAGTGGGGACCTGAGTGGTGGCATCAAAGGTGATATAGGTGGAGATATTGTGAGCCCAGAAATTGATGTAAGTGTTAAAACAGAAAAACCAGATGCATCCATATCACTTGAAAGACCAGAATTTAAAAGTGGCGGTGGCATTGGAGGAAGCAAAGGTGGTGACCTTTCAGGAGACCTCCAGCTGGGTGGAGCTACTGGAATCAGTGGAGACGTTGGAATTGGGATTGATGTGGGGATTCCAAAATTAAAGGGCTCCACTGATGTAGGAGCTGCAGGCAAAGCTAAGCGAAAGAGGAAGAGCAAAGGTAAAAAGAAAAAAACCACTCAGGAATCCTCGGTAGATGCTTCCATGTCAGTGGATACACCGAGTGCCACTATCGGAGTTGGAGCTGAAGTTGATGTTGACAAAGCTGTTGCTTCTTCTGGAGGACTTTCTGTTAAACTGCCAGAAATTGGTGGAGAAATGTCGGGATCAGTAGCAGGCAAAGCTGATGTTGATGTCAAAGCTGAAGTAAAAGATCGTCCAAAAAAGAAAAAGGAAAAGAAAGGATTTTTTAGCTCAATAGGTTTCTCAAAAGATTCGACCTCGAGCTCTAGCTCTAGTTCATCATCTGATTCGGACGATGGCATTGGCTCAAAAATATTATCAACATTTGGATTTGGCAAAAAAGATGACTCTAGTGACTCGGATAACCCCAATTCAAACAATAACAACAGCACACGATGCGAGAATACACAGGAAACTGATCCAAATTCAAGATGCAGTGAAATTGAACTGAATGCGAATAACAATGCAAATGGAGATGATGCAGATAATGTAGATGAACCCACCAAAGGACATTCCCATTCTCGAGGTAAGACTTTTGGGAGATTATTCGGCAAGAAGACTCGACAAAATATTGTAGAAATACCCGACACTGGTGCAGAAGAAGACGCACTCCATGCAGTAGGAGGAGCCCATGGGAGTAGATCAGATGGTAAGTAGAAGAGAATACAACCATACTTTGAAATCTATCTGATTCTCAGTGCTCAGTTAACATTTGCCCTCAAATGTAAACAAACAAAAAAGAAGAGAAAAATCCTTTTTGTTATTAAAGAGTTAGTATTATGCATTCATGAAACAAAATATGCAATTACCATGAAAGGAACAAAGGATTAAGTGTTTCTATCCAAGAATCATGGAATTAAAGCTGGTATAAACTTATTGTAAAATGTCTTTAACTGCATCCTTAATTTACAAGAATCAAGATATGTGTAAAAACAATCCTGTGAAGGTATTGGCTTATTTTTTTATTGCTATGAAAACATGTTGAGAATGTTCATTCCAACATGGAATTTATGTCTTCCGATGAATGAAATCAATCCATTTTGGAAATAATTTCAATGTTTCACTAAAGTGAAAGCACCCAAGATGGAAATATTTCAAGGGATATTTGATGCAATCAACTGAACACCAAGTCAGGTTTATGTAAAACTGATCTATTTATGTTTTTATGAGATTACCAATAGTGTATAGTGGCTTTAGATAGAAAAACAAAAGTAATCTATTTTCTTGAAGCCAACAAAAAGAACCATTTCAAAAAGGAACACTTGTTAGTAATAACTCAATAAAATGCATGTATTCTTAATATATCTATTCATAAAACAGAACATTGTAAATTAAATACTCTGACTGATGCATTACAAACTGTAAATAATATGAAAACGTAACTCATATGAAAATGGCTATATTCACATCATTCCTAAAGATTAAAAAAAAACGTTGATAATGGTTACCGCTACTCTTGCTTCCATGATGATTGGCTTACTGAAAATTACAAGAGTTCTAGTTAACCAGTTTGCGTCGGGAATAAAAGTTTTTCTGGGCCCCTGTGCGGGTTTCTTTTTCCCACACGCATGTTAATGGAAGCTTCCACAGCTCGTGGCCACGTCTTCCGAGCATGTCACCGTACACGCGTGGCTCAACCGAGCATGCATACAAATATATTGGAGTTTCCTATGGCGTGTTTAGACGCTCTCCGATCCGTGGTGCAAAAAAAAATTGCGTGTATACACTGCCTCTGACGCGAACTGGTTAAATAAACAAAGATTTATTGTGTTTTTGAAAAGGTTAAAACTAAACTAAAAAATTTCTCCCCCTTTCAAAAAATACAATAAATAAATATTAAAACAATTAACAAAATTATAATTTTATCTTTGAGTGTAAATTAAGGTTGAGCAGTGGACTAATTTTATTTCTCTAAAGTATTATTAAAACAATCTTAGAAAGAACTTAAATGAAATTTGAATATCAAAAGAACACATTACAATTAAATATTTACCTTTTTTTCCACTGAATGAGAAAGTCTTGACCCTGGTTTGAATTAAAAATGATATCAAGAACTACTCCAATCATATAGTATTTATGTGGGAGGGAAAACTTTCATACGATGGGTGATTCTTAAAATGGCATTTGTTGGTTTTATGCTCCTAGGATCGCAAATAGCATAGGTTGCCATGGTTATAGTAGAGCAGCTTTCAAAGAAAAAGGTATGAAGAACATTTATTTCCAAATCGTGTGATTTCCAGCATGCATTGTAAATTTGGCTTGAGAATGAACAAGGTTTTTACTTTTCTTCAAGTGCTATTTTTATTGTTTGATGATTTAGAGATTTCAAACTTTGACAAAGACTTGACAAACGCTTTTAAAAAATTTAAAAATTAAACCTTTTTCATTCAAGACAAATTAATTCATCCTATTCATTTCATTCTTGCAACGTCATATTGGTTTTGCTGTGGATACACAAACTTTTCTTTCTGGTATAATTGCATGTATTACTGTCACAAACCAACACAATAGACCTGCATGCTTCCACGAGCTAGTGTTCAAATGAACGTTACATTGCATGAGCGGGGTTGTTCAACTGCATGTTACATAATTCTGCTTGCTTATGTATTTTTATTTTGCATATTCCATTGCTACTCATTGTAACAGTACAACCAGATAACAGCATGTTGTCCAACAAGGATGATATTCTGCATGCACCACACACACACAACAAACAGTCCAAATCTGAGAGCCACAGAGAGGGCAAGGTGGGAACATTGGGCAAGCTGTTTGGAAAGAAAAAGATCAAGAAAGGCCAAGATATTCCTAAAGAGGACAAGGACATGTCTCCACCCACAATACCTAGTATAAATGAGAGTGTCTCTACTGACAGTAGTGCCAGTTTAGATATTACTGATGACAGTACTGTAGCCTATTCTCCTGCAGAATTTCTACCAGGACCTAGGGCTTCTGTAGATAGTACTTCAAGTTCCTCTAAATCTAGTCACAAAAAACGTCGGGCCCCACCCCCACCTACTTTACAAGTAATACCGCAAGAATGTTTATTTAAAGATAATATTCCAGAGTCACCAATGTCAGAGATATCCTTTCGCTCATTTTCGTCCTCATCTTCATTAGGAACTCCTATGCAAAGTAAACCAGGTTTATCTAGCAGCCTATTGGCTAATAGAGAATTTGACAAAAGAGGTAGTGCAGTTTCCCTTCCTGATTTTTACTCGCACAAAAAAGACCCAAAGGCACGAGCTTCTTCAATTGATGTTAGCAGGCTTGCAGTTCCCTCTCCAACATCATCCTCTAGTCTCCGAGCTAAACGTGGAATTATTTATGCCAGCATTGAAGACCTGAGTACTGTAAAAGAAGCCGTTAAAGAGTTGCCACTCCCAGCAGGCGCTCCCCCTCCTAAACCAAAAAGGTTTTCAGCATCACCAGATATTTGTGAAGAATTACTAGTAGAATTGGAAGCAGACTCGAACCACTCGCATCTTTCCGTCGATGAACAAAACGACGACTTTGAGCAGCAGGCATCTACTTCTGAACGACTCAATAAAGTAGTTTTGTGCGAGACTGTTGATAACCAACATGCTTCAAATTCAAAAGTGACAATTGATATCACTGAAGAGAACTCTGAAGAGCTGAAGGTCGATGCTCAACAGTCAGCCCAAGAAAAGGAAGAAGAATCAACTAAGTTTAAGCAAATATACCTGTACGATATGTTGGCACCACATATGCAAACCACTGAATCTGAGAGTAGTAGTAAACTGGTTGATAACAAGGAAGAGGATAGAAATGATTCCACAGCTGTTGTATCACAAGAAATTACTTCATCTCAAAGAGAAACTTTGCAAACTGTGTCTCAAGATTCCCCATCTTGTGAAAAACCAATGAATCCAAATTGTACTGAATTGATGTTAGCCCCACATATGCCAAGCACTGACTCTAAGAGCGACATTGAAGTCTTTGATAAAAATGAAGAAGCTGATAAGGATCCAAGTCCAACTAGCAATTTTGTTGGAGACTCAAATGCAACTAAGACAATAGCAAGCATGAAATCTAAAGGTGAAGCAGTGTCCATGGACTTATCTTCTTGTAAAGAAGTGCCTATGATTCCAGATTATTCGGCTATTAGACTAATGGCCAAAGAAGCCATTTCATCCAATCATGAACGATCATCGGAGATGAAGGCAATCCTGAAGCAAACCATGGCAAGAATGATGGGGGTGGAACTGCCCGCTCAGTCCACTTTTAAAACAAGTTCAGAAGATAAACATGAAAAAGACATTGGAAACCACTCGACAACACTAACTAAGGAAACCGAAAGCACTTCGACAGTAAATGGCCTCAACATATTGGAGAATAACAGTATTAGGCAGACAAACAACATGCAGTCTTTGGATGCTGAAAAACTTAATTCAACAGTTGCTGTTAAAACTGAAACTATTGTTGACAAGACGTGTCCTTCCAGTGTTGCATATACAACATCAGATAGTCGGAAAGAAGAGGGAGAAACACCAACCAAGGATACTAACTTCAATCAAGTAAGGCCTGCAACACCCACCGATAACAAAGTGTTTGCCATGCCTGATGTTACAAATTTAACAGAGGGCTCTCTGGTTGATGAATCCTTCGTGGATAACTCATATGAGGTGTCGGTGAAAAAACCTGAGAAAAGTTCTCTTGCTAGGTCAAGTTCCTTGCAGAAAAAGAAATCAAATAACATTCAACAATTAACAAGATCAAAATCATTTGGGGCCGATGAATGGAAAACTAAGATACTGAGTGACGGAAAGGATGGGGCACACAAGTCAGAGACTTTCAATTTTGCACGAGCAGACCCTAAAGATGAACTTGACAAGCTTGCATCCCTAAGTATGGTAAGAGCAACAAGAGATAAGTTTGGGGGTTCATTATCTCACAAGGGCAATCTTCAAAAACGGTCTGATCATTCGGATAAACTTGTTTCACCCCTCAAGACTTCACAAAGCTTAAGAACAAGAGATTCAACTGAAAAGGAAAATGTTGAGTTCCTTCAAGCCCAGAAAAAATTAAGGAAAGTTCATCATCCTGGTAAGAGTCCAGGATTTCATCCGCACGAGCCAACTGTGACACAAACCTCATCTGCTCGAGTTTCTCCAACAAAGCTGTCACAGCAGAAAGAACCCCATTCAGTGAGCAAAAATCCAGTCAAGAAGCAAACAGTTTTGTCATCACAGGAGGTACCCTATAAGGTGGCTGATCAGGCGGCATCATCTCTCAGTTTTGCAGGAGTTGGTAGAGTTATGTATCAGAGTAAAGCAATGGCCTGGAAAAAGTCCTCGGAGAGAGTTCAAAAGAAAGAGGAAATACACATCAGGAAGAATGTGGCAGATGACAGTACCTCCATAGTTTCGAGTGTCAGTTCTTGGAAGGAAAAGAGAACAAAAAGAAGTGTGGTAGAGAATGATTACAATGTACAGGAAAAAAAGGAAGGACAAAACATAACAATCGAGTTGGAACATAAGGTTGTCAAAGATTCCACAGAAGTTGATGAGCATGTCCAAGGTCGACAAAAAAGCATTCTTCAGCAAAAAGTTAATAGTGAAAGAGTTGGTTTGGAATCCGTGCAAATGGGTGTAAAAGATTCCATAGAACTTGATCGGAATGTCCAAGGTGCAGAAACGGACATTCATAGCCTTGAAGGGCTTTCTGAAAAGAAGAAAGTGAAGTCTCAAGATTTTGAAGAGAATAACCAACCAGAGGTACAACCAGCTGAAGCAAAGGAGAAGGTAGGATCACGCCTGAAAGCATCTCAATCTGAAGGATCCAGCAATCACTCAGAGTCGGTGAAAGCATCTATCTCGACTGTATCGGAACCAACAGAGGAAAATGGAAACATGTCAACAGAGAGTGCTATTAAACCTGTTATTATAAAAGACACCCCAAAGAAAATGGAACAAAAAGAACCACAGCCACATATGGTAGTTAAGGTTGATGAAGAAGCTCACGTTAGACGTCACAAAGAGGTTCGTGAACGAACCAAAAGCCTCCTTGACAAAATAAAGGCTACATCAGCATTTAACAAAACTGTAAAAAGTACACCAGAATTCAGTGATGATACCAACTTGCAACGGAGAGGTAGTGATGAGGCTGCGAAGATACGTGAACGTAGACGGAACATTAAGTCAACCCCAAATATCGACAGAAATTGGGAAATATTTGATGGATTTGATAAGGAATCGGAAGTTCAATCTACTGTATCACCTGAAACTCATGCCCAAGTAAATCAAGTGGCACCTCAAGTAGTAGATGAAAAGAACAAAGTTAATTCAGATAAACAAGTCAGACAATCGCCTCAAATGAGGCAATCGCCTCAAACTCAGCAAAGAGTAATCAGAAAGATTAAAAGGAAATCTTTTGTTCGTAGATCAATTGGTGCTGACCTTGATCGGCAGTCGGAAAGCTCTACAGAAGGACTTTCAGAAGATGAAACCCCCAGAAGACAGCAGTTCAGCGGTCGTTTAGATTCTGGTTTTTCAGACATGGCATCACACTCTGAGATTGATGGACATAGCCTCCCCCACAAAAGCCATCCCAGAAAGAGTGGAGGGAAAGCAAAACAGTTAAGCCCCCAAGGTAGCCCAAGTATGCCTCCAAAGCATGGGATGCTCGGCGAATCTCCGTCTTCTAATATCATTGCTGAAGTACCATCTGATAAAGGTTCAATGATGCTAGATCCTGCAGAGCTACAAAGGATTATCCTACAACAGCAAGAAGAGATGCGTCTTCTTCGTCAGCAAATGCAAGCCTCACAAGTTCAGGCCTCACAAATTCAGGCCTCTCAAATGCAAGCCTCTCAAATGCAAGCCTCTCAAATGCAGACCTCTCAAATGCAAGTCTCTAGTCTTTCAGATGGCAGTCAGTCCCAGACTGGAAACCTGATGAATGTAGCTGCCCCACATGTTCCCACAATGCCTTACATGTACTCTCACCCTAACATGATGATGGTACCTCCAAGGGGTATGATGCAACAGCCCATGTACTATATCCCCCAAGGTATGCAATCCCCCGGGGTGCAGATGCCGGGGGTTGTTCCAATGGGCAACTACTCACCATATGCTCCTTCACATGTGCCTTTTCCTGTACAGGGGATGTTACCGATGCAGTCTCAGATGCCTTTGCAACCTGTGGGGATGCAGATTCAAGGTAGTGTAACACAGTACCCCATCACAAGCCACTTTACAACGATGACCACTACGGGAGGATCTTTAGGCGGTGCCCCTAGGAGTTTTGATCAGAGTCGCAATTCGTAGTGTTCTGTCGCTAGTGTCCATGGGCAGCAAGTGAGTTAGTGTCTGCTAACCCGGACAAAAACCTAAACAAATACCTAATAAAACTGTAATGCACGATCATCCCTCATATTTCTCCTGCATTGGTTTTATGGTTTTTATCCTACTTGACATTGGTATCTGTAGAAACCAACCAATATTGCAGAAATTTGTAATTAATTGGATTTCAAGTATGTTAGCTTCTACAAAATGCTGTTTATTCGCAAAATAGAAAAAATGTAGAGCATTTAGATGTGGAATTGTATTTTAGATAACAATTTTGAAAATGTATTGATCAATTTGATGGTTAATGTTATTAAGTTGTATAATGCACATGCTGAGTGAAGTACAGTACATCATTAAGGAAAATTGCTAAAACATTTAAAACCAGTAGGTAAGATTATTAATAAATCATCAAAATTATGATTATGTTTTGGGGTGTAAGTTTTCATATTTATGAAGCATGTCATTTTGTTACTCGGATATATCATGTGTTTGGATTAAGATCCATAACTTTGAACAAAATTAACCGTTCTAATGTCCACACTGCACGTTCCCAAACTTTGCACATAAATAAAGACAAGTGTACATATTTAAGTGGTGCATAATACAGTACATTTTCACCTTGTTTTCTAACTTCGGTATGTGAACAGTGCCGTGAGTGAAATATTAAAATGGAATCATTTTATACATCCCAAGAACAGTTAATGCATTGTGATTTATCTTTGTATGGGCAGTTTTGGACGGTTCACATAAGTTCAAAGGTTTTGGATCTGTTTCACTGACAAATTATTCCTTAACTAACACAATAGTGGTTACTATTAAACAGAATACTTCAGAATGACATTGAATTAGTAATGAGATTATTGTTATGACAATGTTTTATGTTAATTCTCATTAGTAAACTTGTTTGTGAATTATTAGTTTAAGTTGACTGTACTGTAATCATATTTTCCAAATGTGTACTAATTTAGCATTTATGTTTTGTATATGCAATATGCTATATTCTATAATTTCATTAACTGTTATGTGTAATTCCAGAAGTTTGTCCAGAGTAATTTTGGTTAATATTATTGAATGATCACGTTTGTAACTTTTGAAAGCACCATGCACCCTTTATGTTGTAATCAGATTTTGCTGTCTTTTGTACTGCTGAAAAATAGCAAATATTCATGGAATTTAACCGAATAATCTCCATTTACTTCAGGGCAAATTCGAGTTTGGACTAGAAGTTGATTAAAAGTCGATCACTGTTTTGACAATGTACGGATTTCTCCGTAAACACTGAAATGACCATTATTGAAAAACCGAAAAGTAATGGTTTCTCGTTGGTGAAAAATCAGCAGTGCATTTTTACCCTATAAGCCGGCTCCAACTTACTGACCTGTCAATTTGTCTTCACTGTAGTTGCACTAAAGTTAACAACAATAATTCACAACCGAACTTGCCCTTAATTGTTAACATAATGCAAGCACTCATTCATTGAAAGCTTTCTGTGCCTTGCTCTGGTGTGTATGCTTTTGTGTATTAAACAGCTGAGAGATATCATTTTAAGTGGTGATCATGGGTAAAACAAAATCACGAGACTATAATTTTCTAACGAGCTGATTTGAATTGTAATCTTATGTTTCCCCTTTTTTAATTTTTTTTAAAATGGTTCAGGGATAGACCATTATGTTGAGCAATTGATTACTTGGTGTACAATTTATCCCATGGTACAGGTTAAATTTTAAATCGACTTCAAATGTGGCTTGACCAACAGCCTAGAAAATTGAGATTTTTTTCAGAATGTTTTGAAGGACACATCATATCACAATTGGGAAGAATTCTAACAAATATGGATTAATATTTCTATGCTTGTGGGATTTTATACTTTATTCAAGTTTAACCCATGTTCACCAAATTACTTGAAAATGTCAAGCAAATGGAACTTCATCTTGGTTTGTCATGATTATTTGCTATTGATAGAACGATGTTTAAATTATGGCGCTGAAAATTGTTGCTTTCTTGTATATAATTTAATGTAAAACTGATATTCCTTGACTAAGCCATGAAACTGATAAAAAGTTAATTAAAAAAAAATTAATAAGTAAACAAAACAAATAATTTACAACAAAAATTTAATAATAAAATAAGTTACATTTCCGAATTCACTCGGCACTTTGTAATGAGTTAAGAATCAAATTCTGGTGTAGGTTAATTACTTCACAACAGGAATATTAGTATTCGCATGTAAATTGTCAGTAAATTGGCTTTATTTTGAGTTTGAAACAAATATAATCCCAACGGGTGAATTTAAAGTAAAAAATTTGTGTACAGGCCAACTCATACTCGTTGAATATTAAACCTCTGTATAGTCATAAATATATAAACCTTTTGATACACCACATGTATGTACTTTATAACAACCATTTAGCATAGGACTGAATAATAAATGTAACTTAGAATTTTACACTTAACTGTGCCTGCCACTATTAAACTTGCAATATTGTGTATCTTATAAGCTTTCTGTATTTCAAAAATGTATTTTTTACTGTCGACATTCTATTGGGCAACCCATTTACTTTTTGTTATAAGTTTAAAAATGAATCAAATAAAAATGCTATACTTTCATGTCCATAAATCCAAATTTGAAAATTAGCTGAGAAGTATATGTAGTTGTTGATGTTTTTAAATAGCTATTATACTGCATTTAACATTTAAATTTCTCACCATAAGAAAAGAAAAAAATTGCATTCAAAAATGGCATCATAGAAAATATATTGCATAACGGCAGTATTTTTGTGTAATTGTAAACTTTAATGTCTAGTAGTTTTACTATTTTTATTAAATAACAGTTCAATATCCACCGTGTGAAGAAAATGTGACATATTTGAGATGGTTTTGCAGGGCATCGTCTTAAGTGATTCTCAAAGGACAAATATTTCGCAATTGACAAAAAAATATTGAAATGTAGTTGTGTGCTACACAAAATAACATTGGAGTAGAATTGTTTTAACAAGAGGATTTTGAGAATCATATTTTGACAATACTTTAGAATTTGTACAGTGAATAAGACTGAAGTGGATAGTTTTGCAACAAAAGAAACAAATTCAAGTAAATGATTGTAGATCTGGCATTGTCAAGAGCAATATCTTTTGGAAGGCCCCCCAACCTTGTACAAACTTGGCATTAACTGTGTCCACAATCATACATTTTGAAAAACTAGACTTTGTAAAACTAACCACTGTGTGAGTGGCCCTGCCCTGTGTGCCTGTAAATCTGAGCTTCCACAAACATTTTAACAGTGCCTTGTGTATATATATTATATATAAACAACCTTTTGTTATCTTCTGTAATAGACATAGTCATTGTTTCTTGAATTGAATGAGTGGATTTAATATTTCTTTGAATAGTGGGTTACTTTGCAAATAAAACATAACACTAAATAAATTCTTGTACTTCAGTTTAATTTGTGTTCACAGATTTTGACAAGTGACTACATGTAGCTGGGTCATTCCACCAGGTTGGGGCAAGTTTTGTGATAGGTGTTCCTTGTCACATAAGTAAATGTACCATTTATTATGACTCCTACTAAACATTACTTTAACTTCCTGTTCAAGGCACAGAGATTGATTTCATTCTAATTTGAAGAACTGAGAATGTACACTCATAATAAGGATAATGAATGGTACATCTACCTATGTAACAAGGACACCATGTGGAATGACCCAGCTACCAAAAACGAGATAGGTTGAAAGTGACATTCACACACTGCAAAATTGGCCACCTTTATGGGAAGTAACGACATATTTTTGAATGCACAACTAGGCGTTATGCTTGAGCAACCAGTATGTTAGTATTTCAGCAAATTCCATGCATCTTTTACTGATGAAGCACTTTAATGTGTAAAAAAAAAAATAAGAATGCTTGACACAGGTTTAAAGGGACAATATCGTCACGACCAACAGGGCATGGAATTGGAGTACTAGTTTTAGATTAACTCGGTGACTGAAAATAATACCCCACATGATAAGATATATTACTGCTGCTACATAAATGAGCCAGTAATTTCAGTCACTGTGTTCGTCTTATACTAGGCCACCGATTCCATGCCCTGTTAGTCTGCTCTGATCATGACGATAGTCTTCCCTGTAAGTCAAATCCAAGTTTCCTATAAAGTAGTGATGTCATGTTAAAGGGAAGGTACAACATTGATAACATATGTCCATTTTAGCCCGCTAGTTTCAAGAAATACTTCATAAAATTAATAAAGTATCATCACAATAAGTTCTCACATTTTTGAGAAGATTTTGTTTTGTAAATTCGACAATTTGTTTTCCAAGACTAAATCACTAGATCAATTCATTTCTCTGGATGATTGATATGTGCGCCAAAGTTAGTTTTTAGATCATTTGATTATCTAATTACCAATGTGGTACCTTCCCTTAAAAAAAAAAAAATGGAACCATTTTGTTTCGTTAAAAAAAGGTTAGCAGCAGAGAATGTGGGAAGTTTTCCTTTGTAACAAACTATTTTTGGTTTCATCACAAGTCTTGAAGTATAAAATTGATGCTTGTGTCCAAAAGGATTACACTGTAACGAGATGACAATTACAGATGCATAATTTTCAACTGAATATTAAAGCCAAGTTGGCATTTTGGTTATCCCAAAATGGATTCCAATGTGGTCTTGCATGGGTGGATCCAGAAATCAAATTGTTAGAAAAATATTATTTTTCTTGAAATGAAACCTGCAATGCCCATGCAGTGTGGAAGTGTTTGCATTCTGGATATGTTTAAAGGGAAACATTTTGGATATAAAAAAAAATATCAGGAAATCTTCAGAAGGGTTCCATGCCAGTGGATAATGTGAGTAGGGCATTGCAGTGTGCAATACAGAGATTTTATCACAAAATTTCTTGCCATACTTTTGGATGGCATTTAATCAGAACAAGTATCCAGTACAATTATTGAGTGCCTTAACAATGCAATGGTCAAAATATGAGGAAAGCTGTGCACTGTTCAATTTAAGGAGGTAAAGCAAATGAGACATATCTTTCAATTGATTAGATTTTTGCCCTGCACCAAAGTATCCATGAAGTACTGTAACTCAAGTTTTGTTTTTTTTGTTTCGTTTTTTTCTTTCTTTCAGACACTTGGAAAGTAATAGATAATATATTTATATCACTGCAAAAAGCACTGAATAGTTGTTTATAACTCACACATAGCTCCTTGTTATTTTATGTTTAAAACTGACAAGGCTGAACTTTTCAGTACCTGGGTTGGTACTCAAATCGTATTCAAACTACCCAGACATGTCAATAGTACCTTAGTTCCACCAATTAAGTGACATGATCCGTGTGCGAGTTTGTTGTATAATGCATTGTATGGGGAGCAAACTGAAGGAAAAGAAAATCTCAAGATAGTCTGCCACCCCCCCCCCCCCTTCTTCACATGGTAGCACTATTCTACTTCAGCTGTTCTGAATACTTGGAGCCTTAAAGGTAAGGTATAAGACTGTTAATTAAAAAAAAAATGAAATGGTCAAGTTTTAATGTGAAACTAACTTGTTTTAAAGGGGTAATATCATCACGATCAATAGGGCATGGAATCGTAGTGCTAGTTTTAGATAAACTCAGTGACTGCAAATAATACCCTGCATGATAAGGTCATATAACTGTTGCTGCTGCATAAATGAGCCTTGAATGCCCAGCAGGGTTGGATATGTGCACGCTACAAATTATTATTATTAGTAATAAATGAGTCACTGTATTCATCTTAAACTAGGACCCCGATTCTATGCCCTGTTGAAAGTCTGTTCTGATTGTGACGATATTGCCACTTTGAAGCTGCTGATGGTATCAATCGATCCACCAATAATTTCTGTATGTCTTGGGTGCCATCACTTTGATGAAAAGTGAAATAATTTACTGTATAAATTTAGGAAAGAGTACATGTACTTTTTTTAAAATTCCCATGTTAGAATGAATTGAACAAAATGTTTATAAATGCATTTTCACTATTGTCTTTTCACTATTGTCTTTTCACTATTGTCTTTGTAATGACTTGATGTATTAAGCTGAAATTTCATAGGTAGGTAGGTTGGTTATAAAATGTATATCTTCATTCAAAGAGTATAAAGCATAATCATTAACCCTAGCAACCCCAAAGCCATCAAACTCCAATGGCTGGTTGTGTTGTATTTTGATGGTTTCAGTACTGTATAGCCCAGACAGGGATACTTTACATGGGACCGGGTGTCCCACTTCCAGCTAAGTCCAACAGTTGGGTGGTAGTGTTACTGCATGGTGTTGTATTTTGATGGACTCAGTACTGTATAGCCCAGACAGGGATACTTTACATGGGGCCGGGTGTCCCGCTTCCAGCTCAGTCCAACAGTTGGATGGTAGTGTTACTGCATGGTGTTGGATTCAGGAAGGTTCTTAGACAAAACCATTAGGGGGGTTAGGGTTAAAGCAGTATTGTGAACATAAACAATGTTGTACCTTCCTTTTTAAGGTTGGTCCAATATGAAATGATGAGCATGAAGATATCAGTACAAAACACTGCAGCGCGTCTCTTGGCAGATACCAAGATATCAAATCATATAACTCCCATCCTGTACAAATTTCACTGGCTACCAATTAATCAGCGTATTCGTTTCAAAATAATTCTTGTAACATTCAAAAGCACTCCATGGTTTTGCTCCACTCTATATTCAGAACATGCTGAGGCCCCGCACTGTCAGACCATAGAGGAAGTGTTTTCCTTCCTACATGGTCAGACCAGGTTTAAGGTCAACCAACAACATGCTCTTTGTTCCCCGGACTCGCTTAGCCAGTTACGGGACAGGGAATTTTCCTGTATCGCACCTAGGATGTGGAACTCCCTACCAGAAGACCTCAGGGAAATACAAAATATCTCTCTTTCAGCAGCGACTCAAAACATATCTGTTTACACTTGCTTTTACATCATCTATTTGAGAATTTTCATTTCCTTTTAGACCGGCGCCTTACAAATTGCTGTGATATTATTATTATTATTAAGATATACTTGGCTCATTCAACAGAATAAGAACCATCTGTTAAGATACATGTCTGCAGTTTACTTTGCTTGAAATATTTATCCAGCAAATAAATTCAAAGAGAATCACTCCAGGTTTGACAATTTATTACAAGATAAGTGTTTGTTAATTTTGAAATGAATGTTCTTGTGAGTTTAAATTAAATGTAGCAAGGCATATAACCCTAACGGGAATTGTGGTTTTGGGCAAAAAGTATAGGGTACCATTTGTAAATTAATGATTTAGCACACATTTAAGCATGTTTACCTCAATTATAATATGCTTAATAAATATCATTAAATAAACCACTGACAAGAGAATCCCACAAGGTAGATAAATAAATTCTTAAGAATGAACAAAACAAATTAATAATTTAAAAATTAATTGCCAATCGGCGCCCCATACTTTTTTCCAATGTATTTTTTCCAGAACCCAAATTCTGATGTGGCTTTTTCTGAATCATACTGAAACTGACCAAATATGGGTTGATCAGCTATATGCATGGTCCTGAAAAAAAAAATATATATAATAATAATAATAATAATAATAATGTGTGGATTTATATAGCGCACGTATCCACCAACTAAGTGGTGCTCAAGGCGCATTATATTATTATCCCTGCTCATAAGGCTCATAAATCATTCCTGAAAACCATCTCAGCTCCCTGGGGAGTATACAGCTCAATTGCTGCCATTTCTAGCGCATATAGAGCAAACCAACTCTGCCTTCACAGGTACCCATTTAACCCCTGGGTGGAGAGAAGCAATTATGATTAAGTGTCTTGCTCAAGGACACAAGTGTCACGGCCGTGATTCGAACCCACATTATGTTGCTAACACCAGAACTTGAATCCGGTAAGCTAGACCGCTCGGCCACGACACCCCATATATATATATATATGATAAGCAGACACTGTAAATGTACAAGGTAACGCACATGTTTTTACTCTGATAATATGCTCTATTTCTTTACTGATATTACCAAATTTGGATTCACACATAAACATTTATTGCACTAGCCACTACAGTTTCCACTATGACAACCATAGAAACGGCAGATTAATACTTTTTAACTTTACAAATATGAATAAAATATGCACATCTTGAAAGAAAAAGATGATAGTACATTAATAATGCACAAATAGCCAAATGGATAAATTTTAAATATACTACTCAAAACAATTTAGAGAACACCGGAATAATCTCAGTTAAAGCAAGATCATTTATTTCAGATAAACACAATGTTTCACAGAATTGATGAGAAACAACTGCACAATGAAACAGATGATAAATGTAGTGATTACACATTTCATGACATGACTACTGAAAGAGAGAGGGGGTTGCAAATGAAAATCCCGGTTCATGGAACATTTCAAACCTATTTGATGTTAAAAATCCGGTGTTCCCTAAATTGTTTTGAATAGTATATAAAACTAACTTAGCGTAAACCAGATGATGGTGATAATCTGCCCAATAATTAATTTTGTCTGAAGTGCTGTCTTTTTAAAGAAAAGTGAATTAATTTCAAATTTACGAAAGAGTACTCTTCTCTAAATTTCACATTAGCATGAATACAAACAATCTGTATGCATCTTTACTATTAATACAATGTTATAAGCTGGAACTTTCACAGACTGACCTAGTTATTTAATGTAAATAACTTGATTCTAAAGACGGTAAGCATATATACAAGTTTTGTTCAACATTTCCACTGTTGTTCCTTGCCTTAATTTTACCTTGATTTTATTTATTTATTAGTACTTAATTAGGAGGTACTGAATTTTATTGAAATAAAATAGATTGACTGAAGTATTTTAAGATCAGAAAAACATACAAGGACAAAATTATTGAAGATTAGTACCCATTTGAAGAATTTTAAACGAGCAATTCTTTAAATTATTTGGTCCAAAAGAATTCCTGTCAATATAAAACAAAATCTAATGAGGGCCATACTATTTGACAAAGTCAATTTACAATCAAGGCAACTTTGTACGACTCTTCGGCTGTTAGTTTGATACTTTGGTTAAAAAGCAGAGAAACACGGTTGTTATACCCCTCATCTACCCCCCCCCCCCCCCCCCTTCCCCCTCCTGCTCCCACTAGGCCATCTCTGTGACAGAAAAATCCACAGGCGACTCGGGGCAGGATTCGAACCCACGACCTCCTGCATCTTAACCTCTCGACCACCGAGCTTGCCCGATGACGATTGGCTTGCTGGAATCCTATATAGCAGCGGGTACCGCGTTATGTGTAGAAAGAAGAAATTCTTGCGTCGGGTGATAAACAATAGCAATATATGTATGTGTACAAATATACAATTTGAATCAGAACAACTTTTCTGTTGGTACTATCATGAATGGTCCCCATATAACAGACTGTAAGTGCCACAATGGCCAAGACAATAATCCACCTACGGCTGTCCCAACCAGTGGTCTGGGAACATTTTAAACAGGAAGGTACAGCATTGGTAATTAACCGATTGCAAAATGACTGAATTATCACCTGAAAGCTACTTTGATGTGAATCATCCTGAAAAATCATTTTATCTGAAGTGCTCACATTTCAGAGAAAAAAATATGCATTTTCAGAAGGAAAAAAATTGCCAACAGTAACATTGACAAAAATGACTCTACGAGTATGCTACTCGCTTTATAAAATCAAGATATACATCAACCTATTACGTTGTGTCATTGACGAGACAGTAGTGAATGATGCATTCAGAAACTGCAAATTGTTTCACTTTTCTTAAAAATGACGGCACCTCAGACAAAAATCATTTCTAGGGAAGATTAATGCCATCATCAGCTTTACACTAAGATTCAACCGTTTTTTGTTGTTGTTTTTTTGGTCTGAATTACCAATCCGATACCTTACCTTTAAATCTATTATTATTCAGCAATTGCACTTATTACGTTCCAAATCAACTTAAAAAAAACACCTTGACCCGCTTCAACTGATCATTTATGACGTATACACTCTGATTGTTTCAGTGATCTCCTTCCGACAAATAGGACAGAAATCCTTGCGGTTCATTAACGATTTTGCGCATTCATGACAGGTGACGAGGTGATGACACGGGCAGAGAAGACAGTCTCTAGGCCTGTCCATACAAATGGCGCAATCACGGTTAACGACAGCGGCTAGATAAATAAAGGTCAACGCCAAAATGGTATTAGTAAGAACAATGATGCGAACAATGAATTATTGTGTTAATTAACAATGAAAGCAAAACGGAACTATGTAGTATTATGTTTTGAACAAAAAACACGTTTCTTTTGTTGTTGTAAACATCTGAATAAACTTTCAAATGAAAAGGAATTGTCAGTGAAATGATGTTAAAGGGTGTCTGCCTTCCAGAGGATGGGCACAGAAACTAAATGGGTACAAACCCTAACTCCCTAGGCCCATTTGCTTACACTAAACCTGAATCCCTCCTAACTCCCTAGGCCCATTTGCTTACACATAACCTGAATCCTCCAAAATCCTTCAGGAGTAAAGCATGCACATGACATGTATGCACACATGTGTTTCTAATTTGTGATACATGTACATGGCCAGGGACCCTGCATGCATGCATGGAACAATAAACAGTGTCCACTGACCTTGCAATCACTACAACAAACATGGATGTACATGTACCATGGAAAGGCAAGTATGCCTAATAACCTCAAACCTATATATATCGCGGAACCCGCTGCTATATGGGATTCTAGCCGGCCAATTGTCATCGGGCAAGCTCGGTGGTCGAGAGGTTAAGACGTCTGCACTAGTAAGCAGGAGGTCATGGGTTCAAATCCCGCCCGAGTCGCCTGTGTAGTTTTTTCACAGACACTCGGAAAGCACTGAGTATACAGTGCTATACACACGTCGGTGTAGGGCAAAATTAATCAACCTCAATCCTCCAAAATCCTTCACTTTAGCAAAGAGGATTTTGCAAAAGTATTTTGGATGGTTAGGGTTAAGCGAATGCCAATGCACAATGAATGATATTGTATCCCGATGACTATTCAAAGTGCTTGGAAACAATTGTTTTATATCACGTGAACTTGACGAGGACAGGAGGAAACATACAGAACGGAATCTATATTTAAAAAATTTACTTCACATTTAAAGGGCTGAAGAGACCAACAACTGTGAATACTAAAAATGTGAACGTGTGAAGAGAAGGAATTCCAGAGGTAGTGTTTCCATTTGTCCTTGATCTTAAAGTACCAAGGCATGAACTGTAGATGTAGCCATTGATTTTGTTGTTGAGATTGTTATGTAAAAATAACACTTGGACATTGAGTCGAAGAAAGACCTAATTTTTCACCAGATTACGTTTCTTAAGGCAGACAGTCTTGATAGCTGGTTCAAAAGGTGAGAATTAATGACAAAATGTTGTCTCCTTTTACTTACCGCATTCATCATCTTGTGGCGGTGTCATGTTGCCGCTGTGTCCTAAGTGAGGCATTCCACGGTCTGGGATGCCCAACATTCCGTGTTGCCGCAGCAGTTGCTGCCGTCGTGCTGTGATAAGTAATTGAAGCAGCCAAAGGAAGTAGGACATTCATTGTTTAATTCTTATTGAAAGAATAAGAATGGATCTAGTCATTTGGTGAACCAGGGACAAGTCCAGTCAATCTCTCTTTTCATCACACACTGTTAATAAACAACGTTTTTATATGTGCTCCCTTTTTTTGGCAATGTATGTGCACCCTACCCTCCCCCCCCCCCCCTCCCCCACCACCAACACCAACACCAATTTATTCCACCGCTGATCCGCACACAGTTTATCAGTTGCAGTGTTGAAATAAATGTTAACAAACAAGCATTTAATGTCCTTGCCGGTATAGAAATCAAAGTATAACATCAAAGGATTTCTCAGCTGATACTTATATTATTGTCAACTTGATCAACCCATTAACCCTCCTACTACTACAAGGGTCAAAATCGGTCAAAATCAGTCAAAATGTTGATATACTTGCCAAGGTATATCTAGTGCACTTAAAAGTCAAACACTGTCAAACCTTACGTGTAGTAAGTACATTTACAGGTCAAAATGAGTCGACTGTTTTTGACTGGTAAAAGCATTGTCTGGTATTGTTCAGGGTGGTCAAAATGACAGTAAAAACCAGTCAAAAATGCCCCTGTGTGCACATTTGGATCAAAAGTCAAAACAGGCAGTTGACTGGTTTTGACTTCTACAGCAATTTTCCACTAAAGTGCATTAATAGTAGGAGGGTTAAAGGGACAATATCGTCATGATCAGAGCAGACTTTCAACAGGGCATGGAATCGGTGTCCTAGTTTAAGATGAACACAGTGACTGAAAATTACTGGCTCATTTATGCAGCAGCAATGGTAATATGACCTTATCATGTGGGGTATTATTTTCAGTCACTGAGTTAATCTAAAACTAGCACTCTGATTCCATGCCCTGTTGATCATGACGCTATATTGTCCCTTTAATCTTAGGTTTATATTTTGATCATTCAGTTATGGGCAATTTTCCAAAAAAAACAAGGGAGTATATTTAGTACCTAATTTTCTCGATTTGACCTGCTCTGGACTCAGAATAAGCGCATCCCTGCCGGACCGGAAAAAGAGCGTCTTGCCGATTCCCTCCAGAAACTGCCTCACTGGATTGATTGAAGATGACAAAAAAAAGTCATTTTGCATAATACTATACAAATTTAAAACTGTCCAAGCTCTAACAGGAAAAATCTGGGAAATCATGTTTATTTAAGAGAATCAAAAAGACCACGGGTAACCAATACATCTGGCATTGTTTTTAGTTTGTTTATATATTATTTTTTAAATTCTCAGGCTGTGTCCGAATTAAGCGTTTTTGGCTACAGCAATGGCTATTGGCTGCAGCAGCAATGCTGAAGTATAGGAAGAAACAGTGATATAGCCAAAGCCATCATTTCATAAACGGCCTAAAGTGGGGTTATCAAAACTTCATTTATTGCATTTTATTTGGATTCAACAAAACATAGAACAATTACAAAGTAATCACACGATTTAAAGCAAATTGACATATAGATATCTTTCTGGTAATGAAACCAAGGATTCCTGAAAAGTGTCTGTATAGCACTGTAGCTTGTGAGCCTGAAGAAACCATGTAAGAAAATGATGAAGAAATGCTCAGTTTTAGATGTGGGAGGAGTAAAATCCTCAAAACCCACATAATCAGGTAGGGACTGAAAACCCAATCTATTTGCTGGCTCAGGTACGAGAGTGGGAACCACAGAGGTGAAAGGTGAGGAAAGTACCACCGCACCAACCTGGGGGCCAATTTCATCGAGCTGCTAAGCAGAGAATTATGTAAGCAAATATTTTCGCTAAGCATTAAAAAATCTGACTACCAGCCAAAGTATACATTCATTGCATGTGCAAGTTTTGGCTGGTAACCAAGAAAATCTGCTTTGTAAATAATTCTGGTAAGCAATTTTTTTTTCTGCTTAGCAACTCTATGAAATTGGCACCTGTTCCCTGGAATTTGTCCTTTACATAGCACAATCTCATTGAGACAATTGATTGTGCCTGCCTGCCTGCCTGCCTGCCTGCCTGCCTGCCTGCCTGCCTGCCTGCCTGCCTGCCTGTGGATGATGTTGAATATAGAGCTCTGAGGTATGACATCACATACACATGGTATCATGGCAGCTGGTTCTAACATTCTTTATTTTGTAATTGTTCTACGATGCAGCACCCACAAAATGCCTCAATAATTTTGTTCAAGGGAAGGTACATTAGTATTTGGTAACATAAGTACATTTCAACTCGCTGGCTTTAAATAAATATATCATAAAAATAGGTTTTTAAGAAAACAACAAAAACGGTTACATGTTTTTGATGTTTTTGATGTTTTTATGTTTTACAAAAAGTTTTTCTCTGACAACTTTTTGTAAACCATAAAAACATTCAAAAAGTTTTGTTAATTTCTCTAAGATGAAAGCACTTCAGACGAAATCATTTCTCCGAATGACTGATATGTTTACCGACTTGATACCAAGTACGTTTTTAGAGAACAATCTGATATTTGATAATCTGGCGGTTAATAAGTCTGCACCTTCCCTTCAATGTGACATCATTACTTCAGATCTCTATCACACGGTCTAAAGTCTTACCTTTCTCAACACTGATCTGTGCAGTGAATGCGGTTGGGTTGATCTCCACCTCGGGCACTGCATACACAGGGTTCAGAAAGCGCAACCCCAAAACTCTCTAGAATTATGAGAATGAAAACAGCAAATTACTGAAACCTAAGGACAGAATTCCGATGGTTGTCTACTTACTAAAATGAGTCATGACACAGATTTGTATCTTACTCGATGGACTTTAACAACTTGGGTCTCAAACATCTTTAACCTTCTAAATTAATTTGAAACAAATTGTGCCACACACCAACTGCACAGAGTCAACTTTTGACTGTTCCAAGGAGAGCTTATTATAAGTTCTTTACTTCCTAATCACTTATTTATCTATTAAAGGCCCTTTCACACGAGACCGTTTTAACAAGGGACCTTGACTAAAAATCGCATCCATGTTAAAAAATAGCAAATCCCAGTCATGTGAAAGCTATCCTTGTTAAATAATTACCACGGACCCTCGTTATTTATTAACAGAGATCGAGACCTCCTCCAAAAAAAATCGCATCGATGTTAAAATCACCACGATATGCCGTATGAAACACTTCGTGCGCCCAAACAGGGGACCCTTGCTTTGGCGGTATCATTTCGCATGCGCAGAATGCGTCACTAGATCAGCTTGCAATAATCCCGGATGTACGTTGGTAAACAACTTGTACGTCCACGTTGATTAGTGAATAAAACGGTTTCATCGTAACTCCAAGAGACTTTCTTGGCCCGAACACGTTTATTTTTCTCGTTGGATGGCCTTACGTTAGAAATCTGGCTCTGTGAATTCGTCTGAATTGTTGCAAGTATACTTGATTCGATATCCATAATAAAACGAGAATAAAACTGTCGGGAAATGGGAAGGAAATGAAAGCAAAATGTGGGAGAAAGTAACGTTAGACTTCGCACAATGCATATATCTTCGCGGGAATACCACTGGTAACGTAGAAGAAAGCGTTTAGTGAATAAGCTCTGCGCGCGGTACCAGTGAAATATTGAATTGCACAATCATGACCTTTGACTCTCCATGGAAAACGAGGGACGTTAGTTTTGGCGTGAGTGGAAGTCGTGTGAAAGTTTGTTAAAAAATTGCAAACGACCGAGGCGACAGACAACTGGCGCCCATTACCAAGGACCTTTGTTATCGGTGCTCGTGTGAAAAGGACTTAACCCTCCTAGTATAGCTGCACTTTAGTGGGAAGTTGCTATAGAGGTCAAAACCAGTCACCTGCCCATTTTGACTGTTGAACCAAATGTGTACACAGGGGGATTTTGACTGGTTTTTACTGTCATTTTGACCATCCTGAACAATACCAGACAATGCTTTTACCAGTCAAAAATGGTTGACTCATTTTGACCTGTAAATGTACTTATTACATGTAAGGTTTGACAGTGTTTAACTTGTAAGTGCACTAGATATACCTAGGCAAGTCTATCAACATTTTGACTGATTTTGATTTTGACCCTGATTTTGACCCTTGTAGTAGGAGGGTTAATTTATACTGAGGATAAACAAAGCTTGTTGCATTCATTCTGAAGCACAGAGTATCCATCTTAAAGCCACTGTACACTATCGATAATCTCAACCAACATAACTGATCACAGTTTTACATTTTTGATGTAAAGTTGATGATGGTATAAAACACTGCTTGATATCTTTCTGTCAGAGGTACTATCAATTTAAGAAAATTAGTGTAAAAAACTTCCCAACTGAATTTTCAACAAAACAGCTAAATGCACTGTCATAATTTTCTCATTAACTGATCCTACAAGACTGATTAACCCTCCTACTACTACAAGGGGTCAAAATCAGTCAAAATGTTGATATACTTGCCAAGTGTGGTGATCTAAAGTTTTGCCCTTGCTTAATACACATGTTCATGTATTCAGCTAAGTCTGTCAAATGAGGGCGCTGTTCATTGTTTACTTCTGCCCAGGTTTGGTGACCGCGGATGCTTATCGGGTCAGTGGGTGTGAACAGTGATCAGCTAGATCCTCCAGGAATATTATGGTTTTCTTTGATCTATAAATCCTTAAGTAAGGAGGGTAATTATCTCACTGGTGGTTATATTGTTTCCTTTTTTTGCTTTACATGTTATTCAGTGGGTTGAAATGTCCCAGTTTGCGGCGTTTTGTTTGGCGCGGTTAGATATGTCGTTGAGTGAGGGTGAGTAGTTTCCTGTGAGTAAAAGTGTCCTCTTTTTAGATGGGCTCGGTGGAGATCGCACCAGATGTTTGATAGCGGGAAAGTTTCGAGCTAGTTTCGGGATATTTTGAGCTGAAAGAGGAGGCAATGAGTTGTTAATTTGGACGGTAGAAATGTGTGCAATGACTGGTGAGATAATTAACTGTAATTTTAATATGAAATATGCAAACTTTACATGATGATTTCGTGTCAACCCTTGATATAAATTGTTCATGTACTTTCATTGGACCTGGAACGGTGGTCTATTTGTACATATAGATGTAGGCGAGTGTACATGTATGTACTATACCTCATGGATAGTTCTGTTTCGTGACAAATTATGTATTAATGCAGTTGTGACTACATTATGTGTTCATTTGAGGTTGATTACGTTATTGTATATCAACAGGTTTTTCGAGGATAGATAGAAAGAATAAACAGAAGCAAACCCAACAACGATTGGCGTCATGTCAAAAATTCTCTTGATTGAGTTCACTACACAAGGTATATCTAGTGCACTTAATAGTCGCACACTGTCAAACCTTACGTGTAGTAAGTACATTTACAGGTCAAAACGAGTCGACCATTTTTGACTGGTAAAAGCATTGTCTGGTATTGTTCAGGGTGGTCAAAATGACAGTAAAAACCAGTCAAAAATGTCCCTGTGTGCACATTTGGGTCAACAGTCAAAACAGGCAGTTGACTGGTTTTGACCTCTATAGCAACTTCCCACTAAAGTGCAGCAATAGTAGGAGGGTTAAACTGTAAATAGAAATGTATAAATTACCTCTGGGTAGGCAGCCTTCTCTGCAATGGCGCGTATGTCAAGATTGAGTGTATTGGTGCTAATTACAGTGTCTGAACTGCAAAGATGAGACACTTCTAAAACACAAAAGAGAATAAGTGTGGGTTTATAATATTTGAGGCTTTGCATGGTTGGAGTACTGATGTTGTTTCGGTTTGCGGTAACACCATGTGTTTATCTCAGCTATCACTGACGATAGTTTTATTTCTCCTGACGATGATTAGAGCATGCTAATCGAAACGTAGAGAAGACCTCGTGAAGTCCCCATGGTTTCTCCCTGAACCACATTCTCACTCAGCGATAGTTGAGAAACAAGTTGCCCTATATTGGTTCTCCCCTGAACCATTATCACACTTAGCGACAGTTGTGATACAAGTTGTGCAATAAGGTTCTTTTCAGAAACCTGTACCTCACTTAGCGACAGTTGAGATATGAGTTGTGCGATAAGGTTCTTTTCAGAACCCTGTACCTCACTTAGCGATAGTTGAGATATGAGTTGTGCGATGAGGTTCTTTTCAGAAACCTGTACCTCACTTAGCGATAGTTGAGATATGAGTTGTTCGATAAGGTTCTTTTCAGAACCCTGTACCTCACTTAGCGACAGTTGAGATATGAGTTGTGCGATAAGGTTCAGAACCCTGTACCTCACTTAGCGACAGTTGAGATAAACACATGGTGTTAACTGCAAACCAAAACAATATCAAGTGTAGGTTTAAATACGTTAACTCAAAACAAACTTCTTGTTATCTTTACATTGATGCATTTAAACTCATATATAAATGTTTTATATACACAAATGCATGCTGTACTGATGCTGTCAACGGTGCAATTTCCAATGCAAATTTCATTAGCATGTAGTTTCCTGAACAGAATCCAGATGACACAAGGCACCATGACTATACGCCCATTGCTTTTGTTTATTTAGAAAAGTATTTCCAGTTGAGCATGAGATGTCATTCACCAGACTTAGGTCTTTGGTCAGGTAGTGTAACATAAAAAAATGAATGAACCCTCCTATGACTGCAAGGGTCTAAATCGGTCAAAATGTTGATATACTTGCCAGAGTATATCTAGTGCACTCTCAAACCTTACGTGTAGTAAGTACATTTACAGGTCAAAATTACTGTTTTTGACTGGTAAAAGCATTGTCTGGTATTGTTCAGGGTGGTCAAAATGACAGTCAAAACCAGTCAAAAATGCCCATGTGCACATTTGGGTCAACAGTCAAAACAGGCAGTTGACTGATTTTGACCACTATAGCTACTTGCCACTAAAGTGCAGCTAGAGTAGGAGGGTTAATGAATATGAAATGTTGATGTTAAACCTTAACCGGAAGCAGGGCATGCTAGCAGCAAAAGGGGGGAATGAAGAGATCAGACATTCCTTCCAGAAGGGTTATGAGGTCTGCCCCCTGATGACCAAATAATTAGTGGCATGTGTGATTAAGCAAATCTATGCCTGGCCACCATGTTATGACATGTAAAAAGGTCCGGTCAAATCAAGATAGAATCTCAAATCTAAAACCCCCGATTACAGGCCTGGAATTAGTCATGGGGTCATATAACTTGCCTCTGATGAGGTTTTGCTTGATTTCCAGATTTTCGACAACAGCTTCAAAGACGTACTCCGCATCTCTCACTGCCTCCTCAAGTCTACTGATGCACAGAACTTGACCCTATAATTAAAGACAAAGATACCACAGACTTAGTTTTCATATTGTCTGTTACAGGTTCACATTGTCTGTTGCAGGTTCACATTGTCTGTTGCAGGTTCACATTGTCTGTTGCAGGTTCACATTGTCTGTTGCAGGTTCACATTGTCTGTTGCAGGTTCACATTGTCTGTTGCAGGTTCACACTGTCTGTTGCAGGTTCACACTGTCTGTTGCAGGTTCACATTGTCTGTTGCAGGTTCACATTGTCTGTTACAGGTTCACATTGTCTGTTACAGGTTCACATTGTCACCCTAAGGATGAGAAAGTCATACACATGACCTTTGACTGGCAATATCATATAAAGAACAAAGCAAAATGTCAGTCATGTGCTGAGTAAAATGAGCCCTCATGTTGCTTACCAGGAAGTCAGGATGGATCATCAATCCATCTAGCTTCAGCTCTTTCTTATGGACCTCAAGGTTGTCGTGAAGTGCATCAAGTGCAGCCGTGTTAGAGTCGTACACTTTCACCTTGTGTCCATGGTACGCCATGCAGCCTGTAACAAAATCCATGGTACAAAATATTACTGCCTCGATAGGATTGGTGATTCAAAAAATAACCAGTGGTCTAATTACAGTGTGAAACTTAGTTGGCATAAAGGCCAGTTCATGCAAACAGTGACATCAAAACCCGACATTTGAACGAATGATTCGCAGAAGTTGAAGTAGAACACAATTCAACTTTATGACATCAAAAGAGGGGTCTCAGAAGAAGAAAAAATAGAGCAATTGATTTGAATCCCTTAAAATTTTGATGACTCTTATACGAGAGCAATGTAAGGCCGTAGAATCAATAATCTCAAAATGTTGATTAAATCATGGAGGAAGGAAGCCTTCGTGATTCAATTCAATTCAATGTTACATTGTCATATTCAATGTCATATTTCCATACTTCTATGAGAAAATATACAATTCAATAGAAGACACCAAAGAGTAAACAAAAATAAACAATTCAATAGAAAAAACCAAAGAGAAAACAAAAATGTACAATTCAATAAAAGAAACCAAAGAGTAAACAAAAATAAACAATTCAATAGAAGAAACCAAAGAGTAAACAAAAATATACAATTCAACAGAAGAAACCAAAGAGTAAACAAAAATAAATGGACGTTGGAAACTTAATAAAAATTATTATTAAGATTTAAGAGGTTGATGATGGTGAATGACATTTATGATAATGCTGATAATAACAATCACGACATTATGATGATATAAGAGCATGAAGAGGATGATGAAGAGGATGATGAAGAGGATGATGATGAAAAGGATGATGATGAAGAGGATGATGATGAAGAGGATGATGATGAAGAGGATGATGATGAAGAGGATGATGATGAAGAGGATGATGATGAAGAGGATGATGAAGAGGATGATGATGATGAAGAGGATGATGATGAAGAGGATGATGATGAAGATGATGAAGAGGATGATGAAGAGGATGATGATGAAGAGGATGATGATGATGATGAGGAAGAGGATGATGATGAAGAGGATGATGATGATGATGATGAGGAAGAGGATGAAGAAGATGATGATGAGGATGAAGATGATGATGAGGATGAAGAGGATGATGAGGATGAAGATGAGGATGAGGATGAAGAGGATGAAGATGAGGATGATGATGAGGATGATGATGAAGAGGATGATGATGAAGAGGATGATGATGAAGAGGATGATGATGAAGAGGATGATGAAGAGGATGATGATGATGAAGAGGATGATGATGAAGAGGATGATGATGAAGAGGATGATGAAGAGGATGATGAAGAGGATGTTGAAGAGGATGATGATGAAGAGGATGATGATGATGATGATGATGAGGAAGAGGATGATGATGATGAAGAGGATGATGATGATGATGATGATGAGGAAGAGGATGAAGAAGATGATGAGGATGAAGAGGATGATGAGGATGAAGATGAAGAGGATGAAGATGAGGATGATGAGGAAGAGGATGATGAGGATGAAGATAAGGATGAAGAGGATGAAGAGGATGATGATGAAGGGGATGATGATGAAGAGGATGAGGATGATGAGGATGAAGATGAGGATGAAGATGAGGATGAGGATGAAGATGAGGATGAAGATGAGGATGAAGATGAGGATGAAGATGAGGATGAAGATGAGGATGAAGATGAGGATGAAGAGGATGAGGATGAAGAGGATGAAGATGAGGAAGAGGATGAGGATGAAGATGAGGAAGAGGATGATGATGAGGATGAAGATAAGGATGAAGACGATGATGATGAAGGGGATGATGATGAAGGGGATGATGATGAAGGGGATGATGATGAAGGGGATGATGATGAAGGGGATGATGATGAAGAGGATGATGAAGAGGATGATGAGGATGAAGATGAGGATGAAGATGAGGATGAAGATGAGGATGAGATGAGGATGAAGAGGATGAAGAGGATGAAGAGGATGGTGATGAGGAAGATGAGGATGAATAGCATGAAGAGGATGTTGACGATAATGCTGGTGATTGCGATATGTAAAATGCCTTCAGAAGGTTTAGGGTTAATAAAGATTTTCCTTCAACATTTCAAACAATACCTGCTATCTTGCTTCCCATTAGTCCACATCCCAGCACAGCGATCTTAACCATGCTGAAACCTGTGATGTGAGTATGGAACCTAAGAATTGCTGAGTGACAAGTGACTTTCTCGACAGAACTTGTGAAAAAATTGTTATCTTGGTTGATCAATGACAGCAAGTATTTGATCTTCTGATTTCATCACGGTGGAATGCATCTGTGGGTTTCAAAGTAAATGATGGCAAAAACAGAAAATATTAAGGTAAAACTACAGTTCACAAAATGATTAAAGTGCAAATTTAATTTTTGATGGGGAATGCCATAAAGTCATCAGGTTGTTTTCACCTTTTTAAAAAAATATAAAAGTTTAACCTACAACAATGTAAGACTTGTTGTAAATTTTATGATGGTATCAATCATCTCTTGAAATATCTTTATCTGAGATGCTATCATTTTTAGGAATCGTCAAATATTATTCTTGAAACATTTATGTCTGAATTTGTATTGAGTTCTGTGTATAAATTCCATGTTAACATTAGAATGTATACCAACCAGTATCAGTTTGTTCCTTCCTCCATGATGAAACATAATAATTTTCAAAAGTGCCAATTTTTATTTTAAAAATAAATAAATTAATTGCATGATCCAATTGCACAGATTTAGGGACTGATAATATTGACTTTTATGATGCGTTCACAATATACAGCGCCCTCATTCATTGTATGTACATAATTGTACGTATTCTGACATCGACATTGATTGCTATTTGCATGGAGGTAAAAATAAAATTAGATGTAACCGGTCTAACTTATTTTTCCGAATATCAATACAATCTACCTTTATCAAATCATCTTTGTGGATACCAAAGTTCTCAGATACGTCAGGTATGTTAGTCAGGAAACGTAATTCGGATGAAAACACGAGTAAACATCGATGGAAAATTCTGAAGAATGTAAGTAGTCAAAAAAATGTGCAATGTTGTTGTTCGCGACAATGACATACTGTGCAGTAGTCAGGTACCCTTCAACTCCAAACGTCAATAAATGCACGACGACGTCTGGATAATGAACCATTATGTAAAATAACAAAAACAAAACAAAAAGTATGAATGCATTTCATTGTTTGTATTCGTTTGATTTTAATTAACAATATGCTTTTGTTCACAATCATCTTTGTGTAGCTCTTAACCTGAGAGATAAAATAATTATGAAAATTAATGTAATTAAAACGGTTTTATCTGCTTCTGAACAATTGAAGTCTTTTCAATTTTGTGCCAAGTAAAAACCAAAATAAAAATGACTTGTATTAATGACTTGTTTTAAATTAAAAAATATTGGAAAGGATGTCGAACCCAACCACCACTTGTGCACAATGTCTAAGCATGTGTTTTTAGCAGACAACAAAATGGCCAACATCTCAATGGATGTGCATATATTCATTGCTAAATATCTCCCAGAATACCGTGTCCAATCCTTGACTACACTTGACTCCACTTTCCTCTCCTCAAGTGTGTCCTCTATCATCTTTTAAAGGAAAATCTGTGATATTTGTCTTATTAGGGTAGAAAAGTGACAGATGTATTCTACATTTTTTTCAAAATATTATACAAATATTATTGTATTGTAAGGCACCTTGATGCCTTGCATAAGTAAACGCACCAAATAAATGCTGATTATTTTTATTATTATTATGTTCGTTAAGGGAATGGATTAAGAAATAATTAAAACATATATTTACAATTTTATCAAACCTTCATGTTTTTTTCAAACAATGTTTTCCTTTTTTCTGTTCTAGGCAATCTTACAGAAGCAGCGTAGTCAGACAGACTCTTCAAATTCTGTATCTGTCCGTAGATTTTCTTCATTTGGTTTGCTTTCTACAAAAACCCTGTCAACAAAATCAACTGATGATGGACATAGATGGACAGAATACACCAGTTCTCAATTTAAACATTTCTCTGTTGATGTAAGGTGAGCATTCAAAGGAACGACAGTCTGTTGCATACCCATCACCGGTATTTTTTTTTCAGGGGTTTGTTTTTGTAAAACGTCAGGGGAGCACATAGGACCTATATGGTCCGGGGACCAAGAGGGGTAAGCAACAAGAAGCTCTGTGATTTTAATCATTTTGGGGATCCAAAATATCTTTCAGAGTACAAAGATAAAAAACTGCAATGTGCCCACCAAAAAAAACAATTTTTCTCTCCCAAAAAGGGGTACGTTTGCACCTCAAATTCTTCCCCTTCCCCCATGAGTTGACTCTATACAACCTTTGGTGTAACTTGAATGAAGTGAGACAAGGAAAAAGGAAAACCATTAATAATTTGATTAAGCAGTGAGTAAAACTAGCATTTGAATATTATGTTGTTACAATAAATATGTACTATTTCAGACATCTATCGAGCACTTTCTCTGCAGGGGAGCTCATTGGCTTTAACAACACTGGAAATGTCTGTAAGTAATTCAACAGTATTTTATTTTTTAGTGGTAATCCTTTATTAGCAGAAGTGAGGTTACAGTGGCACGATGTAAACAGTCTCTTAGGAGTCGCAAGTTTTACAAACCTCTACTGTACCATGCAAAGCTTCAAATTGTACTTAATTATTTCATATTTAAATATGCATTATAGTAATTATTGAAATATTTTTAAGAGGGCCCTCTATGGAGACAAAGATTTGTTCGCAGGATGTAAATGCTTAGAATGTGGAGAAAAAAGGATAGGACTGAAAACCCAATCCATAATAATAATAATAATAATAAAGATTTGTAGCGCACATATATCCAACCCTGCTGAGCGCTCAAGGCGCGGAAGCAAAGAAAAAAACATGAATACAAACAATATACAATGATAGCATAGAAAGAAAATTATATACCGAGACACATGTACCTACAATGCAATTACAAATATACATCATCTTTGAAGAATCCATGTGTTAATCCTATGTATGAGTGGGTTTGAACCCAGGTAACAATCAGTAGAAAGACAAGTAGAGTATCACTATGCAAAGATTAATTTGAAGTTATGACTCTTCACATTTGAATTCAGGAATGTACAACTCGCAGGCTTTGTTGGCTCTTATTGTGACAGATTTGTCAGTGATTTTTATTTAAAAAAACCAACAAAAATTCTGAAGCTTGATTTTTTTTAAATATTGTTTATAGGCGTGTGGCCATCAGAGGAGGTCCTAGCTTTTCATTGTTTGAAGAATCCAGAATATTTCAGGTAAGCAGGAGTCACAAGTACCCACAAGTGCGGAATAACCAGGTTGGGTGGGGTTGTTCTACTGTAACCCTGCTGCCAAATTTAGACAAAAGTGTGGTTTGTGCTGGGTGGGTAATGATCCATAGGGTTTACTTGAATTGCCATCACCCTATCTATATTTTACAATTTGACAATATGACTGGTTTCTGTACCCTTAATATACTCTATTAATCTTCTGCAGAAACAAGAGTGTATGCGAACTTGGAGGAGGAATGACATGTTTGGCAGGTATTGCAGTAAGTAAATTAGTCATGCATGACAGGTTCAACATTGGTAATGTTGGCATAACTGCTTCTACAAGTATGCTTAACTCTCTTTGAATCAAGATATGCATTAACTCATTCTACCCGGAGTTATTTTACATGTGTGGACGGAATTAATGTAATTAGTGTAATTTGATACTGTAATTTGATACTCTAAACATCAAGGTCAAGTGTGGAAATTATTAATAATATTTTTCATCTTTTGCCAATTGAAGAGAGTAAGGTATCAAAATAAAGGTTATGACTTACTGAGTGTGAATATTGAGATGGGGGTCATGTTGGGAATACCCATAATGCATTGCAGCCATCCAAATATAAACTTATGTTTATCGTTCCGTAGAATAAATGTCAATAAATCTACAAGGTATTGGAAATATGCATTGTATGATAAACAAAGGTGGTTTGTTTATGTTAGAATATGTCAGGGCATAATAATATTACCCATAATGGTTTGAAACCCACTGTTTATGTAACAGAAATCATAATTTACAACATTGATACAACATACCGTATCGCTATATCGCTATTGTACTTGGTACATATGACCTCAGATTAACAGCTTTTACGGTCGTTTTTTCCCTAAAAATCAAAACTTCCATCACTGTTAGGGTGTTCAAAGTCAACATCGTCAGCATAATCACCTTCATCAGCACTTCCCACTTCATAATTCCATGAAAATATCGTGTGTTTCGCATCTTGTTGTGAGTTCCATGGAGGCCGCCATTTTTAATTCAACGTGTGTGGTAAACCGCATAGGGTCATGTGTAATTTACGTAAACAAAAACTTGACACAATCTGAGCTCTCGGATCAGAGTGTTTTGTCAGTTCTCGTAGTCATAAACATCATCAATAATCAATATTTATTAGCTAATTTGCATTGGAGGTACATGACCTCGAATTCTTATTGGTTAGTTGCGTATTCTGATGTCAAAACAAGTCAAAACACAACGATGTTGTCAGGTGATGACGTCGGGCCTATGTCGTGTGCGCGTTGGGCTTCTAAAAGGGTGCGCCGTCCGATTACAACGCGCATATGGGCTTCTAAAAGGGCGCGCCGTCCAAAAAGAGTTAAACAAACAACCAATGCAGATAATAAGTCATAAGAAAATTGTGAAAAAAACAACAACAAAAAGTCTCCGGTTTCTGGTCATTGGTCGGCTTCAAAATCGGTGCTGTGACATGCTTTTTTTTTCGGCCATCTTTTCTTTCTTTTTTTTGCCAACAAGGAAATACGTGATATATTGTATACGCGTAGACCAAATTTCCCATCAACAAACTATGGTGGCTAAGAGAGGCCTGACAATTTGGGCAAAAATTCATACCCCTATGTGAAAAAGTCGTTTAAAGCACAGCACAGCAGAATTCCAATCGATCTATCAATTTTGGCTGCAATTGGACATCGTTTCATAGCAACAACAAAAAAGAAATTAAAAATGCTGGTATGCAGGTCTGAGGTGACACGCTGGTATGCAGGTCTGAGGTGACACGCTGGTATGCAGGTCTGAGGTGACACGCTGGTATACAGGTCTGAGGTGACACGCTGGTATACAGGTCTGAGGTGACACGCTGGTATGCAGGTCTGAGGTGACACGCTGGTATACAGGTCTGAGGTGAGCAGGTCTGAGGTGACACGTGACACGCTGGTATACAGGTCTGAGGTGACACGCTGGTATACAGGTCTGAGGTGACACGCTGGTATGCAGGTCTGGTGACACGCTGGTACACGCTGGTACAGGTCTGGTGACACGCTGGTATGCAGGTCTGAGGTGACACGCTGGTCAGGTCTGAGGTGACACGCTGAGGTCTGAGGTGACACGCTGGTATGCAGGTCTGAGGTGACACGCTGGTAGGTCTGGTGACACTCTGGTATGCAGGTGGTGACTGCAGGTCTGAGGTGACTGGTATGCAGGTCTGACAGGTCTGAGGTGACACGCTGGTATGCAGGTCTGAGGTGACACGCTGGTATACAGGTCTGGTGACACGCTGGTATACAGGTCTGGTCAGGTCTGGTGATGCAGGTCTGAGGTGACACTCTGGTATGCAGGTCTGAGGTGACACTCTGGTATGCAGGTCTGAGGTGACACGCTGGTATGCAGGTCTGAGGTGACACGCTGGTATACAGGTCTGACAGGTCTGAGGTGACACGCTGGTATACAGGTCTGAGGTGACACGCTGGTATACAGGTCTGAGGTGACACGCTGGTATACAGGTCTGAGGTGACACGCTGGTATACAGGTCTGAGGTGACACGCTGGTATACAGGTCTGAGGTGACACGCTGGTATGCAGGTCAGAGGTGACACGCTGGTATTCAGGTCTGAGGTGACACGCTGGTATGCAGGTCTGAGGTGACACGCTGGTATGCAGGTCTGAGGTGACACGCTGGTATGCAGGTCTGAGGTGACACGCGCGTATGCCGGACTCTGGTGACACGCTGGTATACAGGTCTGAGGTGACACGCTGGTATGCAGGTCTGAGGTGACACGCTGGTATGCAGGTCTGAGGTGACACGCTGGTATGCAGGTCTGAGGTGACACGCTGGTATGCAGGTCTGAGGTGACACGCTGGTATGCAGGTCTGAGGTGACACGCTGGTATGCAGGTCTGAGGTGACACGCTGGTATGCAGGTCTGAGGTGACACGCTGGTATGCAGGTCTGAGGTGACACGCTGGTATGCAGGTCTGAGGTGACACGCTGGTATACAGGTCTGAGGTGACACGCTGGTATGCAGGTCTGAGGTGACACGCTGGTATACAGGTCTGAGGTGACACGCTGGTATGCAGGTCTGAGGTGACACGCTGGTATGCAGGTCTGAGGTGACACGCTGGTATACAGGTCTGAGGTGACACGCTGGTATGCAGGTCTGAGGTGACACGCTGGTATACAGGTCTGAGGTGACACGCTGGTATACAGGTCTGAGGTGACACGCTGGTATACAGGTCTGAGGTGACACGCTGGTATACAGGTCTGAGGTGACACGCTGGTATACAGGTCTGAGGTGACACGCTGGTATACAGGTCTGAGGTGACACGCTGGTATGCAGGTCTGAGGTGACACGCTGGTATGCAGGTCTGAGGTGACACGCTGGTATGCAGGTCTGAGGTGACACGCTGGTATGCAGGTCTGAGGTGACACGCTGGTATGCAGGTCTGAGGTGACACGCTGGTATGCAGGTCTGGTGACACGCTGGTATGCAGGTCTGAGGTGACACGCTGGTATACAGGTCTGAGGTGACACGCTGGTATACAGGTCTGAGGTGACACGCTGGTATACAGGTCTGAGGTGACACGCTGGTATGCAGGTCTGAGGTGACACGCTGGTATGCAGGTCTGAGGTGACACGCTGGTATGCAGGTCTGAGGTGACACGCTGGTATGCAGGTCTGAGGTGACACGCTGGTATGCAGGTCTGAGGTGACACGCTGGTATGCAGGTCTGAGGTGACACGCTGGTATGCAGGTCTGAGGTGACACGCTGGTATGCAGGTCTGAGGTGACACGCTGGTATGCAGGTCTGAGGTGACACGCTGGTATGCAGGTCTGAGGTGACACGCTGGTATGCAGGTCTGAGGTGACACGCTGGTATGCAGGTCTGAGGTGACACGCTGGTATACAGGTCTGAGGTGACACGCTGGTATACAGGTCTGAGGTGACACGCTGGTATACAGGTCTGAGGTGACACGCTGGTATGCACATATGAGGATACACGCTGCAATCCAGGTCTGAGCTGACACGCTGGTATACAGGTCTGAGGTGACACGCTGGTATGCAGGTCTGAGGTGACAGCTGGTATGCAGGTCTGAGGTGACACGCTGGTATGCAGGTCTGAGGTGACACGCTGGTATGCAGGTCTGAGGTGACACGCTGGTATGCAGGTCTGAGGTGACACGCTGGTTTTCTGGTCTGAGGTGACACGCTGGTATACAGGTCTGAGGTGACACGCTGGTATACTGTTCTGAGGTGACACGCTGGTATACAGGTCTGAGGTGACACGCTGGTATACAGGTCTGAGGTGACACGCTGGTATGCAGGTCTGAGGTGACACGCTGGTATGCAGGTCTGAGGTGACACGCTGGTATGCAGGTCTGAGGTGACACGCTGGTATGCAGGTCTGAGGTGACACGCTGGTATGCAGGTCTGAGGTGACACGCTGGTATGCAGGTCTGAGGTGACACGCTGGTATGCAGGTCTGAGGTGACATGCTGGTATGCAGGTCTGAGGTGACACGCTGGTATGCAGGTCTGAGGTGACACGCTGGTATACAGGTCTGAGGTGACACGCTGGTATACAGGTCTGAGGTGACACGCTGGTATGCAGGTCTGAGGTGACACGCTGGTATGCAGGTCTGAGGTGACACGCTGGTATGCAGGTCTGAGGTGACACGCTGGTATACAGGTCTGAGGTGACACGCTGGTATGCAGGTCTGAGGTGACACGCTGGTATGCAGGTCTGAGGTGACACGCTGGTATGCAGGTCTGAGGTGACACGCGCGGAGACCAGAAACTGGAGACTTTTTTTTTAGCGTAATTTTTACAGAAAACACTTAGCATAAAAACACTTTGATAATGATGAATCCAGAAGATGTTTTTTGGCGGAAAGCAGATAACTTTGTTATTTGTTTTACTGTTATCAAGTTACATGTATGACTTCTGTTAACTTATCAGGTTGCCACATGCTCAGATGCTGCTGAGGTTCTTCTGACCGATGGTAATGAAACGTCGATCAAAAGTATCCTTTTAAAATAATGAATACAAGCAAATTGTCGGTTATATGAAGACGCAAGTTTGATTTCACACTCATAAAATCCTATAGAATTGAGTATTACTGACTGACAGTAGTTCCAGAGTGTGTCCATCTCATTGCGCACAATTAAATTAAAGTTTACTAGGATAGGTTTGAAGAAATACAAACATTTCAGGCTTGGAATACACTTATGAGATCAGACATTTTCAAGAGTATTTGACTTCCACTACCAGAGTGCTGTGCCTCATGAAGCTATCCCTGCAATGGCTGGGCACATGCCTTGAGTATGTAAACTTTACTTTATACAGTTTAGTTGTTTTCTTTCTGTGATACTTAAAGCCACTGTACACTATTGGTAATCTCAAAAGGCAAAATGATCACAGTTTCACACAAAACTTACTTGGTGTTCAAGGTGATGATGGTATCCAAGGTGATGATGGTATCCAAGGTGATGATGGTATCCAAGGTGATGATGGTATCCAAGGTGATGATGGTATCCAAGGTGATGATGGTATCCCTTGCAATCTTTTATCTAAGGTGCTATCATATCAGTAAAATTATTTCCTCTCAGCACCCTCTTACTTCTTCTCAGAACCTTCACTACTCAAAAGAGATTATTTCAATACATGATGTCACCACAAATCTTACTATGAGATTATTTCTAAAATTAATTTTCAACATTGTGAGATGAAAATTCCACTAAAGAATGAATCTGAATGCTAGTTATAAACGACACAATGAATAAGCTGAAAATTTTTCCATCTTGGTTTCTGTTCACAACTCTTGATTCTCATGGATGTATTTACAGACATTTTACGAGCAGTATATACTGGCTTTAAAGGGACAATATCGTCACGATCAACAGGGCATGAAATCGGAGTGCTAGATTTACATTACCTCAGTGACTGAAAATAATACCCCATATGATAAGGTTATATTACTGTGACGCGGCAGGATATGCTTTAGCAGGGAAAATAATACACTGCGCTTTGTATCCCTAGGAAAAGGTGCATTATAAATGCAAGTTATTATTATTATTATTATTTAGCGCCCCCGCTTGTTTGGCTAGCGAGAGCTGCGGATGCACTGCGTACAGCAGCGATGCCCCGCCCAGCGTGCTTTGATTGGTTGGAGCAGGTCACACGCTGCGTGACAAAAGCTATAAAAGCCGCGCGTTATCCACTTGCGGGAGCTTGAGCGTTAGTTTGAGCCGGCTGGTAAGTTGCCTATTATAGCGTGACTAAGGCCGTTAGCAGTGCTGCTCTTTGAGGGACCGTGACGGTGGTGCGGTAAAAGTTCCTTTGAGGGACTTTGCGATCGATAGAGGATTTGTGTGCCGTGACTCTTGCAGTTTTGCGGGAGGGCGACTTCCTCGTAAACTCGGCCCTCATTCGAGTACCACATACTTATGAGCCTGACTGGCTGCGTTCTTGGTATGCGCTGGTTGTGTATCGTGGGGTGCACTGTTATAACCGGGTAGTGTCACATAGCCTGTACGAATAAGACAATTACAACACGCTCTCTATTGACAATCAGGAAGGAAGAGTAAATAAACCGGTGTGTCTTAAGATCTGTATTGTAACTCTGGTGTCCATCTTGCCCTCCTTTCTGAGTCTGAGTACCCCCCTTAGTTAGTAGAGGTTGACGACTGCATCTACCGATACCGGGACGGTATATTTCCATCCCAACGGACTCGTCCCCAGCCGCTCGGGGACTTTCCGGTCAGCCGTCCGCGCCGCACCCTGTGGAGGAGTTGCACTCGGTGCAAACGCTTCCGCGCCGGGGGTGTGACGTCACATTACCGTTGATGCTGCATAAATGGGCCAGTAATTTTCAGTCACTTTGTTCATCTTAAACTAAGACACCACCGATTCCATGCCCTGTCGAAAGTCTGCTCTGATCGTGACGACACTGTCCCTTTAAGTGTCATTCATATTTTTGCTTCATTACAGTTATCTGAATCAAGATCCTTAATTAATCAACTTCATCAGATGTTCAAGAGATTCTAGCTAAAAACGGCTGCAAATTTGGCAGTACAAAGGTGACGGCAAGGTAAACTGGGATTCTCTGTTGATAATAACTGCAACGTATTATACAGTAACTGTATTGACCAGAAAGCTATTAAATGCTGTGTGCCTGATTTCTAATCATGCTTGAACTGATCAGTTATGTGTTTTTCAAGAGCAATTTAGTGAGAAAGGAGCCCCCTGTCTTGTTTTTGTAGTTTTAGCTGTTTATTCAATTACAAATTATGCTGTGTTTGGCCTTGGATGTTTCAGTGGTAGCTCAGTGCATTTCGAAAAAATTCATGTATGAAATAATTTATAGGTTGCTCACACCATTTTTGTAATGTGATTTCTATCCAGAGAAGTGAAATGGAATGAAAGGCAGGAATTTCAAGATCTCAGTGGACACTTTGACTGTGTGATATCTGCAGATTGGTAAGCTCCAAGATCCCATACATTTTTGTTACTAAAAAAAAAAGCACATGCTTACTCCATAAGGGACCCTTTTATTCATAGGCATAGCCAGTGGTTCAACAGCCTCCATTGCCATCACCAAGGCAGAAAAAAAGCAACCCCCTTCTGGCTACACCTGTCCATGCAATTACTAATTTCAAATAGAAAAAATCTTTAATTTGGATTAGCAAAATGTTACTTTTGTTAAGCATTTTCCTTTCGTATACAAAGTTGTTTACAGTTTTTTTGGGTGAGATTATCTTCTGCTGTAACTGGTCATCATTTTTATAACAGTATTTCGTTGTGTGCCCGGAAGAAGGACGTAACGAAAGTGTGACCGGCAAAGGTCGTAATCAATTAATGTGCAAAATTAATGTGAAAGTTTGGTCGTTTTTCTGCCATTTATAAGTCATTGTAGAAAAATTAAATTCCACATGGGAATGGAAAAACATGTCTTGGGAGTAATTTTAGCAACAAATATATAACAGTTATGCTGTACTTTTTTTCAAAGGAGCCATTTTATTGCTTACGACCTTCTGCTGGGACAAAAAGTGTGTTTTTTGTGTGCCCGGAAGAAGGTCGTAGAGCCTTACGACCTTCTTCCGGCCACACAACGATTTTCAGTTTGTTTGCTATCATTAATGTTCACCATTAATGTTGTTTTGCAGTCTTTTCTTTGACCAATTCAGACAAGATTTGGTGGATACTTTTCATGTTCTCCTCAAACCTCAGGTAATGATCTTAACAACCTCTCATATAATTTATCCTGTTTTCCTATTTTGCATTCTTTTGCACACTAGTCAAACCTCCCAATTCACAATTCATAATGCTACTAAAATCTAATCTGTTTACTTGTAAATCATTTAGTTCTGGGAAAGTTAACCGACCAAAACTGCACTAAACGTTTAGATATTTGCTAACCAGCTAACCAAAACCAATATTAAAAAGGAAAAAAAATATTGGTTTATTAATGTTTTTTTATTGAAAATATATACACATTTGCCGACTATAGTTTGTGTGGCCGTTGGGGGCCGACTTTAGGTTAACCGGATATCCAACCGTGAAAGTTTCGGTTAAGCGGTTAGCAAACTAACCGGTAACACCTAACACTAACAAATCATTGTTATCTCTTAACCCTAACTCCCTAGACAACAAAAGCAGTTGGAGGATTTTGAAGGATTTTTATTGTTCAGTAACAATGCTCAGGGAGTTAGGGTTAATATTGTTAATAATTTTGTTGTCTTCTTGAATCTCCACAAGCACTTTCAGACCTACTTTTTATGGAAATGTTTCTTAATATTTAGCTAAAATATCCAGTTAAGCAACCACATTTGTATGAACTCTGAAGCCCATCTGCTTCCATATGATTGTTTATACTGCTATTTATGCTTGATTTGTTGACTTTGTTATTATTTTTGTGTTTATTATTTGTAAGGTGCTGTGGAACTATGGCAACCCTACTAATATTGGAAAAAAACTTAGTTTTTTGCTATAGCGTAAAATTACTCATAATTCAATTTCATATTTTTCAAACGGGCAAAATACTGAGCGAGGTTTAATCTTCTGTGTCCTGTTTTCACCCAGGGTGAAGCCACCATCTTTGCACCACGTAGAGGCAATACACTCGACCACTTTTGTGAGTTAGCTGAGTCAAGATTTAAAGTTGAAGTTGAGAGCAAATATGATGAAGTTATATGGAAGAAACATGAGGAGGTGAGACTCATAATTTTTTTTTTCCAATAAATCCTAATAAATCCTAAATAAAATTTATTTTTGAAGGAAACATGATGTCTATCTGAAACTAACATTTTACAAGAAGTGTATATTGGCTTTAAGTTATTAACTAGAAACTTTTGAAATTATTTGTTTTCCACCGAAACTCTTCCAAACGAGAACTCTTCTGACAGAATTTAATTGTTTTTCTATCGCAGATGCTTACTCAAGGCAAGGAGGCATACGATGAAAACATCCACTATCCACTCATGATCTCTCTAACAAGAAGGTAACACAGGATTTCTTCCGATGAAGCCATATGGCAACTCAATAGACTAACATTGTGATGGATTCCCTCAGGGTATCGTTCTTGGACCCAAGTCAGATGGAGTTGTTGTCATAACCCTTTGTCTTATTTGAAGTGATAACTATTTATTTCATTTATATATTTTATACAGTAGTTGTAAATGTGAAATAGAAAGTAAGATAAGGCTGTGTGGATGCAACTAGATTGATACAAAATATGTGAAAAGAAACGTTTACCAAATAGTCAACCAATTGTTGGTTTTGTAATTTCAAAGCATTTAGTAGTGAGCACTTACTTGGTTAATGGTTTCGTTTGTATGATTTTCAAAAGAACTCAACAGGTATCCTAATTTTAAATCAAAATGTTTTCTCTTCAAACTGTTAACTTTTGTATATGTCTATGTCTTATAACAACATGAGTTACTTCAATCCCTGCCTTTTTAAGGTTTTTTTTCTTTAAAGCAAGGACACATAGTTTGTATGTATCAGTAGTTCAATAAGTAAAGTGTTCATTATTAATAAAGTGATTTTAAGCCACTGTGGGATGTTACATAGAAAAGTTTCTTTATTGATTAATTGGTGTAATTTTGAACCTTGTACAGTGGTATAACTCACCTAGGGTACAAACATGAATGGAGGGGTCATGACCATTGCCTTTCAGCTATGTTTGCTTTTAGTTCACTGAAGTTGTTTCCATGTTACAGTTGTCATAAACATGTTTAACAACGAGAAACATGATACTATTGCAGGAATTGTTTGGGAATTTTTCTTGTTCAAAATGATTTCTTCTTCAAAATGATTTCTTCTTCAGAATGATTTCTTCATGTATGAATAGATTTATCAAATATGAAAAGCATTCATTTATCCGTTCATCACTGTCTCCAACATGAAAACATATATCAGTCCTTATTAATGTTATACAAAACCAGCAGTTAGCACCCTACCACTGTATCACAAGGTAACTTACAAACACTCATATAAGAAAAACAATAGTTTAGATACAGAAACAAAATATTTTAGATACAGAAAATTACACAATTTGATGGGGCTCATACAAATTTGCTCTTCAAAATTAAAGTTCAGAATAAAAAATAAATAAAAATCATATCCTAAATCTTTTTATTTATTTATTTATTTATTTATTTATTTATTTATTTATTTATTTATTTATTTATTTATTTATTTATTTATGTTATTCCTCAGATATTTTGCAAAGCAAAACCTCCTGAATTGTTAAATCAACATCACTGGCTCTATATGTATTTTGATTATACAATCTGTGTGGCGAAAACAAATTAATTTTAACTATTGCACTTTCGATATAAATAGGCCTACAATTGGAGAAACTGCATATTAAACTTTGCGGCGTTCTATATACCAGAAACCAATTAGAAATATTTGTTGTTTGCTCGAGACTGAACTGTACAGTCTGCACCCATCTTAACATTTGTGGTTAATTGAAAAACTAAAAAAAAAATTGCATTGGGAAAAATCGTTGGGAATGTTCACTTTTGTCACAAATATATGTGCATAATGAGAAGTTTATGACGTGGTGTATTATTAAAAAGGCACGTTCCATCACCACGATGTCATTATTCATCGATATAATTGTGACATTTTTTATGTCTCATTTATTTCGAAAGTTCATAACGATGGATGCCTCTAAAGAACAACATTCGCAATGAATGATTTTGACAGTGCAAACCGGGCATTTTTCCCAAGTCCTTTTCGTTGCTTGCTCGTATTCCATTGGTTAAAACATTAGTCTAAATAATGGAAATGTTAAAGAGTTTCACTACCTAAACGGCATTGGTGGATCCAGGAAGGGGCGAGGGAGGTAAAAGTACGTTCCCCCAGTTCGCCGTGCATTTAAGTTGCCATGCATTTGGTTGTGTTTCCCTTTATAAATACCCTTGGTCCGCTCCTGCCAAAAGGTGCATATAATATTTGCCAGAATGTAATTTCCTTTTTGATGAAATATATCCAATTATGTGTGCAGTCATCGGCATGAGTTCTAGGGTGAGTTCTATAGGATCTAGGGTAACCCAAAAGGGCATCACAGCGGTGGGTGCACAGCTATTATATGAGCTATCCCCACAGTTTGAATTCTTCAAAATGTTTGTGTACCCTACATGGTAAATTATTTATCAGAAAGTGGGCACTATGGGCACAGCCTCAAACCCCTTTTGCAACAGTAGATCCACCAATGACCGTTTTAGAAACCCTTATTAACAGGACAATATTAAAACTAAAATTATTCGATTAAATTTGTTTGAAATCGGCGAACAACCATGACCATTTTTGCGGCATTGGCGAACCTCTCCAGAGGTTTCAGGTTATGCGTGCCACGGGCCGTGGAAATCATTATTCTAGGGACACAATTTAGACTCGGTCTCCCCGGGCAAGTCCTTCGGTGTCCCGGCTGGTCTTGCGTCTCCCATCTCCATCAACTCCCGCATACGGTTGGAGGTGATATGTTTGTCCGCGTTACTGTTCGTGTCGGAGCATTCGTCATCGTCAAATTCAAGTGCCAGCTCGCTTCGTTTTAGCTTTTCATATTCCTCCGCTGAATTGAATCCGAGCCAAACGTACATCTCATCGGCCTTGGCGGCGTGGATCAGGTCAGATGACCGGTTTGTTGTCGGTGTGACATCCCCTTTAAGAAAAGGGTTCTCTTCCGTCCCGTAAAATCTGAGGGGTATCGCTTGCTGGGGGCCAAGGTTATTGGCTAGAACCCGTTTTTTATTTGTTTTTGTGGTAGGGTACACGATTGAAACCCGTCTGCCGCTTGTAAAATTGGCCGGCATTCCTTGCTGGTTTCTACTTGTGTTCATATAAAATGATCGCACAATACTTCTCCTCCGGGGAGGGGCTGCAGTCGGTTGCTGGCCCTTGTTCAAAACAATCCCTGGTAATTTACAGACCTCGCTACTAGATATCATCTGACTCAACGAGCTCTTTTTTGATAGACTACTAGGTAATGTCTTTCCCACCCGTAGTTCTGGTAGACTTACCGTTTGTGTCGGCAGTTCGTGCTTCGATTTAGACATTTTAGGCTCACCTAGTCTCTCCCTCGGCTTGATGGATTTTTTACCACCAGATCTATTGATTTCATTCATTTGTTCTAAATTTACTTCATTTCGTTTACTGAGAGATTTGTGTTTAGCGTAAGCGTTAGTTAGCGCATCCAAAGATCTATTGAGATTCATCTCATGGGTCATCTTGTTGGCGAACTGTCCCTTCTGGTCACGCCGAATTGACCCAACTGCCTCTGCCTTGTGGTTCTTGTGAACTTTAAGTTTTGGGAGCGTCCTCCGCCTTCTGGCGGCCCTGGCTTTGCGTTCCCAGTCCTCCTCCTCCTCGTCACACCAGGCAATATTTCTCCTTTTTCGTCTCTCCTTGTTCTGCTCCTGGAGCGCCTGGAAGAAGTCAATGCGCCGTTGGATGTCTTTCTTGGCCCGGTTGAAGTCCGCGTTGATGAGCTGGCGAGCGCAGTCGATGTGCCTGAGTTCTCGGTCACCCTCCAGCTGGTACGCCGCGTTCCTCTCTCTCCCAGCATACGTTAGACGGGCATCCATTTTCAACATCAGCGTCCGGGCATCGTTTCTCTTCAAGTCTAACCGATAAGAACCGTTCGCCATGGTTCTAGGCTTCAGAATGCAACGCCTGAGGAGGCAGCGGAAGATTTATCATGCTCTGTGAATCCATGGTTCACAAAAAAGTTTTGATCACTCTGGTGAAGGTGAGCGGCCTTTTGGAAGTTGTCTAGTTTTATTATTTAATTACACCTGTTTCAATAAGAGATAATTAGATTATTATTAATCTCAAATTACATTTTCATCCAGAGAAACGGAACTGAATCTCATTCAACTCTTGGTTAATTCTATGTGCATGCTTGTTGCATGACACAATGAGCTCAGCCGTTTATTATTTTTTCTTTAAAAAAACCTTCCTATATTACTTATTGACCCTGAAAGTTAAGTTGTTATTGGCCCGTATTTTAGAACGTTCCTTTACTGCAAAGGACGCCTTTATGCCTATTGTTCTCTTAAGAGAACAATAGGCATAAAGGCGTCCTTTGCAGTAAAGGAACGTTCTAAAATACGGGCCATTAGGTTAAGTTGTGTGAATCCTCATAAAAATTGCCGCAGTCATTTTCAAAAAAACAATGCAGAACCTACCTGTTGAAACAAATGCTATTTCTTGAAGTATCTTGTTTGAAACTCAACATGCATGGACACTAACCCAGTACCTGTGTGTACAGTCACTGAACGATCGTTGATACAACGCAATAAAGGAGTTGATCTACCCTTGAATAATGACGTATTTGTTGGCGGCGCTGGCATGGTCCACTGTGGTGGCGTAGACTGATTTGAAGATGAAGCGACCGAAGCCTAATAATCGATTAAGAGATGTTCACATTATGTTGTGGCGAATCCGGTACAAAGGCAACAAAAGTCAGCCGGTTCAAAGTCTTATCTGGATACTAGGATGAACGGATCAATTAACTGAAACGTGCAGCCAGGAATAGACCTACAATATATCCCTATCGAACTACTCAAGCTTAAATAGCATACATGAATTACGATAGTTTATGGTACGATGGTCATTTGCATATAGAGCCTAGACTGTGGTGATTATACTACAATTAATTACGAATCATTCATTTTGAGATTATTGGGGCTTATGCGAATAGAAGATGCAATGGCTATTTATGATGAAGTCCAATATTAAACATTTGGTCTCATTATTGATCTAATACCAACATTACACACCACACAAAATGTCTTCAATTTATCGACTCATTCATTAGGCCTATGTAAAGTGATGTAAGAAGCAGTTTCATTACCACGGCGACTTGGCGCACTTTGCCACGCAATGGAAAACAATGACGAACAAACGAACGAACGAACGAACCAATATAACAGCATAGACGTCGATTGGTGGGGGGGGGGGGGAGGGGGATATGTCTGTGCAACCCGGGTTGCGCCCCCATATTGGCCATTATCCAATAATGCCTGCATGTCCCCCTACTTCTTAGTAGCGATCGACGCTCATGAACAGCAATATCAACAACTATAGAGACATCATGGTATCAAATCAGGACAAAAAACGGTCAATTATAATTTTTGCACTTTTCTCTGCCATCAATGACAGACAACGGCCCAGTTCAAATAAATTCTGGTCATAAATCCTTTAGTCCAAAAATATTGTTTCCAGTAAAATATATTTTCCTTGTTCTCCCCTCTCGTTCATTACAACTCTTCTTCTTGCTTGAATTTCACTTCTGATTATTTAATATTTTTGTTCAAGGATAGAGCCCTAGGCCAGCATACCAAATTAATTTGTGCAGTTTGTGGTCAGTGCAGGACTGGCTGGCCTTTTAGACCAAAAAATCGTCCTGCAGCATAGCCTTATGTTTGGTCCAAACCCCATTTTATTAGAGCGGATCTACAATGGTGAGCAAAACTGTTGCACACCTCTACACATTAACATACTGAATCGAAAAGTGTCTTCAAGAAACACCTCCTCCTCCCCCGTTGAGCGCTTTGAAATTGGTTGAGATATCGCGCTGCTAAATGTTTCCAAGGAAAACCTGGTTTTAACTCAACATTGAATGGAGGGTATGCCAACAGGTTTTCACAGCATTGTAGCACTTAAATTAGGGAATTCCCCTTCTTGGGGGAGGGGGGTTGAATAGGCCCATTATCTTTTTACTCACATACCTCCGAGTTTTTAGACAGCTCAAGAAAACAAAGTTTTCGATACGTTTAAAATATACAAACAGACAGACAGACAGACAGATATACAAAGAACCTGATAAACAGACAGACTACTCTGTTATAATTATAGCGATGATCCTTCCAATATACGGCTCTGTTTGATGAATGATCATAGCGCCCTCATCGTACAAAGGAAATGATCAGACACGTCGTAGTTTTCCTTCTTGGTAACCTGCTTTAGTGCTTTATAATATGTATATGGGACGGGTAAACGTAAGAGTTTTGATCAGTTCTAAATGGAAACCAGTGATATCAATATACATTGCCAACATGGAAGGTTTTCGGTGGAAAACGCTCTTCGCTCTTGTGCTGGTGTTATTTACGAATCCTTGTTCCTGTGAAGGCCCCGAGCAAGGGATTTTCCAGGTCACTCTGACTCCGGTAATGTTTAGAATTACTCTTAAGTCGAAGACTCATATTCATAAACGAGGACTCATAAACGAGGACTCATAGGGCTAAATCCATCTGAAATCGTCTGAATTGCCCGGTTTCCGGACAGCAATGTCCATTCAAAATTAGGCCTAGCTGAAGTTGCCTTAAAATGGTCATGGTTATTGCACTTTTAATAAACACTTCCATGGTAGTATGCACCTAGCTCTATGAACGGGTAGAATGTCGTATCCGACCGCCACTTGTTCATATGGAGGATGATGGACATATACGTCAAATTATTCCAGGATATTTTTTTCATGAAAAATCAGGCATTTTTGCAATTTTGGTATAGGCCTACGATGACTTTCTCAGTCACATCAGTCTGATCTTGTCAACTCCCCTGTTAGTGACCAACACGGTCATTGTACATGCGCAGTGGCAACTATAATAGGATCCTTCTATTTTCTGAAGGGAAATAAAGTCCGAAAACCATCATAAAAGTGGATTTTAAAGATAGGCCTACTATTCGCTTTCTGTACCCCCAAAAATTGATAGAATCATTTTTTTAACTAGTTAGTAGCTGCAAAAAAATTCCAAGAAAACCCTTAACCCTAACCCTCCAGGGTGTTTTGGCTAGAAACCCTGCCAGACGCATAAGATTGCATCGTTTGTCAAAGTGACTTGGCTGCCCAGTGCAGCAAGATCCATCTGGTCACAAATCTCAAGGCCGAACTGCCTCAGAGTCTGTGGTCACCAAACGCAGCAGGATACAACTCTGGCATTGTTCAATGGGACTAGCTCTCAATAGCCTCAGACTTGGTTGCTTATGCACTGGTGTTGACAGCTGAATGCATCAAAGTGCACCAGACTTTTCCACCTGATGCACTGTGCTGCGTCTGGCAGGGTTAGGGTTAAAAAGTGGCAGTCGCATACGACATTATTTCCCTATGAACTTCTTCCTTCATATACACTGTCAGAGTTCTACCGATTAAACCTTATTTCTTCCGTACATGCAGTATGTTCAATAAAATGATGCATTTTCCCACTATTTCCCTTCCCATTTTCGCCCATTAACCCTAACCCTGCCAGACGCAGCACAGTGCATCAGGTGGAAAAGTCTGGTGCACTTTGATGCATTCAGCTGTCAACACCAGTGCATAAGCAGCCAAGTCTGTTTCTATTGAGAGCTGGTCCCATTGAACAGTGCCAGAGTTGTATCCTGCTGCGTTGGGTGACCACAGACTCTGAGGCAGTTCGGCCTTGAGATTTGTGACCAGATGGATCTTGCTGCACTCTGCAGCCAAGTCACTTTGACAAACGATGCAATCTGATGTGTCTGGCAGGGTTTCTAGCCAAAATACCCTGGAGGGTTAGGGTTAAAGAACACTTTCTGTTTCTATGTAATCCCCCGATGGTCGCCGAACCCTAGAATACGTAAAATTTTACCTGAAATGGTGATATTTCCCACTTGTTTTTGCTTTGGTGGCTAATGTTCATGCACACATACAGGCAGATGTCAGACATGTATGCATGCATTTTAGCCACCAAAGCAAAAAACAAGAGGGAATTATCACCATTTTCAGAAAGAATGTCCTATCCAACCAACACTTTTTAAGGTGTTTTTTTTGGAATTTGTTTGCAACCACTAACCAGTTTTAAAAAATGGATTTTTGGGGGTACAGAAAGCGAAAACTATCTTTAACCCTAACTATCCCAAATCCTGCAAAATCCTCCAAGGGGCACTTTTTGGGAAAAGTTCAGCACTGTTGGAAACTGGTACTTTCACCTCTTCAATGGGACAAAATTACTACCTGGCAAGAAGTACAGGCCATAAGTGCTGAATATGAAAGATCAACGAAAATGCATGGTGCATTTTGAAGATAAGGGCATGTTTCCAAAAGTACACTGATGGATTTTGGAGGATTCAGCAAGGTTCCTAGCCAGAATACCTAGGGGGTTAGGGTTAAAATCCACTTTTATGATGGTTTTCGGACTTTATTTCCCTTCTAAAAAAATCCTCCCCTTCAGAAAATAGAAGAATCCTATTAATTATAGTTGCCACTGCGCATGTATAGTGACCGTGTTGGTCACTAATGGGGGAGTTTGCAAGAGCAGACTGACATGACTGAGGAATACCAAAAATGCCTAATTTTTCATGAAATAAATGTCCTGGAATAATTTGAAGTATATGTCCATTATCATCCATACACGTATATTCTCCACCTTACTGGGTAGGTAAGATTACATTATTGATTATATTGAATGAGAAAAAAGTGGCGGTTGGATACGACATTCTACCCGATTAATGTTTATGTCCATAATGTCATATTGACATGTTTTCCAAACCAGTGTTCATGTTTATTCTTCAATTTAAGTGATGGTCTAAAAACTAATAATACAATAAAGAAATCAATCAAATTTATTGGATATAATTTTGTTTCCTTCCAACTTTATTTTGCTTGCATACTTCAGGAGATTGATTTCGTTGGTGTCACAAAAAACCTTGCAGAGCAGACTGTAATATCAATCGTAGGTAAGTTATATGGATTGATGATTAACACTCCTACACATAGAGGCCACTGTAAACCACTAAATGTCCAATGTGTTGTACACACATTGTTTGTGCATATAAGCCACACTGCCCCTTTGAAGTAATCTCCAATGTACATGTACATACATGCATATAAAGACACATGTATACTACAGTTGACCTTATTTTCAGCAGGTTATACTGTAAACAAACTCCCAATAATAAATCACCATCAGCCACTGAGACCAATAAACCATACCAAGCCTCCATCATCCATTGGGATTTTCAGCAGTTATTTTGTAAACACAGACTCTCCATAGTAACCTACCGCCAGCCACTGAGTCTGGAACAAAGTAATATGCCCTGCAATATGTCAATCACAAACCACTAAAACCAACAGACATATGAGGCATGCAGTATAGCTATGAGGAGCCACTGCCTACCATAGCAATGGGTTGGAGTGGCCTGAATGGGTTGTTTCAAAAATTTCACTGATTGTAGGAGGGTTAATCTTCAAAAAGTTTACATATTTAAAAGAATGCTTTAAAAATGTAGACAAAGTAAAAACTTGGCACATGTTCAGTTTTTGCTGCTTTTTTGTTAGTTCAAACACCCCACCCCCAGCATAAATGATGCATACCGTAATTTCCTGCGTATAAGACGCGGCTTATCTGACTTTCAAAGGTACGAAAACGTCACTGCGTCTTATCTAACGGTGCGCCTTATCTGGTGTCGCTTGAGATCAAAGTGATGATTACCGCTTGTGTAACTTTCGGTGGACCTCAACCTAACAAAGCGGCCGTGTTTTCCAATGAAGGTCGTTAGCGCAAGATTTTCATGCATTCATTCACCGTAAATAATACTCACGAAAGACCTCACTGTGTGTGACGCAAAAAGCAGAATTCCCTGTTTCTAAAAATAGCATGCCCAACATCGTACACGATCGCGCATTTTTATCTACAACGCTTTCTAATGACTAAGTCTCTATGCGATGTGTGCAAGGTTGTCAACTTTTGCCGTGTCTGTTTTTCACCTCGATTATTAATCAGTGTATTACGCACAACACCGCGGGATCACTTGGGCCGCAACCAGACTACTTTCCTAGTACGACGCGGGCGTGGTGGTGGCGGCGGCGGCATGGTCGTGCTATAGCGCTTCTGGCATGCACTGCACTACTACTGCGGTTATGGTGCGCCTTATACGGCGGTGCGCCTTGTACGTTGACACTTTAATCACATTCCCCCGATTCTGGGGTAATGCGCCTTATACACCGAGCGTCTTATACGCAGGAAATTACGGTAGTTGAGTTTACCCTGTGGGCAGTGGTTAGTCTGAGGCATAACTTATTCAGTCATAGCTTGTCTATCTCTGATGCATGGGAATGGCATTGATGACAAGTTTTACATTGCTATTCTGATGAGAGTTTTACATCTCCATTTTACATCCCTCCCTCCCTCCCTCCCTCCCTCCTCCCTCCCCTCCCTCCCTCCCTTCCCTCCCTCCTCCTCCCTCCCTTTAGCTGTTGCAAACTGCTTACCAACCTAACCCTAACTCCCTAGGCCCATTTGCTTACACATAAACCTGAATCCTCCAAAATCCTTCAGTAGTAAAGCAAGCACATGACATGTATGCACACATGTGTTTCTAATCTGTGATACATGTACATGGCCAGGGATCCTCCCTGCATGCATGGAGCAATAAACAGCGTCCACTGACTCAAGCACTGACCTTGCAATCACTACAAGAAACATGGATGTACATGTACCATGGAAAGGCAAGTATGCCTAATAACCTCAATCCTCCAAAATCCTTCACTTTAGCAAAGAGCATGTAGCATGTAACCTCAATCCTTCAAAATCCTTCACTTTAGCAAAGAGGATTTTGGAGGATTTGAGAAGGTTATGGCAAAATGGGACAGAATGAATAGATAAATAGGTATTTGTAACATAATTCTTGTATTTTCTTACCAGTTAATAATTGTACCGGCTCCAGCAACTATAAAATAGAATGGATGATTCGCTTCACAGAGTGCAATGAACTATACTCTGAATTAAAGGTGGGTGTATCCCTGGCAAAGACATTAGATCTTTTATACATCAAATCCCTAAAAAAATGCCATACTCCAAAAGGTTCACTTCAAAATATCATGGAGGAAGTTTTTGGGTTTCCATTGAATGAATTTTGTTTAGAAGCAGAAAGATTGTTATGACACTAATTATCATAAGAAGTTTATTATTATTCCTTTCTTTTTAAAATAAAAATTGCTATCCGTATAAACAATCTGTTTGATCCTGTTGAATTAAGCAGAGAACAAAAGATCTTTGTTCTTGCTGATGGATCATGTTGCATTGAGCAGCATGTCTAGCTAGTTATTTAACCTTCCTTCTTTAGCTGAACTTCAGTGGCAAATAGCTATAGAGGTCAAAACCAGTCAACTGCCCGTTTTGACTGTTGACCCAAATGTGCACACAGGGGCATTACATATCCTGGTTTTTACTATCATTTTGACCCACCCTCAACAACACAAGACTGGTTTTGACCTGAATGTTACTACACGTAAGGTTTGACATTGTTTGACTTTTAAGTGCACTAGATGTACCTTGGCAAGTACATCAACATTTTGACTGATTTTGATTCTTGCAGTCACAGAAGGGTTAAGGGGGTTAGGGTAAATTTAAATACTTGTACAAATGTATACTGTTTCACATATTTTTTGTAAATTTCCATTTACAATTTTCTCAGAGACTTACACATAGTACATGCATCATTTCTAACATTATCTATTATGGAAGCATATCGTCGTGCCAGTGCAAAAACGTCGTATCTCCGAGTTACGATGTTTTGTTGCGCAAAACCAGTTTGTGTCAGTGCAAAAAGTTCGTATGTAACAAGTTCCCGGATGAATGCACAAAAGCAATGGCTGAGATACGACGTTGTTGCACAAACATTTTTTAATGTATGTAAATTTATGCAGATTGACGACGCGCTGTACATACGACCTTATTGCATTGTGAACATACGACGTTTTTGCACTGACACGACGATATGATCATGAGGATGTTTTATTGTGTCATATGTATGACCTTCAAATCACCTGATCTGACCTTTACTTCCGGTCCAAACAGGAAGTTCAAATTCAACACATTCTAATGCAAAATTGATATGTCTTTTGAATATGAAATTGATATTGTTATAAAATAAAAGATGATACACCTTTGCAAAATATGATTGTGACATCATCAATGATAATTTGATTGAACCAGAAGTTCATATGAACACCGCCGCATCATTTCCAACAAACGCTTGAGCTCTAGTTATTCCGTGCCTTTGTCCCGATAGGAAAATTCAACGAGTTCACATTTGCGAGATATCTTCAGTCCTGTGGATGAAGAAATAATGTATAGTCCTGAAAGCTACATTGCTGTGCAGAGAAGTAAAACATTAGAGGATTTGCCTTGTCCTTCAGGAGCATCATTCCTTGAGGTAGGTGCAGCACCTTGATTAGGTATATAATATTGGGTAATGTTGGTAAAACTGCTCCATAAAGTATTGTTACTTTCTTTGAATCGAGATATACGTTAAATAACCTGAGACATTTTCAGCTGAGATTGCATTGATTTCATTTTCTTGTACAGGATGAAACAGACAATAGTTGGACCTGTTATTCATCGCGTAATCTTTCTCACTGTGTGTTCACGGGAGTGCCAGAAGCGCCACCATCCAAACCGGTGGGTGTGAAATTGAATCAGTTTTACAGACACTGCATAGTGTTATAACATTATGGATGACTTGTTTCGTGAAGTTTTTGTAAAAAACTTAAAAAGTACATATCCTCTAATTAGCACACTTATGAAGATTTTGTGTTAACTGTTCATTTTAGAAGGATGGACAAGCCAAGGCTGCCAAGCCCGGCAAGGCTACCGAGCCCAGCAAGTCTGCTAGAGCACGAAGAGCTCCAGTTACTAACAAACCTGCAGGGACTAAACCAACTGCCACTGCTAAACCAACGGTGCCAGTAAAAAGTCTCCCCAAAAAGAGTTTATTGGTTCGTTTAGAAAAAAAAGTTTCAAAAAGGCTTTCTCACCACCCCTTCTTTTAACCCCTCCCACAATTCCCCTACCTGTCTTTCTGCTTACAAAAAAAATTTACAAAATGAGAGATAAGAAAATACTCTAGTAGAATACACAGTAGTATAAATGTTGCTTTGTATTTTGTCATTGAATAACAACCACTTAAAACCCTAACCCCTTGGCATTTTGGCTAGAAACCATCCCAAATACTCCAAAATCCATCGACATGCAGTAAACAGCTATCCCAATTGTTGGACTTTGATGGAATTGGTACAGTGGTAAACGCAAAGCATCCACAGCTTGGCTTTACATAGTCCTGAATCCAACAAAAGCAGCCGGTGGAGTTTGATGGATTTGGTACACATGGCTTCATGATCTATTTTCTGGGCTTTACTGTGAAGTACAGAATCCACCAAAATCAAGCCAAACCAGGTGGTGGATTTTGATGGACTTGGGATATTTAGGGTTAGCAGTCCAATGGATCTAACTTATGTATCATTTTGTGTATGTGAACAGATACTGAAACACAGAGTAAGCATGACCAATAATCGTTCTGGCCGATTCTTACTCATTGTCCATCTGAAACCCGACAAACTTGACCCCAAACTGAATGTTAAAGGTAAGAAATTCAAGGTTATTATATCAAATACCACTTAAAGGTATCATTATGATCAGAGCAGACTTTCAACAGGGCATGGAATCGGTGTCCTAGTTTAAAGGGACAGTTACCATCACGATCAGCAGGACATGGAATCGGAGTGCTTGTTTTAGATGAAACTCTGTGACTGAAAATAATACTCTGCATGATGAGATCATATTACCGTTAACCCTCCTACTGTCAGTGCAAATTTATGAACAAACCATTGAGGCCACTCTAAGCCATTGCTATGGAAGGCAGTGGCTCCTAATGGCTATACTGCATAGTAACATAATACCTCATATGTCTGTTGGTTTTAGTGGTTTTGTGATTGATGCATTGCAGGGCATACTATTATGTTCCAGTCTCAGTGGCTGGTGGTGGCTTACTCTTGAGAGTCCATGTTTACAAAATAACTGCTGAAAATCCCAATGATAGTTTTTTTTACAGTGGTCTCCAGTGGCCTCAGAGTTTTACATACAAGATTACTTAAAGGGGGACTGACATCCTTTATTGTGTGTGTACTTAAGGCGTTTTGTAATAAAATATTGTTTTTGAGACCCACCTGTGTCTATTTAATCATTGATTTCTGAGTACAAGTATTTTAAAACAATGTTTGAAGTGTTTGGGGGAGGCAACCCCGCCCCATGGTGGAAGCTTCATTTGCATAAGATATGTGACGTAAGGTCGGGAAGATCCGATGTGTACATGATGTACATGTACATACAAACGCTTTCACACACGTAGGCGTCGATTTCATTTCTTCCGTGATTTTTGTTTCCGGAACTAATAAAATGCCGGGAAGATGTGTTTCTGCAGGATGCAGCAACACCACCAAAGACGGTGTTAGCCTTCATCTGTTCCCAAGTGACCCAAAAATCGCCGTATTTGGACGAGCAAAGTTCGACTGACAAGAGTAAAGTGGTCAGGTCCATCGGCTCACATAGTTTTGTGCAGCGATCATTTTGAGCCGAGTTTTGAGCCGAATTTCTCTTCCCGACATGACGTCACGAACAGCTCCTCCGTGCAGGGCGTAAAAGTGGGGGGCATTTTTACAATGGTAAAATAACACTCAAAAACAATAAAAACACAAAACAAAAATTTTATTGATCTTTTACTGATATAAAAGAATAAAACTATCACATATTTAACTGTTTGATTTAAATCCATGTCAGTCCCCCTTTAAAAGGGTTAGTGTGGCTTATATGCACAAATGATATGTGTACAACGTATTGGACATTTAGTGGTTGGGAGTGGCCTCTATGTGTAGCAGGGTTAATGCTGCATAAATGAGCTAGTAATTTGCAGTCACTGTGTTCATCTTAAAACTAGGACATCGATTCCATGCCCTGTTGAAAGTTTACTCTGGTTGTGACGATACTTCCTCTTTAAGATGAAACACAGTGACAGAAAATTACTGGCTCATTTATGCAGCAGCAACGGTAATATGACCTTATCATGTGGGGTATTATTTTCAGTCACTGAGTTAATCTAAAACTAGCACTCCGATTCCATGCAGTGTGATCTTGATGATCTTGCCCCTTCAAGCATTGTGGCAGAGGACTTGAATTTATTTCCAAATCTGTAGCAGACCACATTGTGAAAGTGCATCGGTATGTTGTATTTATTCAGCCAACTTGTGTTTATATAAATTTACTTTATTTGCATTTATGTACAGTCACAATCGAAATGAAATCCCAGAGTGGCTACTTGTCTGCCACCCAAACGCCGTTGCTTATCGTAAGTATACAAATGTCTCGCTTAATCATCTTTCGAAACATTATTTTCCAGTTTGTTTTATACAATTTGAAACACTACATATTTTGGCAGTGGCAGTGATAAATGAAATTCTTGCATCGGGTGATAAACAATTAATTTGATTTAATTTGATTTAATTTTATTGGCCCGAACACATGTCGGTGTAAGGGCAAATCTTGAACATATCCTTGACTGTGCAAATTCTCCAATCTTTTTGTCATTATTTGCGATTCAGATAGCTGTTTTCCCAGAAATCCAAACTTAGGATTTTATTCTAGTCGCTTGTGTTTTTGTATCTCATCAGTTCTATGGAGTGATGTGCGGTGTTTACTCAATCCTTTGTTTCATCTGGCTGTTGATGTTAGCATTCCAGTGGCGTGATCTCTTGAGGATTCAGTTCTGGATTGGTGGGGTCATGCTGCTTGGTAAGTCGACGTTTGCACAAAACTTTCAGCCACCAATGGCCAGCTGATGTAATGGAGTCTTGTGTTTCTCCTTACTGATTAACCCTAACTCCCTAGGCCCATTTGCTTACACATAACCTGAATCCTGCAAAATCCTTCAGTAGTAAAGCAAGCGCAATGACCAATACCATTGTCTGCAGATGACATGTATGCACACATGTGTTTCTAATCTGTGATACATGTACATGGCCCAGGGCCAAGGGATCCTCCCTGCATGCATGGAACAATAAACAGTGTCCACTTATCCAAGCACTGACCTTGCAATCACTACAACATACCTGGATGTACATGTACCATGGAGGAAGGAAGGCAATTATGCCTAATAGCCTCAATCCGCCAAAATAATTTTTTGGACAGACCAACATGTACCATGTAACCTCAATCCTCCATTTTCATCCAGTGTCAAATATAGCCTGATAACCTCAATCCTCCATAATCCACCAAGCAAATAATCACATCTGCTCTCAATCCTTCAAAATCCTTCACCACTGCAATTTCCATATAACCGCAATCCTTCAAAATCCTTCACTTTGGCAAAGAGGATTTTGGAGGATTTAGGAAGGTTAGGGTTAATGTGACATGTATAAAGCTATTTAAACAGAAATTTGTGTTATTTAGAATTTGAATATAATTGTTTACGATATTTTTCTTGTAAAAATGTTTAAATGACAGGAAGCTAAATCATAAAAAATGAAGGTAATGATTTCTTGTTTTTAGTAACATTTAAAATCAATTCAGTTTTGTCTTCCAGATTTAAATATCTCATGTCTTTGAAATTGAATTGATGATTATTTTTATTTGGCAAGTATGAATCTCACCCTTTCCTTAAAATAAGTACCCAACTCGATTGTATTCTCACCAAAAAAAACTTAGCACCGAACAACTTGTACAAATTTAATAATCTTTTCTCTTGTAGGCCTACTGGAGAAAGCAGTGTTTTATGCAGAGTTTGAGTATCTCAACGCACATGGTCTCTCTATGCCAGGAGCTATCATCTTTGCCGAACTGGTCTCATGCTTGAAGCGCTCTCTGGCAAGAATGCTTGTGGTTATTGTCAGTCTAGGATATGGAATCACAAGGCAGGTTCTTTATTTATCTTTTGTTATTATGGTTCGATTTTAAGTAATTGTATATTTTAGGTAATTGTAAGTTTTGTGTGACATCAACTTTGAAAGTATTCATGATGGAGTCGGTGACACCGCATGTACCTGTGAATCAGGCCCGTGATTTCTCAGGATTTTTTTCAAAATCTCCCTTTGCCTCAAAATTTTCTTGAAAGAAGAGAAGTAATCACTAAGGAAAGAAAGAAGTAGCCTGTATTATGACCAAAGCTCTAATTTCTTGTTTGTGGGGATATGGAGTGTCTATAAATCCTCCAAAATTAAACATCCATGAGGTTTTGTCCTCTTGACCAAACGGAGACCCCGGGCCCACTACCCGTGGTGAATTTACAACTGAGTCTCTCATGCAAGTAATCATGTTTCATAAAAAAAAAAACAGACAAATATATTTGCCACAGCTTGATACAAACATACATGGTTTCATATCAAAACTCTATAAAGAATGTTGTATTAGAGTCAAGGACTTCCCTGTAAACATTAAGAGCCGCAGTGGTTCTGATAACTTGATCTCATCTACAAGAACTACATAGAACTGCAACCAATCATTTGACCAATCACTTGTCAGACCAGATCACTGACTATGATTCAGTTGTTTAAGCTCACTGATTGGTCCATTGTCTACCCATAGGCCTAATTGTATGTTACTATAAAAATGATGTAATGTGATATATGAATATTTCAGATTTTCATTCACAATTATATTCCAGCTCGGACATTACGATCATCCAGTCAGTCTCTCCTCGTATATCCATATCACGTTTCTTCAAAATACTATGGTCAAAGAACTTTTTCATATGCTGCTACGACATTATGGAATAATCTACCACTTCACATTCGCAAAGCTGACAATGTAAACATTTTCAAATCAATGTTAAAGACTCATTTGTTTAAATCTACCTACATCTGATTGTATTGTAAAGTTGGTTGCTCTTGTATAATTTCTTGTCATGTTAATATTCATCACTTTTGGTATCTTTCTTCTATGTAAGCGCTTAGAGGCACTTGCAATTTGCGCTATATAAATTTCTATTATTATTATTATTATTATTATTATTCATGTCAACATAACTCGAGTAAGAATTTTATTGTTATACATTTTTTTTTTTATACGTTGAAATCTTGAGATATGCCTCAGAAACTGCCCAGGGATTTTTTCCTTCTGTTTTTAACAATTGTTTATTTTCGGCCAATGACAGACCAAGACTCGGCAGGGATCTCCACTGGGTGATGGGAGCAGGGATGCTGTACTTTATCCTCAGCTCAATCGAGGCCTGCCTCAGGGTCAAAGGAGTAAGTACAAGACCTTCTCAGCACGATGCTTCTAAATTGATACATCATGCTGGGGGGAAAAATATTTTCTTTACCTGTTTATAGGCTTGTGACGGAGTATCCGACTGTCGAGTTCAATACCCGATTCCTTTTTTACCAGCTCGGGAACCCTAAACCCATATCGTTTCGGTTTGCGGTAACACCATGTGTTTATCTCAACTAACGTGAAGCTGAGGTACAGGTTCTGAAAAGAACCGTATCGCACAACTCGTATCTCAACCTTCGTTAAGTGAGAAAGGTTCAAGGGAGAACCAATTTCGGGCAACTCGTTTTTCTCTACTGTTGCTAAGTGAGAAATATGGTTCAGGGAGAACCATGGGGACTTCACGGGTTAATATGGTTCAGGGAGAACCATGGGGACTTCACGGGTTATTCTCAACGTTTCAAATAGCCTGCTCTAATCTTCGTCAGGAGAATGAAGAGGTTTGCCGATGCAACTCCTAAAGTAGTATTTGCTGGGATTATGTATAGAATGGGAAGTGTTCCAATTGGTGCCACTGTTGTGTGATGTGTTGTGATTGGTTGCCAATTGGTTACCAATCGGAACACTTCCCATTCTACACATAATCCCAGCAAATACTACTTAAGGAGTTGCATCGGCAAACCTCTTCATTCTACTGACGAAGATTAGAGCAGGCTAATCGAAACGTTGAGAATAACCCGTGAAGTCCCCATGGTTCTCCCTGAACCATATTAACCCGTGAAGTCCCCATGGTTCTCCCTGAACCATATTTCTCACTTAGCGACAGTAGAGAAAACGAGCGTTCAAATTGGTTCTCCCTTGAACTTTCTCACTTAACGAAGGTTGAGATACGAGTTGTGCGATACGGTTCTTTTCAGAACCTGTACCTCAGCTTCACGTTAGTTGAGATAAACACATGGTGTTACCGCAAACCGAAACGATATCGATATTCCACCATGCAAAGCCTCAAAACTTAAACCCTAAACCCACTTTTTAAAATCAGAAACCGAATGCCAGTCTTTGATGAATTATAACTTTTGCTCTTTTTCTTGTGTTCTTTTTGTGTTATTATATTTTTGTAATGATCGTAATCATAATGAACAAATGCATAGGCGTTAGACCTATGTATCATGCAAGGAATTATTGAGCATGGCGCCACAGTGGAAAATCCACTTTTGTCCCCAATTTTGTTATGGGTACCCGGGAACTAGACCGTTATGGTGGCAAAGTATCCGATTCCAAAATTACCCGTGGATGCACAGCATTACCTACATACCGAGACTCCGAGACTCTGAAATCATCTTCCAACTAAACTCAAATCTTGTCATAGTATAACTTATAACTAGATTTAAGTCGATGCTTAAAACTCATCTTATGTCACAATTCTTCAAAGATGATGTATATTTGTAATTGCATTGTAGGTACATGTATCTCAGTACATAATTTTTCCCTATGCTATCATTGTATATTGTTTGTATTCATGTTTTATCTTTGTTTCTGCGCCTTGAGCGCCCAGCAGGGTGGATATGCGCGCGCTACAAATCTTTATTATTATTATTATTATACCTGAGACGAGTCATTACGAAAAAAACAATGAAGAACTATAATAAATAAGTATGTGTGTAATATTTTTTATTTCTATTTGAATGTTTTTGCACAGAGTGAGCAGCATGCACTGATTGCTATTCTTCCATTGGCAGTGTTGGATGCTGTCATCTGCTGGTGGATATCCTTTGCTATCAAATGATTATTTTACTGCAACCCTTTATTCTGCTTGCATGAAAAAAAAAATAATAATACATATATTGTTTTAGTTCTATTGAATTTGAGTTCATGCAAGAACACCCATATGGAGAAAAATGTTTTTTGGTTGCAGAATTTGTCTGATCATTTTTATACCTTGACAAATAAATAATGTGTTACACATAAAAAGTGTGTATGTAAATGTCATCCACATCGAGGAAAAATGCCCAAACACTTCTCAGCTTTTAAATATTGACTACCAATGATCAGAAAGACCAAGAATGCCTCATGCTTTTAGGCCTCCCTCATGAGAGCGTATTTCCTTAACCGTATTTTGGTACGTCTTCAAAAGCTTGGTGGATACCACACGGACGCTGCGCCTGAGGCGCAACATGGTCAAACTTTGGCTGTATCGACACTTCACCAACACGCTCATCTTCTGTGTTGTGGCTGCTGTTATTTTCCTTATCTGGTCCACCAAAACACACCGTTGGGCAGTTTGCGTCAAGGTAATATCACCAAGCAGAATAATAAACTCGTAATGTACTTCACCTTGATTTGACCAGGTTTCAAGTAAAAGGGACAGTATCGTCATGGAATCGGAGTGCTAGTTTAGATAAACTCATTGACTGAAAATAATACCCCCAAATGATAAGTTCATATTACCGTTGCTACTGCATAAATGAGCCAGTAATTATCAGTCACTGTGTTCATCTTAAACTAGGACACTGATTCCATGCCCAATTGAAAGTTTGCTCTGATCGTGACGATATTGTCCCTTTAACTGAAATAGACGACAAATTATTACGACAGTTGACCTATGAACAAACACAAAAAGATTTTTAGTCTTTTTACTAATTTGCCTTATAATTAGAGTACACTATCTGTAATAAAATTAAATATTACACAAAACTGTTCTTGGTATCAAAAGTAGTGATTATGTCAAATATGCTTTTGTTTTATTGAATACCCACATTTGACTGGTCAAACTGTAGCCCAGCGCAATGTGATTATGAATGAACGTAAGCAGGAAACATGGTGTGCAAAATAGCTCTTTGGGTTTGTCACAAAGTACTGGGGCCAATTTCATGGAGCCGCTAAGCAGAGAATTTTGCTAAGCAAATATAAAACAGACTACCGGGCAAAATTCATACTTTTTGTCTGACAGTTTGGCTGGTAAACAAAGCAATTTGCTAAGCAACTTTTTTTCAGGTTAGCAATGTTTTCTGCTGAGCAGCTCAATGAAATTGGGTCCAGGATGTATGTGTGCTTAAATTTGACTGGCATTGTGGTGGTTTGTAACATCCTTGAAGCCCATCCATAGTTCCTGGCTTGAGAAAGGATGATTTGGAACAAAATTGCTACATTTTCACGGAGCAATTTTTGTCAAAAATGGTTTGTTTAACTTGGGTTGTTTAACCCTAACTCCCTAGGCCCATTTGCTTACACATAACCTGAATCCTCCAAAATCCTTCAGAGGATGGGCACAGAAACTAAATGGGTACAAACCCTAACTCCCTAGGCCCATTTGCTTACACATAACCTGAATCCTTCCTAACTCCCTAGGCCCATTTGCTTACATATAACCTGAATCCTCCAAAATCCTTCAGTAGTAAAGCAAGCACATGACATGTCTGCACACATGTGTTTCTAATCTGTGATACATGTACATGGCCAGGGACCCTCCCTGCATGCATGGAACAATAAACAGTGTCCACTGACCCAAGCACTGACCTTGCAATCACTACAACAAACATGGATGTACATGTACCATGGAAAGGCAAGTATGCCTAATAACCTCAATCCTCCAAAATCCTTCACTTTAGCAAAGAGCATGTAACCTCAATCCTTCAAAATGCAAAGAGGATTTTGGAGGATATGGGAAGGTTAGGGTTAATACAGTTAATGTTGAATTTGTAATTTTCAACTTGAAAGGTTCGTCCTGGATATTTTTTTTAATGAACTATTCACTAAATGTTTAGCAAGGGTTATCCATGTGGTGGCTTACGATAGCTGATTTATAGATAATACCCAGTGTTGACCATCTCTTAGCGACTGCCCTATTGATTGACACTGCTGTTATTTCTGGTAATGTAGAAGTGGCATGAGCTTTGGTTGGATGACGCCTACTGGCATGTGCTGTTCTGTGTCATCCTCGTTGTTATCGTCATTCTCTTCCGTCCTACGGCCAACAATCAGCGCTATGCTTTCTCGCCACTCACTGACCGGTGCGATGAAGAAAGCGAAGAGCCTATGCTCAATGATGCATTTGGTGAGTGCATAATTACTCGGGTTTATCAGGCACGATGTTCTGCCTTTTGATTTTGAAAATCCTATTTCATTTTCTCACAATATCATCCCTGTAATTAAGTAAAATAGAGTACTTGCGCTTAACACACAGCTTTGCGTTCAAAAGTGGGTCGTCATTGCTGGTAAAGATGGCCGATTTTTCATTGTGTGATGTCAATTATAATCTGTCTATTGCCTTCTAATGGTCAAATGATATAAAATTGAGCACAAGTGAATAATACTAACTTTTTAAAGCAAGAATGTATTTTTAGTAGCCTCTTGATTAAATTTAATTTGAATTTTTTATTTTTTATTATTTTTTTTCCAGTTGTACTGACCATGGTTTTGAAGTATCATGTGAACAAGTAAATATCAGACATTGACAAGTTGATCACATTGTAAAAAACACAAAATTTAAAGAATGAGATATTTTGTTTTGTATATAAATCAAATGTCACCATTTAAAATCATTCTAATGCCTTCATTTGTGCTGAACCCTAAACAACAGTTTGACATGTTTCAATTGTACACCCATTCCCCCACCCTTTCCCCTCCTCCCAGAATTTCTTAAAAAGAAATATTCATTTCATATTTTATTCTACTCACTGCTTGTCAACAGAGGGAGTTAAAATGCGTAACGTAATCGGTAACCGTAGCGAGAGCCATGCGAGTAAGAATGACGATGATCTGAAGTGGGTGGAGGATAACATCCCCGCTGCCGTGGCAGATGCGTAAGTTTGTTGAACTTAACTTAAGTCCCTCCGACGTCTAGAGGAAACATTGTGTCAGTATAATGATTCTTATCAGGACGACACATCTTAGCCCTCCTACACATGGAGGCCACTCCGAACCACAAAATTCTGTTCTTGAGCAACCTTCAGTACGTACATGTACAAGCCTGCTGTCCTTTCCAAGTAATCTTACAAAATCAATTGTGTCACCCAAGGCCACTGTAAATGTTTGAACATATTAGTATGGCCTGCAATGTATTAATGGGAGACCACTTTACCCTGCAATCTCAGTGGTGTGACAATGCACAGAAGGGTAACCATAGGAGGCCACTGGCAACAGCTAATGGCTTGGAGTGGCCTGAATGGGTTGTTTCAAAAATTGCACCGATTCTAGGAGGGTTATTAAGAGATTTCATGTCATTGATTTGACTTTCGCCCTTCAATGACGTATCTATAAAAAAAAATCCGAACATTGCTGTCAAAATAGAGAAAAACACGGGTGATACCTCTTGAACCTCTTGACAACCAAGCTTGCTCAATGAGAATTAATACAAATTGACCAGGTCTCAGAGCAGAGACAAGTGTGGATTGACCAGTTTTGTCAAGAAGCGGTACTGCAAAAACTTTGATTCTGATGGCTCATTTAATGGACCACCCCATGATAGCTTATTATTATAGCTAATGGTAAACAGTAATGAATGAATGGTAACAGAAACATCATTCAAGGGCAAAAATCAAATCAATTGTTCTATATCCCAACACTAGAATATCATTAAATAGATATAAATATCATTAAAATCCAATTTTTAATCACATGAAAAATATAGTGTAGAGGGAAAAAAATTGAGTAAAGGTTAATGAACAAATCTTTTAAAAAAACAATTAAATTTAGTAATTTGAGAAACCCAGTGTCAATTTCAGTTGACATAAATTTGGTCTTGAAAGATCAGTGTAATATCTATAAATTATAATAAATAAATTATTATTTTTGTTAATATCTGTGTTTGCTATCAGCCAATAATTTACTATAGCTATGACAGTATAAACATTTACATATACATGTAAGAATCATTGTCTCTATTTGTCTCTCTTTCCTCAGTGCCCTTGGTGCCTTTGATGACTCTGAAGAAGAACTTGTCACCAATCTTGAGCGAAACAAGATGGAGTAAAGCGCCCTCTGCTGGTCGCATTATGCACACGTACCACCAAAAGTTATTTTTAAGTGGATATGGGTAACAGTTGCAATTCAATGTAGCGTAATATTAGAACAAATTAATGCTTTTTGAAACCTTATGCTAAAAGTTTATAACATTTTTAAGCAATACTTTGTGGGGAAGACAAGATATTAAGAGGCCATGTTTGTTTTGTTCCATTTATCCTTCATGATTTAAGGCAAAAAAAAGTCTGGTTTCTGGTCATAGGTCGGCTTCAAAATCGGTGCGGTGACATGCTTTTTTATTTTATTTTATTTATTTTTTTTGCCAACTAGTGAAGTATGTGATATTGGAACCAGACCAATTTCCCATACACAAAGTATAGTGGCTAAGAGAGGCCACACAAATTGGGCAAACGTTCGCAGCCCTATGTGAAAAAGTAGTTTAAAACACAGTGCGGAAGAATTCTAATCGATCTAGCAATTTTGGCTGCAATTGGACATCGTAAATTAAAAGAAAACTGAAAATGCTGACGCGTGGGTCTGAGGCGATGTACACGGAGACCAGAAACCGGAGACTTTTTTTTTTGGCGTAATGGTATAATGGCTATTACTGCATCAAATAATTTATAAAATGCTTCAAAGATTTGGGTTTTAGCTTTGAGTTGACATTTTACTGATAGAAAACATTGTGTTATATATCTATCAACATAATTTGTTCAATTTGGGGGATTTGATAGATTTGAAATTTGAATGTGGAATGTAGAAGTAGATAACGAATACTAAATTCTTTGAATTAAAAAACCTGGGAATGGTAAAAGAGTAATTGAGTGAACAATTGAATTTATAAAGCAGCGTGATAAATTCATTGATTAAAGGTCTAGACTTGGCAGAAGTGAGGATTTTTTTAATTTAAATTTTGGGCATATCTCAAGGTTATCTCTCTTTGCAGTATTGGAAGAATAAATAGAGACTCTGCCTTCCTACCTACTGCTGGTTTAAGGAGCGTTACTTCTCAGTTCCATCAATAGCAATCATCAACGGTAAAAACCACAAGGTTACCACTCCAAAACTGGTGCAGGAAGACATGGACATTCAGAGTTTGAATCTATCCTGAAAACAGTTGCTTCACATGACCAACTCTTCTTGTTTTTGTTTGTTTGTTTGGCTTGTTTTTTTCCAGGTTCCTAAATTGCTAAATCGCTAGGCTTGCTAAATTGCAACCAGTTTGACTTTATTGTTGTAAAATAGAAAAGTGGCAAACGATAGAATGTTTGCCCCAGAAACAAACATTGAAGTACCATTTGTGTAAAGTGTGTTAGGATATATTCAAGATATAAAATGACTTAACACTAACAGCTGTGGAATTGTAAATAATACATGTCCTATCCAAAATAGTAACTGTTTTGAAGGTACAAAAAATGTATACGATGTAATGAATTAGCTTATCTTTTTTAGAGATACAATATATACATTTTGTATGGCTTCAACTATGATAATAATAATTGTTTGTAAACATTATTTAAATGTTTTCTGTATCTAAAAGTATTTGTATTGATAGGACACCGTTTTAGTCAGTTGACCCTGATTTTAGCAACAGCTCAAATTTATTGAAAAGTAATCAGAATATAAATATTGTAGTGGCGGTTCAAGATGGTTGTAAAGTGATCATGGGATTGAAAAAGGTCGCGACTTTATGTTTATGAAATTAAAATGGGTGTACAATTCTCAGTCTTTTCTTTGCCAAGTGATTCCTGTTCCCTTCAATTCAAATGATGACAATTTTGTCTGAAAAGAATGAGACGTTTGGCGGCTGGTTAAAAAAAAAAAGAAAAAAAAAAGGCAACGATGAATGTATTAGTTTTAAAGCCTCTATGCACTATTGGTATTCTCGAAAACACATAAATGGTCATAGATTTACATGAAACTTACTTGGTGTAAAATTGATGATTGTATCGAACATCACTTGACATTCCTGTCTGTGGTGTTATAATTTATATTAAGTGCGATTCATAAATGAAGATGTTGTAATGAATATGATTTGTTTTCTTGTTAACGATACAATGGATTAAGCTGAAACTTTCACTGGTTGATTTTTATACATATCTCTTGATTCTTACTAAGTATTAAGGCGTGGGGTGGTCTCAAAAGCATAGTAAATTTAGCGCAGCAACAAATTTGTGGCCAATTTCCCCCTTAACCCCCCATGTGTTTGTTTGAAAAATACATGTGCAGTATATATTGTACCAAAAGTGTACACTGGCTTTAAGAAAAATGATTTGTTTAATAGATATAATATTCCAGTGATTAATTCTGCATAATTTTGCACCACCATTTGACATACAGAGACTTATTTTATCTTGATGTTCAATACTTTCCATTTGTGTTAACCAGTTCGCGTCGGAGGCCGTGTATACACGCAATTTTTTTTTGCACCATGGATCGGAGAGCGTCTAAACGCGCCAAAGGAAACTCCGGAATATTGGTATGCATGCTCGGTTGAGCCACCCGTGTACGGTGACATGCTCGGAAGACGTGGCCACCCGCTGTGGAAGCTTCCATTCACGGTGTGTGTGGGAAAAATAAACCCACACAGGGGCCCAGAAAAACTTTTTTATTCCCGACGCGAACTGGTTAAAGCCTCTATATCATGATTATATTCCCATTCCTCAATAACTCACAACAGTAACTTGATCAGGTGCTAATTCCACGGAGCTGCCGAGTATGCAAGATTCTGCTTAGCACAGAAAAGTTATGCTTAGCAAAAATAGGTTACCGACCAAATTGTCACTGAATGTACATTGCTTCTAGCTCAGTTCACAGCTACATTTTGCTTAGCAGATGCATTTGCTAAGCGATACTTTCTGAAATTGGGCCCATGACTAAACAAGGCAGGGGCAGATCCAGGATTGTTTTGGGGAGTGGGTTGTTGAAATTTTTGATGGAATCAGGGGCTAAGCCTTCAATATCTGCAGAGTCAATATTGAAATTATTGCTTTTTTTCCTTCTTGTTTTTGTCTTTATTTGTTTGTGTATGGGGGAGGGAGTGGTTTGTTATTAGTTCCCCCCTCTGGATCTGCCCCTGCAAGGTTTTATTTTTGGATGGGAAATGATTGAAACTTAAAGATGGTTCTTGCTGATGTCTCGAAGACAGTGTGTGAGATGGGGTGTGATGGGTAGAGGATAACGGCTTTCAATCACCAACATTATTAATCTCTACTGTTCTTTAAGAAAATTTTAAACTTCCATGTATCTGTGATTTGGTTTTAATTTTATGAAAGTAAATTTTTTGAACAATTGTTTAACTTGTATTTCTATCGCATTCAGTTTTTTTCTAATTTTAATTCAACTTTGCTGTATTTCACTGGTAAGGTTGTTTCCACCATGACCTGTACTTGTACATAAACCTGTCCTCTAAATCGTTAAACACCAGATGTTCATAATTTATTACACATTCAGAATTTGGATGCTTAATAAATAAAGTCAATAAAACAGTGCTAAATTATTTGGATATATTTTTTGATTGTTGTTTTTCCCCCCAACCCTATTTGACAGTGGAGTAATGCGCCTAAGGGGATGTGTGGGGGCACTGTACCTTTAAACAAAATTTATTTGACAGAAACTGAACATGTTGATGTAAATCATGTCACTCATGGGCATAATTTCCTTGTGATGGGGGTATTGTCCAGCGGTTATGGACCATAGGATAATTCCCACGCACACATGAACACTTCACCCAAAATTTACTCAAAACTGTTAATTGATTTTATCCCAATATTTCAAAGTCCAAACATTTCTTTTATTAATTATTTATTATTATTGTAATACTTAATTTGGATGTATTACTTGAGCTGGCCGTTGATTTGTAGAAGAGACGAACACATAAGGAGACAGGATAAGATGATGTATCTTTGGGCTTGTATTTATTATAGATCTGTGGCTATTACAAAGATATTCTTATACTCAAAACTGACTGTAGAGTCACAAAGTTATTGGACTAGCAGTGCAAGTAGAGAGGATTATAAACTGGAGAGAGAGAGAGAGAGAGAGCGAGAGAGATAAAGGACATCAGTATATATAGGGATAGGGGATATAGATCATTTAGATAGTGATGAGCTTGTGATTGACAGAATGGCTACACAGTGGGGAATTGTTTATTACAAAGTAAAGGGTTGTTGGGTGTATGTGATAATTGAACGTAGTGAGAGTGATAATTGGGCTAGACCATTGTTTATAAATTAACAGGATGTCTAGCTTACATTATTTTTGGTTTGGGTTAGGGGAGGGCCGTGTAGATTTTTTTTGTAGGGGGGGGGGGGTACATAGTGGTGGTATCCAGGCCAGCTGGCATTTATGGGATATGGGCATGTATCCATAGTTCATCAAACCAATACATAATGATTTGGTTTAGAAAGCCGCTTTTACCCCTTTACAATCCCCTTATCCCGCCCCCCCCCCCCCCCGACCTGCACCAAGCCCATAGTCCTTTCTGCAGCAAGTCCCTTGCACATCTGGACTTCAGCCCAGGTTCATGAATTGTAGCTGGACAGGCCCTCCCATTTAGTACTACAATGTTGCACATTTAAAAAAATGATTTATGTGTTAAAACGGTGAATTTATTTTCTTCAATAGATACAACATATTTCTATCTACTACATCTCAACTTGTAAATTTATTGCTGAAGGATAAACGTTTACCAAGTAAACGTGTAGTTGAATCACCCACTGGTGAGACTGGTACCCAGACGTGTAATTTTATTTAAATTATTCAGCAGTGGAGCCTGAATGTGGCAGGTGCCTGTCTATCATGAACTGTTGACATTATAATTGCTACTGTGGGCCCGATACGGATGGACAAAGCCGGTCGTCTTTGTTCGCGGATGGTGTCGGGATACCTGATCTAAATTACTTCAGTTTATCACATTTTCCTCTGACTGCAAATCGGGTAATAGTCAAAGATGGTTGTGATGGAAAGAAATGGCAATTCGGACACTAATCATCGGCCGAACGGAGCGAGTTCGGGCGGAGGCAGTTCCAATAACAGCAACCCCTCCGACGATAGTTCAAGCAGTTCGGAGGATGAACATGGTAAAAAAAATACATTAAAAAAAAAACTTTGAAAATTAAAGGGGCGATGTAAAATTGTCGAGGTTGTTGAAAACTTCTTTTTTTTCCCTGTGGGATAGTTTTTTGTTTTGTATTAAATTTGTTCCAGTAATAATCTTACATTAAATAAATTATCTATTGATATTGCTCGTTAATTCAGTATTTTACTAACAGTTAGGCCCTACTATAGTATTGGTAATTATGTCATTTAACCAGGTCCATGTCATAAAACTAACTTAAACTAAAACCACTAATGTGGTAGGCCTAACCTCTAATGTTAATTTTAATCCATATCTTTTTGTTTTTGGTAAACATCAGAACTCAAGAAGACATAATTTGGGTAGAATGTCATATCCGACCGCCACTTTTTCTCATTAAATATAACCAATAATGTAATCTTACCTACCTAGTAAGGTGGAGAACATATGACATAAAACACAATAAAGGGGGCCACTTTCCTACCGTCATGTTAGCAGTTTTTCTAATGGTTGTAATTTTTTTTTTTTTTTTTAAATATCTGAAACCGACCAAAAAGAATTTCAACATTTGAATAGACATGCATGCCTATCCTAAAGATAATTTGAGTTGATTATTACTATTATTTTTTTAATTACCCTAAAATTTCCATCAACGGAAAAGTGAGGTAACTTTTTCTGTCCAATATTTATGGAAATTTGAGGGTAAAAACATAAATAAAAAAATAAAATAATAAAATAAATCAACTCAAATTAGTTCTAGTATAAGCCTGCATGTCCATTCACATGTTGAAACACTTTTTGGTCGGTTTCAGGTACTTAAAAATAAATAACAACCATTGGAAAAACTGCTAACGTGACGGATGCAAAGTGGTCCCCTTTATTGTGTTTTATGTCATATGGATGATGATGGACATGTACTTCAAATTATTCCAGGATATTTATTTCATGAAAAATCAGGCATTTTTGGTATACGATGACTTCCTCAGTCATGTCAGTTTGATCTTGTCAACTCCCCTGTTAGTGACCAACACGGTCATTGTACATGCGCCAGTGGCAACTATAATAGGATCCTTCTATTTTCTGAAGGGGAGGATTTTTTTAGGGAAATCAAGGGGAATCAAGTCCGAAAACCATCATAAAAGTGGATTTTAAAGATTGTTTTCGCTTTCTGTACTCACAAAAATCGATGGAATAATTTTTTAACTGGTTAGTGGTTGCAAAACATTTTCCAAAAAACCCTTAAAAAGTGGCGGTCGGATACGACATTCTTTCCCATAAGTTTCCTAGTTTTACTTATAAACTTACTTGGTGAAAAATTAATGATCTGTTAGTAAGCATCTCTGAAATGTTTTGTTTTAACTAGATCATTGCAAATTTCATTTTAGAAATTATGTATTATACAAAATGATTGTCTGATGACTGTTAAAGCTTACCTCCATGCTTGGATTAACAGTTACAATTTTAATGAAAGTGTTATTTTTTTTCTCATGATAACAAAAAAGATAAATTCATGAAATTACTGGTAAAATAGCAGAAAACACATCTTTAAATAGGCAGATTCACGCAAGCCGCCGCTGGCGGCGCACTTCAAAAGCTAACTTTAGACATCGCGATTGTGACCGACTCACTCACATCCGGGTTCTCGCGAAAACGTTCCCCCTGGCTAGCTGTTTATGTCGTCGCAGCTCGCGTTGTCGCTGTGCGGATTAATCGTTAATCTGTAGACGCCATCTTAGATTCATTCATAAATTTTGCTTCGTTTCAATGCAAAATATCCGAACTCGGACGTTAGAAATATCGCCGTGTTTACGACCCGTTTTTCATCATTGTGCATGACGGAAATTCATCATCAATTTAGAGGTATTGGATGGTCTTCACGAAACTTGAAACCACGAAAAAAGGATACACCGTATCGTGGTGCCAACTGTAACGTTGGTGGAAAAACAGTGCAACTCGCGGAAAATGATCCGACAGCAAATTAAAAAAAAAATCACCTCTATCGGCGATTTGACTCGGTGAATCGGGGTGTCACGCACGGGTGGATTTTGGTATTCAATGAGATTTTTTTGTTATAAAAGGGGTACATGCTATATAGACACTTTGTTAGTACTAGGATACGTTGCAGGCAAATGCGGTCACAACTTTTCAAATGAAACTGGCCTCCAAAATGACCAAATATTTAAATCAACAAAAAATCGTAACTTTGCACAGGGTTAACCTATCATGACCATTGACCCCTCATTTTCTTTCTAATTGTTTGCTCTATCCAGTGATATGACATTTAAAAGAATTGAAGCAACTTCAAATTTTCATGAAACTGCCTACAGTTTAAACAAATAGGGAAGTCTGTTTCTATATATACAGTAAAAAAACACATTGGTGAACTGTTTAAATTGTTTCCTTGACACAATGAGATCACAATAGGAACTCGGGGGTAGAATGTCGTATCCAACTGCCACATTTTCTCATTCAATATAACCAATAATGTAATCTTACCTACCCAGTAAGGTGGAGAACATATGGATGATGATGGACATATACTTCAAATTATTCCAGGATATTTATTTCATGAAAAATCAGGCATTTTTGGTATACGTTGACTTCCTCAGTCATGTCAGTCTGATCTTGTCAACTCCCCCATTAGTGACCAACACAGTCATTGTACATGCGCAGTGGCAACTATAATAGGATCCTTCTATTTTCTGAAGGGGAATCCGAAAACCATCATAAAAGTGGATTTTAAAGATAGTTTTCGCTTTCTGTACCCTCAAAAATTGATAAAATCACTTTTTAACTGGTTAGTGCTTGCAAAAATAATTCCCAAAAAACCCTTAAAAAGTGGCGGTTGGATACGACATTCTTTCCGAAGTCAGTGTCACTGTCACAGCAGCACAAGTTTACAGAAAAACAAATCCCTCCAAACCTTACCCAGTAAAGCTATTATTACTTCAAAAAACTGGAAACTGAATACTTGGTAAAACTAAAAAACACAATTTATTTGAAAGACCTGACTTGTGAAAAGACCTGAAACTCAATAAATTTGTTTGCACAAAATCATTCATGATCCCCAAACAGGTTCAAAACACATAATGTAAAATATACAGGTGTGAATAGTTCCGGTTGCATGTATGCCCTTTAAGCTCAATTGGGTTGTACATGTGCGTATATGTAGACTGGCCAATGTCCATATCGTACACTGTATCAGGATAAAGATAGACTTTGGCTGTACCACTCAATGGATTTCATTGGTCAGATTGTGTCTAGCATCAATGTAGATGTCATGTTTTGGGGCTAGTTTGTACGTGATGTGCAGATTCCAACCAATGAAAGCCTAGTGCATGTCTATACTACACATATATATATGGACATTGTTTCTAATCAAGGTTGTATGTACCCTGAAGATCGGATGTCACGCTTTGAGGCTCATGAATTACGGCAGATACCGGCCGCGCAACCGCCATGTTATTTTCCCGGAGATTTGACCTTACTTGCGATGAATAGCCATTCATGCGCAATATCTCCAGCGATATTTGAATGAAGCACGCACGCACATAGTTAGTGTTCATTCTCACGCGAGCCTTGGACCTCAAAGGTGACGCATGACGGTAGGTCTTCAGCACAACATATCCAAAGATATTCCTTGAATGGTATACCTGGAGCCTGTCTCTATCCTTGATAGGATAAAGACATGGGACCAGTCTAAGTTGTATGTTGCTGAGAAATAAAAAAATGTCTCACACTGGTCAGTAGAGGGCAGTGTTTTTTCCCATTGAGTGCTGTATTTGTTAATGGACAATGTCAGTGATGTGCATCAAACATATTTGATTTTGTTGGTTTGTTTGCCCAAAATAAGTGTACTGCATCATTTTCAATTAAGGCTAGCTTTTATTTCCATCAGACCATTAACAAAAGTTTAATTCAAGTTTTTTTTAAATTATTTCATTTTATTTATTATTTTCTCATTAACCCTAACCACCCCATATCCTGCAAAATCCTCCAAAGGGCACTTTTTGGGGAAAATTCAACACTGTTGGAAACTGGTACTTTCACCTCTTCAAATGGGACAAAATTACTACCTGGCAAGAGGTACCTAGGCCATAAGTGCTGAATATGAAAGATCAACGAAAATGTATGGTGCAATTTAAAGATAAGGGCATGTTTCCAAAAGTGCACTGATGGATTTTGGAGGATTCAGGAAGGTTCTTAGCCAGGATACCTAGGGGCTTAGGGTTGAGGATTTACATGTATGTTTGTTGATTAGTGGCAGTTGAGGATGGTTTTTCTGAAGGGAAGTACCAAACGTCCCCAAAGTACTTTGAACCAAAGCACTTTTCAGCCATTGTGAAACTTTTAAAAGTACATTACGATATACACAGCTGTTTTTGCTATCAACAGAACCAGGAATGCGAGTTGGCGCAGACTACCAAGCAGAGATCCCTGATGTTATTGCAGGTAAGCATGGGTTACCAACTTGTAAATTCCTCTAGTATATGGCTGACACTAAAAACAGATATTTTGGAAATTCCAAGTGCCCCAAATTCCTTGGTCTGCTTTGTGCTCATAATAACAAAAAGATAAATATTTTACTTTTTTTTAATACAATTGTTGGTACTGTTATCAAGTTCCTATTCCTTATTGTACCATTGAGATCAATTGTATTGAGTTACTGATTGACCAGTCCCAACACTTTGACAGTAAACATGGACAGTAGTCCATGAGCCCACTAATTTTTCGGTACCACCTGGAGGGACTAATTAATTCTGTTTTTCTTTTAGGAAAAAGTGTGAAAATTAGAAAAAGAAAAGATAGACTTGCTGAAACGAGGGCAGAGTATTCGTTTTTAGGTGACTTGATGAAATGCTGAATCTCATCTAATAAAACACTATTAGTATTAAGTGTTTGACGATTGCTACCAGACATAGGCTCAAAAGATCCCGATCATATTACGAAATTAAAGCTCAACAGCAACATTTATAAAACAACCGTTGTACATGTTGTGACAGTACAATGCATCAACAAAATCAGATTCAACACGGTCATCGCCTAGACCTACATTTCCCCCCCTGGAATGTCCGTCTTTGGGAAGCAAATTCCAAAGTTTCACAAGATTCACTTCTCTTAGAGAAAATATTTATTTTGGTTTTGTATTTTGAAACATAAAGCTAAAAATTCAGAGCCAGTTTTCTTGGAGTTAATTGCATTACATTGACATCTAAACCATGTATATTACTGCTTTAGTCCACATGGGGCAATGACTGCTCTCGTCGTTATATCTTCTGTTGTAATGACATACAACACATGTACAACAGCTGTTTGATATTGGCTATTTAGCTCAATGGTGTAGCCACGATTTTCAGAGTGGGAGGGCAAACCTTTTTGTGGTAAATTTATCAACAGAAATCTCAAATGATCCTGCAAAGTATGTCAATCAAAAATACCAACAAGTTTGTGAATTTACTGACAGACATTATTTTGTCAACAAGTGGGGGCCTTCCCCTTCCCCCTTTTGGCTATGCCACTGATTTAGCTTAATTATATTACATTGAAAAGCATGGGAACTTTTTAGGCTACTTCTGTTAGTGTTCACTAGCTCAAACCCAATCGTTTTTAATAGGGTTTTGAGGGATCAAACAATTCAATTAAACAGTTGTAGAAGTGGAAAACTAGCAGAGCTTTATTATTGGATAGATTTAGTCTCTCCAGATAGTACCAGCAAATTAATTTTCAGCCCCTGGCTCATGGATATTGGGAATGTGGAATCATTTAGCCTTATCACTGTTCATCTATATTATAATATTGGATATTACTGGCTCATTGTCAGTCCAAAGATGGTCCAATAATTGTAACTTCTCAAACTGCAATGGCTGAACAACACAGTGTTGTAAAATAAAATTAAAAAAACTGCTGATGTGGCTATCAGTGAGTTAATTATTCAAAGACATCATTGTTGTTGCCAAGTCAACATTAGAGCATGCATAATTGAATCTTGTCATATGCAGTATACACACCAAACAAAATCATCATGAATGTTACTGCAATGATGTGAATTTCTTTTCCTTCTCATTACAAACAGACATTCCAGTTGGTCGTCGTGGAGACAGTAGACAGGAGGCGTTATTGGTCTGGTTGCCTAATGGAGAAATATCAGATGCTAAGTGTAAGAACTGTATTCCTGGTTTTTTTTGTAATATCTACAGAAAGAACTATGCTTTCTTAGATAGTTGTCCTTACATTGAAAGGAAACAAAGGTACATTGTTTATAACGTTGCTGGTAATTTACTGTTCTTGCAATTACATGTATGTATTAAGACATGAAATTATATTTGAGTATACCAATCATTTAGCTGGAGTTATGGATGTGGAAAGGTTAAATTTTAGTGTCTGTTTTTATCTATGCTTTTTTTGTATTTACCAGATTATCAAAATAACATTATTATGTAAATTCTAGCATTGTTTAAAGTTTCAATCACCCTAAGAAATTAGTCTGTATGAAGTGATTTCATCTTGGAGAAAAAGGAGTTTTTATTTCAAATTTACAGTGCAGCAACTACTTAAAAACTTTTTAAAAACATAAACGAAGCTTTCACAGGTTAGTTTTATGATATATTTGGGAAATGTGTAATAATTGTTGGACATCTGCCTGAGATATTGTTGAAGGTGTTGTTTTCTTCTAGAAGCTGAAAAGAATAATTGTTTTGAAAGCAAGGAAATGTGTGTGGTTAGAAAGTACGTTTTTTATAGTGCTGACTCCCCACACGTGTCATACAAAGACATTATTAACACACGTCATCTGTTTGATACAAAACATACATATATGATGTGTATGTGTGCATCAACATAATTAGATACAAAATGCATATTGTAATGAATTTTAGTTTACACTAAGCCATCTTTAGTACAACAGTAGCCTTGTGTTTTGATTCAGACAGTGCTGTGACCATTGATGCAGCACTCCATAAAACTAAAATTGAAGTACCACTGTCATGGCTGTACATACATGTAGTGTACATTTCATCATCATTAATGCATGTCTACACGTACATGTGTACAAAAGAGACAGGGTGTGAAATTAAGAAAATGAGTCGGTTGCCCCAGTCAATTTGATCTGATGCTCCATGCCAAATTATAGTGCGCTGTACATTTTAGCAGTGCTATGTTACTGTACAATCGATGTACTGTATTGAAACCCTCCTTTGTATGTGTGCATCCATAATACAGAATTATTCACAATCAAATCATATTTGTTAATATGTGTTCGTCTACATTTAAACGTATCAGTGTCTCCAAAAGATGTAATGAACATTCATGTGAAATTGTATAAGCTGACATGATTATGGTTTTTCTTCATGTACATCATTGCCACTGGAGTCCATAAAAGCACAATGTCTTTTTGAAAAGCCCTGTGGGTGTGTTGTAAATCAAGTTGAGCACGAACAGCCATCGCTCACTCATTAGCATATTGATGGTAGAAATAAATGGGTCAGTCTGAGTCAGTTTATTTCCTAAGTGTTCAATTTGACCTTGATGAATTTATATGAATGTTTATTGTCGTTGAAAGGGCTCTCGGGTATGACATTTTGTTATTCATAAAAGCAAATGGTCCATTTGTAATGTGAAACTTACTTGGTGGAAAGCTGGTGATAGTATCAATTTTCCCTTGAAACAGTTTTGTCTGAGGAGTTGTCACTTTAAATAAAAGATGAATAATTTCCAATTCGATATTGATTAAACGGTGCTCTTTCAGAATATCTGAACAACACAACATAATACACTGACATTTTTATAGATTGTTTGTTAAATGTATATTTTGATTCAAAGAGTTAGCATACTTGTAGAAACAGTTTTGCCAACAAAATGAAGAACAGTTCATTTCAATGTGTAATTGCTATAGACAAACATACTACATGTATATTTCATACAGACATTGAGCAGTTAAATCTTTGTTGTTTATCAATTGATGATTTGATTTTCTTGAAAATTTGAAATAGGACAGCATTATGGAGAATCTAAATAATTGCTTTCATTGTTATGTTCATGTTTATTTTATTTCTTTTATAGATACTTAATTTTTCTGGTAAAAAGTTACATGCCCTGTATTCTAAACCATGAATACATGGACTGAGCATATACATACCATTGTATGTTTTGTCAAGATTTGTTTTTGTCTTTAGTACTTAGATAAAAAAATAATAATCTGGACAAAAAAAAGGGCTTAACCCTCCTGCTATAGCTGTACTTTAGTAGGAAGTTGCAAAAGAGGTCAAAATCAGTCAACTGCCTGTTTTGACTGTTGACACAAATGTGCATACACAGGGGCATTTTTGACTGGTTTTTACTGCCATTTTGATCACCCTGAACAATACCAGACAACACTTTTACCAGTCAAAAACAGTCGACTCATTTTGACCTGTAAATGTACTTACTACATGTAAAGTTTGACAGTGTTTGACTTTTAACCAGTTCGCGTCGGAGGCCGTGTATACACGCAAATTTTTTTTGCACCACGGATCAGCGAGCGTCTATACACGCCATAGGAAACTCCGGAATATTTGTATGCATGCTCGGTTGACGTGGCAACGAGCCGAGTGTACAGTGACATGCTCGGTAGACGTGGCCAAGCGCTGTGGAAGCTTCCATTAACGTGTTTGTGTGGGGAAAAGAAACCCGCACAGGGGCCCAGAAAAACTTTTTTATTCCCGACGTGAGCTGGTTAAGTGCACTAGATACACCTAGGCAAGTATATCAACATTTTGACTGTTTTTGGCCCTTGTAGTACACGTAGTAGGAGGGTTAAGGACTATTAGCCTACTTTTTCCCAGAAAGGATACATAAAACTCCTCTAGTATTACCTAATGTCATTTTATGCCAACAGTGGATGAGTATATTTTTTTGGCCAAGGAGAGGTATGGCTACAACACAGAGCAGGCACTTGGTATGCTGTTCTGGCATAAACACAACGTAGACAAGTCTCTGGCCGACCTGCCCAACTTCACCCCATTCCCCGATGAGTGGTCTGTGGAGGATAAAGTGCTATTTGAGCAGGCGTTCAGCTTTCATGGTAAAAGCTTCCACAGAATTAGACAAATGGTGAGTTGTGTTTCTCTGGTGCATTCCAGTATGCTCTCTCTCGAATCAGTTTTTGTTGACCAAATAACAGAATTCCTTTTCCTCTTTTCTATTTTGTATTTCTTTTTATTTATTGATGTCCTGTGAATTCTTGTGTGGGGATATTACTCAGTGCTTTTGAGTGTCTGCCAAAAAAAATCCACAGCCAACTCGGGTGGGACTCGCACCCAATACCTGCTGCTTAATAGTGCAGACTTTCAACCTCTCAACCACCGAGTTTGCTCAATGAATTTGCTCAATGGAATTAGGCTAGCTAAAGTCCTGTATAGCAGCGGATCCAATGTACATTAACCCTCCTACTGTCAGTGCACTTTTATACAGAACTGATTTATTCCACAAATTTCCACAAAATTCTACTTGTTTGGAATTTTCAAGAATATGTGTACTACTCTGACAATGTAGTTAGGTTCCACATAGTACCACAGCCTCTGAAAAACAAACCACATACAGCATGCATAGCAGGCCAGTTCCACATACTACCACGCAGTACTCTGTGGTACACTCAGAAGGTGACCAGTGGAACTTTGTGGTACTGATATGCCACTGAAAGAAATAGTATGCAAAACATTGTGGAACGCATGCAATTAAAACACACATGTAACAGATGGGCTAATTTGTGGAATTTTGTGGAACACACATGTAGGAGGGTTAATTGATGGAATTTGTGGGTTCGATTGCTGCCTGAGTCGCCTGATGATTTTTTTTCCTGCTGACATTCAAAAGCACCGAGTATAAAGTCATCTTTAAAATGAGACATTTCACAAAACAACTGTGAGCATGGTTTAACAATAAGTAAATGCTCAAAGGAACTTTGTGTTTTGTGCAATAATTGTTTTGTCTGTTTCTATAATTGTTTCTTTGACCTTGAGGTGTAACTTGCGCTATTCTGTCATTTTGTCCACTTGACATATTGTGTGTGTGTGTTAATTGTTCCTTTTGTCTGCCTGTTTCTGTATGTCTCTTTGGTTGTTTGTTGGTCAGTTTCTTTGTCTCTTTTTGTAGTATTTTGCTTGTATTTTGTCTTTATTGTAAGTTAAAATACAATTTAGATGCACGTATAAATTTTTATGAATTGTGATGTGTATGTATAAATTATTTATGAATTTTATATTTTTGTATTCTGCCTGTAATATGATCTAATAATAAATGACACGGCCTGTGATAAATTCAGTTGGGGCCTTAATCACTGTTGAACCATAATATTCAATATATAATATCCTCATGATCAGAGCAGACTTTAACAGGGCATGGAATCGGTGTCCTAGTTTAAGATGAACACAGAGACTGAAAATTACTGGCTCATTTATGCAGCAGCGACGGTAATATGACCTTATCATATGGGGTGTTATTTTCAGGCACTGAGTTAATCTAAAACTAGCAATCCGATTCCATGCCCTGGTGATCAACACAATACTGTCCCTTTAAGTGTTTGTTTTCCTTTCTTCAATAAAAACCAAAGGAAATTCATGGGCGGATCCAGAACATTTAGGGGGGCTGAGAATCAAAAACAATTATTTTTCAGTATTACAAAGGGTGCCGCCACTTCCTATGCGCAACGGTTAGTACAGTACTAAGTAGGTCACCTCCTTATGTGTATCCCGCACACTGTGGGAATGGGAGTGCGTTCTCCTCTCCCCTCCCCCTCTTTCTCTCTTTTTCTCCTTTTTTTAATTTTATTTAATTAATTTTTTTTTAAACGTTTTTAGGGGGGGCTACAACCCCTTAGCCCCCCCCTGGATCCGCCAATGAAATTGCTGGTAAAATAGTGTGAAAATTTGCATAACATATATATAGTGACAATTTATTCACTGTTCAGATGATAGTAAACTATTGTTTTCCCTGACAGCACTACTTGTATGTTACTCAAACAGTCCTAGGTTCAAATCCCCATATCAACTCCTCTCACCTAACCACATTTGTTTGAACAGCTGCCAGATAAGTCAATCAGCTGCCTTGTGAAGTATTACTACCAGTGGAAGAAAACAAGGACTAGTACAAGTTTAATGGACAGACAAGCAAGGAAGCTAGCAGCTGGACAAAAGGATAATGAGAGGTTAGAACAATTGTATTTACTCATTTCATCACTGATTTCTCAGGATTTATCCTGATTTCAGGATTTCTTTTACAAATCTTCCTTTTGTTTCAAAGTGTTTTTGAAAGAAGAGAAGTAGCCACCAAGGAAAGAAAGAAGTAGCCTGTATTGTGTCCAAACCGCGAGTTTCTTGTTTGTGGGGATGTGGAGAGTCTGTAAATCCTTTTTAAATTTTTTGTTTGTTTGTTTCCTGTGACAACATTCATAACCATTTGTGTTGTTTTATATTTGCAATTGTTAGTTAGGTATATTTGTTTTACATTGCTAATTAATGCATGTCACATATTTTAATTTATGCAACACCTGTACATGCGCTCTGTAAATGTATTGCTATTTTAAGAAAACCACCTGCTTACTAGCATAGATGGCTTTAATTACCACGCGTCTATTTGTCTGGTTTGTCCAGCACCTTCCTTAGACAACAAAAAGTACCACTGGAGTAAACTGTTAGAAATGATCACTAAAAATACTTGAATAATGAATTGCCTTGTGTGAATATTCCACCAGTCTTCCCATCCTAATCAGTGCGAACGAGTGTACTTTACTTGTGTTCTTTTTTTTTCACTTTGTTTGGCCGTGCATATCCAGTGAGGGCTCAGAAACTGAAGACAAGACCAAAGAGAAAGAAAATGAAACAATTGATCCGGAAAAGGAATCCAAGGTGAGTAAATATTATCAGCAATGTTTATTTTTTTAAATTTCTGTTATGAATTTTCTCTGATGAGAATAGATTTTTTCGGTATATGGACGCATGTTTGTTTTAAAGGCTCTTTTTAGCGGACACATTTGTTTTTAATACTCAGTGGGGTTCTACTCCCTCCCTCCCTACCTCCCCCAACTCGCCCAACTCGCCCCTCCCTACCTCCCCCCACCCCCTCGGATTCAAATATTTTGGCAAATCTTTCTGGGATATGCTAAACATACCTAGCATGGTGCAACAGAATGAAATTCGGTAGTAGAAACTTCCAGCCATAAGCTCTCCGTAACTGAGTGGACGTCCAAAACTGTTATTTTCTTGGTAGTCGGCAGTCACAAACGGTAGACCTTAACAATGATTTTATACCTTAAACACAAATTCAGGTGTTTTGGAAAACCTCTTTAAAGGGACAATATCGTCATGATCAACAGGGCATGGAATCGGAGTGCTAGTTTTAGATTAACTCAGTGAAAATAATACCCCACATGATAAGGTCATATTACCGTTGCTGATGCATAAACGAGCCAGTAATTTTCACTCACTGTGCTCATCGTAAGTTATGACACTGATTCCATGCCCTGTTAAAAGTCTGCTCTGATTGTGACGATACTGTCCCTTTAATTGCGTTTGTTTATGGATCCTCATAGCTCCTCAAAGATATTTGCAAATGTCCTCGGTTGAAAAAACGTGTACAAATCAAATGGGAGATGCCTACAAAAGTTAGAGTCCAACAATGAGGGAAACAATAGGTTTACACCCACAAACAAATATGGGTGCATTTGTGTGTGTTTTGTGTCGTAGTCTTCCCTCTCATCTCATCGTCATTGTCGTTATTTGTTTGTCAAGGTAACACAGGTAGAAGGAGCAACTAAGAGTATATGCTCTAACTGTGCCAGTACAGTCAGCCAGCTTCACACCACACAAAAAGGCTTGCTGTGCAATGCTTGCTACAGCTTCTGGAGGTATGTTTGTTTTTTTAAGGTGACTGACTTCGTGCTCACTGAGAAATCTGTAAAGGTTATATTATTGTTGTATTATTCTTATATACTCTGCATTGTCCATGTCATTACTTTGTCCATCTATGTATCTGGAGAATGGAAATAAATGTAATATTGAATTGGTTAGGTATTGTGTGTGTTTAGTTGAATGGTACAATCAAATGTTTTATTTCATAAGGTGAGTTAATTAATGTTCATTTAGGATTATTTAAAAATTTGGGAATGTAAAATTTTGTGGATTGTTGCTTTTTGAGGGAAAAAAGTTGAACATCATAATTGCATCTCTCAAAACCTAGAAAAGAGGGTTCATTCCATTCTAAGCTGTCATTAATCCCTGTCTTTTTTTTACTTAATTAATCTATAGAGAATATTATAACGTCCATGAGCTGACCTCTGAAGAGGACAGAGGTCAACAAAAAATATTTCCTTGTTCGGGAGACCATACCCTTTATGTATGGTCATCAAATTCCCAAAGACTATGCGGTAAAACTATGTAAAAAAAATTATCTTTTGAGTAGTAAATAGTTGAAAAGAACTGGTTGGTTACAACTTGACATTTCGATCAGTATGCTCTGATTGTTTTCAGGAGAATGAAAAGCTACAAGTCTTTAATTTCCAAAAAGTCTTCAACAAAATGAAACTTGTTTTTATACTAGCTCATGGACTAATTTGATTAACATGCAAGTCCTTGAAGTCTTACATTAGTATTGATCCTTGTTCTGCAGACGAACCGGCGTTATGCGCACCCATGTTGGCCCTGTACGAAATGAGAGTAGTAGTCATCGCCATCATCCGTTTAGAACCAAAAAGAAGCCGCCCAAGGGCATGTACTTGGACTACGAGGACCTTATGGCACTGACCACCAACCAGGGAGATGCCATCTTCAAGGCCCTGGACACAGAAGTCATCAACCTGAAGAGACAGGTAGGTCAAAGGTCATAGTTGTCATTGTGTTAATGTATTAATAATAATAATAATAACACCGAAGATTTATAATGCGCACATATCCACCAAGAAGTGCTCAAGGCACTTTACAGTAAACAAGAAATCATACAATAGCATAACAATACAATAGCAAATGCAATATAATACTAAACAAAAAGATTAAAAAATGCATAAATGAATGTTAGTAGTCCATATAGGCAATACACATAAGATGAGTTTTTAAGTTTTTCTTGAAAGAGTAAACAGTTTGAGATTCACGAATGTACAGAGGCAAATCATTCCAAAGGCGTGGAGCCACATGTAGTGGACCTATTGCTGTTGGCGGCTAAGCCACGCCCCTCATGCAATCTAAATTGGGGTTTGTGCTGCAGTTGTTTGGTTTACTAGTTTTTGGCGCATTGTCTGTTTAATTGTATGAGAAGGGAATTGGGGATTAATTGCTCTTATATATGTTATATATCAATTGGATGATGGGGTTCATACTCATAAATCAGTGAACGCACAATAAACAATCTTTTTAAATGTTTGTTGTACAGAGGGCCCAGACGTTTGTACAGAGTTTTGTTGCAGTGAATCAGCTTGCTATGTTGCAATTCAGTAGAAGCAGCTATTATTGATCTGATTGAGAGTTTAACTTCACAAAGACCAATGTGTGCTTGTGGCAGTCATACAGTCTGATGTAGGCTTCTGGCACATAGATCTCTAAGTTGATGCCAACATTTTTGAGTTAAAATTCAAACCCCAACCTCTTCTGATTCACAGATCCAACTGAATAAGCAGTTTCTAGGACAGCAGAGGGTCAAGCTCTTTGATCTGAACGACTTCCGGTTAACTGAAAATGCTCCTCGCAACAATTCCCGCTGGACAAGTGAAGAACAGCTCCTTGCTGTCCAAGGTATTACACATAACATCTTAGATCTAGGTTGGTTGAAAGGGGGTGGGAGGAGACACGGAAACAAAATGGGGGCACCCCAAAAATGTATGGTAAATTAGTTATTTCTTAAATGCGAGTTGATTTTTCTCTTCTTGAGTAATAAGTAAACATTGTTTGCGGTGACACCATGTAGAAATTTGCTTTGAGTAGTAAATAGTTTTGAAAAGAACCGGTTGGTTACAACTCGACGTTTTGATCAGTATGCTCTGATTGTCTTCAGGAGAATGAGTAATGGTGTTTGAAAACCAAATCCACATTATAAGTATCTTAATTTTAAAGATAAGTTATAGGACTGGTAAATTAAAAAAAAAAAAAAAAAAATTTGAATTTGAAGTGTAAAGCTGATTATGGTTTCAATCTTCCCTAGAAATAATTTTGTCATAGGTAAAGGCATTTGTAACAAACGATGACAAGAATATTTTGAGTTCGAGTCTGAATTTAGTACTCTTTCCTTAACCCTCCTACTTCTGGTACCTTTTTCATACAAGTTGATCCACCATTTGAAACCATTCGCTTTTGTGGTTTTGAATGGTGAAATAACTGTGTACAGTATTGATTTCCCCCAAATGGTTTTGAATGGTAGGTCAGCTAATACAAAACCTTGTTTGGATCTTTCCAAATGGTAGTACAGCTAATACAAAACCTTGTTTGGATACTTCTAAGTGGTGAATCAATGGACCCTCTATGCATTTGAATGGATTTGAATGGTAGTAAAGCTTGCTACCAACACTGTTCAAATGGTATCACCATGTGTGTACAAAACCAATGGGCATTTTGGTAAGTGGAAATTTTGAATGGTTTCAAATGGTCAAACAGTAGGAGGGTTAATTACATTTTCTCTGTTTTCTTTTGAAAGATAAAGCTGAATTTTTTGCAGGTTGGTTGTTAAATGCAATACTTGATTCAGTGACTTAGCATACTCGTAGAAGTAGCTTCACCAGCATAACCAATGCATTCGACTGAAAGGAACAATACAAATTGTGTGATTTTAATTTGAAATGTCTCTAATTACTCACTCTAGCAATAAGAAAATACGGCCGTGACTACCAGGCCATCGCTGATGTCGTCGGCAACAAGAATGCCGCCCAGTGTCGCAGCTTCATGGTGAACTTCCGCCGCCGTTTCAATCTGGACCAGGTGATGGAGGAATGGGAAGCAGACAACAGCGCACAGCTCAAGGAGGTCAAAACCAAGGAAGAGGCCGAGGTTAGTGCGGGGACGGTTTCTTCTTAGATTGACCTCAATTTGTCTAGTGTCCTTTTGGAAAGATTCGAAGATGTATTGCCCGTATTTCAATGCAAATTTCCAGCATTTTGTTTGTTTTCATTAGAACATTGATAACACTGGTCAACAATTTTTTTAAAGTTGTCTGCTTCGGAGATAAAATGTGTTATTTATTATGGATTTTGATGTGCTGAATTCAAATATGACAATTAAAATTGCTGATTGGCTACTGTTTCCAAGATATTTAAATTTTTACACTTTACGTACTATGTATATGGTATACATAGCAGATTTGTAATCATGAATTATCATACCCTATTCCCATACGTGTACACATGTACATGTAGATCTTGAAAACTAGAGCCAATCAACAATTTTAAGCATCATTTCCATTCTCAGTGACCCATAATTAGTCAAGTTTGATTTCATTTGTTTCGGAAGCATTTTGGCTGTAGACCAGTGTAATTTCCTTTTAGAAAGGAAAACAAATACTTTTGAAAATGAGATATTTTACCCAAAATATTTTCACAAGCTTGTTTCTACAGTAAAAAAAGTGCCAAAATTATTTTATGATGGGACCAACCATGGGACCAAATTACTGTTGGTACATATTTACTGTAAAACCAGGCTTTCCACAATTATTTTGAGAAATGTGTAATTTTAAAGCATTTATTATGCCCTTCTTCAAGTAATATATCAATATTCCGATGAATTTTTTATACAGAAATTGTTGTAAAAAAATTAGAAAAACTTGAGCAATACATCTTTAAGTTGGTATGTTGTTGATGGGTTGGCATGACAGGTTTTCATAATCAAAGAGAAATATTAACGTTTCATATCGTGCAATTCCATGTCATTTATAAATCATCTTTCTTTGTTTTATTCCCTGAAAATAATGCTCAAAAATAATTTTTTTATTGACTTAATGTTTAAACTAAACTGACTCTAAATATACTATTTTTATCCTAACCCTCTCAAATCCTCCAAAATCCTCTTTACTAAAGTGAAGGATTTTGAAGGATTAAGGTTACATGCTACATATGGGGTGCCATGACCGAGCGGTTAAGTGCATTGGACTCAAGTTCTGATGGCTGTGTCATCAGAATGTGGGTTCGAAACCTGGCGGCGACAGTGGTACTTGTGTCCTTGAGCAAGACACTTTACTGTAATTGCTTCTCTTCACCCAGGTGTATAAATGGGTACCTGTGAGGGTAGAGATGGTTATTGTGTTTGATTAGCCCTGTAGCGCCAAAAGGTTCCACATTGGCTGTATACTCCCCAGGGAGCTGAGAAAGATTATAGGAATGATATTGGCCCAGTGACCAGGGGTAATAATGTAAAGCGCATTGGGACATTATGTGAAATGCGCTATATAAGAATGGAACATTATTATTATTATTATGTTCTTTGCTAAAGTGAAGGATTTTGGAGGATTGAGGTTATTAGGCATACTTGCCTTTCCATGGTACATGTACATCCATGTTTGTTGTAGTGATTGCAAGGTCAGTGCTTGGGTCAGTAGACACTGTTTATTGCTCCATGCATGCAGGGAGGGTCCCTGGCCATATACATATATCACAGATTAGAAATAATAATAATAATTTATTCATTTCTAATGCGCAAATTCCATAAAGAAATGTTCAAATGCGCAGTACATGTACAATAAAATTCCAAATAGAAAAACTTATTTAGACTAAACACTTACATAGAATTTAAAAAGAATCTATCATTTAAGCATGTGACATAATAATAGATAAAAGTTAAATATATATACACCATGACACAAAACAAAAAAACAAAAATGCATAGAACATCCACAGCAAAATGACAATCAAATTCAATACTAAAACTAAAAATAAGATTAGACACCACAAATTATTACACAACAAATTTCTAATAAAAACCAAGACAATAATTAAACTTGCATGCATAGCATAATCTAACAGCGAAATGACAATTAAAATTCAATATTAAAACTAAAAAATAAGCTTAAGACATCACAATTTATTACATCTTATAAAGAAGTGTTCAAATACGCAGTACATGTACAGTAACAATTAAACTATAAATGGTTTACATTCAAATTTAACACTACAACAAAAACCCGCAATTTATTCACACAACATATCTTACACCAAGAGCACAAGCAATTTATTAACACAACATATCCTGCACCAAATAGCACAATCCCTCTTCTTAGCGATCAGTAAAAAGCAATCCCCAAAAAATGAGTTTTCAACAAAGATTTAAAAGTATCTATGCTTTCTGCTTTCCTAATATTAATCGGTAGAGCATTCCAGAGCTTAGCAGGCATGAGAATCTTCCGGATTTTTCCGGACCTCCGGATTTTTCACCTCAAAATATGTGGTCTCCGAGTTCAGTGTGAATTTGATATAAAATTTGGGGGGTAGGTTGTATAGGGGTAAGCTCAGAAAACATGTGAAAAAAGTAAGTGAAAATTTAACTTTGTCACCCGATAAACTTAGTATTTACAGCAGAAAATTGTATCTAGGAAAAGTGTTGTTTAATGTAGCGACCTACTAGTATTTGATTGATGCCGCAGCCGGATAAAAAAGGAAGAGTATCTGAACGTATGTGTCCGTGTTTTTCCCCTCTCTGAATGTTGACGTCACCGGAATACGCATGTACGGAGAATTTGTTTTAACAAAGAAGTACATTATACAACGATTCGCTTTACACACAACGCGGGGCACTGCGCAAGAGAATTGATCACAACCTAATTCTCTCAACATTCCGTAGACTGTGATTAACAGTCCTACATGTATTTTTGTGCGTGTGGTGCGCGTGATGTATGCGCTAGACGTATGCGCTAGACGTAGAACCGACTTACTGTCAAGTCTATCTGCACACAGTCTTCGCGCGCGAGAGCGGGAACTTTCTATGCGATCGAGTTTGCAGACGATAGAAATGGCGCTCAAACTTACTTACATCCAGCGTGGTTCCGCCGTGGATGTTAATGAAATCGACAAACTATCAAAAATAAATGGAAATGGAATTGGTGTGATAAAGTTCTGTTTGCTGGTTCTCCAGACCAGCATCTAATCGACGATTGTTTTCGTAAACTTCACGAAGCTGGCGATGCATTTTGTGAATGTTGTCGTGTCACCATCAGATATGGGCTGGATTGAAAATTATATTTTATGACAGGTCATAATGTACACAAAATCTTGCCAAAATTACAGGAGATGTTAATGAAGTTAATACCCAAAATAGCTATCCTTTAAGGATTTCATTTACCAAAATACAAAAATTTCCCGGGATTATTATTATTATTTTTTTTTTAAAAAATCCAAATTACAAGAGATTTCAATGATAAAAATATCCAAAATAGCTATCCTATAAGGTTTTCATATACCAAAATCTAATATAAGCCTGGATTATTTTTTCCTTCTTTTTTGCAAAACTCCATTCTCATGCCTGGCTTAGGGGCAGCATACTCAAAAGCACGGTCCCCTAAAGTGACTTTAGTACGATACCCAGGGTAGCTCAAAAGAGTGTCATCATTAGAACTACGAAGACCATAACGAGACTGAGGCTTCTTAGTAATGAGTTGACTTAAATAGTAAGGAGCAAAACCATAAAAAATCTTATAAGTTATCAGAAGAATCTTAAAATTAATCCTCAACCTAACAGGAAGCCAATGTAAGTCAATTAATAATGGCGTAATATGACAGAATTTATATGAGTTGCAAACAAGTCGAGCGCAGGAATTCTGCACACGTTGAAGCTGGTTAATTAGACTATCTGGTAAACCATATAAAAGGCTATTACAATAATCTAAATAACTAGAAATAAAAGCATGAACCAATGTTTCGGTACATTCTCTAGACAAATATTTTCTAATGCGTCTAATATTATGTAGAAAATAAAATGCTGAGCTACAAGCCTTAATAACATGAGATTTCATAGACATGTGAGTATCAAACCATGAGCCTAAATTACGAGCTATAGGGACAGGAGTTATTATAGACTCCCCAATCCGAATGCTGGGAAGATTAACCTAAATCTAGCTGTTGACATGTGTGCATACATGGCATGTGCTTGCTTTACTACTGAAGGATTTTGGAGGATTCAGGTTATGTGTAAGCAAATGGGCCTATGGAGTTAGGGTTAATAAATAAAAAATTTGCTGTTGCAGAAGTAGTTGTTGTAATGTGTTGCTTACCAACCTAATGGACCCAGGTAGTATAAATGCAAAAAACATTTAGACCTTAGTAGTATCTTTATCAAAAACTGTTATAGTAACAGGGCGATCGTTTCTATAACGGCCTTTGATAAAGACTTTGCTAGGTTGAAATGTGAGTCCACTAAAATGTTTGTTGTATTTTTATCTTATTACAAAGAAATACCACTGACCAAATTCAGTTACCTCCCTTAACCCTCCTACTGTAGCTGAACTTTAGTGGCATGTAGCTACAGAGATCAAAACCAGTCAACTGCCTGTTTTGACTGTTGACCCAAATGTGCACACGGGGGCATTTTCGACGGGGTTTTTACTGTCATTTTGACCACCCTGAACAATACCAGTCAAAAACCGGTCGACTCATTTTAACCTGTAAATGTACTTAGTACATGTAAGTATATCAACATCTTGACTGATTTTGACCCTTGCAGTCACAGAAGGGTTAACACCAGTAAACCATGTTAATTGTGAGTCATGGATACAACTTGAACTGCATAACAGCATGAATTCCAACTTTTTTGTGATATCCATCAAGCTAAATACAGCCATATTCTCTCTCCTTTCTAATGCCTACAGCAACAAACGGATAGCATAGCTACAGTCGCTACATCGACCACACAGACGGTTGGCGTCATCAATAACGCACCCCCTCCCCTACTCAGACCAGCAGTCCCAACTCCCTCCATCAGACCTCCACCTCTTCAAGCTCAAAGGTTTATTGAATCTTTCAAAATAATTGTTTGGTTGTTTTTTTTAAATAAAATTTATATAAATTATAAATTGTTCAACTCCTCAAAAATAAAATGCATCAGTATTACTGAGATAATCATAGCAGTATGGAAAAATACCCAGAGAAAATAAAACAACTTGAGTAACTTTCAGTTTCAATTTTGTTTTCATAAATATGCAGATATTACTAAAAATATTGCATAAGGGCAGTGTCAGTCTAATGGTGAAAATTTTAACATTTCATTTACTTCAAATTCTCTTGGTAGTCTACAAACATCCCATAATATAGTATTTATCAGAATTGTCAAGGTTTTTCTGTGGTAAGAGTATTCCTTCCCATGCTAAGATATTTTTAGTCTGACTCTTTTTGTGGTGTTATTTTTTATAATAGATTTGTTCAACCGCCGCGAGTTTCTCTGCAACAACCACCGCCTCTGATTCGACCCAGCATCATCCCTCCCACTGGTCCCTTAGCCCGCAGTAGACCACCCATGATGGGCCCCTTGTCTGGACCCCCTCCTCAACTGGTAGGGAGTCAGGCGGAGCCCCCTTCACAGTAGGCCAGAACAATTGGGGAGTGGAAGGGGGGGGGGGAGAAACTACCTTAAACGATCTGAAATGTGAAATGATGAGAGGTTTTCTCATGGATTGGCAGATGATCAATACTTTTTTTCAGGGCCTTTTGTTAGTGTTTGTGCATTTGATCCAAGGGGAATATATATGACTTGATGTTTGTATGTGAATGCTTCAGAGGTCGATGACAATCAGAATTAGACATAGATGTAGTTCTCAACACTCACACCCTTTCACACCTACCATGGCATTCCCTTAGATCACAATGATTATACACTGCCCGACTTAGCTTATTTATACAAATGAAAAACCAACAAAACTTAAAATAACATAGACAGTGGGTAGATTAGTTGTGACTGTTGTTTTCACCGCCTGTGTGATGTTAGTTTTGAGATGTGTTCAGTACAAAGAAGGATATACTATTTGAAGGGAAAGCTTGGATGAAAGTTGGTTTAGGCATTTGTACTCAGGCATTTCTTTTATGGCTATTTATCTGACATGTAGGTATACAGATATAGTAATTAAAACATTTCTGAAAGTGTTGAAATTTGTTGACACAAAAAAAAAGTGTGTGACAAAAATTTAAAAAAAACATTTGCTATTATTTATTTTGTAAAAGTTAAAAAGGGCCCGATGATGCCATCCTTGCAAGATCTTTTTCAAAGGCAATATTTTCTTGTAGAATTGGCATTCTATACGTCTAGAAATTAGGTGGTTTGTCAACAGAAACAAAAACTCTGATACGGACATTCAATCCACTATTACTTTTATTGAGAAAGGTTTGGATAGGATTGAGAACCATCTGTCTGCATTTAACTGTAGAAGTTCCTTAGGAGAAACAAAGGTACATTATTCTAGGCCTCCCAGTGAAACCTATAAAAACCTATAAAAACCTATATTTTAAAATGGGAACCTTTATTTCCCCCAAAAAAAACCTATATTAACCTATAAAACATGGGTGTGTTTTGTCTGGATTTGTCCGGATTTCCAAATTTTTACAAATCACAATGTTGTGATCCTCCGGATTTTAAAGATTTAAGCAATAAAGGAAAGCAAAGCAAATGCTCAGAGCTATAGATTCACCTCATCGCTGTTCACAACAGCGGCTCCAATACCCCTAGCAAAATGTACGTGGATTTTTCAAAACTGCCCAATCACATCCTTGATAAAAACCTATATTTTTAATTTCCTGCAACACATTTTCAACTTCCTCATAAAATCCTCATGGCTTTGAAGAAAAATTACTTCCTAAGTATAAAGAGATGAAGCCAAAACAGTAGCCAAACTGTAACATGTGTAACGCTCTTAGATTTTCTGCAAAAAGTACTCAGAATGTAGGCAATTTACCAAAAACTTGTTACTTAACGCTGCATAATCATGGGAAATAACCTATAAAAGCCTATATTTTGGCATTTGGTAAACCTATAATAACATATATTTTGCTTAAAGTTTAAAAAAAAAAAAACTATATTTGGTAGATTAGGCACTGGGAGGCCTGTTATTCAAATGAGGATCAACCGTTCAACTCTACCTGAACATTTTGAATAAACTCGGGTCACCAATCTTGCATGTTAGTCCTTAACAAGTATTATGAGTTTTTAGTATGTAGAGTAGTTCTCGGGTGATTTGGTTTTGTGATTTCTGTGTTATTTATTTATTTTTTTATTTTTACCCCCTTTTTTTCCCTTTTTTTTTAATTCTTAGAAATAGCACTTAGTTACAGCGTTTGAAAATTGAGATTCAAAGCCAATGTACATATTTGGTTTAAAAAATGTATAATACTCACTATATGCATTCATACTTAATAAAGATAAAGAAATTGAAATAAACTGAAAGGTTCATTTTTAGTTGGTTTATACATTCTGAGATACTTTTCTGATTTAACCTGAATATTAATATTTTATTTTATTTCTCTATAAAATCAGAGTACCTCAGAAAACAATCACTTTTTCCCCATTTGTAAAGGATATTTCAACAAGTAATTTGGGAGTGAATTATGGAAAGTTTGTGGGGGCTGTTAAGTGCAAAAAAAAGTACAAATGCAACTAGTAAGATAAATCAATAAATCACAATTCCAGTTTGAACTTAACATGAGATTACTAGTAGCTATATCATGTTACCACTGAAAGATCACTTTCAATTAATATGCACTCACATATTAACCCTCCTACTACTACAAGGGTCAAAATCAGTCAAAATGTTGGTATACTTGCCAAGGTGTATCTAGCGCACTTGAAAGTCCTAACACTGTCAAACCTGTGTAGTAAGTACATTTACAGGTCAATATGAGTCGACTGTTTTTGACTGGTAAAAGCATTGTTTGGTATTGTTCAGGGTGGTCAAAATGACAGTAAAAACCAGTCAAAAATGCCCGTGTGCACATTTGGGTCAACAGTCAAAACGGGCAGTTGACTGATTTTGACCTATGTAGCAACTTCCCACTGAAGTGCAGCTATAGTAGGAGGGTTAAGATATGGATAAGTGTACGTTAGATTTTGTTTAATAAGTGTAATTCCTGAAACCATTACTGTCGTGTAAATATGGAACTTGTATGATTTACTTCATAAAACTGCCATGCTTGCTAAAATGTTGAAGTTATGTCATTCACATGAAATATAAGCATATAACTTATACATGTACATACTTTGGTAATAACCTGATTTACAAAATTACTGAATTATAGTCTAAAAACGTGAAATGTGTTACAAATTTGAAATGGATTTTGGTTGTGAACTATCTTCTACATTAACGCTGACCACGCTCAATGCAACAACAGGCAATAAATGTAAAAATGTTGTTGCGTCTTGTTGCCCTCAGCAGAGAACAAAAGAACCATTGTTCTAGCTGGTGGATCTTGTTGCATTGAGCAGCCTGCACACTTTTCTGTTGCATTTTGTTGTATTCAGCAGGGTGTCTGTGAAATGCCTGTAAGGGAGTTAGGGTTAGAATGAATGCAGACAAACCTGAGTGTGTTTTCACAGTGAAATGAACTAAAATTTCACAGGTTGGTTTCTATAGACTAATTTAGCGACCTCTGTTTTCTGCCATTACTGCAGTGGTACCACACCACGAGAGCATCACACACATTCTTAAATGCATGGTACGCTAGCGTTTTGTCAAATATAGTGCGCAGATTGGTCAAAGAAGCACTGGACTGTGTAAAAACGAACGCTTGACGCAGAATGTACATGTAGGTCCCACCACACTTATGGTGGCACCCAGTGAACTGGTCGACGGATTAGTCTATACATCTCTCTTGATTATTATTTTTTTAAAAACATGCTTCTCACAATTGTTTTGAGAAATGTGTCCTTTTAAATCATTTGTTTTGCTTTTTTCAAGTAAAATACCAATGTTCCGATTATTATTTATTTTTATTTCAGAAATTGCAGGTAAAATAGCGACAAAAAGTATGGATGCATTCGCTGATATTTTAGCAATTGTGTATAATCCCTTTTAAACCACCAGTGGTGCAATTAATAGAAAAAGAAATCCATGCCACAAAATTCAAGATGGCTTCATGATTATCATGCAGTGTACATATCATTTATGTTTGGATGAGACATTTGTTTTGTAAATAGTATTTATAAGTACAGTACACTTTAAGGTTACTATGAAAAAAGTTTTAAGGTTCTTTGTTATATTAAGATTACACTTCTTGGGGTTTGTAATTTGTAATTTATGGCTTTATGATATGTTTTTTCAGTATTTTTTTTACATCTCTGTGATTTTTGCTTTTGTAGCTTTTTATTGTTAAGATCATAAGAAGGTGAAAACAAAAATGACAGATTGAAATGACATGCAAAGAATTATACAATAAAAACCTATGTAAAACTTGTCCATAATAACATTGGTAATATGGGACAATCAGGATATTTCTCTACATTGTATCTATTTTACTGGCTGTATACAATAGAGACTGAGGCAGTCTCTATCAGGACATATTTCTGTATTTAAAAAAGGCACAGAAGTCTTGTGATTTTTTTTTAATAGAAAAAAACAAGATTATTTTCCCCTTGACAAATTTTGTACTTTTGTAAATGAACATATGTATTAATAGTTGTCTATACAGGAGGATTAATCAGTAAATTTCCATATATTAAAACTGGGACAACATTAATTAGGTTGTAATGATGGGTCAAGCCTACCCCCCCCCCCCCCAGAAAAAATGAATAAATTTATAAATAAATACAATTGTTTCAATAATGTCATGTGTACAATATTTCAGGGATATTTTTTTTGAATATTCTTTGATATTTGCAAGTGAATTCATTTGTTAAAATATTTCCCAGATCTTTTTGGATTGTGGAAACATCTTCTTTTTTTTCCCTGGTGAATTGTGCATGAAAAAAGTTTTTTTGAAAGATCCAGTACTGGTAAAGGAGGTTACATATTTACCTAGTTCCCTGTATCAAATACATGGTTCAGTTTACTTTGAATTGGGTCAGAACATAGCACCAGCCTATTTCAGACATAAGCCTCATTCTGAATGTGATAGGTTTGTGTGTATGAGGGGATAATGCACTCCGAGATGAGCAATCCAACCCTATGATTAATAGTCTTCCAAATAGTCATTATATAATGTATGGAGTGCCATGGTCGAGCGGTTTAGTGCATCGGATTTGTGTTCTGATGGCTGAGTCGTCAGAATGTGGGTTTGAATCCCAACTGCGACCGGGGTACTTGTGTCCTTGAGCAAGACACTTGACCATAATTGCTTCTCTCCACCCAGGGGTAAATGGGTACCTGTGAGGGCAGAGTTGGTTATTGCATTTGATTAGCCCTATATGCGCTGAAATGGCAGCAATTGAGCTGTATACTCCACAGGGAGCTGAGATGGTTTCAGGAATGATTTATGTGCCTGATGAGCAGGGGTAATAATGTAATGCGCCTTCAGCACCAGTTTGGTGGATATGTGCACTATATAAGTCAACATTTTTATTATTATTATTATAAATGTTTGTTCTGGAGTGCCAGTCATAAACGGATTCATTTTGTACAGTCATCGCAAGCCACAAACCTGTATGTTGTAAATTATGGCTTACAGGGGTGATGTAAACTATACCATCCCAATTAGGAGATACTTGTTATTATGAGTGAAACCCTCATCTCCCAATGAGGATACCAATCAGGAAACCGTTTAGTGACAATGACACCTGCCAATTGATAACGCTAACAGCACTAAGCTGTAAATCTGGTTGATGGATCTATAGATCTTTAACACATTGTAGCCATCTTGTCTTCTTCCATACAAATCTATGGTGACCAAACCGAGGCTGGTAGGGAAAAAATAGTCTGGCTCCTTTTTATATAATGAGAATCAGCCCTATAATTATTATTCCGTACAGGGAATCAAACAAAGATGGCTGCAGTGTGATGAAAGTCTGTTGACTGTTCAATAACATTCAGGGTAGAATCGTTTTTGGGGCTGCAAGATTAGGTTCATTTATTTTGGGGGTAAACTTCAGTGTACATAGAGTGAATGTAAGATGTGTGCTTTAACTTTATTTTATGGGTACCTGTGAGGGTACCTGTGAGGGTACCATCATTTGTTTCTTAATCAACTGTAGAATAAAATGTTTTCTTAAATGGTTTTAACATACACCAAGTTTTTACTTCATTTTGTTTTATCATTCATTTTGAAGCATGACTGAGCTGAGATACTTTCACTGGAGGATCTCCTGTATTATCACACACAGACAAAATTGAAATTTTAACAAGATTCTACATTTTTTCCCCATTTTTTTCACATTTTCCCCCCGTTTTGAAGTGCCCCTATTTTGGTGAGATTTGTATTTAAAAAAAAAAAAATGTCTACATGCGTCCTTGACCTCTGAACTTGTTTTTTTTTTTTTTTTTGGGGGGGGTGCAGTACCTATGACCTAGACTCATAGCAAAGCAAGCAGTAGACTAATAGAAAGTCTATGACTGAACAATCTTGTGCCCGTTTTCATTTCATTTCATTTCATTTATTATTTCACAGGGCAGAAACAATCACAAATACAATGGCAAAAAAACAATTAGAGAAAAAAATTAAATACATATACATGATGAAAATAAGGTAAACATGACAAAATGTTGACAGCACCGGCTGTAGGATTACCAAAATGCGAACCAAATCACAATCTAGTGGCTCTCCATAATGCTGCCAAACATAATCAAACAATATAATAAAATATAATATAATATAAAAAGCCAAAATAAAAATCAATCCAAGAGATTAAAAACAAGTACAAACAAAATAAAACGACAAAAAGGAACATAAAGCATTAGCACAAAGTGTTATGTTGGCAAGTCTAAATTTGTACCTGGGGACAGGATATGTTTACGCAGTTCAGTTATGAAAGGTGATAAACCTGATAAGATTAACTCCTTGACCTCTGAACTTGTTTTATTATTTTTTTGGGGGGGGGGGGTGCAGTACCTATGACCTAGACTCATAGCAAAGCAAGCAGTAGACTAATAGAAAGTCTATGACTGAACAATCTTGTGCCCGTTTTCTTCAACATAAGAATATCGAATTAAAGAGATAGGTACCAGCCTACTCTCACATGACATTCATCATTTTTACATGATACCGTAATTTCCGTACAGAAACGAATAAGCTGGATCACTGACACTGAGTAAAAATGTCGGGAAAAGAAAGAATCATTGTTTTTCCCTCGCGTATGTAAGTATTTCAAATTTTTATTTGTTTTCTTGTGTTTTCAAAGTTTGAAATGTTGTTGAAGGCAAGCGAGCTGACGATCTGTGTGCACAACTGAATGGCTCGCCCAATTCAAGCAATTGAACTGGATCAATCATTTCAATGGATGTTGTAACGTTAACGTTAGGCCCCTAATCATGTGAGCGGTATCGTCGTACCTCCTCATATAGTCATACACCGAACTGATACTAGTAAATTATAATGAAAAAACTTACCTGACTGACAGATACAGTGAATTTTTCCCATTTAAAATAATGCCTTGCCAAAAAGCAAAATGCTGCATTGTTTAGCTATGTGACAAAAATTTTCAAAATCAACAGACTCCAATACAACTGGTATCATTCATTCATTGGCAAGGTCTTGAATAGACGATTACAATGATATAAGGATCATCTTCCTGTGACCAAAAATAAGGAAGTTATGACATGTTGAATCCGGCAATTTTAGGCCCGTAAATGGCAATTATTTTATAAGGAAAAACAAAAGAAATGTAAATTTGACTTGTGACCCGTTTCCTAGATTTTCTCGGATTCCATATCATAACTTTCTTAATTCTTGTCCGATTTTCAAAAGGTTGGTATCACTGGAATGCTTGGGAAAAGAGGAAGAATAATAACCTATTTCCAGGCTAATTCAATGATTAATTTGTTTTGTAGTGCTGATTTACAAATAAGAAATACAAAAAAAATGTGTTAAAAAAAATAATAATAAATTAAAAAAATAATGAAAAAAAATAAATTACTCAAATCTGAGGATTGTTTTCATATTTTTACACTAAAATCTTCGAAAGCCTCTCATCCCTGATTTAATTTAATATTAAAACAATTTATAAATTATATTGGACTGGAAATATAAAACAAAATAATGAAAATAGATTTTTAAAAATAGAGAAAAAAAATTACTCAAATCTGAGAATTTTTAATATTTATACTGAAATCCGTGAGAAATTCTTATCCCTGATTTAATTAAACATTATAAAAAACAATAAATGATATTGGACTGGAAATATGAAGAAAAAAAATGAAATAAGTTCATGAAAACTAATATTATTGTGTTACGCCGATGTATATTACTTATTATTAGGTTTAAACGGACGATTTATCGGACTGAAAATTGGTAGGTCTATAGCGCGCTGAACGCGGCGCAATACAATCTTTGGTTGACATCGATGTTTGGGGAGTCCAAAAAACATAACTGGGAGACGTTCAATCGCCGTCAAAATTGGCCAAGAGGTAGAAAACAAGTATAGAAAAATGATATTTGTGGTTTGATAAGTGATATTACTCACCTTTTGGTAAATCGTCGATGGTTTTGATGAACGAGGTTGAAGTAGAATATTTGATCTACGTCTTCGAAAAAAAATCTCCTGGGTACGTCAAAAAGAACAGCCTCAGCGAAACGTTACAAAGCGCTATCTCCACGGTGTCTTCGCCACGGCGATTCAACCCGAGATTGAGGCCGCGGCCGAAAAGATTTGCGACAATGCGTGGGATACGCACATACCTACATTGTTTTTCTGGTGCACTAGTATAGTACTTGTATTGTAGTACTATAGTACTAGTAGTACTAGTAGGGATGACAATCCAAAAAAATCAACCACAACTTAACAGGCCTGCACTGTGTTGAAACCAGATATCTGATTCCCAGAAGCCATTTGCTTTTGGTTTGAAGAAAATCGGCCCAGGCATTCCAGAGTTAGAGGTCATTAAACTTTAGGGTATGGCCATGGACCAAGCTGAAAACTAGTTGCCATTGATGCCAAATTAATTAAGATTTTTTTAAATATGCCTTCAGACTTAACGAACTTGTTGTGGTTGTGACAAGTGCGTGGCCACGCTCGTAAAAAGCCTGGTTAGTCTGATCCCGGCTCAGTTTAATGCGCGTACAAGTGAGGCGAATCCCAGACTGATGATTCATGCATTGCTGGCTGACAACGCGTAAACAAAACCTCACCAGTCTGATCCCGGCTCCTTTTACTGTGCGTACAAGTGAGGCGAATCCCAGACTGATGACTCACCATGGATGGCTCACCAACTTCTTTCGCATAACAGGTCAAATGAATATCGCTATAACTTAATGGGACCTCGATGTCAAGGTACAGCCCACATACTGTCGGAAACAGCATGAAACGGGCATTCCATTAAGGTACGGGTGAAGGCCGTACCAGTGTTAGATCTGAAATTATTTGGTCTCAAAGTCTTTCTTTTGTTTTAAGATCTAATTAATTTTTTTAAGTACATTTGAAACAGTTTTCTGGCTACAGATCTAATTTTAAGCTTCATTTTGATACCAAGATCGTCAGGATTGATGATTGGAACGCAAAGTCCCCTCTGTATAAAAATGGGTCTTACTGCTAATTTTTTTGGGACCATTTTTGAGCGGCGAATTTGACAGTTGATTTTTCCGCTTTGGGCCATTTTCGGGTTTCGTTTTCATCTTCAACTCGATGGAAAAATTCGTTCAAAACCTTTTTAAAGTGTGAAACAGTGAATATGGTGCATGAATCTACTGTGTTATGAGTTGTAGCTTTGTTTTCTAGTGAGAAATAAATTTTTGAAGTTAGAAATTATCGCTCGTAACAGAGTTTTTTCAGCACTTTTGATGTGAGGGCGCTGTTACTTTCGTCCTCCCTAGCACTAGTTTAAACAGGGTCATCGTGGTGGTTAACCATGACCATGTGCATGTCATCACTGTGGACGTGCAGTTGATGATCATCACACGACTCGCAAGCGTAGTCATCAGACTTGAACATGCACAGCGCGTGATAATCATCAACTGCATGAGAATAAGGATAATGAATACTTATCTACGTAACAAGGACAGCATGTCACAAAGCTTGTGCTAACCTGGTGGAATGGCCTGTACATAGGCCTTTTATTCTCTCCCATACTCTGATACTCCCATACTCTGATGTACATACATAGGAAAAGATTTCACTCTCTTATTGAAAGTGAAACATACAATAAGTCCTATTAAACTGCTATTATTGGCAGCTGTTTGACTAGTTACAGCCAAAATGGAAGCAATCGTACATGTCACCAAGGCAATAGCTGGGAAATGGCTGTATATTAATCTTGGTGATTCCCCTCTGACCAGGGAGATAAGGACTGACTTTGCTATCAATCAAGTGTGTTGAATCAAAATGTTAATATAAATGTTCCATCCCAGGGCGTTGACCAACATGAAGGTTCGTCTAAAGGGGGCCCAGAAAGGACACAGTCTCCTAAAGAAGAAAGCTGATGCTCTGTCGTTACGATTCAGACAAATTCTACATAAGATCATTGAGGTACTTTGCTATTTTGATGTCTCTTCCTGTCACTGTTATATCTTGAGTTGGAAAGAATGTCGTATGCGACCGCCACTTTTTAAGGGTTTTTTGGAATTTTTTTTACAACCACTAACCAGTTAAAAAATGATTCCATCGATTTTTGGGGGTACAGAAAGTGAAAACTATCTTTAAAATCCACTTTTATGATGGTTTTCGGACTTGATTTCCCTTCTAAAAAAATCCTCTCCTTCAGAAAATAGAAGGATCCATTATAGTTGCCACTGCGCATGTACAATGACTGTTGGGCACTTATGGGGGAGTTGACAAGATCAGACTGACATGATTGAGGAAGTCATCGTATACCAAAAATGTCTGATTTTTCATGAAATAAATATTCTGGAATAATTTGAAGTATATGTCCATCATCATCCATATTAGCTAGGATGATCCTATCGTTATGTTTTCACATAAGCGCTAGGATAAAGAGTGCACAAAAAAACGTAGATTGCATATTTTACGAAGAAATAAACACATTGCACTGGTAATACCTTAAATCTATGAATCTACTATGAATCTATATTGTATTGTTATTATGTGTATGCCTTTGATCATAAAAAATATTGTAACTTACACTGTGTTTTTGACCAATTCTTGCCTTGTTTTGATCTTCTCTGCGGTTTGATTCTGTCCGCACGATGTGATCACATGTCATACACCTACTGTTCCATGAGCAGAGTGGCAAACAGCCCCCCCCCCCCCCCGCCCAACTCAATGTGTTAATTCGTGTGGAAAACTTGTGCAATACAAACCCACGGCTGTTTTAGTTTTATTCAATATGTTCCATTCCGCTATTGCAATATGCCCAGCTTCTTTTCAATAATAATAATAATAATAATAATAATAATAATAATAATAAAGATTTGTAGTGCGCACATATCCATGAAATTGTGAAGGAAATCTCTGATAATTGTACATGACAATGCAAAGGACCATATGTGGAAAGACAAATGACAATGGTTCCAATGGAGATCTTAATTACATCAATTGAATAGCGCATTTCCGCCATGGAACATATTGAATTAAACAAACGGAAACAGCCGTGGGTTTGTATTGCATAAGTTTTCAACATGAATTAACACATTGAGTCGGGCGGGGGCGCTGTTTGCCGCTCCGCTCCAGAGCCGGTACAATATTCGGCTCCAGTAATTGCACCTATGACCGTGAAAACGGATGGAACAGTAGGTGTGTGACATGTGATCACATCGTGCGGACAGAATCAAACCGCAGAGAAGATCAAAACAAGGCAAGAATTGGTCAAAAACACAGTGTAAGTTACAATATTTTTTATGATCAAAGGCATACACATAATAACAATACAGTATAGATTCATAGTAGATTCATAGATTTAAGGTATTACAGTGCAATGTGTTTATTTCTTCGTAAAATATGCAATCTACGTTTTTTTGTGCACTCTTTATCCTAGCGCTTATGTGAAAACATAACGATAGGATCATCCTAGCTACATCCATATGTTCTCCACCTTACTAGGTAGGTAAGATTACATTATTGGTTATATTTAATGAGAAAAAGTGGCGTTCGGATACGACATTCTACCCCTTGAGTTACATCATATTTTTTATACAATTATGTAGTTCAATCATGGACCAGACCTGTGATTTCTCAGGATTTTTCCTGATTTCAGGATTTTTTACAAATCTCCCTTTGCCTCAAAATGTTCTTGAAGGAAGAGAAGTAGCCACCAAGGAAATAAAGAAGTAGCCTGTATTGTGTCCAAACCTCTAGTTTCTTGTTTATAGGGATGTGGAGAGTCTGTAAATCCTCCAAAATTAAACATCCAGGAGGTTCAGGGGGTTTTGTCCTCTAGACCAAAGGGAGACCCAGGCCTGCTACTCACAGGAGGTTCAGGGGGTTTTGTCCTCTAGACCAAAGGGAGACCCAGGCCCACTACCCATTTTTCAGGATTTTTTACTTTTGTCAAGTCACACCCCTGATGGACAGCTCATTTTAGTAGAGCACTGGAACAGTAATTAAGAGGTTGAAAGTTCCAATCCCGAATTCAATCAAAAATGTATTTGTTCTTTCAAAACAAAATGGTAATAATTTAACAGAATTTCACTGTTATGTTTTTGCTTCTAGACCAAAACATTGATGGGAGAAGTCATGAAGTTGGCATCTTTGTCCCTTGCCGAAGCAAAATTTGCCTCGGGAGATTTGAAGTAAGTACATTTGACATTTTAGTCTGTTGACATTTTAGTCTGTTGACATACATTCTGGTCATATCCAAGCCGATAGCTTAACCCCTTGCGTACGGTTGACATTTTAGTCTGTTGACATACATTCTGGTCATATCCAAGCCGATAGCTTAACCCCTTGCGTACGGTTGACATTTTAGTCTGTTGACATACATTCTGGTCATATCCAAGCCGATAGCTTAACCCCTTGCGTATGGTTGACATTTTAGTCTGTTGACATACATTCTGGTCATATCCAAGCCGATAGCTTAACCCCTTGCGTACGGTTGACGGCTATAGCCGCGGCCGGTGAATTAACTGAATTTCCAGCTGCATTTGCTGAGAATTCGCCTTGAATAGAAATCTTCAAGAAGGCCGATAGTTTGGTGAACCATATTGTTCTTGAATGGGAGTGTTATATAATAGATTGGGCTTTCGAGAGCATTCTGAAGACAGCCTTTTCATGAGGTTTCTGAACACCAGCCTTTCAATTACGCTATGTGGGGACTTCACGTACGATGAATAGGGTATACCCGGCTTAGCTTGCCCGCTTATTGTTCGGTCTATACGCTTGACTGAACAGCAGAGTTTGACCTGGTGCTCCCCGGCCTCACAGATGTTAGCCGCAACCACCTTCACTTGGTAAAAATAATACCGTACGCAAGGGGTTAAGATGACATACCTACCATCTGTAAAGTGGTCTTGGATAATATTATTATAAAGGAATACATGAAGAAACATTTGATACACAACATTAAATGCAGAATATGAACTGATGGGGTCGTGGCCCTTAGATGTGACTGTCATTTAACCTGCAGATATGACCTCATTAAATGCAGGATATGAACTGATGGGAGCGTGGTCTCGGATGTGACTCTGTCATTTAACCCACAAATATGACCTCAAAGGTCAGATGGGGGCATGGCCTCGGATGTGACTCTGTTATTTAACCCACAGATGTGACCTCAAAGGTCTTTATCCTTCGTTTAACACCATCTGTCAAACTTTTATCTAACTAATAAATACCCATCCCAATTCATTTTGAAAATGTCAATAGCTAGTCTTTTATTTATGTCAAGATACTGTACAAGCATTGACGCAGAGGGTCAAGGCATCACTATTATTTTGTTCCATTTAAATCTCTTTTTTCCATTCTCCTGAAGACAGTCGGAGCATACTGATTGAAAGGTTGAGTTGTAACCGGCAGTTCTTTTCAGAAGTAATTAAGTGCTTCTCAATTGAGAATGTCACAAGGTGTCACCACAAATTAGTCTTTAATTAAATTTCGTTTCCTGTCCTTTCATTTTTTATTTAAAAAAAACCTTGTCATGCCTGCCCTACCTTACTTACCATACATGTATCTATAATTTGTTATTATGCTTTCGCCATGGAATTGTAATATAAAAAAAATAATATATAAATGAAGGATGGTTTGTTTTGGATGCATAATAATTTATTTTTGGAGCTTTATAATTGATTTAGTACTAATTTCCTTTTCTGACATTATCTTGCAGTCACATGGTACTTCAAAATGTAACAAGAGCCAAAATCAAAGTGCGATCTAAGAGAGAGAATGTTGCAGGTATTCTGGTAGATTAGTTCTTGTAGAAAGAAGCATGTCAAATAAGCAATTGCTTTGTGATTTATGATCATGGACCAAGATGATAACATGCAGACATCATCCAGATGTATTACTGGCTAAATGGCTGGTTTTGCTGGATGAATAGTTTGATGTCTGTTTTACTAGCTGGCTGCTTGACTGGCTGTCTGCTTGACTGGCTGGCTGAAAGGCTTTGTCTTATGTTTTGTTGTGGCTCCATCTGCAAGGCTGAAAGCTTATGGCGACCAAAGTAGGCTTGGGCGGTTCCGGCGGGTACCCGGTTCTACCCGATTCCAAATTGGGTTCCACTTTGGTTCCACTCTTTTAAAGAACCGGGTACCCGCAAGAGTCGGTTCCGGAACCGAGTCCTTCAAATACCCGGTTCCCAGAGCCACGGCTCTAGTAAAATACCTGAGTCCCAGAGCCGGCTGGGAGCCGAGTCTCAGAGCCGGCTGGGAGCCGAGTCCCAGAGCCGGCTGGGAGCCGAGTCCCAGAGCCGGCTGGGAGCCGAGTCCCAGAGCCGGCTCCGGCAAAATACCTGACTCTGAGGACCAACTCGGCTCCAATTGAAATACCCGGTTGTCTGAGCTCCAACTCTAGAGCTGAGAACCGGCTCCAGTCAAAATACCTGATTCTCTTTGATGAGCGACCGACAAAATGTAACTCTAGACCGCAGCAAACTTGTGAAGGCGCCATACACACAACTGATGCAAAACCGCAATGTCTGTGCGTTAGTAGTGTAATACTTTGGTTATGGAGATGTTAAAAATGTTGACAGCACGTGTCTTGAGAAGTGGAGTGATCAAGGTGGCCCCGTAATATGGATAAACTTGTGACAAAGTTAACAGTCATGTTGCTAGTGTTCTTTATGTACTTTCAATACAGCATGGACGGTAGTACGGTACCTTGTGTATAGGGGGTGGTGCAATTGCTATTGCTCCAACCCCCGTTTATAAATTGGCCCCGTAACATGGATACTTTGTTCATGATGTTGTTAAAAATGTTGACAGCACGTGTCTTGAGAAGTGAAATGATCAAGGTGGCCCTGTAATATGGCTAATCTTGTGACGAAGTTAGTCATGTTGCTAGTGTTCTCAATGTACTTTCAATAGGCATGACGGTAGTACGGTACCTTGTGTATAGGGGGTGGTACAATTGCTTAATTGCTCCAACCCCTAAAGTATGTGCAAAGCCATGGCATGTACACAGCACGGCTTGTAAAGTTGCTTACTAACAGTAGGATAATGGAAACAAATCTCCAAGTCTAACTTAGCTTAACATTTCCATAAAGTTTCCTTAAAGTTTCTGAAACATATTTTAAATTAAACAACATTATCATCACTGCATTTGCTGTTGAAAATTGAAACTCCTTCGTATCAGGGTGCAACGAAGTTTGAATAGACCATGTGTTTTATTATTTTCTTTAATCCTTACGTTTTTCTTTGAATCTCTTGAAACCGGTTCCGACTCGGAACCGATTTTTTTTTTTGTTGAACCGAACCGGTTCCAGAAATTGTGGAACCGCCCAAGCCTAGATCAAAGTTTCTCTATTGCAGCCCCCCGCCTATGGAACAGTCTGCCAATAACACTAAGACCACAACCTGACATTGGTTCTTTCAGAACACATCTCAAAAATGTACCTCTTTATTTAAGCTTATCATTAATTTTTCTCTGGTCCCAGCGCAGTGAATAGTTTTTTAATTTCTAGATACCAGCCCTTTATAAGTCTCCTACTGATAGACCATTTGAAACCATTCAAAATTTCCACTTACCAAAATGCCCATTGGTTTTGTACACACATGGTGATACCATTTGAACAGTGTTGGTAGCAAGCTTTACTACCATTCAAATCCATTCAAATGGTTTTGAATGGTGGATACACTACACCTTGGTGTGTTTCCATAGCCGAATGGTTTCAAATGGTGAATGTACTACACAGTGGGTTATCATTCAAATGCACTGGATACTGGTTAGTAAATATTGAGTCTTTATAAGCATACAATAACATAGAAATTTCAACCCCTCCAAAAATGGAACATGCTCAGATCAAAAGATGCTATCCATTTTATTTTGTACACTTTTGTTTTTAGTATAGGCTAGCCTTATCTTTGGTTTTTACCCTTACACAGTCTTGGAAAAACAAAACCTGCATTATGTAAGTATTATGTAGATAAAGTAGACTATCCATCATCTCAGTACCCTATGGAGTTTTAACACATGGTGGCCAGTGTACATTGATTTACCACTTAAAAATGGCACTAGGGTCTTTAGGGTATAGCAGACCTGTCATTCAAAACCATTCACTCAAGTCACCAGCGTAGAGGGTCCATTGATTCACCACTTAGAAGTATCCAAACAAGGTTTTGTATTAGCTGACCTACCATTCAAAACCATTTGAGGGAATCAATACTGTACACAGTTATTTCACCATTCAAAACCACAAAAGCGAATGGTTTCAAATGGTGGATCAACTTGTATGAAAAAGGTACCAGAAGTAGGAGGGTTAATATTATTATTATTGTTATTCTTGTTATTCTTATTCTTAATGTATTTGTTATATTTTGTTTTTGTAGGAGTTCTTCTTCCAGTATTTGAGCATTACACAGATGGTGGTGACAGTAAGTGCTGTTATTTTGTTTCAAAATCCCTTGTAAGTTTGCACGTGATATAAGATGCAGCTGTGGAAAGAAGTTTCTTTACAGTAATCAGCATTTAAAGAGTATGTCATGTTAATTTCCTGAAAGACATGTTTGATTTTTTTTTGGTTTGTTTTTATTTTGTTTTTATTGTTAATAATTTAAATGATACACAAAAACAGTCAGAATAGTGTTGTTGATTCTGCATCATGCAACCTAGCCCACGAGGAAGCTTTTGAAAAAATGGATAATAACCACAAATAAAGATATTTTGAGAATTAATGGATCTTTAGTCCTTTGAAGGTTAACACAGGGCTAACATAATCTTCAAATAAAAATATAAAGTTGATTTTTGAGCTGCCTTGGTAAACATCTTTATAACATAATCAAGTGATTATATATTATATTAAATTTAACATTTGGAAAAGAAAGCTAGCTTTTCATTGTTTTGAGTAATTTGACCCCAATTGTTTTTTCTCTGCAACAGCATACGAGCTGACAGGATTATCTCGTGGTGGTCAACAAATAGACAAACTTAAGAAGAATTACGACAAGGCGGTGCAGCTCCTGGTTGAGCTAGCCTCCCTCCAGACGTCATTTGTTACCCTCGATGAGGTGATTAAGATCACCAATAGACGTGTCAATGCAATAGAACATGGTAAGTACATATGAAACCTAGGGAATTTGTTCACAGACAGCCAAGTGAAACATCAAAGTACATATGGAACCTAGGGAATTTGTTTACAGACAGCCAAGTGAAACATCAAAGTACATATGGAACCTAGGGTCACAGACAGCCAAGTGAAACATCAAAGTACATATGGAACCTAGGGAATTTGTTTACAGACAGCCAAGTGAAACATCAAAGTACATATGGAACCTAGGGTCACAGACAGCCAAGTGAAACATCAAAGTACATATGAAACCTAGGGAATTTGTTTACAGACAGCCAAGTGAAACATCAAAGTACATATGGAACCTAGGGAATTTGTTTACAGACAGCCAAGTGAAACATCAAAGTACATATGGAACCTAGGGAATTTGTTTACAGACAGCCAAGTGAAACATCAAAGTACATATGGAACCTAGGGAATTTGTTTACAGACAGCCAAGTGAAACATCAAAGTACATATGGAACCTAGGGAATTTGTTTACAGACAGCCAAGTGAAACATCAAAGTACATATGGAACCTAGGGAATTTGTTTACAGACAGCCAAGTGAAACATCAAAGTACATATGGAACCTAGGGAATTTGTTTACAGACAGCCAAGTGAAACATCAAAGTACATATGGAACCTAGGGTCACAGACAGCCAAGTGAAACATCAAAGTACATATGGAACCTAGGGAATTTGTTTACAGACAGCCAAGTGAAACATCAAAGTACATATGGAACCTAGGGTCACAGACAGCCAAGTGAAACATCAAAGTACATATGGAACCTAGGGAATTTGTTCACAGACAGCCAAGTGAAACATCAAAGTACATATGGAACCTAGGGAATTTGTTCACAGACAGCCAAGTGAAACATCAAAGTACATATGGAACCTAGGGAATTTGTTTACAGACAGCCATTATCAGGATTTCTTTGCACTCTGTAGTCCTCTTTGTCCTGAAGTTCCTGAAGAGCATAGTACAAATGAAGTGGGTCGTCCCTTACTTCATTGGCACCAGCCTATTAGGGACATTAGACTCATTCTGGTTTTCATTTACTTAAGCCTAACTCCCTAAGCCCACTTGCCCACACACAACCTCAATCCTCAAGTATTCTTCAGTAGTAAAGCAAGCACAATGACCAGTACCATTGGTATGCAGACTACACATATGCACACTGATGTGATACATGTACATGGGCCAGGGATCCTCCCTGCATGCATGGAGCAATAAACACTGTTTATTAAACAGTGTCCACTGACCCAAGCACCAACCTTGCAATACCTACAATAAACCTGGATGTGCATGTACTAAAAGGCAAGTAGACCTAATAACCTCAATCCTCCAGAATCAGTTTTTTGGACAGACCAACATGTACAATGTAACCTCAATCCTCCATTTTCATCTAATGTCAAATATAGCCTGATCACCTCAATCCTCCATTATCCACCAAGCAAATAATCACATCTGCCCTCAATCCTTCAAAATCCTTCACCACTGCAATTTCCTAATAACCTCAATCCTTCAAAATCCTTCAGTTTATGCAAAGAGGATATTGGAGGATTTGGGAAGGTGAGGGTTAATCAAGATGATTGCATCATGATAAAGGTCATTGTGTGAATAAAAGGTTCATCCCAAGAGGGCCTAATTGGTAAAATATCAGAACTGGTAAGCAGTGTGTACTTAGTATACACTCTTCTGTGGGAGTGTCGTGGCTGAGCGGTCTAGCTTACCGGACTCAAGTTCTGGTGTTAGCAGCAGAATGTGGGTTCGAATCCCGGCCGTGACACTTGTGTCCTTGAGCAAGACACTTAACCATAATTGCTTCTCTCCACCCAGGGGTTAAGTGGGTACCTGTGAGGGCAGAGTTGGTTGATTAGCCCTATATGCGCTGTAATGGCAGCAATTGAGCTGTATACTCCCCAGGGAGCTGAGATGGTTTCAGGAATGATTTATGAGCCTTATGAGCCTTATGAGCAGGGGTAATGATATAATGCGCCTTGAGCACCACTTAGTTGGTGGATACGTGCGCTATATAAGTCCACACATTATTATTATTATTCTAGCTTTCCAATCACAAAGGCGATTGACCAAAAAGTAAAGCCATTAGGATTAAGGTAAAGCTATACCAGGTTAATCTGGCACCAAGACAGTGGGACACTTTTGAGATGCTAGGTCCAATTTCATAGAGCTGTTAAGCAGAGAATTTTGCTAAGCAAATATTTTTGCTAAGCATTGTAAAACAGACTCCCAGCCAAAGTACACTCATTTTATGTGCGAGTAATGCTGGTATCCAAGAAAATCTGCTAAGCAAATATTTCTGATAAGTAATTTTTTCCGCTTAGCTAGCAGCTCTATGAAATTGGCCCCAAGAGGGCAGCAAACTTACTGGTTCTTTACCCATTGTTTATCGTAATTCTGAGCATGTGCACAATATTGAAAACAATGGTAAGTCTCACTGGTAAGTCTCAGTGCTGTCATCTAGTGTTTCAAAAGTCTCCTATTGTGGACATGTGATCACGTCGGGCTGTTCTCATGTACCGTGAAATTAAATTTCTTACAACCATCTCCACCCAAGACTGATATTTCATGATGGGGATTAAGGCCACATCTGTCGTAACAAGCTGTTGTGGGATGTTGAGCTTTGACATTTCTCTTCCAGTTATCATTCCACGTATCGAGAACACCATCTCGTACATCACCACCGAGCTCGACGAGAGGGAACGAGAGGAGTTCTACCGCCTCAAGAAGATCCAGGAGAAGAAGAAGATCATACGGAAGAAGAAGGAGGAAGAAATGGAGGCACGCCGGGCAGCGGGGGAAGACTTTGATGAGGGGGCTAATCTTTTAGATGATAATGTGGATGAAGATTTATTGTTTGAAACTTGAAAAGAAGTTAGACACTAGATACCCGATTTAAAGCCCTGATTCACTTTTGGTAATTTAGAAATGTTTATTGTTGAGTATCTTGACAATTCTTCTGACTGAGGCGCTCTGATTTGTAGGGAAACACTCCAAATCTTGATCTGCTCTGTGCACATCATAGCCCATAGTGTTAACAATGCACTAAGTCTTCCGAGTCAATTGGTGGCGCCATTTGTGTGTGTGTACGAAATACCCATTTGACAAAACCACTATCCGTATACGCTAGAACATGTATGTTCAATAACAAAATCTTCCCTCTTAACCTTAAACACTTGATTGTACATCGAGTCAACAATAGTACGTACTAACCAGAGATATTGCTAAATATATTTAGTGGTAGTTGCAGGTTGTGCAATTGGTGCCCTCTATAGGTGATGCATAGAGAAGATAGATATATACCAGCACGATATCATCACATTAAGCACACTTTGTTGTTTACACTGTGTTGAAATACTGCCCTCTGTCTGTCAGATGATTTGAGTTCAGACATACACTGTTCCAGCCTGTCAATAAGCATGGATTAACCAATAGGGTTGAGCCTTGTCATGGCTACTGTTCCTACATCGGTCAAGCACTTGGCTTTTATGCAGGTGGCATGACCGAGTTTTCAGCATTGCTAATGGTGGGCAGGGATCAGTGTATTGTAAATGTCTTCAGTATTAAATCTTAGAAGGTTTAGCACCCATTCAAATTAAAGTTTCTCAGGTGTACATAATATTTCTTCATTTAAGTATGACAGTACATAGTGTCATTACCAAAGGTGTATTAGGGCTTAAAATCACTTATAATATGAGAAATAACAAATTATCAATAACAAATATATGTTTCTCTGTTGTGCCATAAGATTTAACTTTAGTACTAAGATATAACACTTCAAAGGAAGTTTAAAATGGCTTATTTAAAACATTCCAGTAACATTTATTGGAAAGTGAAGTTAACACATATCTATTGTAAAACAAAATAGTTTCATTTTTTTTCTTTTAAACTTTTCGCTTAAAGCAATACTTTTCAGGCCCGTGATTTCTCAGGATTTTTTCTGATTTCAGGATTTTTTTAAAATCTCCCTTTGCCTCAAAATTTTCTTGAAAAAAGAGAAGTAGCCACCATTGTGTCCAAACCTCTAGTTTTTTTGTTTGTGGGGATGTGGAGAGTCTGTAAATCCTCCACAATTAAACATCCAGGAGGTTCAGGGGGTTTTGTCGTCGAGACCAAAGGGAGATCCAGGCCCACTACCTATTTTTCAGGATTTTTTTACTTTTGTCAAATCACACCCCTGAACTTTTGTTTTCAAGCAGAAATTTGTTGCTTTCATCTCATAGCAAGTTATACATCGCTTTCTTACTCGTTTTGTTATCACAACTTGAAATCCTTATTAGGTATTGTGTCAGTGTATCTTATTTCACTTGGGAGTTTCTTGTTCAGTATATTGGGTTTTTAACTTGATGGTGACATCTTTTTAATTCCGATTTTTTTTCAATAAGGAGGGATTATCAAATTCTAAGTTAGTGTGAAATGAATATCTTGGGCAAAGTTACAGTTGTGACAACATGTCTACTTATTTATTTCCAAGAGAAATGTGATGGCATTTGGAATGGAATTTTTGATTAAGTAAAAAAGTGTATTTATTATAAACTCATTAATTCATCATATCATGAATGTGTAACAAAGGTACTGTTTTTATTGCAGCAGGATCATTCTTTATAGGTAAGGTATAAGTTTGGTATTTCTTCAAAAATAGAATGTTTAATTATGATGTAAAACTTACTTGATATAAAACATGTGATGGGTATAAATCTTCCCTAGAAATAATGTTGTCTGCGGTGCTGTCACTGTTAAGAAATGTGAAATACATTTCAGTTTGAATTTAGGAATGAGTATTCTTTCATAAATTCATCATTAGATTGAATACAACAAACTTGAATGTATTTTACAAATATTCTCAATGAAGACAACTTAATAAGCTGTTGCTTGAAGCAGGATGTATGTGTAGAAACCAACCTGTGATGGTTTCAACTTATTTCATCGGGTAAAATAGTTAAAATGCATTCAGATTGTTAATGTATACTACTCAAAACAATTTAGGGAACACCGGATTTTTTAACATCAAATAGGTTTGAAATGTTCCATGAACCGGGATTTTCATTTGCAACCCCCTCTCTCTTTCAGTAGTCATGTCATGAAATGTGTAATCACTACATGCATCCTTTATCATCTGTTTCATTGTGCAGTTGTTTCTCATCAATACTGTGAAACATTGTGTTTATCTGAAATAAATGATCTTGCTTTAATTGAGATTATTCCGGTGTTCCCTAAATTGTTTTGAGCAGTATATTTCATCTTATGTGGAATTTCTGTCTTTGGATATTACTTCTGTAATTTTTACTCAAATGATAGCACCCGAGACAGAAGTATGTCGAGGAATGTTTGATACCATCATCAACTTTACACCAAGTTGTATGTAAAATTGTGATCATTCAATTTGTATATCGATAGTGTATAGTGGCTTTAATGTATGTCTTGATTCAAAGAGAGAAACAGTTATGCCATTATTACCATTGTTGTACATGCCCTTTAAGTATAGATATACATTGTGTACAAGTATTGTAGAATGGTTGTGTACTGTGTGGTCAAAATTGCTTCAGATATTAAAGGAATGAATGAATGGTTAAAAGCATTCATGTCAAAGTGGTTCGAGTTTCTTCAAGTTGTTCTGTTCAAATTTAATTAATGCCCCTTTAGTTGGACTAGAACCAAGGTTCTCCTTCAGAAGTAAAAAAAATGACAAACAAAAGTCCAGATTACGATAAAAATATTTTTTTCTTTATAGGATATCACTGGAAAGCAATAAAATCACAATTTTACAGTATGACAAATTGACAATTAGAAACAATCAAACCTGCTACTGGGATAACAAGGCAATCTCAACCAGCAATTGATGGTTCATATTATAACAAACCTGCACATTGAGACCACCAGTCCACTCTAGCCACATAAAACAGGTTTAACATAATAATGTCAACTTTTAACAGAAAGTTTCAGCAGTTGATGATATATCTTATTAATTTTAAACTTATATCATATTTTATGTCAAAAATAGATGGTAAATATTTACATATTATACTACACTGGTCATTAACTAAAGTAAGTTGTTAACATTTGTAATGTGTATCAAATAAAAAAAATTACATTTTATGTTGTATGAAATGCAAACTTATCACTGCAGATTATTTATTTCAAAATGTTTGAATTTTCCCCCAAAATCCAACAATTGCAACATCACTGATTCAGTAGTGAATGAATAAAATCAATTAACAAAAATCAAAGCAGCGTAGATTTTATCAAAATCATTCTTGCTGAAATAGATTCACTAAAATATACACATTTGGTTTATTTACCGTCACTCGATATATTTGAAGAAAGCATGCAGAGAAACAAGACCTTTGGTTTGTTTATCTACTGATTGCGTTTTATCACTTTGGGAGAAGATACAGTTCAGTCAATATACTGGGGGAACAAATTTAAATATTTTGTGCATATTTTATCAATTCAAAATTAAATTTTCGTAACTTCCCGAATGAAACGATCAATACAAGTAACAAATAAACAAACAAGGATGTATGTGAGCTGTAACATTGTAGAATGGCTGAAAATTAACCGGCATTTGTGTCACAAGTTTTGGACATCAAATAACGAGGATCTTTGTGTGAGTTATATAATTTTTATACAACACTCATTCGGTAACATCTGAAATGACCCATTGCACTTGGCTATGTTACCTAGTGAATATTTCATCTCACTTTACTTTGAGGGAATCAATATTTATTATTTTTATTACACGTTAGAGTGCCATGGTCGAGCGGTTTAGTGCATCGGATTTGTGTTCTGATGGCTGAGTCATCAGAATGTGGGTTCGAATCCCAACTGCGACCATGGTGCTTGTGTCCTTGAGCAAGACACTTTACCATAATTGCTTCTCTCCACCCAGGAGTTACCTGTGTGAGGGGCAGAGTTGGTTGTTGTGTTTGATTAGCCCTATATGCGCTGAAATGGCAGCAATTGAGCTGTATACTCCCCAGGGAGCTGCAGTGGCGTAGCTGGCAGGGGGGCGGCCGCCCCCCTGGCTCCAGTTCCAGAATAAGTGGGCCCCCCCTAACACATGCAAATTTTTTTCACATGCTTATGGGACTGACTGATGGGCCCACCAGCAGGCAGGACTATACAGGCAGGGCCGGATTTAGACCTTGAGGGGCCCGGGGCACTTCAGGTTCGGGGGCCCCTCGACATAGAAATTAAATTACATGACAAATAAAAAATGAACTAAAATGAATGATAAACCGCATTTCTTCGAAAAAAAATATAAAACTAATTTTATAATTATTACATTTTTTATAAAGGAAGTCCTTAGTCTGGGGGCCCTCTGGCAGGGGGACCCGGGGCAATTGCCCCCTTTGCCCCCTTATAAATCCGGCCCTGTATACAGGGCCACTTTTACATAAGGGCAAAAGGGTAGTTGCCCACGGCCCCAGGTAAAGAGGGGGCCCTAAAAATCTGTACAGTCATTTTTTTATAACCCGCAATTAATCAAAATCCAATGGCTTAATATGCATGTAGAAGGTATATAGCAGCACTAACACTTTTTCCGGATAACAATTAAGAAAATGGCCTCTATTTATTTCCTTGCCCATGGGCCCCGTAATACCTAAAATCAGCCCTGGGACTATAGTTCTCTGGGCCCCATTCTAAAAATATACGTGATTATCGATCGTATCTCCTGCTAACAGTAGGGTTTGCCGAGTAACTGTCAGATCTATACACATCACACGCACTCGTTTGACCTACACTAACGAACAAATGATCAGTGTGGGGCCCACTGCGTGTCATGAGAAATTACTTCACTCACCACTGACTGCTGAACGGTCACACGATCTGTAATCGATTGGCACACTCCATATATCATCTTGCTGTTTAAAACAAACTAGACTGTTTATTTAATGACATTATATATGTGAGAATCAGTACTGACGTTTATTTGTTTGTTACGAATGTCGAATATGCCAAAATCAAAGTCAGGAGCTCAAAAAATGAGAAAATGTCAACAGGCAGCATTGACGGAATCGGCAAAAAGATGTAAGCCGATAACAAGTTTTTTCAGCGGTGATGGGTGTTCATCATCTACTGATGACAAAGAAAAAGATCATGGTATGGTAACAGATAATGATATTGGTAGTGAAAACGAAAACTTGTCTGGAATGGTGGTGGACCAAGGCGAGCCAACATCATCCTTCGTTGAAGAAGCAGAAGTAACGGCAGGTACTTCTTCTGAAATTGATCAAGATTGGTGGGGCCCCTGGGATCCGATTCGCTCCCCCTGGCGAACATAGCCAGCTATGCCACTGGGGAGCTGAGATGGTTTCAGGAATGATCTATGCGCTTGATGAGCAGGGATAATAATGTACAGCGCCTTGATCTAGTTGCTAGGATATGTGCGCTTTATAAGAATTGTGTATTATTATTATTACATGTTAGATTAGATATATATTAGATTACATGTTAATATAATATACATCAATGGTCACCTACCTTAGCAAAATTCAGTTTTATAAAAACAGTCTTTACTCTTGGGTAAGAATGTGCACCTTTAGTTTTAAATCTGCTCAGAGGATTACCCTTATAGATAAAAAGAGTTTACTGATAATGGATAGACAATATTTAATGTTGTTTATCCAATAAGAGAAAATGACATTTCTGCAGAACAAAATACGGAGCATTCAGTTACAAACAAAAATGCAGATTTCATTAACCCTAACCCCCTAGGTATTCTGGCTAGGAACATTCCTGAATCCTCCAAAATCCATCAGTGCACTTTTGGAAACATGCCCTTATCTTCAAAATGCACCATGCATTTTTGTTGATCTTTCATATTCAGCACTTATGGCCTGTACTTCTTGCCAGGTAGTAATTTTGAAGACGCGAAAGTACCAGTTTCCAATCTTGCTGAATTTTTCTTAAAAAGTGCCCCTTGGAGGATTTGGGGTGGTTAGGGTTAATGAAGGTGTTACTGCCACAAAAGCAAATAAACAAAAATGTCCTTTTTAATTCAGTTTAACTGAGCCACTAAACTTGATGCTGTAATGTAGTATTTCTTGATGGTGCCTGATCACGTTTATCTTCCCCTTTAAGCAGCCGTGCAACTCAGATAGACTCCTTCAATTGCAACTTATCTTTGTTGTTGGTATCCATAACACACTAACCCTCCAATCTCATCAGTTCTTGTCTATTCAATCTTCCTGCAAATAAAAACCAAAACACCCAAACCTAGTAAGAGAGGAAATGTGAAACAACTGCCTCCGCTTTGTTTACAAAAATGTTTAAAAACATTTAAATAGTGACTGCAGTTTCAAATGCTGTTTGCGTGTTTCTAGGGGTAGATAAAAAAAATTCAAAAATTCAAAATCATGAATTTACATTCTTTGATATATTATGCCCATTAAAGGGACACTATCGTCACGATCAGAGCAGACTTTCAGCAGGGCATGGAATCCTAGTTTAAGATGAACACAATGACTGAAAATTACCGTATGTGTATATTAATTTGAACCAATTAGGAAACAGGGAGCAGATTGTTTTTCTTTTTTTCTTACATTTAAATGTTTTTGTGTAATGAAATTTTCATCTTAATTGTATATGAATGGCCGCCGTATAACAGTATTTTTAATAGACCATAATAAATAAATAAATGACCTTACCATGTGGGGTATTATCTTCAGTTACTGAGTTAATCTAAAACTAGCACTCCGATTCCACACACTGTTCACCGTGACGATACTGTCCCTTTAAGACACTTTTGAATTTTCCACATTAAAATCCCCGCACAAGCTATTTTACAGTTCACTGAGTGCCTGAAATGTCTAAGTCCGCATTGTTGTTGTTGTTGTTGTTGTTGTTATTGTTATTAAGAAACTAGCCCTTTCCCTTCAGTGGGTAAGGCAAACAAACATTTATATTACATTGCCTCACCCATTCATCATCCTCCGCACCGGCACCATCCTCCCCTGGCTGAGGTGAGTCATGTGACTTCATTGACATGACCTTGTCCGTCCACGACGCACCGACCTTCTCCCCTCCAGCATAGTTGGAGACTTGGCTTGTCACGACATCTAGCTTGGCCAATGAAACTAGCAAGATATAAATAGACCATGCAATTCCATAAAAGTTACAGGCATACTAATAGGGGTGTGATAGACAAAATTTAAAAAAATCCTGAAAAATGGGTAGCATGCCTGGGTCTCCCTTTGGTCTAGAGGACAAAGCCCCCCTGAACCTCTTGGATGTTTAATTTTTGGAGGATTTACAGACTCTCCACATCCCCACAAACAAGAAACTAGACGTTTGGACACAATACAGGCTACTTCTTTCTTTCCTTGGTGGATACTTTTCTTCTTTCATGAAAATATTGAGGCAAAGGGAGATTTGTAACAAATCCTGAGCAATCACATGCCTGTAACAGACATGCAGACAGGCATACTATTGCTGAAGGGGGTCCTTATCAATCAGGGTATTCCCCCACCCAGGCAATCATAAAAGTACACAACCCTGCATAGGATTAAGATTGCCTGGGTACCATTGAGGAGTACCCTAGGTGATGATGACCCCCCCTTCTGCCATACACTCCTGTGCCCTAGACTGTCATCACAACTGCCTAAATGCAAGCTTTGGCAGGCACACGGACCAAACCAGAAATGGGGAAATTAATTTAGACCAATTTCTAGCCATTTTGGTGAGAAAGTGATGTAATACACTCTATAAACTAAAATGTTGAATCTAATAATGCGAGTTTGGTCAGTAACAAAGTTAATTCTAACTTAATAAATGTTAATTCCACACTTTAAAAAAGAGGAAAATCTAAGTACATGTATGTGTTGAATCAGCCAAGTAAACATAGTGACAGACTCTCTGACAGTACTATCATTTCATTAAAAGTTTTCAAATTATTTCCCAATACTTCTTGAACTGAATAAAAATCAGATGAAGATTTTACATAAAGGAGTAACAAATATTCATGTTAGCCAAAGAATCTTAATGCATTTTCATTATTTTCTTATATACAACATAATGTAATAAGCTGAAACTTTCACAGTCAAGTGTCAATCAAGAATCAGATCTAATGTTTCATTTTTTCCTGCAGCAAAATGAACCAAGGTAAAAGAATACAATATGAGCTTGAGCGATAACACGATAATATTGAATATCATGATACCTTTTTTTATTCGATTACAATATTGAGAACCTTATCGAAAGTTATCGAGATATCGGAAAATTGTGATTAAAAAAATATATCGCGATTAAAAAAAAAAACGCTATCTGGAGTCAAGTCAGAAATTAGGATTGTCTTTCCAGCTTTCGGAAGTGAGAAACAAAAGCAAACTACTTCAATAGTACATACACGCTATGCAAACGAATTTGTGATTTATTGTGATGCTTGTAGAGGGGTAGATACCTGTGGTAATTGGCTCTAAAACAATCATGCATGAATGAAAAAATAATTGCACTACTATCGAAAATCGCGATATATGTTTGCCGATATATCATAGATAAACAAAATAATAAAATAAAAAAAATAAATTAAAAAAAAATTAAAAAAAATCGATATCGCCCAAGCCTAATACAATATAAATCCAGATAGAGGAACTTACAAATGAAAGGACAATCACCGGCCGTCTTCAATCTGACAGTGTCTTCGTTCTCTAGCTCGATACTATCCAACTGTTGCTCCTCAACCCAGAGAGATAAACATTCACTCTTGTGATGTCTTGATGTCAGTTTACTCAGTTCCGGCTTGTTAATGAGTGACATGACCTCGGATGTTGACAGTCTGTCCGATTCACCCTTTGCTTCTGTTTCTGTATGGATTCAAACGTTCAAAAACTCCAGGAATGCAAGGAATGATTGCTTGTTTGATGTCCAATTTCCCCTTCGCCTACACTCTATCATTGTCAGCTACATAGGGAGGCAAATGCGGTCCTGTTCCACCACTCTTTCATGGTGAGCTATGCAGGACAGAAAATTTTACATTTACATTTTATTTTCACAATAATTATTTTGGTCAATATTTTGTAAAAGCAGTACTTTTTTTTACAGACCATTCACCTTAAAATGTTGATCCTTCATTTACAAAAAGTACAATAAATGAATGACTTATTTATCATAATTGAAATATGGACAAACATAACACATAACCCAGCTTAGAAGGTTTATAAGTCACTTTAAACGGGTACTTCTTTTTACAAATCCCAAGAAGCCAAGCGTACACAAAAGCTGAAAGGAATTCCTCTTCACCCCATTTACTTTTTTTTTTTAATTTAAAATTTTTTAAAACCATTTCAGGGGTAGAAATTAACTTGAATTTTAGTTATGTCAAAATTTTACTAGTCCTCATTTTTTAGTGGTCCTGAAAAAAGGTGAATATAAATACATTTTCATATCCATCCACTACTTGTTCTCGTTCAATATAACCAATAATGTAATCTTACCTGCTCAGTAAGGTGGAGAACATAATGGATGATGATGGACATATACTTCAAATTATTCCAGGATATTTATTTCATGTAAAATCAGGCATTTTTGGTATACGATGACTTCCTCTGTCATGTCAGTCTGATCTTGTCAACTCCCCAATTAGTGACCAACACGGTCATCGTACATGCGTAGTGGCAACTATAATAGGATTCTTCTATTTTCTGAAGGGGAGGATTTTTTTTTTTAGAAGGGAAATAAAGTCCGAAAACCATCATAAAAGTGGATTTTAATGATAGTTTTCGCTTTCTGTAACCTCAAAAATTGATCAAAATCACTTTTTAACTGGTTCTAAAGTGGTTGCAAAAGAATTCCAAAAAAAACCTTAAAAAGTGGCGGTTGGATGACATTCTTTCCTGTATTTCTTTTTTTTTCACTAGCACATCAGACTACCCAAACCCCAGCAGCTAGTAGTCCCGCTCCTAAAAGTCACTATCCTCGGACGAGCGGATTAGTGTTAATTTCGACCCCTGCTTTTAGTAGGCAGGTCAAACATACTCACAGCACAGCTTGCCGTGTGCACGTTCCTCGTAAATACACTCGGTATGAAAAAAATTGTCAACTTTTGACATGTTGTTACGATGTAAAATATCAATAAAATGAAGAAATAAATACCAGTATAGTGATGTGTGTTGTTTTATCATTCCATCGTGTGTTTTTGGGGTTGATTGGGTTCGAAAATCTTGTACTAAACACCATTTGAAAAACACCTCCGATCGACCGTGAATCGCGGAAGCGCCGTTTATCGTTGAGGGACTTCAGCACCGGGCGATTTTGGTCCCCCGATAGCGCTCGCAAAATTGTAGATTCCGATGCGTTCCTGTCAACGTAAGCGATCCAGAATCTACAAATAGACTCGGAAAAGCCCAAGCTTTCATGGGTATGGTCCGAGAATTTTCAAAATGGTGTCCCGGAATGGCAAACGACGATTTGATAAGGAATTAATGTTTTTCCCCAAAAATACCTCGAAATATAAAATTTCGGAATAATTATGTTAAAGTAGAGGAGTTGAACTTTATTTTACTTTGTAGTTTGTAAAGAAAATCAATGAAGAACGCTACGAAATCAAAGGCCAAACATGGGAATGCGTGATTTTTTTTTCAGTTTCGGAAACCACTGACCACGACGACGAGTTGGATTTTTGTAACGCGGTCGAGCGCGTGTCGGGATGGAGCAGCGATGAACTCGAGCTTCTGCTCTCAGAATATCGACTTCCATGTTAGTTTCTTGTTTTTAAGTGTGCAGTTACTTGCAATCTTGTAAAATATATCCTAGTTCAACACAGAAAATAAGATTAAACGAGGAAAAAAAATCAGAAAAAAATGTACGTTGTTTTTCATACTGCATGGGGGTCATGCACAATAAACGAAACGGCAATGTAAGGAGTCACGTGATATCTTGTAACTACAAACGCAATGCATACGTCACCGTCATTGATTTGTCGGCTGTTCTATCCTGTAGTGTTACTCCCGTAATTTTGATTTTTTTTAATACTTGTTATTAAAATTAAATTGTAAAAAAGGCAGAATTTTTCATCATAAAATTAGCTTTATTTCCAACATGTACTGTTTAAAATTTAAAAGGAATTTTTCACTTATGGAAAAACGATATTTTCTTTTTCAATTACCTTGACTTATTAAAAAAAAAATTGACTTTTATCATGGGAAACACGAATAAAGTTTATGAAGATTTAATTTTAAAAATTTTTCTTTAATTTGTTATTTTCATCAGATCACTGGCAAGGAGTTCCAAACTTAGCTTTTAGTACAAACAATACTTGTGCCAAATTTCAGGCTTGTCAGATGATCCGTTCTCAAGTTAGAGCATTTATGCATATTAATTAGTTGGACTTAGTCATTTTTCACGAAATCCATCTTGTCCCGTGATAGGACCATAGCATAATGGACCATATTTAATGAGCCCTATGTCCAAAACTAAAAAGAAATGTGGCATTTTTTTTTTTTTGGATTAATTTCCCTGCCCAAATATTGGTAAAATTTAAAACTTGATTGACCAAATCTGCTAATTGATGTTGAAATATAAAAGTAAAAATGTAAAATATTCAAATTTCCTCTTTTTTGACCAAAATGGCTAAAACCGCTATTTAAATTTGACCTCATTAATTTGCCATAACTCAAGAACGGTAGGTCCGATTTCAATTTTTTTTTCAGATTTGTGTTTCTTTCATCAAGCCCTTCAAGTTAAGATCCATTTGAAATGATTTATGCACAATATTAAAATTTGTGTGACCTGCCTACTTTTAGTTCTACAAAACAAGCATGAATTTCACCATTCCACTTTTTGCTGTACTAGATGATACTGGAAAAAAAGAACAGGTGCAAGATTTTGACTCACATTGGAATAGGAAGCATCACATCACTTTAGATTGACCTTGACTTACTGTAAGATGACATCAGGTGACCTGTGTTGACCTTTTTTGTATCACTAAAATTTGGCTCGATCTCAATTCCTCTTGTTCTGTCGAATTTACGTTTGTGTGCAACTGATGGCTTAATTTGAAGTACAACATATCTGAACTGAAGAACAAACATAGAAAAGGTTTTATTTAAGAGTGAGTAACTAAACACAACATTACCTACTTTGCTGAGTTAACCCTCCTACTATAGCTGCACTTTAGTGGAAAGCAGCTATAGAGGTCAAAATCAGTCAACTGCCTGTTTTGACTGTTGACCCAAATGTGCACACAGGGGCATTTTTGACTGGTTTTGACTGTCATTTTGACCATAGTTATCTATGCCCATAGTCTGGATCCCATACTACAGAATGGGTGTGTTCGAGTAGCGCGCTTCCCCGGGTTGACCCGGGTGTGACTCTGGAGCGTTCGAGTAGGTCTGATGTCATTGTCAGGGCTTACCTGGGTCAGCCTCGAGTAACCTTGCTCACGAAGCAGGTCACTTGAGTCAGACCCGGGTAAGTGACGTCACTTTGAGAATATTCTGAATGGCCGCCATCTTTCTTTTCAGTGCGGCAATTTCGTGAAGTTTTTTGACATACATTTTCGACCCTTAAATAATGAATCTGTGAGTAGAGACTGTTCTTGTACTAGAATATGTGTTGTTTTGTAGGAACCTGAGAAGTAATATGATCATTAGTTTCTTTTTTACCCAGTAAAGAATTATTTTGCGATAATTTCATTGTAAATATTTTGTTTACAAAGTCCGTGTAACCTTTGACATTCTTCACATCCCTTTAACGACCACAAGAGGGTGAACGTTCAATGGGATGCTCGTTCGATTAGGTTATACTTGGGGCTCACCCGTGTGACGTACTCGGGTTACCTCTGGGAAGCTACTCGAATGCACCCAATGTATCTTATCATAATGAATCAATCTTGGTAACCAGTCTATTTTGAATAGTGTACAAAGAATGGGTCTCCCAAATTTCCTATGTAAAAGTCTGCAGCTCTAAGGTCTGATTCGACCCAATGACAAGACCTTCTGAGATACAGTTACTGCAGCTTAATAATAATAATATACTACATCATGTGACTCAAAAACATAAATGCTGCATGTACTTTGATGCTCACACACCTTGAATCTTGTAGCTTTAACCCTCCTACTACTACAAGGGTCAAAATCAGTCAAAATGTTGATATATTTGCCAAGGTATATCTAGTGCACTTAAAAGTCGAACACTGTTACACAGGTCAAAACGAGTCGACCGTTTTTGACTGGTAAAAGCATTGTCTGGTATTGTTCAGGGTGGTCAAAATGACAGTAAAAACCAGTCAAAAATGCCCCTGTGTATGTGCACATTTGGGTCAGCAGTCAAAACAGGCAGTTGACTGATTTTGACCTCTGTAGCAACTTCCCACTAAAGTGCAGCAATAGTAGGAGGGTTAATAGTTACTATATTAGGCAGTTTCATGAAAATTTGAAGTTGCTTCAATTCTTTTAAATGTCATATCACTGGATAGAGCAAAAAATTAGAAAGAAAATGAGGGGTCAATGGTCATGATAGGTTAACCCTGTGCAAAGTTACGATTTTTTGTTGATTTCAATATTTGGTCATTTTGGAGGCCAGTTTCATTTGAAAAGTTGTGACCGCATTTGCCTGCAACGTATCCTTGTAGTACTAACAAAGTGTCTATATAGCATGTACATGTACCCCTTTTAAACAAAAAAAATCTCATTGAATACCAAAATCCACCCGTGCGTGACACCCCGATTAAGCGTGCGTGACACCCCGATTCACCGAGTCAAATCGCCGATAGAGGTGATTTTTTTTTTAATTTGCTGTCGGATCATTTTCCGCGAGTTGCACTGTTTTTCCACCAACGTTACAGTTGGCACCACGATCGGTGTATCCTTTTTCGTGGTTTCAAGTTTCGTGAAGACCATCCAATACCTCTAAATTGATGATGAATTTCCGTCATGCACAATGATGAAAACGGGTCGTAAACACGCGATATTTCTAACGTCCGAGTTCGGATATTTTGCATTGAAAGCGAAGCAAAATTTATGAATGAATCTAAGATGGCGTCTACAGATTAACGCTTAATCCGCTGGCGACAACGCGAGCTACGACGACATATTAAACAGCTAGCCAGGGGGAACGTTTTCGCGCGAACCCGGATGTGAGTGAGTCGGTCACAATCGCGATGTCTAAAGTTAGCTTTTGAAGTGCGCCGCCAGCGGCGGCTTGCGTGAATCTGCCTAACTATATATCACAGATGATAGAGGACACACTTAAAGAGAGGAAAGATGGGAAAGAATGTCGTATCCGACCGCCACTTTTAAAGGTTTTTGGGGGAATTTTTTTGCAGCCACTATCTAGTTAAAAAATTATTCTATCGATTTTTCGGGGTACAGAAAGCGAAAACTATTATGATGGTTTTCGGACTATTTCCCTTCTAAAAAAAATGCTCCCCTTTAGAAAATAGAAGGATCCTATTATAGTTGCCACTGCGCATGTACAATGAGTAATGACTGTGTTGGTCACTAACGGGGGAGTTGACAAAATCAAACCGACATGACAGAGGAAGTCATTGTATACCAAAAATGCCTGATTTTTCATGAAATAAATATCCTGGAATAATTTGAAGTATATGTCCATCATCATCCATATATTCTCCACCTTACTAGGTAGGTAAGATTACATTATTGGTTATATTGAATGAGAAAAAGTGGCGGTCGGATACGACATTCTACCCGAAATAAAAATGTATTGATATTCACCTTTTATTCAGGACTACTAAAAAATGATTAGAAATGATATTTTGGGAGATTTTGAACTATGAATTCATGCACATCCAGTGAGATGTTGGTCATCGTCTGCTTAGACATTGTGCATAAGTGGCGGCTGTATTCTACATTCTATCCACCATTATTTTACAGAGAAACATTGTGAACCAAATTTACCTTCTTATTGCTTGAATCTGTGATGACATGCCGAGACCTCCCTTGAAGAGTCCCATCAACAAGAACTCCTGGACCACTTAACAAATGAAAGAATATTAATTATATGTTAGTAACCCTAACCCTCCCTACAGGCATTTCACAGACACCCTGCTGAATGCAATAAAATGCAACAACAGAAAAGTGTGCAGGCTGCTCAATGCAACAAGAGCCACCAGCTAGAACAATGTTGCTTTTGTTCTCTGCTGAGGGCAACAAGACGCAACAACTTTTTACATTTGTTGCATCTTGTTGCACTGAGCATGGTTAGGGTTTTTCCAAAAGGGGCTAATAGAGAAATTTATACTCTCATTTGAAAAATGTTATATTCATGTATTTTGTAGTTTAATTCTGGGTAGTGTCGTTTAATGGGGTTTTCTCTAGCACCATTCTTGAATAATTACTGAATTCAACTACCGTTTGTTAATGTTAAATGCATAAATAGTTCTAAAAAGGTTCTTGGAACCATGGAACTAACGTTATATCATCGCAATGTATCTTCATATAACAACTTTCAAACCTTGGGACTGTTTCCAAATTGAACCGTTCCGGGTTCCACGACCCCGCCCACGTATGATTCTCCACGGGTATAGACTGCAATGGCTGATTGTCGTACACACGAGACATTACTAGTGATTCTTATTCAAAGTACCACAAATATGCTTGAATATGTTTGATTACTCAAAGCTAGAGTATAAAACCTTACAAATTAAAACAGTTCAAAAAGTATCCAAAACACTGCCGAACTCGTCGGATATCTGCTAGTCTGTACGAAATATATAGGCACACGACGACGGCGCGCGGACGTTCTTGTTGTATTTTCATTCGCAGCGCCCTCAAGTGGCCCTGGCTCATAATGGTAAAGTTCAAGGGAACGTACAACATTGGTAAATGTTAGGAAAACTCACAAGTATGATTATTATTCTCTTTGAATGGAGATATACATTAAGCCATTGGCGGACCCGGGGGGGGGGGGCTAAGGGGGCTGTAGCCCCCCCCTAAAATCGTTTTAAAAACAAATTAAAAAAAAAAAAAAGGAGAGAAAAAGAGAGAGGGGGAGGGGAGAACGCACTCCCATTCCCACAGTGTGCGGGATAAACATAAGGAGGTGACCTACTTAGTACTGTACTAACCATTGCGCATAGGAAGTGGCGGCACCCTTTGTAGTACTGAAAAATAATTGTTTTTGATTCTCAGCCCCCCCTAAAAATGTTCTGTATCCGCCCACGTAAACAACCAACATTTGAAAGTTTCAGCTTATGATGCATTGTGTCGGTAACGGGAAAATAATGACAATGCATTCAGATTTATTGTATTCATGCTTTTAAAGGGACAATCGTCACGATCAACGGGGCATGGAATCGGGGTGCTAGTTTTAGATTAACACAGTGACTGAAAATAATATCCGCATAATAAGGTCATATTACCGTTGCTGCTGCCTAAATGAGCCAATAATTTTCAGTCACATCTTAAACTAGGACACCGATTCCATGCCCTGTTGAAAAGTCTACTCTGATCGTAACGATACTGTCCCTGTAAGCATGGAGCTATAGCTCCATGCTGTAAGTAACAACGCTTCAGACACATTATTTATATGGAAGATTGATACCATCATCAGCTTTACACAATTTGATGCACACACTGAAACTCAACAAGTATGTTATTTTAGAATTACCAATCCTGTATACATTACCTTCAAAGGCATTAATGCTTTATTCTTGTTTTCGATGTAGGCAAACTTGTCTTTGACAACGTGGAAACAAATTCTGGTTGGGAATGTGATGGGTTTGAAATTTTTTGTTTTGTTTTATTGCCACTTTTTACAAATTCCATCATCATCAATTCCTAAATGCCATCATGCAGTTATTTTATTTCCCCAAAAAAACACAAGTTTGCGGTTAGTTTATTTTGAGACAATGCTGGCCCCCAATAGTGAGCAAATTCAAAGAATGTCCTCCTATATATGTAGTCTTAAAGAGGAAACTGACATTACTTGTAGATTTGAGAAAAACCTTTCTGAATTAAAAATAAAAGTCTCTCACACAAATTTGGTAATTGAAACAAAAAGCACTCAAACCATGGATCCTAAATCAGAAAGGTATATTAATAATGGACAGCTTGGCAGAGGCAACAGAGCGCATGTTTTCCATTAAATAAATTTCAAGTCTTGCTCCAAAGAGTATGATTTAATGAACTGTTCACAGTGATAGTCGATAATTTTGCTTCACTCAAGGACTCCATGGGTGAGTCAGATGAAAATGGCTCATTGATTCAATATGTTCCCCTGTTATGCAAATTAATTTGGTTTCCGTTCATTGCTAATACATGTCATCCACTTTCAATAGTTTCCAGAGAATGTGGAATTTTTAAAATGTTATCAGATTAACATTTGGATAAAAAGCAATACAGGATTATAAAACATTTGAAAACCAAGTCAGAATAAAAAAATAATAAAAAACACACACAAACACAAAACAAATCAGCAAAATATACTACTCAAAACAATTTAGGGAACACCGGATTTTTAACATCAAATAGGTTTGAAATGTTCCATGAAACGGGATTTTCATTTGCAACCCCCTCTCTTTCGGTAGTCATGTCATGAAATGTGTAATCACTACATGCATCCTTTATCATCTGTTTCATTGTGCAGTTGTTTCTCATCAATTCTGTGAAACATTGTGTTTATCTGAAATAAATGATCTTGCTTTAACTGAGATTATTCCGGTGTTCCCTAAATTGTTTTGAGTAGTATATATATAGATATTCACCAAAATATATGCCTTTCATATATTTTGTAATCATTTATCAATGAAATAAATGAATATAAGACAAACAGCATGGGCCATGATATGCCAGAGAATGTTTAGACTATTAACTTGACAAAAACAAAAATAACTTCAGATATACACACAAACTTGCTGTAAAAATTTTTAATTTTTTATTTCATCTCCTTAAGAAGATTATTTGGTGACAACTACTCACAATAAATGTGGGATTGACATATAATTTATTTGCATTAAGTTTATCTCAGCAAATAATGAACAATGATATAAACTTAATCAAATAACTGGGTTTAACCAGAGAGGGGGAGGGAGAGAATAAAATAACCACTCCTCCTTTCTTTCTTTTTAACATAAATTAAAAGATTTTATCCCAATAACTTAAAATGCCACAGGTAATAAAAACCTCCAGAGCTTCTGAAACGTTCAAAACCTTATTTCAAGAATATAGGCTACACCTAATATGGCAGGGATGTATTCCTTTAAAAGTGGTTGAAACAGTGAGATTTGTTTACAGGACAACAAGATCAACAACTTTGGAGAACACTTAAAAAAAAAAATCCTCTGTGAATAATTACATGAATTGCGACAATTGAACATTACGAGTTCATAATTTTCTTCATATTAAGAATCTAATCACAATTCAGAGAAGTTCCCCTAAATGTGAGCATAATACTCAGTGCAAATAGAAAAAGTGTGAAATATTAACTGTGATGGTAGATGCAGCAAAGTTCAGATAACACTACAATACCAAGTTATCAAATTTATATTTTGAGAAGGATCTTCACTCTACAAATGTATATTCAATGCTCATTTTTACATTTAGCATAATATAAATTGAATATAATCTAAGAAGTCTTTATCCTTGGTAAATGGACTAACTTATAACAGTTATGACAACAAGAACTATTGAATTAAATATCTATAACATTTTCCCATGACAAATGGATGAAATCTTAAATGAACACGAAATTTAGGTTTACAAATGTTTTGGTTTTCCTGTGAAATATCATCAAATTCATTGTATCAATATTTTTGTTTGTGGAATATAACGGTAGTTTTTCTCTATACACTGAATTAAATGTATACCATGAGATAATGAAAGTTGAACTCTGGCACCTATATGTATCACAGTGACACACAATAGTATCGTGCTCCGTCACTTTGACATGGACAATATTCAAATTGGGGCTTTCCCATGGCCTAATGTGAAACAATTCATGCAGTTTTCATGCTTTGCTGTTAAAAATGTATTCAAATATCAGAATTAACCCTCATATGACTGCAAGGGTTCAAAATCGGTCAAAATGTTGATATACTTGCCAAGGTATATCTAGTGCACTTTTAAAAGTCGAGCACTGTCAAACCTTACGTTTAGTAAGTACATTTACAGGTTAAAATGAGTCGACCGTTTTTGACTGGTAAAAGCATTGTCTGGTATTGTTCAGGGTGGTCAAAATGACAGTAAAACCAGTCAAAAATGCCCCTGTGTACACATTTGGGTCAACAGTTAAAACAGGCAGTTGACTGATTTTAACCTCTACAGCTACTTGCCACTAAAGTGCAGCTATAGTAGGAGAGTTAAATCAAATGATTATAGTTACCAACATTTCAATGGCATTATGTTTACCCTTCTCCAAAAAAACTCCATAGTAATTCTGCAGCTTTCCCACTTTGATTTCCATGTTTAAACAGGAGCCCTGAATAAATGGGGATGTGAATTGTTCGTTATGTACCCAAGTAAATTATTGGTGGGTAGGGTGAACAATTTTCAAAATAAATAAATGTTTTCTTCTTTTCTTTCCTCTTCTAATAAGAAGCGGGGAATATTTACCAATTCCGGCTATGTTGCTTAGACTACAGAAAGGCCAGGGTCCCTGTTTACGACTAGCTCTGGGTTTTACTCACTCCAATTATAGCATGTGCATGTTCCGAGGGGGGTCTTGTGATCACTCACAAAAATGTTGGAGAAAAAAAATGGGGCTCCAAAAAAAACAAAAAATCCAAAACAAAAACAAGCTGAGGAAAAAACAAGCCCTTGTAAATTATACCACATATTTATAGTAACTGGCCTTCATAGTAACTGGAATAAAATTACTTAAGAACTAGCCAAGTGTAATATAGAAAATACTGGTGATAAGTCATAGAGTCTTGAAGGGATTCGAGGGGAAACAACATTACATTCTTGAATACAAAATGGCACGCTTTAACATCATGTATATTGATAGTCAATGATGATTAACTCTAAGGCTGTGCCGTGTACCCGGATAACCAACCAGAACTGTCATTACCTGGTTCCATTTTCCGGTTCCAACTATCCATAAATGACTTTAAAATTTCACACAAAAATCAAAGTCTCTGATTTTTCAAGAACTCTTGGATAAAGGCTTTACAAGTAACATTTGCCAACAGCCTTTCACAGATGTGCCGGCTTTTGTTTTGATGTATCTAGTTTGTTTTGAGTTCTCAGTTATTGGATTAGTGCAAATGTAGGACATGAGTCTATTTTAATATAGAGGCAGGAAATTGTTACAGTAAGTCCAATTTTATTTTGACTCTAATAAAACAAGAGAAACTTGTGTTTGTATTGGTTATTTTATACATTCGGGAGTATATTGACATGTTTTTACAAAATTGTTTACGGTTAATTGGGTATCCGAAGATTTCCAATTATGGGTATCCAGTTCCTGAAATAACTGAAAATGCACAGGCTTAGTTAATTCTTTGACAATAACTTGTATCAACCTTGATGCATAGACGGCATGCTATAATGCCATTTCAGACACAACGGTTCGTTGTATATGTGCAAACCATACCAGGTAGGCCTAAGTGATATATCATATATATAATGTCATAAACATAGTCAGCGTCTCGGCATCCTTAACAAGAAAACTGTGAAAATGCATTCAGATTGTTCAGATTAATTCCTAACGTTGAATTCAGATGAACAGAAATTAATTTTTTTTGGAAATTATTTTTAAAATGTTACTAAAATGATAGCCCCCTCTGGCACAAATATTTCAAGGGATACAAGAGATACCATCATCAACTTTACACTCGGTAAGAACTGTGTGCAACTGTGATTGTTAACATTTTTCAAGTTGACTAATAGTATACAGTGGCTTTAAGATCAAAACCGAGAGGAGTGCATTTGTAGAACATTGTCAGAAGAGTAAACACAGTATTTCAATCAGAAAGTATGTACACTTTGCATGTATGGCCACCAAAAAAAGTGCCCAGTTTCTGGTCATCGGTCGGCTTTAAACTCAGTGCGGTCACGCGCCTTTTTTTTCCGGCCATCTTTTCTTTTCTTTTTTGCCAACAGGGGAATATGTGATACATTGTATACACGGGGACCAAATGTCCCATGTACAAAGTGCGGTTGCTAAGAGAGGCCTCACAAATCAGGCAAACATTCATACCCCTATGTGAAAAAGTCATTTAAAACACAGCACAGAAGAATTCCAATCGATCATAGCCGAAAAACAAAAACAAAATTAAAAATGCCTCAAACTCGCGCGGAGACCAGAAACAAGAAACATTTTGTTTTGTTGGCCTAATGATAATATGACTGAGATTTCTGCAGATGGCTGATGGCTACACTATTTACATCAAATTACGAAATATCTACGTCCCATCTGCTTACAAATTGAGACAGGCGGTCCCACGAGGGAGAGCCGGTCCCATGAATGATTCTGCTAAAAGTGAAATGAGTGCGTGCATAGAAACAAAGGATAATTACACTGTCTCATGGATTACTATAAGGAATCTCATCAAAAATGGACGGATGTTTATAATGGTTATTCCCTGACATAAATTATCAAATTTGTTTATCAGTCATGTTCGCTTTGAGGCTTTGCATCGTCATTGGTTCAGTTTGCGGTAACACCATATGGTTTGAATCTCAACTACTTTCAAGCGAGATTGTAGTTCTGATAAGAATTGCATCTAGGTATTCTCCTAGCATGTTCTAGTCATCATCAGGAGATTCTATCTGTGGGCAAATAAACAACCGATGCATAAAATGCACACGGTATATAAATCATATGCTTGGAATCACCAATCACAGTTAACTCAATTGTACACACACTGACATACTACATTATTGGTTCTATAAATCTGTATCATGTGTGGATACAGAAAGCGGGGGAAAAAAAAATCATTTTGGGACAAAAATCCTACAATATCATCAACAAAAAATAAACAAAGGCATGCGAATTCAAACAAACCTCCCCAAAATAAACAAAATTCTGTTTTATGCATGTTTTTGTAGTACAACTGGAAGGAAAAGCTCAATGATTTACCAAAAGGACTCACACCAAGTAAAAATATGCTTTTTGAAAGGTAAAAGATATTACTTTTTTCTTTCATCCACCTTGACCCCACCCCTCTCCCCCCCCTCCCTCCTTTGGGATATGGCATTTTTTTCTATTCACAGAGCTATCATTCACAGGATACTCCCAGTATAAATGTGTCCCCTCTTTGCTAGTGTCATCTTTATGGTTTGAGTATTCACCCATCCCTCCTCATAATAACAACGCATTTATTGCAGAATGACAAACTAATCTCCGACATGATTACAAACTATAAACCACAAAACACAAACCACCACAAAACACAAACCACCATAACTCAAACAAATATAAACAAATATAAACCAATCCAGGCAGATTACAATCTCTCCTAAAATAAAATAAATGAAACTTCAAATTACGAATAACATAAAATAAACACATGCACCATTTCATAAATTAAGTTTTGTTTTGTTTTTAAGTTTGTGCTTTTCTCTCAATTAAAACTCAATTATAAAGCTCATATTCCGCATTTCTGAGATATATAACTCTGCACCTTAATAAATCACACAAAATATTTTCTAAAACTATGGATAATTAATTTGTTAAAATCATATAGCAATTATACTTTATGTATAATTATTATTTTTGTTATAATTGGCAAGGCAGTTATACATTAAATGTTACTAAACATAAATAGTGTTGCACGTCATCAGACCATCATGATCACTTGTTTGTTTGCAGCTATACTATCCTGATTGGGAGATACTTTTATCTTGATCAGAGCCTTATTACCCCAATGAGGATACCAATGAGCCATAACCCTAACCACCCCATATCCTCCAAAAGCCTCCAAGGGGTACTTTTTTTGGGGAAAAAAATCAGCACTGGCAATTACTACCTGGCAAGAAGTACAGGCCATAAGTGCTGAATATGAAAGATCAACGAAAATGCATGGTGCATTTTGAAGATAAGGGCATGTTTCCAAAAGTGCACTGATGGATTTATGGAGGATTCAGGAAGGTTCCTAGCCAGAATACCTAGGGGGTTAGGGTTAAGGAAGGTTCCTAGCCAGAATACCTATAGGTGGTTAGGGTTCAGGAAGGTTCCTAGCCAGAATACCTACAGGTGGTTAGGGTTCAGGAAGGTTCCTAGCCAGAATACCTATAGGTGGTTAGGGTTAATCAAGTCCCCCTTTTGGTGACAACAACTTCTGCCATGGTATATGCACCACAGTGCAGACAATAGTCATGCTCACTTGCCTTATCTATATTGTATATTACTCACGTTATAAACTTTCTGCTGATATGTGAAGTGTTCTACCAAAATCAGACGGAATTGGGCAGAGCTCGGAACTGAGTTAGCCAAAAAAATGAATGTATATAAAACCCTTAATAAAGCAATATCAGGCAATATTATTCTTCTGTAATACCCGTTGCTAGGGAAAATGAAGTACCTTTATAAGAAGTTAATTACTTAAATTCTACAAAAAAGACGAACTTTAGACAAAGACAAAATTACGTAATTCCGCTTTTGCATGTCGAATTAAAATAAGAAAGCTATCATTGTAAAGCTGAAAATCTCTACTTTCATTATCAATAACCAACTCAATTTTGATTTCTTGCCCAAATGTGTCTGATTTTGGTAGAACACATCACATATGACCTTGGTTTACTTGCTATACAAACTGACATTATTTTGTATTGCTGATGTAAACTGGCCAAGATGTACCTTGCGATCTGAATTGGTTTGAGCTGGTTTTGAAGATAAAATTTAAACTGAGCACCAGGCGGTACAACCTCATTTTCATGAAAGACATTTCTTGAGACATGACCTGCTACTCAGCACAACATATTGTAGGTCATCTAATGTTCATGAATTTCAATTGGCTACATAGTTATTATTTCATTGTCTTGCCACTCATTTGAAGAACAAAAATATAATGCAATAACTACTATGATAATAGCACACATTTACTGCACATTATATATGAAGTAAACATAAAAGTGCCTCAAAGATAATCTAGGAAAAACCAATTTTGTTTTCCTAATGCCGAACAAAACTTAAATGATTTATCTTGAAAAGTTTTGTATTTCCCAGACAACTGACAACCCAGATTTTTGTCAATATATACAGATTTGCAACACCATTCTCCAAGAAAATGCCAAAAGATTGTACATATCAACAAGATTAGATTACCTTATAAGTACTGAATGGTCCTTTCACCATATTACGCCCATAGAGACTGAATTTATAGGGCACTAAAGGATTTTGAGAATAAAACTTAAACTCAATGTTGCATACTGGGGGAAAAAGTGTAAAATCTCTTCAGATTACGAAGCTGATGATGTTGTACAATAGATCAATGTTACTTGAAGAGACTATGTTTTGCATCATGCACAGCCATATAGGAGTGATTAACGTAAGTGGTTTGACAAAACGCCCTCTATGTTCAGTTCATTCAGTCACAGATTACATTCTTATTCATCACAAGTTAATTGTGCAGAAAATGCCGGTAAAATCTTGCGAATGTGAAATAGCCACCATTCAATTCTCTTCGATATCTATTCTTCATAACAATGATCTTGAGACTTGTGTTACCAATCCATATACTACTCATTTCATAAACAATTCCACCTTATAAACTTGAAATTCATTTCTGCACTTATTCATCTAGACCAGGGTTCTGCCCACGGTGGCCGGCGACAGAAATCCCGATCAGCACATCAGGATCCCGCAACCACCACAGGGGAAAGAAAATAAAAATTTCTGACCACCACTCATTTTCCAGCTTGCCTATTTCCTTTCACAGATTATAAATAAAAGATGACAGATGTTGTCTCTACCCCCCTCTCCTCCCCCCCCCCCCCACTTTTTTTGGCACTAAAAAAAATTGATCTAGACAACAAATGAATTACTAGCTTCACTCTTTGGTTGGTACAGACACACAATATAATGTGTGTGACCAGTGACCATATAAATAACACTTTGCAGTGATTAGCCCATTTCAAATTTGTCCTCAAATGTAATTCAAATGATGAAAGTAATTTTGTCTTAGGGCAAGGAAAGTTTTGAGATGAAAACTGGGACTTAAAACGACCAGGAACATACATGTAAGGAGGACAATCTCTACATCTTGCCAATAGAAGATTTCAGTTCAATGTTTCACCTGAAACTTGCTCAGTTTTCTTGCGCATCAAAAATGCCAATCATATAATTATTTTAAAATACATTTGAGTTTAGATTGTTAAAAGTTATTTTTTGGAACGTAGCAAAATTATCATTCCCTCCATTAAATTTTCCCCACAGTACATATCAAATGAAGTGCTGTTTCTTTCAAGAACCACATAAAATTTCTAAAACTGACCTATTTTTCAAATTTATTGTTGGGTTGAGAAACCTACATTTCTTTGCTATTCAGTGCAACACCAATAACTGAATATTTTGAGAAATGTTCATGAAAAGGATATTTTATACAAGACCGTTGGTTTTTACAAAAATGGATCATTTTCAGAAATTGGCTTGGCCACAAAAACACTTCCTTAAAAGTACTCTGATTTTCAATCAGTTATCATCTAAAATTTATTACAACCGCAATTAAAACTTACAACTAAAAACTAATGTTTTGTCACTGTCAGTGTCTCAAGTTGCCCATAGAGAATTTCCACTGTTGTGTAAGTACTCGTCTTTCACATGTATGTACCGTTAACCCCTTTGTTTTTGTATCTTGACTGTCTATGCAGAGGTTAGTACCATGAAGCTTGAAGACTCGACCACCCTCCACTTGTTCCCATTTCTGAAGGATTAAAAGAAGGATTAAGGATTATTTGATCACTCAGTAGGAACTCTGCTCTGATAGGAACGTACATTAAGTATGCTTCAGTATCATTCACTGTATTGATAAAACATAGGGTAGGTTTTTTTTTATTTAGATCTTAACTAGAGCAAAGGTGTCGTTGTCACCCAAGGGTTTCCCAATCAAGGTCTTAGGGTATCCTCATTGGGAGAATAGGATTTCAATTGGGATCCATGTATATCCCAATAGGGAATAGGGAATAGGGAATATGATGATGATGATGATGATGATGATTAGGGTTAAGGCTTTAATAATAGCGCATATCCACCAAACTGGTGCTCAAGGCGCATTACATTATTACCCCTGCTCATCAGGCGCATAAATCATTCCTGAAACCATCTCAGCTCCCTGGGGAGTATACAGCTCAATTGCTGCCATTACAGCGCATACAGGGCTAATCAAACACAACAACCAACTCAGCCCTCATAGGTACCCATTTACCCCTGGACGGAGAGAAGCAATTATAGTAAAGTGTCTTGCTCAAGGACACAAGCACCATGGTCGCGGTTGGGATTCGAACCCACATTCTGACGACTCAGCCATCAGAACACAAATCCGATGCACTAAACCGCTCGACCGTGGCACTCCACATTGACATTGACCCTGTGAGCTTAAAGGGAAAATTTCATCACGATCAACAGGGCATGGAATCGGAGTGCTAGTTTTAGATTAACTCGGTGAGACTGAAAATAATATCCCACATGCTAAGGTCATATTACCGTTGCTGCTGCATAAATGAGCCAGTAATTTTCAGTCACTGCGTTCATCTTAAACTAGGACACATGATTCCATGCCCTGTTAAAAGTCTGCTCTGATCGTGAAGATATTGTCCCTTTAACTAGATTATGGAGGTAGAGGAATACATGTAATAAATAAGTGTTCTGGGTTCTTTAATGTGCTAGGATGTACAGATATCCATACATGAAACTGAGTTTTCATTCATTCATCCATGTACTGGCATGTCACCTATACTATCCCTAATGGGATATACTTTTATCCCGATTGAAACCTTTTTCTCCCAATGAGGATACCAATAGGCCCTGATTAGGAAAGCTTAAGTGACAACGACACCATCTGCTGTACTGGCCTGTGTCAATTTGTTTGGATTGTATTAACTTTGATCTCCAAAATCATTTACTCGCATAACACACAACATTTTTCGCAGAATGTATGATTCGGGGCTTAAGGCAATTGAGTGGGTTTTTGAGACTTAGTTATGCTCACGGGGTCCGATGTCAACTTGACTATCCCGATTGGGGGAAGACTGAAACCTGACTGAAACCTGACTGAAACCCTATTCTCCCAATGAGGATACCAATAGGCAGACGTGCCCCAATTGGGAAACCCTTGGGTGACAACAAAACCTTCCGTCTTAGTAACTTTGGAAAGATAATATGTTGTGCATATTTACAAACTATGGCAGTGTGGGATTCAGGCATTGTTCTTCTTTAACAGGCTATGGCTACTGAAAGCACTTGATGTCACACAACGCCAACATCGGCCATCTTTACAGGCAATGAGTAACCCACTATAAACGTACAACTAAGCATTAGTGGAGTGCCATGGTCGAGGGGTTTAGTGCATTGGATTTGTGTTCTGATGGGTTAAGTCGTCAGAATGTGGGTTCGAATCCCAGCCGTGACCGGGGTGCTTGTGTCTTTGAGCAAGACACTTTACCATAATTGCTTCTCTCCACCCAGGGGTAAATGGGTACCTCTGAGGGCAGAGTTGGTTGTTGTGTTTGATTAGCCCTATATGCGCTGTAATGGCAGCAATTGAGCTGTATACTCCCCAGGGAGCTGAGATGGTTTCAGGAATGATTTATGAGCCTGATGAGCTGGGGTAATAATGTAATGCGCCTTGAGCACCAGTTTGGTGGATACGTGCGCTATATAAGTCCACGTTGTCGTCATCGTCGTCGTCGCGTCGTCGTCGTCGTTGTTTATTTATTATTTATTATTATTATTTATTATTTATTATTTATTATTTTTATTATTATTATTATTATTATTATTATATTGCACAAGCACTGCAAATTCCATGCATCAGAGAAATCAGAGTGATAGAGGTGAATAATCATAGTCATAGCCAATAAGCACTTGTTTCTACCTATATCTTCAAGCAATGAGTCATTGTGAACTGACACGTACAAAGTGGACGATGTAACTGACTTTGTGCCAAATGCATCCCTCCATCCTGCTACCTCTCCTCCCCTGTCCTTTGAGTATGGATCATCTACTAATAAGTGAGCACTGTTCAAGGTGTCTGGTACCTAGACTCTGACTAACCTGATGACTATGGTAGCCATGACAGCTTTTTAATAATAAAGGTGATCCCGACTCGGTATTTGAAGCTGTCAAGCAGAGATCAGTGTGTTTAATTAGTTTCTCTTTGGTGAATGAAAACTCCTAAATGGGATGTAAAAATAAAAAGACAGCATTACCAACATTATATTATTTCCTGTTTTTTAATTTTTTTTTATTCTAGGTGAACAAAGAGCGTTGTGTTACACAGAATGTGGACATTCAGTGAAATCACAAGATGCTTGTCAGTAAAATGTCAATATGACTCCTCATTAGTTTCCTTTCAAGTTGCTCACATCTTCTTTCGAAAAATAGATTGACCTTAGACAAATTTTGTGTGTGCGTTGTAATAGCAGAAGCAGTATTTGTGCGTCACTGTCAAACCATGCTATTCATAGAATTCATGTGTTGGGAAATCCTTAATAAACATAATGTAACTTTTTGGTTTTTGCCCATTCATTGATGTGGCTCAGCAACACTGTATACTCTGTGCTTTTAAATGTCTGCGGACGTGTGGGGATTATTGTCTTAATGAAAAGAAAAAAAAATACCCAAAAGAATTGTATTTTATCTGAATAGTTCAATCATTTCCAATCAAGAAACAATATACAAAAACCATTTACCTAAATCTTTATTTGATTTCAAAAAAATATTTTTTATTTTATAATTCAATGACCATACCTGATTACCCCCACTGTTGTGGCATTCATATAGCCCTAGTGAACCATCCTCTGTATGACCTAGAGTATCCATACACAATGACCCTTGCTGTATTGCTCCAAATGCTAGATCCTGTTTATCTGGTACTCTGCAGAGGAAGAAAGAACAGTTCATGTACATGTATATTACTTGAATTCAAGATCATCCTATCTTCAACAAGATTCACCCCTCATAGCCACCCCCCTCATAGCCCCACTCCTCATAGCCACACATCTCATAGCCACACCTCTTTACCACACCCCTCTTAACACACCCCTCTTAACACACCCCTCCTAGCCACACCCCTCTAAGCCACACCCCTCTTAGTCACACCCTCCTAACCACACCCCTCCTAACCACACCCCTCTTAGGCACACCCCCAGTGGTTTTAAATCCCATTGGTACGTTAATTAAATTACAAAATTACAAAATCTATCATATAAAAAGATTTATTCCTTTTAAAATGGTTATGGTAACAAACAATCCTAAGAATTTATTCCGTCTGAAATAATCCATCCAGCCAGTAATCCTTTTCCACATGAGAATGCATTCAAATAATCACTTTTTTTTTCTCCCTAAGGGCACACAGCGATATAAGCTGCTTGGTTTTTGGACACAGTTCTTGGTTTTTATTCTAGTATGGATGCATTTACAGATATTTTACCCAACTTCCATTCAGCTGTGTCACACTTTATGCAAATAAACATAAAAAACAACTGATATGTGGAAGTTTTAGCTCATTACGTTAATGAGAAGTTAATAACATTGCATTAATAATTATTTATTTTTTGTATTATTTTATTTTGTACATTGACAGTTCCAGGGTGGCAGACATTTTGATTATCATATATGCAAATGTACCCCTTTTTTTTTGCAAGATTCCACATCCCCTTTGATCTACCTCTTTGATCTGCCCCTAAATTATGGCTAAAATGTAATGTGAGAAGGCATCATCTTGCTATCTTGTGTTTTTTGGTATTAGTTTTCCAAAAAAGATTTACATTGAAAAATGTATGTATTCACAACACACATTGGTGTGACCTTTGGTGACCTTCGGTTTAAAATGGCCATTTCCAATTACTTTCAATTTATGTCTCGCATATACAACACTTAATGGTGACCTAACCCAGAATACAGGGTTCCTTGTTACAAATTAATTTGTGCTTTCTCCCAAATGCAACCCCATGGCTATAGTTCCCCCTATTTTCAATATACTTAACGGTTTGCAACAGTCATGAATCATTGAGTTTCCAACACGTCGGTCTGCTGGATTACTCCCTACATATAGTTTATTAATTAGAGAAGGAATTCATTAACACCTTGGGCTTTGCACGCTTATATGGCCCAATCTTTTAATGACTGATGCCCTTGTTTGAATTGATAATGAGTCAATGAGCTTGAATGCATTAGTTCAAGAGCAACTGCACAGCATTTGATCTATGTTCGATGATGGAGGCTCTGGGGCTTTTGACTCAGCCAAAACCACTCAGCCATTTAAGGTTTTTCAAAATGTTGTTTTATCCCCATTCCACCATTAGTAATTGCTTCAGTTTTGAGTGATGATCTAATTAACTTAAATAAAATGTGAATTTCAGCAAAAAGCTGCTCATTTGTATTAAAAAGAAAATTGTTAAATAAATTGTTGTATTTAAATAAACAAAACATGTTTTACCAATACCGATATATTGTTACATGTTTTGTACGCTAGTTGTTCGTTTTTGTTTTTACTAGTTTCCAATGCTAGTAAAAAGTCTCCAGTTTCTGGTCATACATCAGCTTCAAAATCAGTGTGGTTACATACAGCACGGTAGAATTCCAATTGATTCAGCAATTTTGGTCGCAATTGGACAACCTAAATAAAGAAAACTAAAAATGGCAACATACGCGTCTGAGGCGACAATGCGATGAGACCAGAAACAATGGAATAAGCTGAAACCTTCATGGTTGGTTTTTATACATATCTTATAACACATGGATGCATTTACAGACATTTTTACCAACAGTGTATACCAGTATTGGCTTTAAATCAAAAGGTGTTTTCAGGAAAATTTGAGCAAAAAATAGTCCATCTATCATCGTTTATCAGTGTTAAGGTTGGCCGTTCAATACCTGCATAATGATAGTTCAATAACTTATCACATACACTGTGTATAGCACCATACCATCATACATCCTACAGGCACAATCAATTCAACAGCAATCAATACACACCCAGCGCTAGCAGCGGAGGCTACCGGCAACATTATGTGAAAATATGTCTTGGCAATGTGCGATTCTTTGACAATCAGCAGTACATGTATATCTTATGGCCAGATGCATTACTAGGGTTAGTTCAGTACGTATTGGGCCACTTAAAGGGGGGGGGGGGCGGGGGGGCACAAGTATTGTAGGGGAACACCTTTTTGTGTTATTCTAATAGTGATACAAATTTCTGAGCAGGTGGTCAATTTTCAAGGGACAGTATCATCACGATCAGAGGAGACTTTCAACAGGGCATGGAATCGGTGTCCTAGTTTACTGGCTCATTTATGTTTTTTTAATTTTTTTTTATTATCCCGGGGGATAACAATTTATTATCAGTAGTTCATAATCAATCATTTAAACACTAAGATTATAAGTTTATGCATAACAGTACAGGTAATTAATACTTATTAGTCTTGGCAAAGTACAGAGAAGAAATCCCATTTACGGTAAAAATTTGCCATGTTATCTTTACAACTGTACATAAATTTTTCCATAGAGTAATAATTCATAAGATCTTTTTTGAAAATTGAAAGAGATGGTTTTTCCTTGGACATTTTCCTCTTATAAATATGGAAACGACAAATTAATAATATCAAGTTAATAGCTTTACACTCAAAGTCAGTTTTACCAAACAAGTGTACTTCATTGTCTAAGATGATGTTAAAATTAGTTTTATCCTTGATCCACGAAACAACTGAAGTATAAAAGGAAATTGTTGAGTCACATGAGCAAAACAGATGGATAAGAGTTTCCTCTTCATTGTTACAAAAGGTACATAAATTCGTGTTTAACTTGTTAATTTTGAAAAGAAAATAATTTGTACCTAAAATCCTATGTGTTAGTCTATACTGGAACCATCTCAACTTAGTATCTATTGTACAATTGAAAGGAATATTAAAGACTAACGACCATTTAGAAAAACTATGGTCTGTTTGCAACTTATTGTTCCACTTAGAAATGAATGTATAAGGTACTTTCCTGGAGGAGGTCAGGACTTTAAAGATTCTGCTCGAACCTTTTTTATCCCTCAAAAGAATTTTGAAATTAAAAGGAATAAAAGGACATTGAATAGTGCATTTTTTTAAAGGGAACATATTTGGATAAGCAAACTTGATAGCTCTAATCACACCTCCGTATTGCAAGAAATTAGTTCTAATGTTAAACTTATTACTAAAATCTTCAAAAGACAGAAAATTACCGTTGTCATTCAGAAGATCGAAAATATATTTGACTCCTGCCGACTCCCAATGTTTATAAAAGATACATTTTTTACACACTTTAATTTTATCATTGTGCCACAGAGTGTTTGACAAAACATCTTCAGCAGTCACCGGAGTATGCGCCAGGGTGAATTTAGACCAGGATGTAAAGACATCCCTCCAAAAAAGGTTCCCATTCTTACGGGTACAAAGCAATTTCAAAGATCCCCCTTCCAAAGGAAACATTCCAGAAATATTCATGATCTTATGGTATAAAAAAAACCAACCACAACTATTGTCAGATACTAGAAGTCTGCGGAGCCAAGTGATTTTAAGGGCGTTCATGTAATCTCTAATATCTACCATACGTAGCCCTCCTTGGCTGTAATCTTGAACCATTTGATTTCTACTAACCCGGTCATTTCCCCTCCAAATGAATTTGAAAAACATTGAATTCAAATCATTGACAGTATTAATAGGCGGATCAGGGATAGTTAAAATAAGAAAAGTAAGTTTAGATAGAAGTAAAGACTTGACAACAGTAATTCTACCAAGAACTGTAAGATTCCGTTTAGACCATCTCGTTATCTGATTACGTAATAAATACATTATCTTACTATAATTAAGTAAAACCATGGAATGTAGATCTGTGGAAAACTCAATACCAAGTATTTTAAAGGTCTCCAAAGGCTCCACCCAGTGGGCTTTGATCTCTTCACATACTTTGTCCACACTATTTTTGTTTGAACCAATCCAAACCACATTTGTTTTATCAACATTAACTTTAAGTCCTGACATATTTGCAAACAAATCGAGAATGTTAAATGCAGCTTGCATAGATTTTTCAGAACCATCAAGAAATAAAACAGTGTCATCAGCATACTGTGATAATCGAAACTCTTTACTGGCTACCTTAATACCTTTTAAATCGTTATCATTACATATCATCATTGCAAGAACCTCTACACACAAAAGAAATAAATACGGGCTAAGACCGTCACCTTGTCTACAACCCCTCTCTATTTTAAAAGATTCTGAAAGGAAACCGTTAACTAGAATCGAAGAAGAGGCCTGGTTGTAAAAAATTTTGATCCATTTTTTTATAGATGGACCAAAGTTAAATTTATCTAAGATATTAAGGATAAACTCATGTGAAACTGAATCAAACGCTTTTTCAAAATCAATAGAGATTAATAGACCAGGAATGTTATCCGAGTCAGTAATATCAAGTAAATCATACGTTTGACGAATATTTTCACCTATAAAACGACCGCCATAAATCCCTTTTACGCGTTAATAATATGAGGCAGACAAGATTTCAATCTTTCAGCGATACATGCAGACGCCAGTTTATAAGATGTGTTAAGGAGGCGAGATAGGACGCCAATTTTCAAAAACTGACGGGGTTTATCCCCTTTGGGCAACAAAGTGATAATACCATATTTCTGAGTGACTGATAACTGGCCCGATAAATATGCAAAATTTAGTGAGCGTAGCAAAAACCAGGATAAATCAGGCGAGAAAAATTTATAAAATTGAAACTAAAACCATCAGAACCTGGGGATTTACAATTCTTAGTGTTTTTAAAGCTTGCATAAGCTCAACATATGACAAAGGGCCTTCCAGGTTGTCCCGCACTGTATCTGAAAGAATTGGGCTGCCTGCTTTCTTAAAAATAGAGTTTAAATCAGCAAGATCATTAACATTCCGATGGGAATACAAAGATTTATAAAAATTCCTAGCCTCGGAAAGAATTTCATCGGATGTAATCAACCTGGAATTTACATTATTAACAACACAATTGATAGACTTACTAACAAAACCACGTTTCTCCATATTCAACAAATACTTTGATGGTTTTTCCCCCGCATTCCATCCATCGTGTTCTAGATCTAATTAACACCCCATCCATTTTGGATTTACGGAGATCCACAAGATCGGCCTGTTTAACACTTAAAAGATCGACTGACTCAAGATCTCCTTCGGCCACTTTATTAGACAAAATATTAATCTCCTTTTCCAGAGAAACCTCTAGTTTATTGGTCTCTTTCTTTTTCCATATGGAATAGGAGATAGTTTTAGATCTAATTTTCATAAGAAGCATCTTAAAGAAAGTCTGATTGTTAATAGTAAAATGAATGTCTTTGGGATGAATGCTTTTGAGATTGGAAGGTAAATAAGGAGACACTGCATATTCCTCCACTAAATCAGCAATAACTTTTCTCACTAAATCTGGGTAGTTTTTATCAGTCAACAAAGAATTATTAAATTTCCAATAACCACTGCCCCGTTCTATTTTAGTCAAGTCAAGCGTTATATCAATAATTGAGTGATCCGTTCTATAACCTGGTTTAATGTCACAACTCACTAACTTGGTTTGAAGTTCAGAAGAAATTAGAAAAAAATCCAACCACGACTGTTTTAAAGTACGGTGTTGTCTCCAGGTAAATCTACGAATTTCTGGGTTCTGAATACGCCATACATCAACCAAATCAAAATCATTGCACATCTCCAGAACTCTTTTTCTAGCCAGGGGATTATTAGTACTAGTATAATTGACACAGTCAAGTAAATTATTCAAAATTAAGTTCCAATCGCCACATAATATACTATGAGTATTATCAATATCATTCAGGATGGTAGCAATTTCATTATAGAAATTAGGATCGTCTGTATTTGGACCATATAAATTAATGAGAGTAGTATTATAATCACCAATTTCCAAATCAAGTACAAGCAATCAAGTACTGGCTCATTTATGCAGCAGCAATGGTAATATGACATTATCATGTGGGGTATTTTTTGTTTCCGTCCGATTCGATGCCCTATTGATCGTGACGATATTTGACCCTTTAAGGATTACAAAGAACTGATGCAAACATTGGGGATTGATTGCAATGTTCACCCTACCGCCCTCCTTAGGGAAGGGAAGGGAATATATATATACCCCACTCCCCCTGACGAAGATAAGAGCAGGGTAATCGAAACATTGAGAATAACCCGTGAAGTCCCCATGGTTCTCCCTGAACCATATTTCTCACTTAGCGACAGTAGAGAAAAACAAGTTGCCCGACATTGGTTCTCCCTTGAACCTTTCTCACTTAACGAAGGTTGAGATACGAGTTGTGCGATAAGGTTCTTTTCAGAACCTGTACCTCAGCTTCGCGATAGTTGAGATAAACACATGGTGTTACCACAAACCGAAATGAAATCGATATTCCACCATGCAAAGCCTCAAATCTTATACCCCCCCCCCCCCCCCACTTGATCCAGGATTTCAGCCCCTGGTCTTAAGTATCCATGATAACACTATGTTATACTCTCACACAATATGAGAACAAATCCTGAGGGATGTGGCTTATTCTGCCCGATGGGCAGGAGTAATAAACCTGAGTGATCGGGGAGACGAGACTCATCTTAAGTATACCGGCAGTCTCATTAAGCGCATTAACCCTTAACTCCCTAGACAACAAAGGCAGTTGGAGGATTTTGAAGGATTTTTAATGTTCAGTAACAATGCTTAGGGAGTTAGGGTTAATGCACGCAGCCAGACACAGACATTTCTGAGGGCTTAACTGCTTACCATCATTCAAAATAACATCCTCACCTCCTATTTGGTTATTCAGTACAATGTTAAAGGGACAATATCGTCACGATCAACAGGGCATGGAATCGGAGTGCTGGTTTTAGCTTAACTCAGTGACTGAAAATAATACCCCACGTACATGATAAGGTCACATTACCATTGCTGCTGCATAAATGAGCCAGTAATTTTCAGTCACTGTGTTAATATTAAACCAGGACTCCGATTCCATGCCCTGTTGAAAATCTGCGCTGATCGTGATGATATTGCCCCTTTAATTAAGAACATGAGATAACATTTAATCACAGACATCCTTGGCAAATGGCAATTATACACTACTAGTGCTCTCAAAAAAACATTAAAGGGACAGTATCGTCAGAACAGGATCAGAGCAGACTTTCAACAGGGCATGGAATCGGTGTCCTAGTTTAAGATTACCATGGTTACTGAAATTTACAGGCTCATTTATGCAGCAGCAACAGTAATATGACCTTATCATGTGGGGTATTATTTTCAATCACTGAGTTAATCTAAAACTAGCAGTCCGATTCCATGCCCTGTTGATCGTGACGATATTGTCCCTTTAATGATCACAGTTTCGCATACAACTTATTTGGTGTAAAGTTGATGATGGTATCACAAATCCCTTGAAATATTTCTGCCCAAGGTGCATTTTAGTAAACAAATTAGCGTAATACTTTCCAAAATTAATTTCTGTATTTGATGAAATTAAAAATCACATTGAAATGAATACAAACAGTTGCATTTTTTTTTTTTGATTTCTCGTTTTTGACACAAATGAAATAAACAGCAACTTTCACAGGTTGGTTAAATGTAGCTATCTATTCTTTCTTGTATGGAGATATTCACAGAAATGTTACCACACGTGTACATGGGCTTTATTATTATTATATCGATTATATATTTCACAGTGGCAGATGCTGTGGAATGTGTCAAATGAGAGCAGTCCCATCTGTGAAGTGTAAAACTATCCATTACATTATGTATGCATGTGGAGGAGTCAAGTACTTCAGTACTGAAGGTAGGGAAGTGCCTCAGTGAATTCCAGCCTTGGTCTATCCCCATCCCCATCCCCATCCCCTCCCTTGACGACAAGGTGAGAAGCCTCACAGTATGTGTTCATTTCCTGGAAGCCATAGGATGACATATCTGAGAGATATTCTGTCAGCTAGCTTTTTTAACTATGTACACTGCCCTGTGTACACTGCCCTGTTCCATTTTTTTCTGCCCAAATTGAAAATCATGCCCAGTGTTTCCCCCTGGCTGATGATGAGGAGCGCAAGGGGGAATTCAATTTTTAGTCAGCGGCCGTAAGAAAAGGAAAAAAAAGACCCATCTGTACCCAGAAATGAAAGGGAAAAAACGAAGGAAAAGAGCACACAATGTAACACAACATACACTTGATATTTTATTTGAGTGATTCTAACAAGAGAGGGGATCAATAAAATCAATGCCCTTTGAAGGTGAATCTTAAAAGAAATTTTTTTTTTTTACAAATTTTATATTCATGAAAAAAACATGAAAAAAAACTGCATAAAACATTTCACCAAAAATCCCCTTTCTAAAAATGTATTTATCTCCTGAAAAAAAAAGGAGGATTCATCAAACAAAGCCTACAGCACTGTAATGCGTAACCCTGAAAAAAAAAAACAGGTTTAAATGGTGAGGTAATGTTCAGATTAAAACGTGGGAGGAAAACCTCAGACAAAAATTCTAGGGGGTGGCCCGTGGGGGGGGGGGGGTGGGGGGGGATGTTTGCCAATCAGGTAAAAATTGAAAACCCAATCCATTTCACCTTTCACATATCCTGTTTACAGTCACTCACCACTCATGGGTTTATTCATTAATCTAGAATCATGCCGCAGCATCATGGCTCGCTCTGTCCCTTCCCTTGAAATGAATTCACGAGCACTGTCTCGTTCTCCACTGGCTTTTAGATGGCATCCGGATTAGACTAAAAGAGCCTATGTGATGTATTGGTTCATCTGGTTTGAGTTTGTGACTTAGCATTTGTTTTCCTCCCATTTGGAGAAGAGAAAGAATTTCCATAGCCTCATCATTCAAATGCATCTTCTTTAAATGTCTTCTTAAAATCTTCTCTTATAAGCAAACCATCAAGACTACTTCCTCCCACACGCTACTATAAGGAACTCATTTTGAAAGATCAAATCATAAAATCCTTTGTGCCCACGCGTATGTACAATCGTGTTTTGAAAAAAACATCCTTCTAATTTTTTCTCTCTTAGGTGCTCTCGTTTGATTAAAATTATGTGAAATTATTTCCCAACTGAATTTCTGTCTCCATGAGAAGAAGATTCCACAAAGAAAACGATAAATAGTAATGCATATTTACTGGTTAACGACGAAACGTTATAAGCTGCAACTTTCAACTATATACTATTCTCATGAAGACAATCAGAGCATACTGATAGAAACATTGACTTGTAATCAACCGGTGCTTTTCAACTATTTACTTAAGAGAAGACCCTGGGAAGTTTCCATGGTTTCTCCCTGAACCACATTCTCACTTAGCGATGGTTGAGAAACGAGTTGCCTGATATTGGTTCTCCCCTGAACCATAATCTCACTTAGCGACAGTCGAGATACGAGTTGTGCAATAAGGTTCAGAACCCTGTACCTCACTTAGCGACAGTTCAGATATGAGTTGTGCAATAAGGTTCTTTTCAGAAACCTGTACCTCACTTAGCGATAGTTGAGATATGAGTTGTGCAATAAGGTTCAGAACCCTGTACCTCACTTAGTGACAGTTGAGATATGAGTTGTGCAATAAGGTTCTTTTCAGAAACCTGTACTCACTTAGCGATAGTTGAGATATGAGTTGTGCAATAAGGTTCAGAACCCTGTACCTCACTTAGCGACAGTTGAGATATGAGTTGTGCAATAAGGTTCTTTTCAGAACCTGTACTTCACTTAGCGATAGTTGAGATAAACACATGGTGTTACCGCAAACCAAAATGATATCAACACTCCACCATGCAAAGCCTTAAATCTTAAAACTATTTACTAGTCAATTGATTTAATTTTGCCCTACACCGACGTGTGTATAGCACTGTATACTCAGTGCTTTCCGAGTGTCTGTGAAAAAACTACACAGGCGACTCGGGCGGGATTCGAACCCACGACCTCCTGCTTACTAGTGCAGACGTCTTAACCTCTCGACCACCGAGCTTGCCCGATGACAATTGGCTGGCTAGAATCCCATATAGCTAGTCAAAAGAGAATTTCTACATGGTGTCACCACACAGAGTCTTTACTTAACTACACGTATATACATGTACCTATTCATTGAGAAGTAGAAGCAGTTTATACTTTCCCTTTAACCATTATTCCAATCAATCCGTGACATTGCATTCCTGCATATCATTGAGAGGATTGGGCACACAATACCAGGAAAACATAACCCCTGCAGATACCAAAATGAATCACACCGTTTAACCCCGCTTTCCAACAAGCTCACAGCCACTGGTGAAGCCACGGGGCGTCTGTGACCATCCCGTGCAACTAAAAAGCTGATCTCCAGATGCGCTCATTAAACATTCAGTGTGCCTAACAGGTGTTGATCCGTGGATAATACATATAGCATGGGTCCTTGCTCTGTTGCTTACACCTACAACTGTTCCCATGTGTGTCACTCAATCACACCAGTTTTTCCCGTACTGAAACTAGCTATGCTGATGGTTCACAGTAGATGTACGTGTAAACAATTCAAGGCAATTACTCTGAAGGGATTAGAACATTTTTGCATGCTTTAAAGAAGGATCCAGAGTGAGAAAAGACACATGACCAAAGGAGGGGAAACACCGGCTGTAAACCATTATACTGTACTCTTTAAGTTTTTTTGGGGGGATTTTTATTCATATTCCCCTTCCCATACTAGTCACCCTCTTGGCCCACTAATGCTATGACTGGTGTGATTTGCATCTACACAAGGATCAAAACTATCCTTACTAAGAGCATACTGATCGAAACGTTGAGTTGGTACCTCCAGTTAATCGGGACATGACATAAAGTTATCAAGTGAAACCAAATCTGCACAGCTAATGCAGTAAGTACCAGCCACTGGCACAGTAAGCTTTTGTGTATGCACCTCCTACAGTTTAATTGGAACACCCCAGGCTAAGGAATCAAGGTCAATCAAATAATATGTGTTTGATGATTCAAAACTTATTAAGCGTAGTCATGGTACAACAGTGTTCACTAATGGAAGATAGCCAAAATAGAATTAGTTGAGATAAACACATGGTGTTACCGCAAACCGAAACGATATCGATATTCCACCATGCAAAGCCTCAAAACTTATATCAAAATAGAATTGTTATTTATACTTAAAGTTGTGGAAGTATCAAACATCCAGTGAATTATTTTGAACAAGTTCCCAGCTGAATTTTTTGTCCTCCAAGGACAAATAATTCCACGTTAAAATGATTCAAAGAAAGTAAGGATCTGGGGGTGTGATTAGACAAAAGTAAAAAAAAAAAAAATCCTGCAAAAAATGGGTAGCGGGCCTGGGTCTCCCTATGGTCTAGAAGAGAAAGCCCCCTGAACCTGTTTCATTTTGAAGGATTTACAGACTCTCCACATCCCAAGAAACAAAAGGTTGACTGTGGTGGCCATGACGGCTTTTTTTTAACAATAAAGATGATCCCGACTCGGTATTGAGGTTCCACATTAAAATGATTCAAAGAAAGTTAGGATATTTTTTGCCAACATTACAAATGATATACACACTTTTGTTAATACTGACACATTTATTATCATGCAAAATAGCATCAAAGGCTTTTTTCATTGAACGTCATTGATCGACTACACAGTGTACACAGAATGGTAACGAAGATGATAGCATCACTGGTATCCTTGCACATGAAGTCTTACCTTAATTCTGGATATACATTTTCTAGGTACCAACTAAACGGCTTGCATTGTAATTGTTCCCGCAGGTCAACACGAGCTTTTATACTGGCAAGAGAAAAAAACGAAATGTATTTTAAATAACAATGGTGTATAAACACAACATGTATTTGAGAAATTTTGAGAAATGTTATTGTATCTACTGGTTACAAAGGCTACTTGGACCCATGAATTTATTTCAAGGCATGTAAATGTACTCTTCAAATATTCTACAATTACAGTGTATTTCTAAACAAAATTTGTTCATTAACCCTAACTCCCTAGACAACAAAAGCAATTGGAGGATTTTGAAGGATTTTTATTGTTTAGTAACAATGCTTAGGGAGTTAGGATTAATGACTATTATTAGATTGTACATCATACATCAACACTAGTCATGGCTTTGAATAGAGAAATGTAGAGAATTTTAAGTATGACGTCTCGGCGTTGCCAAAAATCGTCTTCAAGATGGTATGGTTAAAATAATAGATAGATGGATAGATAGATAGATAGATAGATGTTAAGTAAGCAAAGGTCATTGTAGATTAAAAGCAAGATTCAGAAGGAATCATTTCACCATAAAAACTCTCAAACAAGAACACAATTGAAACTTGATTTCTAGAGTATGCAATAAATAATAAGAAATCTGAAATAAGAAAGAAAGAAAAATTCCAAACTGGCACTGGGAAGTCTGTTAATCTTAACTCCATACCCAACCCAAGTGCAAGTTCAAGGGTCATGACAAAATGTTCACCCCCTGTGCAGGCAGCTACAGAGGGCTAATCATTGTATAACCCCGTGGCATAACAATATCAGCATCTACCACCCATTGTACATGACAGGGTTTGTCGTTAATGTCGAGTCAAACCACATAACTGGTTGTCATCATGGTGGGCACGTGTTAAAGGCACAATGGCGGATTTGGGTGATGGTCAAATCAACTGCTTGATGTTTCTGGGAAAGTTTATAAATCACGATGGATTTAGCAAAATGTTTTCCCCACATTTCGGCCTGCAGCCAATATAACATTGCTAGAATAACATTTAAATAGCTCTCTAATATCCCCAAACCAATTCACCATAACCATAATTCCCTAAACACAGATGTTAAACAGATGTTGAAATAGCCCATAAAAACCAATAATGAAAACATTTACAACATGTGTTAGTCTAACAGCTACGGTGATATTTTACCGATAATAATAATAATAATAATAATGTGTGGATTTATATAGCGCACGTATCCACCAACTAAGTGGTGCTCAAGGCGCATTATATTATTATCCCTGCTCATAAGGCTCATAAGGCTCATAAATCATTCCTGAAACCATCTCAGCTCCCTGGGGAGTATACAGCTCAATTGCTGCCATTTCTAGCGCATATAGAGCAAACCAACTCTGCCTTCACAGGTACCCATTTAACCCCTGGGTGGAGAGAAGCAATTATGATTAAGTGTCTTGCTCAAGGACACAAGTGTCACGGCCGTGATTCGAACCCACATTATGTTGCTAACACCAGAACTTGAATCCGGTAAGCTAGACAAAAGATAATCAGACATATCAAAACATGGCACCCCAGACGCATCAGAGAGGCCATCAAGGACATCAGTTTCTACATCAGCGATATTTGGCGACCACTACTACGGAGACCTGCTGTTAATTGCCCTTCCCTTGCAGAGTTTACATAAATAATGGCAATAATGTTTAGTTATTGGCAAGTAATCAAATGTGTCCTCCAGACTCAACTACTGGTTTGAGTTAAACAAATACATGTCAGATGATTTCTGAGCAAATGTTCGTCATTCCTAAAGTTAGACCGTCGCTAAACCATTCCTTATGACATACTTGATGAGCTGAGAGGTGATGGGCCAAATAAGAATTCCTATTAGACAAAGACTTGATTCATCCTTCTTAATGAAGAATTACAACCTTCCTGTCATTCTCAAAAAACTTAAATGATCACAGATTGACATAAAAATAACTTGGTGTAATTAGTTGATGATGGTATCAAACATCCTACTCAAAACAATTTAGGGAACACTGAAATAATCTCAGTTAAAGCAAGATCATTTATTTCAGATAAACACAATGTTTCACAGAATTGATGAGAAACAACTGCACAATGAAACAGATGATAAAGGATGCATGTAGTGATTACACATTTCATGACATGACTACTGAAAGAGAGAGGGGGTTGCAAATGAAAATCCCGGTTCATGGAACATTTCAAACCTATTTGATGTTAAAAATCTGGTGTTCCCAAAATTGTTTTGAGTAGTATAGTAAGTTTTTAGATTATAATTCGGAAATTATGTAATCGGGTAATTACAGAAGGTGTACACTCCATTTTAGTGTTTTATCTTAATCACCATAATGAATGATTCTGTCTGTGATTTACTTTTTTTCTTCATTTTTTTCAGAAGAAGCAAGACAAGTGAACAACATACGTAAGCCTCAGCTAATTTTACAATAAAAACGTTGTCCATAGTTTGATTGTCATAGTGCATTACCATTTTGAAATGCGTGACTTCATAGACTTGACAGCTCTATGCACAAGTTATATTGTGGTCATAATCTCTGCTGCCAATGTACACATGTAAGAATGCTCACATACATAGAACGAAATGCGTTTCATTAACGTTTTAAGTCCATTGTAGTGTTTGTATATTTTCATTTTTTTTAATTTTAACATTTCCCACTTGTCATCACACAGTTACATCCTCACAATATTGGATTATCCAATTATCAGTGATTGTTCAGTGGTTCATGGTTCATTTTTCATCTGTCCTAGACCTCTTCGCAAATACCATAGTGTGCATGCACAAGGCGGTTTGCGTAATGCATGCTGGTCTCACTACTCAATAGAGAATTTCACATGGTGTCACCGCAATTAGTCTTACTTGGTCTTGCTAACGACAAAAATACTGCAAAATCTACCCTACATCCCCAGATGGTTACAACTAATGGTAATGGTGGATATAGCGCGAACTCCATCACGATGTGGTGCTCAAGGCACTTTTTATTATCCCAGCCATCAGGCTACTTTGAATCATTCCTGGATCATTCTCAACCGTACTTCCTGGGAAGTATACAACCCCGTCAGCCTGTTAGGCGCTCATCAAACTAATCAAACACAATCACCATCTCTGCCCTCACAGGTCCCCATTTATACTCCTGGGTGAAGAGAAGCAATGTATGGTTAAATGTCTTGCTCAAGGACACAAGCGCCGCAACCGGCATTCCGACGACTCAGCCACCAGAACCCGAGTCCAGTTCGCTAGACCGCTCAGGCATGACACAACCACACTGAGTAACAGTTAGCCATTCTTTTCTTCCATTTATGTGTTCACTTTAAAAACGCAACTATGTCGATGGTTTGTTTACAAACTACACAGTAACGTACGGGGAGATGCAAATCGGTGATCAGCAGCTAGACCGAGATGCAACACACCTGTATATTTGTGAAGTTGTCCAAGCTTAGCAGTAAAACCCTTTGGGGTTTTGTTGTACAGGGATATGGACCTTAATAACACTCTCCTGCCTGCCTGGGGCAGGTTAAGCAGGTAAAATTATGTGCAACATTTTAAGAGCATTGCACTTGTGAACTTGGGCTGGTGAACTTCCTGCCCGACTAGCTGGTGTCAAAAAAAAAAGAAGAAAAAAAAAAGAGTTCAGATCCAGGCCTCGGCCCAATTTCAGAGAGTTGCTAAGCAGAGAATTTTGCTAAGCATATATTTTTGCTAAGCAATATAAAACAGACTACCAGTGGAAATTCATACACTTTGTATGAAAGTTTGGCTGGTAACCAGAAAATCCGCTAAGCAAATTTTTCTGGTAAGCAATTTTATCTGCTTAGTAGCTCTATGAATTTGATCCCTGGTTGGTTCTTATAAGGCGCTTCATTAACCCTAACCCTCCCAATTCCTCCAAAATCCTCTTTACTAAAGTGAAGCATTTTGAAGGATTAAGGTTACATGCTACATGCTCTTTGCTAAAGTGAAGGATTTTGGAGGATTGAGGTTATTAGGCATACTTGCCTTTCCATGGTTCATGTACATCCATGTTTGTTGTAGTGATTGCAAGGTCAGTGGACAGTTTATTGCTCCATGCATGCAGGGAGGGTCCCTGGCCATGTACATGTATCACAGATTAGAAACACATGTGTGCATACATGTCATGTGCTTGCTTTACTACTGAAGGATTTTGGAGGATTCAGGTTATGTGTAAGCAAATGGGCCTAGGGAGTTAGGGTTAATCTAATGTGTAACTCATGTTACCAACATGTGGTGCATCACTGGGTAAATCTAACAGAGAGTAAGATAAATTGTGGAAAGTTTGCATGGTGGTTGATCAACACTGATGCTTCCACAGCTAATCTACATGTACTATCAAATTGATATGAAATTCATCACAGGAAAACCAAACAATTTGTTTTTTAATACGAGTATGGTTTATATAAACCCGACTTTCAAAGACACATGACTTGCACTCCAGTCCCGACTCCAGACTCATTACTCCGACTTGGTTTGGACACGGATCCCTTGGGACTCAACATGGAAGCTTGGTGAGAACTCATATACAAGTCTGATATAAACAAATTTAGTAGTCCCGGAGATGGGTAGGATCGATAAAAACTCCAGAAAAACATCTGCTTTCGTTATTATCACTGTCCAGTCAAGTACAGTATTCTCAAGGTGGCAGCTAAAGTAATCCTCCCCCCCCCCCCATACCATCCTCAAGAGAATAAGGAAGATTGAGATAGGGATAAAAACAGAAAGGAAATAATGGAACAAAAGTTCACCTTCCATAGGCCACGTTTCGGGCTGAAGGCACAGCGGCATAATAAAACTGTTTATATTCATCCATCCAAACTTCAGCAGCTCGCTTTGTATTCCTAAAATCAAAACACATTAATTAAAAAATGAAAAATGTGAAAAATGTGTATAGAGGAATAGACAAGTTTACAATTTGTACCGATACACAAGTTATGGGTTATATTTTGGCTTTGAACACATATGCATCTAAATCTAGTCCAATTTTCAAGTAATCAAAGATGTGAACCCATTGGTCTTCAAGGAACATACACTAATGAACAATGTCGTTCAGCCACATTTTTTTTTCTCTCTTGCATTACCCCAAATGACAGAAACACAAATCCATCCTGAGCTTTCAATTTCCATCCAATCAGGATCCGTGCTCCAATTTCACAGAGCCAAAAAAAAAAGACCTTTTTTTTTGAAAATAGTTAAGTCAACCAACCCTTGTAGCGACTACTCGTGGGTGGTTTTGCATTTTTCTTCCTGATTGGAGCTTTAACCACGCATCTTTGCATATCCCCTCATGGCTTGGACTGATGACTAAATTGTCAAAGTGTAGTTCCTGATATCTTGCGTCAAGTGGTATTCAGAACAACAGATGGGACATGCATTAACCCCAGTCTTGTAAATTGTACAATCATTGAGCACATGTTTTTGGGAATATTCTTTTTCATATGGGAATGAAATATAGTTCACTGTACTAACAACCAGGGAGGACTCATAACACCAGTGTTCAGTGGAATTCTGGCTTCCAATTGTTCAGATGCATTTAAAAAGAAGTGACACACACGATTTATGAAGAGAAAGCTGAGATAATCCAGCATGAATGTTATTGTTTTGCACATGTACATGTAACTTAAACAAATATTGTATAAACAACATATGAAAATACATATATTAAATTTTAACAGAAGATTAATTAATATTATTAATATTATGAATATTATGAATATTATGAATATTATGAATATTATGAAGATTATGAATATTATGAAGATTATTAATATTATGAATACTATGAATATTATTAATATTATTAATATTATGAATATTATGAAGATTATTAATATTATGAAGATTATGAAGATTATGAAGATTATGAAGATTATGAATATTATGAATATTATGATTATTAATATTATTAATATTACACTCACTGGCCAAAAGTATTGCAACATGAATTTGTACGAGACATTGCCTAGACGGATGCATGTTCAGATGCATTTAAAAAGAAGTGACACACATGATTTATGAAGAGAAAGCTGAGATAATCCAGCATGAATGTTATTGTTTTGCACATGTACATGTAACTTAAACAAATATTGTATAAACAACATATGAAAATACATATATTAAATTTTAACAGAAGATTAATTAATATTATTAATATTATGAATATTATGAATATTATGAATATTATGAATATTATGAAGATTATGAATATTATGAAGATTATTAATATTATGAATACTATGAATATTATTAATATTATTAATATTATGAATATTATGAAGATTATTAATATTATGAAGATTATGAAGATTATGAAGATTATGAAGATTATGAATATTATTAATATTATGAATATTATTAATATTATTAATATTACACTCACTGGCCAAAAGTATTGCAACATGAATTTGTACGAGACATTGCCTAGACGGATGGCCGCAATTATCAGGTCACGTGGTTACCCGACAAAGTATTGAAGGACTTTGTTTCAGAGCAAGAACAGTAAAAAAGAACACTGACTTCAAAACACAGGCACTTTCAAGAAGTCTTAAGTAGTGTAAATAAAATAAAATAAATTATTGTAACACAGTTCTCCAAACTGAACTTTGGTGTGAATTTCAATGTAGCAATACTTATGGCCAGTGAGTGTATTAATATTATTACTATTATTACTATTATTACTATTATTAATATTATTAATATTATTAATATTTATTTATTTATTTATTTATTCTATCAGAAATAATATTTATTCTATCTACATTAGTGTACTGGTATTATTTTTAAGGAACAGTGTACAGACAAAGGAGAAAAACATTTTGTGCAAAATGTTCAATAATATATACTTTGTTCGTATGTTTTTGACATAATGTATAGTGCAAGGACAATTAAATGACAAATTCAATTTAACTAAAGGCTGCCAACAATCCAATTACAAAATGTAACCTCACAAGCACCTAACACTGTAAATGTAACCTCACAAGCGCCTAACACTGTAAATGCAACCTCACAAGCGCCTAACACTGTAAATGCAACCTCACCAGCGCCTAACACTGTAAATGTAACCTCACAAACGCCTAACACTGTAAATGCAACCTCACAAGCGCCTAACACTGTAAATGCAACCTCACAAGCGCCCAACACTGTAAATGCAACCTCACAAGCGCCTAACACTGTAAATGCAACCTCACAAGCGCCCAACACTGTAAATGCAACCTCACCAGCGCCTAACACTGTAAATGCAACCTCACCAGCGCCCAACACTGTAAATGCAACCTCACCAGCGCCTAACACTGTAAATGCAACCTCACCAGCGCCCAACACTGTAAATGCAACCTCACAAGCGCCTAACACTGTAAATGCAACCTCACAAGCGCCCAACACTGTAAATGTAACCTCACAAGCGCCTAACACTGTAAATGCAACCTCACCAGCGCCCAACACTGTAAATGTAACCTCACCAGCGCCTAACACTGTAAATGCAACCTCAACAGCGCCTAACACTGTAAATGTAACCTCACCAGCGCCTAACACTGTAAATGTAACCTCACCAGCGCCTAACACTGTAAATGTAACCTCACCAGCGCCTAACACTGTAAATGTAACCTCACCAGCGCCTAACACTGTAAATGTAACCTCACAAGCGCCTAACACTGTAAATGTAACCTCACCAGCGCCTAACACTGTAAATGTAACCTCACCAGCGCCTAACACTGTAAATGTAACCTCACAAGCGCCTAACACTGTAAATGTAACCTCACCAGCGCCTAACACTGTAAATGTAACCTCACCAGCGCCTAACACTGTAAATGTAACCTCACCAGCGCCTAACACTGTAAATGTAACCTCACCAGCGCCTAACACTGTAAATGTAACCTCACCAGCGCCTAACACTGTAAATGTAACCTCACCAGCGCCTAACACTGTAAATGTAACCTCACCAGCGCCTAACACTGTAAATGTAACCTCACCAGTGCCTAACACTGTAAATGTAACCTCACAAGTGCCTAATATTAAAATAATTAAAATACCAGTCATGTACATACACATGTGTGGCAATAATATTATTAGAACACAGATGTCTGGATCAAACTGATCCAACCCAGGTATGTATTTTGAAGGGGAAAAAAAAGTTCTTATTTTGCTCGAAAATAGGACTCTTCATTCAGTTATTTTCAATTAAATTTTTTGGGGTAGAAATAAAATGTAGTCCATATAAACTATGTTCCGAGCTAACTCACAAAGTACTGGTTAATGAGAGAAGGGCATTATTCATGACATAATTCATAAATTGTTGACCAATACGGTTATAGTGAAGCATAGGAAACCAGGCCCAGCATAATGCCTGCAGTCATGTTATTCATGAATGCTTCTGTCATTTAAGGACATTGCCGCACTGAGACGACCAGGTTGCGCTTAGGATCTTATAAAGTCCTGAGCCACCGAATAATAATCTCTTGGTATTTGTTTATTCCACGTACGGATGTGATGAAAATACAAAGAAGCTTTGCATAAGTTACCTTGATAAGCTACATACACATATGAAAAAAAAATAATAATAATAATAATAATACAAAAACAAAATGGGGTGGGGGGTATCTGTTTACCTTGCAAAGACATTACCACTGCCTCCCGGAAATGTGTACGGATGCTGTTTGCGGAACACATGTCCCACACGGCTGCACGGAATGATTTCTAACGTCCCCCCACACTGCCAGACTCGAAACGAGATTTCTGTTTTGAGTTGCCACGGAGAAAAGAAACACAAATTAATGGCCTAATCTGATTACGGTTATTGCATTATCCGGGGGTTGATCAAATTACTCGGCCATTTGGAAAGAATGAATACATATAAAAGCGGATTGAGCAGATTGTTACATTGTGCTGACCAGCATTTATATTTCAACACCTAGATTTGTGGAAGGGGAATAGCTAGGCCTATTTCAGTTGGAGTACTATAATTTTAAAATATAATTTTAAAGGCCCCCCCCCCCCCCAAAAAAAAGGTCTCCAGTTTCTGGTCATAGGTCAGCTTAAAAATCGATGCGGTGATACATTGGGGGGGTTATCTTTTTTTTTCAGTCAACCAGTGAAATACATGATACATATAATTATACACAGGTATTGGAACCAGTCCAAATTTCCCATACACAATGTATGGTGGCTAAGAGAGGCTGCACAAATCAGGCAAACGTTCATACCCCCTATGTGAAAAAATCATTTAAAACACAGCACAGCAGAATTCCAATCGATCCACCTGCAATTGAACATCCTTTCATAGCACAAAAAAAAAAGAAAATGAAAAATAACAATGCACAGGTCTAAGGGAAGCAGAAATTGGAGACCTGTTTTTTTTTTGCCTAATTTCAGAGAGTAATCTAAAGTGGTAACTCGGTTTTCAAGAAAACTTTGAGACAAAGGGAGATTTGTAAAAAAAATTAATAAAAATAAAAATAAAAATCCTGAGAAATCACAGGCCTGGTATTCATAAGAGGTAGTTTTTACGAAGTAAACATGACTGAAATCCTAAACCTAAGGAAACAATGCTACATAATCCATGCTCAAACAAAAATTTACCTTAAAATTTACCTATTAAAATTGCAAATGCTGAAATGTCTAGCCTATAAGGTACTATTCTTCAACACATCATAACAGACAATCACATGACTACTTCATCCAAATTTAAATTATGAATTTATGACCGAAATCATCATATTTAAAATTATTGGCAAAAGTAAATGTTGGATGATAAAACAGCTCGTTTATTTATGATTGCGATTATTCTGCATTTGTTTATGGTGTAAACTGAGGACTTATGACAAAAGGGAACAACAGGTCCACATTTAGCAGTTATTGTTTGTGAATGTCCTCCATAGAAAAACGTGTACTAATCAAATGAGTGATTCCTAGACAAGTTTAAGTCCAACAACACAACAAACAAAATAGGGGAAACAATAGACGATCCTCGATTTACACAAGTAACAAATGTGTGTGTGTTATTTTTATTTTCTTCTTATTATTTTTTTTAAATATTTGTTTGCATAAGTTATGGATATTTTTCATTTTTCCCACTGACTGAAATGTGATCACAGAAATCTGTGATGAACTTTTGTCAAAGGTTAACAGTGAACTTTCATTATTGGCTCTGAACGACAATCAACTGAGAAAGTTATTATTTTTTGTTTTTAAATATTGTTTTGCATAAGTTATGGATATTTTTCATTTTTCCCACTGACTGAAACGTGATCACAAAAATCTGTGATGAACTTTTGTCAAATGTAACAATGAACTTTCATTATTGGCTCTGGACGACCATCAACTGAGAAAGTTGACCACCAATCAACAAAGTTTACTTCAGATCTCAAAACTGTGTCACTATTTCTGTATGTGTTTTGCCTATATGCATATAGTATTCCACAATCAAATCAGTGTCCTGTTTAACGCTTGTGTACGATGGAGAAAAAAGCCTGACCAAATCTGTATAAATTGGACTTTTCTCAGCCTGCGGACATATTTCTTAGCGGGTTTTGAATTTCAATCCTGTATCTTGACTTTACGGCATTAGGGAATTGGAATGTTCATGAACAAAACAAAATGACTAGTTTTGATCCAAGACTATCAGATAGACGGTATACACACTACAGAAAAATAGATAAGTTTCCCCGCAGGGCAAATGCAATAAGCAACTGTTATTTCCCCCCTGGTTTTCAAAAGACTGGTCGGCTAACACGTCAAAATGTCATCTCAATCTCAAGCTTCGGGAGAAACAGAAACTGCAATATAGGTGTGATTTTTTCTTTGCATTAACCCTCTTACTATAGCTGCACTTTAGCAGGAAGTTGCTACACAGGTCAAAATCAGTCAACTGCCTGTTTTGACTGTTGACCCAAATGTGCACACAGGGGCATTTGTGACTGGTTTTTACTGTCATTTTGACCACCCTGAACAATACCAGACAATGCTTTTACCAGTCAAAAAAGGTCGACTCATTTTGACCTGTAAATGTACTTACTACACGTAAGGTTTGACAGTGTTTGACTTTTAAGTGCATTAGATATATCTTTGGGAATTATATCAACATTTTGAATGATTTTGACCCTTGCAGTAGTAGGAGGATTAAAGTCAGATAAAATATCTGTCAATGCAACCACATTTTTTGGAAGAATCAAATTAGGTATAAAAAAAAAACCTGTGAAGTTTCAGGTTATTACTTTGTATCATTAAAGGGGCAGTATCGTCATGATCAACAGGGCATGGAATCGGAGTGCTAGTTTTAGATCAACAGGGTATGGAATCAGAGTGTTAGTTTTAGATCAACAGGGCATGGAATCAGAGTGCTAGTTTTAGATCAACAGGGTATGGAATCAGAGTGTTAGTTTTAGATCAACAGGGCATGGAATCAGAGTGCTAGTTTTAGATCAACAGGGTATGGAATCAGAGTGTTAGTTTTAGATCAACAGGGCATGGAATCAGAGTGTTAGTTTTAGATCAACAGGGCATGGAATCAGAGTGCTAGTTTTAGATCAACAGGGCATGGAATCGGAGTGCTAGTTTTAGATCAACAGGGCATGGAATCAGAGTGCTAGTTTTAGATCAACAGGGCATGGAATCAGAGTGCTAGTTTTAGATCAACAGGGCATGGAATCAGAGTGCTAGTTTTAGATCAACAGGGCATGGAATCAGAGTGCTAGTTTTAGATCAACAGGGCATGGAATCAGAGTGCTAGTTTTAGATCAACAGGGCATGGAATCGGAGTGCTAGTTTTAGATCAACAGGGCATGGAATCAGAGTGCTAGTTTTAGATCAACAGGGCATGGAATCAGAGTGTTAGTTTTAGATCAACAGGGCATGGAATCAGAGTGCTAGTTTTAGATCAACAGGGCATGGAATCAGAGTGCTAGTTTTAGATCAACAGGGCATGGAATCAGAGTGCTAGTTTTAGATCAACAGGGCATGGAATCAGAGTGCTAGTTTTAGATCAACAGGGCATGGAATCAGAGTGCTAGTTTTAGATCAACAGGGCATGGAATCAGAGTGCTAGTTTTAGATCAACAGGGCATGGAATCGGAGTGCTAGTTTTAGATCAACAGGGCATGGAATCAGAGTGCTAGTTTTAGATCAACAGGGCATGGAATCAGAGTGCTAGTTTTTGATTAGCTCAGTGACTTAAAATAATATCCCACATGATAAGGTCATATTACCATTGACGCTGCATAAATGAGCCAGTAATTTTTCGGACACCGATTCCATGCCCTGTTGAAAGTCTGCTCTGATCGTAACGATATTGTCCCTTTAACCCAAACAATCCCAAATCCTGCAAAATCCTCCAAGGGACACTTTTTGGGAAAAATTCAGCACTGTTGGAAACTGGTACTTTCACCTCATCAAATGGGGCAAAATTACTACCTGGCAAGAAGTACAGGCCATAAGTGCTGAATATGAAAGATCAACGAAAATGCATGGTGCATTTTGAAGATAAGGGCATGTTTCCAAAACATGGAAGAAACATGGAAGATTGAGGAAGGTTCCTAGCCAGAATACATAAGGGGTTAGGTTTAATGGGGAAAAATGGGGGAAAATGGGGGAAAATGGGGAAGAATATTCATTCCAGTGTATAATTTATGACTTCAGAAAACAACACATCATTTGCAAAGAAATTTGATTAATTGTACTAAAATGGTAGCACCTCAGACAGACATATTTCAAGGGATGTTTGATAACATCATCAACTTAGACACCAAGTAAGTTCATGTTTCAAATATGTTCTTTGAGAATACCAATAGTGTACAGGGGATTAAAATGTACTGTTCAATTGCGAAAAACTGTTCACAAGAGATATAACGAGCAAGATATGTAAATTTTATTCAAAAATTGTGCACTGAGGCATAGTCGTAATAATTGTGTTGAGTACCTCCAAACAAAGAATTACAAAAAATGGGAATGAATTTTATTACTTAACTGACAGACAATTTAGAAGGGCAAATGACCAATTGAATACTGGTTTTCCCGGCCAAGTTCGTCAATTTAGCATTCAAATTCGTTTCCGTGCGTTCGTATTAAAGCGATTTTGCTAATCCGGTTGCTGCCACGGTTCGAATTAAGAATTCAGGCATTCAATTTCGTTTGCAGACATTAAATCTCGGATTTGCGTCATTCATTTTAGTGATTCACATCCGTCATTCAATTTCGCCAGATTGTCTTGAATGAGGATTTGCACTCGAGTTTCATTTTCAATTTCATTTACAGGCAATCAATTTCACAAAATGGGAATTCAAAAAAATGACTCACCAATCTTTCTTTAATCATGTGTTTTTTCCATTAAAATTTTCGTTAATGTTTCTACATTCTTGTTAAATTTTTTACTTTGTTTTTTATCATTTCTTTCCACTCACATATTTCTCAATTTATGTATTTTTGGGGCATTTCTGAGAATTTCCCCTCAAACGCATCAATCAAGCGTGCTTGGACTACATTAGATAGGCCTATTCTCGTGTAACGACCACGAGCTGCCCTTTCGTTATGGAACTTTATCCTTCGACGAACATTAAAAAAATGACAGGCTCTTACCAATGAGTGAACCAATTGCTACTATGAAATTGAAACATAGAAAAACAAATTTAACAGTGTGAATTTCAATGCACAAATGTCACAAATGTTTCCCCAATAACGAATTTGAATGATTGACTGTATGCCGCTGAGCTAAGGTGAAATTGAATGCTGTTGGTGACTATTTTTAAATTGGATGCGCATTTGTGTTAATTACATGACACATTAAATGAAATTGAATGATCGTTTAAGCAAACTGAATAATGATTTTGAGCAGCAATCGGTTTCGCACGAAATTGATTGACGCTGCATTGAAATTGGCTGCTAAATTGACGAACTTGGCCGGGAAAACCTATATTATTGTAGTGGAATACCTGACAAATGAATCATTGACCATCAAAGTTAAAGAAAAAGTAGATAAAGAAGAGAGTGTAATTAAGAAAAGCAAATATGTTAGATAAGTTCATGTTTTAAATAGTTCTTAAACCGGTCCAAATCTAAAATGAAATTGACAAAATGTTATTTTCCGATTTATTGACACCTACCTAAATTTTCCCCACCCCATACGTCCATCATCATGTCGTATTTACCAGACTCCTCAAACCATCGGCTGGAGATTGCAAACAGCCCACCAGCTATCATTGGAGTCCTGAAATCAAAAGCGGACATAACACGACTCATAAGACGTTACAAAAAAAAGAGCTAAGTACACTGCTCAAAATAAAATAGGACTCAAAAGTATTTCTTGGTCCATTTTGTCCATGTGAGGACACAAAAGCAGTTTTTGGTGGAAGTAAAGTACTAAAGGTTACTCTGCAACATTATAAACACTTTTCACGTGTTGTGCATGTCTAATGACGGTTTAAACTGGCAGATCATGTGATAAGGCATGAAAATGCAGATAACAGGTTGATGTACAGTACTCAATATCAAACTTGGCTAATCAGCTTTATTTCTTCATGGGTGACTCCACAATTGACTTCAGTAGGATGTTGCAGCACCCCGGACTCGCACACATTCTGCACAACGCCTCATGAATTAACAGTACGGTGTTCCGGATCACAGCTTGGTCGAGGTTGTTCCACTCACCCTGTAGAGCTGCTCAGTGTCAGACTGGCAACGTTCCTTACAGGAGGGTTGTGACTTCTGACTCTAACTGAGAATTGCCCAAATGTTCTCAGGGGTTAAGGTCTGGTGAAATGGCAGGCCATTCCAGACGCTGAATATGGTTACCTGTAAGGAACGCTGTTATGATTCTTGCTCTATGAGGACGGGCGTTGTCATCCATTAAAATGAAACATCTCCCATCAACCTGTTATCTGCATTTTCATGCCTTATCACATGATCTGCCAGTTTAAACCGTCATTAGACATGCACATCCCGTGAAAAGTGTTTAAAATGTTGCAGAGAAACCTTAGTACTTTACTTCCACCAAAAACTGCTTTTGTGTCCTCACATGGACAAAATGGACCAAGAATTACATTTGAGTCCTATTTTATTTTGAGCAGTATAAATGAAACAAAACATTTGAAAAGGTTATCTCACGGAAAATAATAATGACTGAAACCCATCAAAGCTGATGTTTAACACATGTACTTCGCACTTGTACAGATTAAAAACCAACAACTGCAGGCCTGTTGTTCTTGGGATCAGAGAGAAGGGATCAAACAACCCCCACAAACGTCTCAAGTTTCGACCGCGATGAAAACAAAAATCACTGATGTGAAACTCAAACCCTCACATGTACTTCATATCCTGGATGCTTTTTACTCAAACTGCAAGTAAGAATGTCCGCTCATATGACTGTAAGAACACCCCCGTCCAAAACCTAGCCACTGTACACACCTGAAACATTAATGATTATAATTTACCTGATAGGTGCTATAGGGTTAGATCTCCTGCTACCTCTCTCTGTGGGTGTCATATAATCCCACTTGAAGACCAAATTCCAGTCAAATCCACCCTTTAAGTCAGCGGATGCCGCTACATACTGGAAGTTGTCCATATTTATAACGTCTATTATCGGACTAACGACAGCTTTGTAATTCTGTAGAAGGAAATGATGCAAATTACTCAAATTTCCTGTAAATTCCTCCCTAATTTGAAATAGTGTTTTTCTTTGCATAAAGGAAAACAAATCAAATAAAATTGAATATATTCATATTAAAGTAAATATGTAAAGACGGTTTGAGGTGACACAATGTGAAAATTCTCTTTTGAGTTGTATTTAGTTCTGAAATCAACAGTTATGTCAAATTTACAATAGGTGTCCGGATGGCAACTTTTTGTAAAACCTAAAAACATGAAAAACATTTTTATCACTATTGTGATAACATTTTTAGTTTTATGATATATTTCTTGAAAAGTTGAGGGTTTGAATAAATGAACTTCACCGAATACCAAATTTGTACCTTCTCTTGAAAGTCAAAAATATTTACCGCATTGCCTTATCAAAATGAAAACAAATATTGTCAAAGTGAAAAACCTACAAAAGCTCACAAGTTTTTTGTTTTGTCAGCTAAGCAAATATCAATTGTCAATATGAAAAAGTGAAAACATCTAGATTAGTTCATTAATCATTTTTTTTTTTTTGCACAGACGTAACTTCTTTCATTTTCGTTCATTTATTTTTAGATTATGAAACAGAGTTAATTTTTAATATCAGAAAAATACAGTGCCCATTGATAACATCTGCATTGAATTCAAAGCCGGAATAAGCTCTTTGACCATGGCTCGACCACTTTCTTTGTCGGACAAAATTTTTCCTTGGGGGGCAGGATTCAAATCCCTAGACATTACACATACATGTACATGTATCTACAAAACCTCACTTCATGGACCTCTTCGCACACACAAGCCTATTTGCATAATGCATGCTGGTCTAGCTAATGTTCAAACTACTGCAAAACAGACCCTACCTTCCCCAGATACCATCTTTGAATGTTTACAACTACACTGAACCACAGTTAGTCGTGCATTTCTTTGAATGTTTTATGTTCAGTTTAATAACGCAACTACGTAGATTGTTCGATTACAAACTCCACAGTAACGTACAGGGAAATGTGATCAATGACCATCAGCTAGACCGAGATGCAACATGTGCATAAGCTTGGACGATATCGATTTTTTTCATCTACGATATATCGTCAAACATATATATCGTGATTTTCGATAGTATTGTAATAATTTTTTATCATTCACGCATGATTGCTTTAGAGCTGATAACCCCTCTACAAAAGTCACACCAAATCGCCAGTGCTTAGCTGATATACACTTGCAATCACGCAGTTCCCGCATGCACCATGGACATTGGCAAATTTGTTTGCATAGTGTGTATGTACTGAAGTAGTTAGCTTTTGTTTCTCATTTCCAAAAGCTGAAAAGGCTTTTCTTAATTTTGTTTCCATGGAATTTCTGACTCGACTCACAATCGCGAATTTTTTTTAAATCACGATATTTTTTTTTTTAAATTGTGATTTGCCGATATCTCGATAACTTAAAAAGGTTCTCGATATCATAATCAAAGAAGAGACAATGAGCCACTCTATTGAAAATTCAACATTTGAGTAATTTAATAATAATAATAATAATAAAGATTTGTAGCGCACACATATCCACCCTACTGGGTGCTCAAGGCGCGGAAACAAAGAAAAAACATGAATACAAACAATATACAATGATAGCATAGGGAAAAAATTATGTACTGAGATACAAATGTACAAGTACAGTACCTACAATGCAATTACAAATATCTTTCATCTTTGAAGAATTGTGACATACATAAGATGAGTTTTAAGCATCGACTTAAATCTAGTTATACTATGACAAGATTTGAGTTTAGTTGGAAGATGATTCCAGAGTCTCGGAGCCGCAACAGAAAAAGACCTGTCACCCCAGTTCCGTTTTGAAGTAAGTTCTTTTAAGGAGTGACATGTTGCTGGAGCGCAAATTGCGTGATGCAGTGTAGACTTTAAGCAGTTCAGAAATATAAATTGGAGCAATGTTATTAAAAGATTTGTGAACAATTAGCATAAGTTTAAAAACAATTCTCTGTGAAACAGGAAGCCAGTGCAGTTCTTTCAAGATTGGCGTGATATGGCATGACTTTCTGGACAAAGTCACAACACGAGCTGCTGTGTTTTGTAAATGTACCACACACTACTACTCAAAACTTACTCCATACAAATTGGTAGAACACAAATTAGTAAATTGGTAATTTGGGAAAATAGTCTAAATATCTAAGCAATGGTTATTCAGAATATTTTTCCAGTCTTTTTTTTTTTTTTTTTTTTTTAGAAAAAAAATATTCCTAGCCCGAGGGCCAAATAAGTACATTATTCAACTTTGCAAGTTAAATTTGATTTCCTCTCAGACTGTACATCAATATTTTCACAATTTGTTCCAGTTTAATCAAAACAACCGAGATATTTTTTGTGTGGGGGAACTAGAAAACCTTCAGGGCTTTTACTGATGACTCCACGCACGTGCCAACAGCAGAATGGAAACGCTTACAAAGACCAAACGGGAGAGTGAAATCTAAGGGAGCAAGGTGGTAAGATTAAACAAGAAGGGATACGATCTGGAGAAGGAAAGCAAAAAAAAAACCTTTTAAGGGAAGATTTTCCGATTCCACTGTAGCCATGTACTACGAGTAAAGTAATACCAGAAGTCCATTACTTACATGAAGTGTGCCTGCCTGCTGTAATCCATACCATGGCATTGTACAACGAGCATGGTAAGGACTTTTGCTACCCTGCGCTAAGGCATCATGGGATTAGGTGCTTGACACGGGAAGCCAGTTCCAAGAACTAGACGCAAGGCTTAAACTAGACGCGGGTGACCCATCGGCTGTGGGGCAAACAACGGGCGCTAAGGTGCATGCGCGCGAGACACAGTTCTCTCACACGCCGGGTTTAGTCTCCCAGACTGCACTGCTTCTCTTTGAGACTGTGAAAACAATACATCTGTGAAACAATACGTCATGAATGGCCCAAATCCATTGTTCTTGGAGTACTATGCCATGGACTAGGTTAGTACACAAATGGCATACTTCATGTAGGTAATAGACTTGTGGTACTATGCCGTGGACTAGGTTAGTACACGAGTGGCATACTTCATGTAGGTAATAGACTTCTGGTACTATGCCGTGGACTAGGTTAGTACATGAGTGGCACACTTCATGTAGGTAATAGACTTCTGGTACTATGCCGTGGACTAGGTTAGTACACGAGTGGCATACTTCATGTAGGTAATAGACTTCTGGTACTATGCCATGGACTAGGTTAGTACACGAGTGGCACACTTCATGTTGGTAATAGACTTCTGGTACTATGCCGTGGACTACAGTGTAGGTCAGTACACGAGTGGCACACTTCATGTAGGTAATAGACTTCTGGTACTATGCCGTGGGACTAGGTTAGTACACGAGTGGCATACTTCATGTAGGTAATAGACTTCTGGTACTATGCCGTAGGACTAGGTTAGTACACGAGTGGCATACTTCATGTAGGTAATAGACTTCTGGTACTATGCCGTGGGACTAGGTTAGTACATGAGTGGCATACTTCATGTAGGTAATAGACTTGTGGTACTATGCCGTGGGACTAGGTTAGTACAGTGGCATACTTCATGTAGGTAATAGACTTGTGGTACTATGCCGTGGGACTAGGTTAGGTACACAGTGGCATACTTCATGTAGGGTAATAGACTTGTGGTACTATGCCGTGGGACTAGGTTAGTACAGTGGCATACTTCATGTAGGTAATAGACTTCTGGTACTATGCCGTGGACTAGGTTAGTACACGAGTGGCATACTTCATGTAGGTAATAGACTTCTGGTACTATGCCGTGGACTAGGTTAGTACACGAGTGGCATACTTCATGTAGGTAATAGACTTCTGGTACTATGCCGTGGGACTAGGTTAGTACACGAGTGGCATACTTCATGTAGGTAATAGACTTCTGGTACTATGCCGTGGGACTAGGTTAGTACACGAGTGGCATACTTCATGTAGGTAATAGACTTGTGGTACTATGCCATGGACTAGGTTAGTACACGAGTGGCATACTTCATGTAGGTAATAGACTTGTGGTACTATGCCGTGGGACTAGGTTAGTACACGAGTGGCATACTTCATGTAGGTAATAGACTTGTGGTACTATGCCGTGGGACTAGGTTAGTACACGAGTGGCATACTTCATGTAGGTAATAGACTTCTGGTACTATGCCGTGGGACTAGGTTAGTACACGAGTGGCATACTTCATGTAGGTAATAGACTTGTGGTACTATGCCATGGACTAGGTTAGTACACGAGTGGCATACTTCATGTAGGTAATAGACTTGTGGTACTATGCCGTGGGACTAGGTTAGTACACGAGTGGCATACTTCATGTAGGTAATAGACTTCTGGTACTATGCCGTGGGACTAGGTTAGTACACGAGTGGCATACTTCATGTAGGTAATAGACTTCTGGTACTATGCCGTGGGACTAGGTTAGTACACGAGTGGCATACTTCATGTAGGTAATAGACTTCTGGTACTATGCCGTGGGACTAGGTTAGTACACGAGTGGCATACTTCATGTAGGTAATAGACTTGTGGTACTATGCCATGGACTAGGTTAGTACACAAATGGCATACTTCATGTAGGTAATAGACTTGTGATAATACATGTACATTTGTTGTGTAACTTGAAGAACATAACATAAACAGAACAAAATGAAGACGAAGACAAAGACAATGACTGGACAAGATACTACATTAACCCTAACTACATAGGCCCATTTGCTTACACATAACCTGAATCTTTCCTAACTCCCTAGGCCCATTTGCTTACACTAAACCTGAATCCTTCCTAACTACCCAGGCCCATTTGCTTACAAATAACCTGAATCCCTCCTAACTCCCTAGGCCTATTTGCTTACACATAACCTGAATCCTCCAAAATCCTTCAGTAGTAAAGCAAGCACATGACATGTATGCACACATGTGTTTCTAATCTGTGATACATGTACATGGCCAGGGACCCTCCCTGCATGCATGGAGCAATAAACAGTGTCCACTGACCCAAGCACTGACCTTGCAATCACTACAACAAACACAGATGTACATGTACATGTACCATGGAAAGGCAAGTATGCCTAATAACCTCAATCCTCCAAAATCCTTCACTTTAGCAAAGAGCATGTAGCACGTAACCTCAATCCTTCAAAATCCTTCACTTTTAGCAAAGAGGATTTTGGAGGATTTGGGAAGGTTCGGGTTAATGACATTACAACACTGAGCTTCATCTGTCTTCTTGGGACAAGTTACACATTTAACAGTGAATGACTACATAGACGTACCTCTTGTATTCTCTTCAAGAGTGGCTGAATCCAATTTTCATTGCATTCACAGTGACTATCTAGGAATGTTAATACTGCACTTGTGGCTGCATCAGCACCTTTGACTCGGGAACGAATTAAGCCTGGAAAAAGTTGGAGACAAGAAACAGATAATTATAATAAGATTCAGGTTCCAGATTCAGATATACACTGAGCAAAGAAAAGAAACTCAGCGGTTAAGCCTGGGCGATGATAATATTGAATACCGCGATACCTTTTTTATTTGATTACAACATCAAGTTATCTGCAAATCGCAATTTAAAAAAGTATATCACAATTAAAATAATTAATAAGTCCTTATATCGTGCGTGTCGCCTCAGACCCGCATTTTTAGTTCTTTTTTTGCTATGAAACCATGTTCAAATGCAACAAAAATTACTGGATCGATTGGAATTCTGCCATACTGTGTTTTAAACGACTTTTTCACACAGGGGTATGAACGTTGCAAATAATCTGCATGCATTTTTACTATCTTCTCCTTAACCCTAACCACTCCATATCCTGCAAAATCCTCAAAGGGGCACTTTTTGTGAAAAAAATTCAGCACTGTTGGAAACTGATACTTTCACCTCTCCAAATGGGGCAAAATTACTACCTGGCAAGAAGTACAGGCCATAAGTGCTGAATATGAAAGATCAACAAAAATGCATAGTGCATTTTAAAGCTAAGGGCATGTTTCCAAAAGTGCACTGATGGATTTTGGAGGATTCAGGAAGGTTCCTAGCCAGAATACCTACATGTACGGGGTTAGGGTTAATGACAACATGAAATAAGCTTAAGCTTTGGCCAGGGGCCATTTTCATAGAGCTGCTTAGCAGATAAAACTGCTTACCAGCACAACTTGCTTAGCAGATTTCTTTGGTTACCAGCCAGACTTTCACACAAAATGTATGCATTTTAGCTGGTAGTCTGTTTTATACTGCTTAGCAAAAATATTTGCTTAGCAAAATTCTCTGCTTCACAGCTCCATGAAATTGGCCCTTGGGAATTGGTTTCTGTAAGTATACATATCTGATTCTTATCAAATACATATATGGAGACATTTACAGAAATTTTACCAAAAGTATATGCTGGCTTTAAAGTAAAGGGTAATGATGATAATGGTATAAACAAAACAAAAACTAGAAATATTTCTGTCTCTAGTGCAAGACGCGGATCCCAGGGGGTCTAGGAGTCCTGGAGAGACCTTAAAACTATTTATAATAAAGCAACTTGTTTTTCTCAACAACAAAAAACCAACATGGTTTGGTGTAGTCTTTATAAAAACAAATTATGCATTCCGACCATCTGGACCCTTTCAAAAATCTGGATCAGGCCTTGGGTGCTTTCATGTTGGTAACATGAGTAACATTATCTCCCAACTGAACTTATGTCTTAATAAGATTTTTTTTAAATGTTCAAGTTAGAATAAATATGACATTTGTGTTTGCCATTTGAAAAACCTGAATGCATTTTCACCATTTTCACACTGTAATAAGCTGAAATGGTCACAGGTCACTTGTTAACCAGTTCGCGTCGGAGGCCGTGTATGTACACGCAATTTTTTTTTGCACTGCGGATCGGAGAGCGTATAAACACGCCATAGGAAACTCCGGAATATTTGTATGCATGCCCGGTTGAGCCACGCGTGTACGATGACATGCTCGGAAGATGAGGCCACCCGCTGTGGAAGCTTCCATTAACGTGTGTGTGGGAAAAAGAAACCCGCACAGGGGCCCAGAAAAACTTTTTGTATTCCCGACGCGAACTGGTTAAATGTCAGGGGTGTGATTGGCCAGTTTTGAAAAATCCAAGTAAATTTTGCTAGGAGTGTTGGGGCCGCTGTTGTGAACAGCGCTGGGGTGAAATCTATAGTTCTGAGTGTTTGCTTTGCTTTCCTTTATTGCTTAAATCTTTAAAATCCGAGGATCACAACAATGCGATTTGTCAAAATCCGAAAATCCGGACAATTCCGGACAAATCACACCCCTGAAATGTATGTTTTTGATTCAACGTTGTCAACGTTGTCAATGTTGTCAATGTTGTCAACGTTGTCAATGTTGTACCTTCCCTTTTAACACTGAATTACCTACTGACCTTATAATTGTGTTTGATTAAGCTCGTTGCGCTACACATTTGGCAGCATGGGCTGCATACTCCCCAGGGAGTTGAGATGGTTCTAGGAATAATATAACTGGCCCGTTGACAGGGATAATAAATAATGTTCATGCGCCATGAGCATCAAACTTGGCAGATACCGGAATAATAATAATAATAATAATAATAATAATAATAATAATATTTTTATTATAAATGTATATTATTATATGACAATACACAAGGTTTATGGAACTGGGTCTCAGAACTGTGGCAACATTAGCATAACGACAGCTTCAAACTAATGTAAGTATGAACAGTTTAAAGGTAAATCTTTTGGTAAATCTCGGGTTTATGGTCTTCGACTCACCCGTCGGCATTTATAGTTTGTTTTTGGGTTTCTTTCTTTTTGTCCAATTGCAGCCAAAATTGCTTTTTTACATAGGGGTATGAACGTTTTGTGAGGCGTCTCTTAGCTACCATACTTTGTGTATGGGATATTTGGTCTAGTGCCAATAACCGCGTATACAGTACATATATGATGCATTTCACTGGTTGGCAAGAGAGGTTGGCAAGAGAGGCCGCACAAATCGGTCAAACGTTCATACGCCTGTGTGAAAAAGTCATATAAAACACAGTGTGACAGAATTCCAATTGATCCAGCCATTTTGGCTGCAATTGGACATCATATCATAGCAAAAAAGAAGGAAAACTAAAAAATGCCGACATGCGGGTTTGAGGTGACACGGCGGATACCAGAAACCGGAAACCTTTTTTTTTTTGGCCTTAGTTATATTTCTTGAAAACACAAGGATAGAAATTAACGTGCATTATGAAATACTTATGTACTTATTGTACCTTCCTTTATAAGTGGGTATTCACCTTGATACCAAACACATGCATAATGAAGCCTCCTTGTCTAGTCTGTTCAATTAACCTTAATCCCCTCGGTATTCTGGCTAGGAACCTTCCTGAATCCTCCAAAATCCATCAGTGCACTTTTGGAAACATGCCCTTATCTTCAAAATGCACCATGCACTTTCGTTGATCTTTCATATTCAGCATTTATGGCCTGTACTTCTTGCCAGGTGGTAATTTTGCCCCATTTGAAGAGGTGAAAATACCACTTTCTAAAAGTGATGATTTTATTTTTTAAATTTTTTTTAAGTGCTCCTTGGAGGACTTTGATGGAGTTGGGGTGATTAGGATTAAAGAAGCAACTGATGGCGCACGCACACACATGTACATGTACATACCTTCCCTTCTCTCATTTCTGATGAGTTTGACTTTTTCAATACCCACTAAAAGTTCTCCATCTTGTGCTGAAAGAAGAAGAGAAACCAACATAATAAATAATCAATTTGGTTGAAATTAGCATTGGAGGAAGGTGTCAATGTATTGTGGTGGCACCTGACCAAACTTAAATTATGAAAACTATTTAGTGAGGCGAGTGTAAATAAGGAAAGACTGCAGTGACAACATGTAGAAATTCTCTTGAGTAGTAAAATAGTTCTGAAAAGAACTGGATGGTTACAACCCGACGTTTCAATCAGTATGCTCGGATCGTCTTCAGGAGAAGTGTGAAAGATAATAATTGATCAATCAATCAATCAAATTTGTTCATATCTGTATGTATTGCAATGAAATTGAAGTGGACATTTAAAAAAAAAATTTATATACATTTTTCATTATTTGCATCCATGAAACTTGAAGAAGATTAAACTCTGCACGGACATGAAAACACAATAATTTTGTTCATATCTTTTCAAATTGCAATGAAATGTTAGTGGAATTTTTTATTTATTTATTTATTTTATTTTTATTTTTTTGGTAATTATTTGCAGTGGTGCTGACAGCAAGAGAAACCCGATGGTGGGAGATGATCCCAAGGTTGGACGGAAAAGAAACAAACACAAGATCCCATCCTTGCTAATTGGACATGACATTTATTGATCTTTGAATATCAAATAACAAACCCCCAATGCTGGACGTGAATCTAAACAAAAGTAGACGGCTGCCTTTGCTTCGATCCAACACTGCCCTCTAGAGGATCAGATCTGATACTCCGATATCACAGAGTATCGGATATCACAGAGTAACTTCTTTGTATGAACCCGCATCACCGAAAAGGAGCCAGTCCGGCGGGCTCGCAAAGGGATGCCCTCATGGGACATTATAATGTTAATAATCTCACCTCGCGACAGTTCCGATACGAGTTGTGCGATAAGGTTCTTTTCAGAACCCTGTATCTCACCTAGCAATAGTTCAGATAAACACATGGTGTTACCGCAAACCGAAACGATATCAATGTTTAATACAATTTCAAATTCCCCCACTTTCAAAGGACATGAATTAAGGAAAATAAAAAAAATAAAAAACATTAATTTGTCATCTATTCGGAGAATTAGGCATCTACTGCACAACCCATGAACCACAGAAACGAAACTCTAGATCAATCTTCCATCAAATCAGTTGCCAGCAAAGTTCATCTTGCATTTCATCCCTATCTAGATTATCAGCCGCAGGGTCGTAATTAATATTTGTGTGCGGTGAATGATGGACGTCTGACTGGGAAAGTTGAGTGTTTGTCGGAGTCTGTGTATCATAAACATATCGACTGCAGATATACTGGAGTGCTTACATACACATCTGCCTCTCTGTTTCTCATCTACGTAGGTTATGACTTATGTTATACATGTATATCGGAAGGGTATGGCAGTTTGGGCACAGGGAAGGGTGAAGAAGAACAAAGATATTTATACTTACGATCATCACTGTAATCGTCGACTATAATAATTTCATCTATCAATTCTGGAGGGCTTTTTCTTAGAACACTGAAACATAAAAAGACAAAATTATACGTGTGCATTAATGCTGGCAGTACATGATCAGATTAAGTTACTGATCCACAATGTTACTGATCCACAAATCAAACCTAAAGTATATGTAACACATATGATTAAATGCTAAAAACTAACTCACTCACAAAAAAACAAGGACACCTCTTTCAATGAAGGGACCGCTGTACCTGATTGTATCTTAAAAATGCAAAGTCACACCAAAAATATTTCAATGTTAACCCTAACTTCCTAGGCCCATTTGCTTACACATAACCTGAATCCTTCCTAACTCACTAGGCCCATTTGCTTACACATAACCTGAATCCTTCCTAACTCCATAGGCCCATTTGCTTACACATAACCTGAATCCTTCCTAACTCCCTAGGCCCATTTGCTTACACATAACCTGAATCCTTCCTAACTCCCTAGGCCCATTTGCTTACACATAACCTGAATCCTTCCTAACTCACTAGGCCCATTTGCTTACACATAACCTGAATCCTTCCTAACTCCCTAGGCCCATTTGCTTACACAACCTGAATCCTTCCTAACTCCCTAGGCCCATTTGCTTACACATAACCTGAATCCTTCCTAACTCCCTAGGCCCATTTGCTTACACATAACCTGAATCCTTCCTAACTCCCTAGGCCCATTTGCTTACACATAACCTGAATCCTTCCTAACTTCCCTAGGCCCATTTGCTTACACATAACCTGAATCCTTCCTAACTCCCTAGGCCCATTTGCTTACACATAACCTGAATCCTTCCTAACTCCCTAGGCCCATTTGCTTACACATAACCTGAATCCTTCCTAACTCCCTAGGCCCATTTGCTTACACATAACCTGAATCCTTCCTAACTCCCTAGGCCCATTTGCTTACACATAACCTGAATCCTTCCTAACTCCCTAGGCCCATTTGCTTACACATAACCTGAATCCTCCCTAACTCCCTAGGCCCATTTGCTTACACATAACCTGAATCCTCCCTAACTCCCTAGGCCCATTTGCTTACACATAACCTGAATCCTTCCTAACTCCCTAGGCCCATTTGCTTACACATAACCTGAATCCTTCCTAACTCCTAGGCCCATTTGCTTACACATAACCTGAATCCTCCTAACTCCCTAGGCCCATTTGCTTACACATAACCTGAATCCTCCCTAACTCCTAGGCCCATTTGCTTACACATAACCTGAATCCTTCCCTAACTCCCTAGGCCCATTTGCTTACACATAACCTGAATCCTTCCTAACTCCATAGGCCCATTTGCTTACACATAACCTGAATCCTTCCTAACTCATAGGCCCATTTGCTTACACATAACCTGAATCCTTCCCTAACTCCCTAGGCCCATTTGCTTACACATAACCTGAATCCTTCCTAACTCCCTAGGCCCATTTGCTTACACATAACCCGAATCCTCCTAACTCCCTAGGCCCATTTGCTTACACATAACCTGAATCCTAGGCCCATTTGCTTACACATAACCTGAATCCTTCCTAACTCCCTAGGCCCATTTGCTTACACATAACCTGAATCCTTCCTAACTCCCTAGGCCCATTTGCTTACACATAACCTGAATCCTTCCTAACTCCCTAGGCCCATTTGCTTACACATAACCTGAATCCTTCCTAACTCCATAGGCCCATTTGCTTACACATAACCTGAATCCTTCCTAACTCCCTAGGCCCATTTGCTTACACATAACCCGAGTCCTCCAAAATCGTTCAGTAGTAAAGCAAGCACATGACATGTATGCACACGTGTGTTTCTAATCTGTGATACATGTGCATGGCCAGGGACCCTCCCTGTGTGCATGGAGTAATAAACAGTGTCCACTGACCCAAGCACTGACCTTGCAGTCACTACAACAAACATGGATGTACATGTACCATGGAAAGGCAAGTATGCCTAATAACCTCAATCCTCCAAAATCATTCACTTTAGCAAAGAGCATTAGCATGTAACCTCAATCCTTCAAAATCCTTCACTTTAGCAAAGAGGATTTTGGAGGATTTGGGAAGGTTAGGGTTAATGTATCAAAGTAAAAGTTGTACATTGTTATAAATAACTGGGTGACCAACACCAATTTTGCTTCTTTCTTTTTTGTTCAACATACCTCTATGGGAGAAACGAACACACAACAAATTTGTTGTAACGTGAGTAACCATGGAATTGCCCAAAAGGATCCTGGGGCACATTTTCGCCACCCTAACCAGAAACTTGTTTCTGACGTCATATTCTTGACCAGAAACAAGACAGCATAGCGAACATAACCAGAAAATTGTTTTCAGTTGGCGACGTGTTCAATCATCAACATTTCTCAAATGTATATGGTGTTATTCAAATTTTTGCAAAATAGAACTTACTCGTGAGTGCTAGAAATGAACTTGAAAGATATACTGGTATACGAACAATCATTTCATTATGTTGTAACAAATAATTAACAAAGCTTTCGTTACTTTTTACAATCCGCCATCTTGAAACCAAGCGTAACCGATCATAAACTTCGGTTCACGTTTGGTCAGAACAATGACGTCATCGCAGCACAACCGAACTCGTGAAAACGCCTAACCAATGACCGAAGCCCAAACATGTTTCTGGTTACAGTCGCGAGAATGCGCCCCTGGTTAGAAATTGTAAAAGCTCTGTAATTTTATCATAACCACACCTGACTATCTTGAGGGAGACATTTTGTTTCCCCCAAAAGGGAGGACTAGATACTGTACATGTATACATGTATAATGTATACAATACATGTATAATGGGCAATGATTTGTTGCATTGAATCATCAATTTAATTACACAATCAATGTGACATTTAATGTAAAATCCATCTGGGAAAAAAAAACGGGTCTCTGGGGGATCCATTGCTGACTTGAAATGGCATGGGTTAATATGTCTGCCTGATAAATAACAGGAATGGACTACAACAACTGGTGTAGTTTATCTACATATTTGCTACAGTTGCTTGGATATCAGTGTCAGACATTTTATACTGGCAAATTTGCCTGTGATTACTCAGTGTGATTACTGGAACAAATGATGGTAAATTCTGCAAAAGTTAGGAGGGTATGACATTACAGTAGTTGCAAAAGAAATTTCAAATGCGAAGGAATCTTTCTCTATGGAGGAAGGACCACCCTCCAGTGCTATGAGGTGTGACATTTCAGTATTTTCTTTTCTTTTCGTTTTCAAAAGGTGAAGGAATTTTTCTCCATGGAGGAATGATCATCCTCATGCAGTTGACTTACAGTTACACGTACCACAATGTAACCATACATAGAACAGAATACATGTACATTTACAAACATGTTTAAGATTGGGGGGGGGGGGGTGGCTAGGGTTCTGTGGGGACCAATTGGTAACATATAAGAAAAATGAGATGACTTTTTGACATTACATGTACATGTATCATAGAGATACAATCTACGAATACATGCTGTGCCATAGAGATCAGATCAATATTCCAAACCCACAAACAAGCAATACGGAAATTGTACTGTGGTTTAAAATTGACCAATAATATTACCACACGGTACTGAAGACTATATTCCCTCCAGAGGTGTAACAGAATTCAGGCTCTGCTCAAATGTGAAATGGACTTTAACCAAAATGGAAAACACATTGGACTGGCTCGTGTGTACATAATTATTACTAGGTCGCAAAGCATAATTAATGAGAGTCCAGTAAACATGAACATATCATGCACAGTGCATGATGTAAAGATATACACTTGATGCAGACAAAACAACTTGGATTACACCAGGTATCCACTACAATTGGTAACCAAACCCCAAAGTAAAATGTCTCCACCAGTGCATCAAATATGCATATATGTATTTGTGTGGGTTAAAAGCCGTGTGTACTATTGGTAAAATGTCTGTAAATGCATCCATACTTTATAAGAAACATGCAGGGTTCGACCTTAGCGGTCGCCCGCTCGCCAAATGCGAGTGAAAACGGCGGCGGGCGAGTCAAAACCCTTCCTTCAGTAGCCCGCTGGGCGAGTCAAAATATTGTCACCGATAGGCCTATATCAGCCCTGAAATTACACGACGGCATCGACGGCAATTGTCGTCAATGCCCTCACCCTCTGCCGTGATGCCCTTTAAGAATGCCACCATTTGGGAACAAAATAGTCAAAATTACCTGGTACTCATGACCAAAATGATATAGCGGTTACCAAGCAATATCGGCCGCTTGGTCGTTGTACGAACTTGGCCCTTGCTAATATTTTGGTTGGTGTCAACAGTACCCACAACATAAACACTACTGCAGGCATTCGCGGGTACCAGCTAAAAATAGCATGGCACGGCGTTGGGGCGCATGCAACGTAAATAATACATGCCGAGTCTGTACCTAGACATGCATGCAGCATCGGCACATCGATCGTCGTGTCGCTGTACCGTACGTATACATACATACGTGGCCAGGGCTTTTTTGGTGGTCGTCAACATGCTGTCAAAAGAGTGAACTGAATACTGCCACATCCAAATGCATAAAACTTGATGTTTTTTTCCGGTTAACATCGTGTTTTTTATTTATTTTTAATTGGTGACATAAACTGTAAGTGTTGCAATACTGTTTTCCATGTAGGCCTACATGTAATAAAACCCAAACGGAGACAGATAAAGGAAACTTTAGTCTTATTGGCATGTGCTGAATTGGAGTGTGTTAATTTTTCATTGTTTTTTTAAAAAAAAAATTTAAAGATTGCCTTGGTGCCCTTTACGTTTTTTTATTATTGCCGTGATGCCATTTGAAAATCTTAAAAATTGCCTTGGTGCCCTGATTTTTTAATGTTTTCATTATTGTTGTGTTCAGTTGGTTAGAAATAAAATATGAAATGAGCCTTCTTCATTTCAGAATTAAAGCAAAAACATTACTGTACACTAATGTGCCTGATCTTTTCCTCTGTTAGAATAGAATCCGTTATTAATTAAAGAAACATTAGTATTGCCTCAGAAACAAATATGCACATAATAATAAGGTAACTGACAACTGTTGTTTATAATGCACGTTCTGATGCAAAATGCCTAAATTACTAAAAACAGTGATTTGATTAAAAGTATTTAAAAAAACATGCGGGCGAGTGAAAAGGCTTGTGGGCGAGTGAAAAGTTTGGTTTACTTGCCCGGCCGGCGAGTGAAAAAAAAAGTTAAGGGAAAACCCTGCCATGTATGTACATGTATATGTATATATACAGAAACCAACCTTTGACAGTCTGAGCTTATTTCATTGTGATATTAAAGGGGCAGTATCATCACGATCAAAGCAGACTTTCAACAGGGCATGGAATCAGTATCCTAGTTTAACCAGTTCGCGTCGGGAATAAAAAAGTTTTTCTGGGCTCCTGTGCGGGTTTCTTTTTCCCACACAAACACGTTAATGGAAGCTTCCACAGCGCGTGACCACGTCTACCGAGCATGTCACTGTACGCTCGGCTCGTTGCCACGTCAACCGAGCATGCATACAAATATTCCGGAGTTTCCTATGGCGTGTTTAGATGCTCTCCGATCCGTAGTGCAAACAAAAAATTGCGTATATACACGGCCTACGATGCGAACTGGTTAAGATGAACAGTCACTGAAAATTACTGGCTTATTTATACAGCAGCAACGTGTGGGGCATTACACGTACAGCAGTCACTCAGTTAATCCAAAAATGGCACTCCGATTCCATGCCCTGTTGATCGTGACAATACTGCCCCTTTAAGGTGACAATAGTAAAAATGCACTCAAGACTATTTGTATTCATTCCAATGTGGAATTTGATCAAAAGCTGGTGATTCATTTCAGATTTGAATTTTTTTGTCATGCTTTATCGAAAATTACAAAATTTCAGACCGAATAACTTCTCAGGATGTTTACATTGTCCGGTACTGTTACCATCTCAAAACCAAGTAAGCTTTTAGATAAAAATTCAATCGGTTTCTTTTGGGGTAATTAATAACAACTATGGCATTCTCATGAAAGCATACATGTTGTAAATGTTCACAGTTTTACCCCCCAAAAAAACTTGGTAAGTTGATGATTAATAGTATCAAATGTGACAATCAAATGTAAACAAACAAACAAGAATCAATGTAGTGTTCGTAATTTATTATTATATTGGTGAACATTTGGACGGGCTAATGCTAAAGGTAGCTATGAGAAAATACTGAAGGCATTATCTTTTAATGTTGCTTCCTGAAATTGATGGATATATCATGGTCTGTTTTCTTCCTCCATGGATATATACACTACAAAGAGATAGCCACCTCTGTGATAAACAAGATCTACAGGAATCTTTTCCACTGAACAGAATTAAGCCTAACTGATAAACACTACTGTGAGAGGAAGTGTGAAAGAGATTATAATTGATTAATCAATCACGATAATTTGTTCAAATCTGTTGGGACTGCAATGACACCGAAGTGGAATAAATGTTATATTTCATTACATGGTAGCTTGAGGAAGATGGGTATAATGTACATGTAGTATAACAACAACAAAAATTTTATATCTGTCAGATTTGCAATATCACTGACGTGGAATAATTATTATTGTTTTTTTTTATTTGCAGCTGTCCATGAAGCTTGAAGAAGATGGATTCAAAACTACACATATGGCATCAAAATAATTTGTTCAAATCTGTCAGAATTGCAATGCCATTGAAGAGGAATAAGTCTGTTTTTTTTTTTATTTGCACGATGACAGCAAAACAATTTGTTCATATGTATCAGAAGTGCAGTAATACTGAAGTGGAATAATTGCACTCTTTGCAGTGGTACGTGTTGCTTGAAGATTTATATTTGAACCAGCGTTTTCTTTGCCCACTCAAATACGAGGTGGCCCACCTCCCTGATGTTACTGATCACCTTACACTATCTTATCCAACTTCACCACCTCGCATTCATGAAACAATTGCTTTAAAAAATGTATTAAAAATATAAAAAATTACAAACAATAGGTGTATTTTGTGTTTCATTCTGAGCTTTTTCTTTCTCGATTATGAATTTTGATAAGTCTTATTTTTATGTCTTTTTTACGGCCACTGGCCAATAACTGAATACCACCTCACACATGTCATCAAACCTGGGAAAACACTAATCTAAACCCTTGACGGAAACATTGTACGAACATTACATGTATCTGGATTGGCGCATACAACACACAACATATACACCCATGTACAATTCTGTATCACCCTCCAGAAGGCAGTGTTGACAGCTGATGATACTAATATTCCCAGAGCTGTTCTGCCTTGACAGATGTACATGTTATACATAACGGTTCCCACATTTCAACTTTTTGATGAGCAGAGTAATCGACCAGCAGTGTGATTTGAACTTGCACACAACAAAACCATCAACTCTCAGGAAATATTTCCGAGACAACCCTTTGTTGCATTCAGAAAGGCCAATCTCTAGATTGTTGTAGATTATCAACTCAGCTAACTAGCCCCAGATGTACAATGTACACGAATGGTTGCTTGGGGTGTTAGTCAGACCATAGCTCTATGGTCAGACACATATACTGAGACGCAATAGAAGCTTACCACTTTTTTTACCTTAAATTATCAGTAATCACAATGCACAAATGTAATATGTGCACTCGCGGTGAAGTGGATACAGATGGGATCGAGTACAGTGGATAAAACGTGGACATTTCCTCAATAAAATGCCAACATTTCTAATACAAATTGTTGTGTTGTCTTATTTTGAACCATTACAATTTTATGCTATTCCAAAACAAGTGGTAAGTTTCTATTGCGTCTCAGTATATCATAAATGAAATATCTTTGCATAATTTATTTTTTTTTAAATTAAAAACAAAACAAAACAAAAAAACAAACATACTATGAGAGAAGAAGTCAAGCTGTTTGGTCAACAGGCCATAGTACATAAAAAGAACTTTGCTATGAATAGATCGATGACATTTTTGCGTCGTCGGATGATAAACAATGCCCTTACACCGAGACAATGTATAAAGCACTGCATTTGCTCAGTGCTTTCTGAGTCAGGTGGGATTCAAACTAGTTCTGACATCTCAACCTCTCGACCACCGAGCTTGTCCGATGACAATTGGCCGGCTAGAATCCTGTATTGCATGTCCACCCAACATTTCCCTGGGCCTGCCCCTCTTTCTTCCTCCATCAACAGTACCCTGCATAATGGTTTTTTGCAAGGCTGTGCTCTTGTCTGACCACGTGACCAAACCACTGCAGTTTTCTCCTCCTGACTGTGTTTATCAAGGGCTCAAAGTCACCTATTTCTGACCAGATTCTGTCTCTGACCCAGTCATTTGTGCGATGTTAGTTGTGCATTTGTGCTGCTGCATAAATGAGCCGGTAATTTCCATTCACTGTGTGTTCATCTTAAAACTAGGACACTGATTCCATGCCCTGTTGAAAGTCTGCTTTGATCATGATGATAGTGTCCCTTTATGTTAACTTATATGCAAATAAAGTCTGAACTGAAATTGACATAGATCTGTATGCAGCCGTGTTAGTCAGGTAGAATAAGATATATATATATATATATATATATATAACTCTCTTTTCACCTATAGGGCGACCGCTCCATAGAAACGTGCACAAAATTCCCTCTTACCTTTCCCTTTTTTTATATATCCTCCAACCGTCCAAAACTCTGGAAATAAGATGTTTACACTAATTAGAGGCTAAGGAAGCGATGATTTTTAGACTTTATGACAAAATTATGACTTTAAAGGGTAGCTGAGCATTAAGGTGACCGGCAACGGTCGCCTTAACGCAGAGAAATAGCAATTTCTATAGAAGTCGGTCGCCCTATGTCCGAACAAGTAAACATATATATATATATATATATATAAATATATAAATGGTAGCACTTTTAAGACTAACTAAACTTAAAAATAGGCATAAGCTTTCGTAGCTACAGCTACAGCTACAGCATCTGATGAAGTAGCTGTAGCTACGAAAGCTTATGCCTATTTTTAAGTTTAGTTAGTCTTAAAAGTGCTACCATTTATATATATATATATCTGAAATTGACACTATGAGTTTTAATTACCCTCAACTGTCTCCTCCCATTCAAAGCATTGTTTATTAACATTTTATATAAAAAAATAAATAACTAAAACTCCAGTGCATATTCATTTCTTACCTGACAATGGTTCGTAATAAAGTTGATCTAGCCTCATTGTGAAATGTAATAATGACAGTTGTCGCTGGTAGAACATGATGCCAATCAATATTTCTGCATCTGTGTGGGAAAACAAACAAATCCCAAGGTAAGAATTTTAATCGAAATTGTTGCAAAACAAACATTAAAAAAAATAATAATAATAATAAAGTTGTTAAGAAAAACTTAATGATCTATATCTGCATGAACACCTACACCTGCTATGATGAAAAACATCTCAACGTTTAATGCCTAGGTTGCTGATGTGACCATCTGATGTTGATCTAGTAAGAAGCATTAGTTCAGCTGGTTCAACCTGGCTTCCGATTTCACGTGACCAACTGATTTTTTGGACCCAAAAAAAATATGACTGAAGACAACAGATATTCCCGATCAAACCAACGTACAAATAGAACCTGTCCTGTTGAACTTAACGCCACTGTACACTATTGGTGATACTGAAAACATGTACACGATTACGGATTTCGTAAAACTTACTTGGTGTCTTAAGTTGATGAAGGTATCAAACATGCCTTGAAGCATTTCTATTTCAGTGCTATCATTTCAGTAAAAACAGCAAAATGATTTCCAAAATAAGTTTCTGTTATCCGAAGCTCAAAATTTCACGTTGGAATAAACCTGATCTTAATGCAATGTCACTATTTTGTGATTTATTAACAAAAAAAATGAAGTAAGTTGAAACTTTCACAGGTTGGTTTTAAATACATGATTACAGGATGTCTTCATTCTTCTCAAATATACAATGTACAGTGTAGATGCATTAACCCTAACCCCCTAGGTATTCTGGCTAGGAACCTTCCTGAATCCTCCAAAACCCATCAGTGCACTTTTGGAAACGTGCCCTTATCTTCAAAATGCACCATGCATTTTCGTTGATCTTTCATATTCAGCACTTATGGCCTGTACTTCTTGCCGGGTAGTAATTTTGCCCCATTTGAAGAGGTGAAAGTACCATTTTCCAACAGTGCTGAATTTTTCACAAGAAGTGTCCCTTGGAGGATTTTGCAGGATATGGGGTAGTTAGGGTTAAGGCTTTAATAATAATAATAATAATAATAATAATAATGTGGACTTATATAGCGCACGTATCCACCAAACTGGTGCTCAAGGCTCATTAAACATGTATTATTACCCCTGCTCATCAGGCTCAATTGCTGCCATTACAGCGCATAATATGCATTATACATGTAGGGCTAATCAAACACAACAACTAACTCAGCCCTCACAGGTACCCATTTACCACTGGGTGGACAGAAGCAATTATGGTAAAGTGTCTTGCTCAAGGACACAAGCACCATGGTCGCAGTTGGGATTCGAACCCACATTCTGATGACTCGGCCATCAGAACACAAATCTGATGCACTAAACCGCTCGACCATGGCACTCCATACTTTAAGCCGTGATTAAGGAAAATTTCACTTTTTTCTGAAAGTGAGGGACATGGGAGCAGAGGGATAGGGGATGTAAGTCCCCAACACACCCATGGATTTAAATCATGAACTTAATTTATTCTTACTTGGTATTTTGATCTTATTTAGATGTTAACCCTAACAATCCTCAATCCTTCAAAATCCTCCTTGCAGTTTTGGAGGATTTTGGAGGATTGAGGATGAATGGTGATTGAAACACATGAGGATTTTGGAGGATTGAGGATGAATGGTGATTGACGCATATGAGGATTTTGGATGAATGGTGTTGAAATACATGAGGATTTTGGAGGACTGGTGTGGTAGGAGTTGCTGGAATGTGGTACTATTTAATTTTCATTTTTCTCACTCGGCAAGGTAAGTACTGGTACTCCATCTGTTTCACAGTGCTGTACATGCAGCCAGGACTAGTAGTACTAATGCACAGTGGTACACTAGCCCTAACCCTTCAGGGTATTTTGGCTAGAAACCCTGCCAGACGCATCAGATTGCATCGTTTGTCAAAGTGACTTGGCTGCAGAGTGCAGCAAGATCCATCTGGTCACAAATCTCAAGGCCGAACTGCCTCAGAGTCTGTGGTCACCCAACGCAGCAGGATACAACTCTGGCATTGTTCAATGGGACCAGCTCTCAATAGCCTCAGACTTGGCTGCTTATGCACTGGTGTTAACAGCTGAATGCATCAAAGTGCACCAGACTTTTCCACCTGATGCACTGTGCTGCGTCTGGCAGGGTTAGGGTTACTAATGCACAGTGGTAGTCTGTCTATGTACACTAGGTCACACATGTGTGACCTAGTATACCAGTACACCAGTACACAGTATACCAGTACACAGACAGACCTTACACTGTGTACCATTGTTTCAAGGACAAGTCTCCCATTGTTTATAGTTATTACTGGTCATAAACAAGATACTCCCCTTACTGCACTGTGTCCTGACCTACATATTTCACATTGGGTAGTTGTAAACCCAGCACTGTTTTTATGGTTGCAGGATTTTGGAGGATTGAGGAGGTGAGCACCACTCATTTTGAACATAGTGCAAAATTTTGGAGGATTGATGAATGCATTTTTTGGGGTAGGGCAATCGAAGGATTTTGAAGGATTGAGGATGGTACCCAGCAACTAGGGTCTAGTGCGTTAGGGTTAATTCAGTCGGGGAATAATTTTACTGAAGTGGTAGCACCTCAGACAGAACAATTTTAAGGGCTGATTGCTACTTGTACTAACTTTACATCAAGCTTTTACATTATTTCTTTGGTTTCAAAAATACCCATGGATGCACAGCACTTAATGCATGTTCACTTTTTTCTTTTGAACACAAATTCCTCTGAATGAACAAAGAGGAAGCAGCCAGAGCGTACTGCCTATTTACACCATCTCATGGCAAAAAAAACATCGAGGTCGCCAACAACCAACAACGTTCCTGAGCTACATCCAAAAACTGCTTGGAGATTCGGATGGGATGCTGACCCCAGCCATGTTCTCAGAAACAGCTCAAGACAGAGCAACCTGGAAAAAAGTTGTGGTCGTGTGCACAGCAGCCAAACGATGATGATGATGATACAATGTACATGTATACTACATTCAAAGAGAATATATTTCAGATTAGAAACAGTTTTGCAAACACTGCAAACATTACAAATGCTGTACTTATAACCTTTATAAGAGATGTTATGCATACCACATTGATTTACAAAATACCACACAGTCTGGGGAGTTTCAGAGAATTGTCTCAGGATTTGTAGCACCCCCGTAAATGCTTTATTCCAGCTGATATAATTTTTTAGAAGTTACTTTGAAAGGAACAGAAATTCCATTTACTAATGAAAATTATATTAAATTCACAAAAGATTTTTTTTTTAATCGGTTCATTAAACAGTGGCATGAATTTTTCATTCTGATTAATGTACATATTTTATATGCCTTTACAATGCCCACTTACTCCAGATAAACTCAAAATGAGAACACCATTGCAAAAATGCTGAAACTCAATTTAAAAAGGCTTTTCTACATATCCATCTTGTGTATCTTAACTTGTGTGTGGGTGTTCATTTGGAATTGACTGGTTATTCAACTTGTTGTATAAGATTGAATGATTGCATGTAGGTCTTAGGGTGGCATTATTAGTTGTCTTCTGAAAAGATTTGTTGAACTGTTGTACATGTACATGTAGTTGTAATAGTTCTACAATATTTATAACAGTTGCTTAACAATTATGCACTAATCCCATATGCTTTTATTTTATTGTATTGTATTTGTAATGTATTGTACTTGTACTGTATTGTACTTGTACATGTGTATAGTCATTTGTATTGTATGCAGGGCCCCAATGGAAACCAGTTTTAAACTGTTTGGGCATACCCTGGGTAAAGAAATGTAATAATAATAATAATAACTGATGAAAGCTTGTTTTGTAACTAGGTATAGGCTGTGTCTTGAAAAGGAAAAGATAGCTTTTAAGTAATAGAGGAAGTGACAAACAGAATGGAAGAAGGGATTCCAGGTTGATATCTAAAAGATTGTCCAAAACATATTGACAGGCTGGCTCAAAAGCTGACAGACAAAAAATTAAATATATACATATACATGAATGTGTATATAAACAAAGAGATGAACTGACAGATAGCCAGATGGGCTGACAGATAGCCAGATGGGCCAACAGCCAGAAAGGCTGTATGACAGAGAAACATCAGTCCAGTACATGTACAATGTATTAATAATAATAATAATAATAATAATAATAATAATAAAGATTTGTAGCACGCACATATCCACCCTGCTGGGCGCTCAATGCGCGGAAACAAAGAAAAAAACATGAATACAAACAATATACAATGATAGCATAGGGAAAAATTATGTACTGAGATACATGTACCTACAATGCAATTACAAATATACATCATCTTCAAAGAATTGTGACATAAGATGAGTTTTAAGCATCGACTTAAATCTGGTTATACTATGACAAGATTTGAGTTTAGTTGGAAGATGATTCCAGAGTCTCGGAGCCGCAACAGAAAAAGACCTGTCACCCCAGTTCCATTTTGAAGTTGGTTCCTTTAGGAGTGACATGTTTGCTGGAGCGCAAATTGCGTGATGGAGTGTAGTAACCATCACACAATACACTAGAAGCATAGGGGGATAAATCATCCAAATGAAACGTTCCATAACAACAACAAAACTATGATTGATTGGGGGAAAACATTAGGTCCTTGTTACAAGAAATCCACGTTTCAATCTACATCAATTGTTACCCTGCGATTGGAATTCCATTCCACTGCATTTTTCCCAACAATTGAATTCTCAAGCCAGAAATAAACAATCCTCCTGACTGAACATGTAGCCAGACAAAACAAAACACTATTTTAAACCCAGAATCTTTTCTCTGCTGATGGGTTTCCACCCAAATTAAATCTCAAAAAGTATTCCACATAATGTAGGAATTGTTTGTGTGTTTCATATGATGGATACAGATGTAGACAGATAGATAAGTACATATGTACATGTACATGTATGTAGAAAAACAGACCGAAGCTTTCAACAGCAGAAGATATTACATGCAAATCAAGTTTCAAAATACACCACATATTTTAGTAACATCTAATACTTTTAAGCACTGCACTGCACAATCCAAGAAAAACAAATGAAATTCTATGCCGGTGGTCACTTTCACCAAAGTTTGTTAAATGGTTCAAAAGAATATATGCATCAAAAGTTACGACAGGCTATTAGCCGTGACTGTATGAACTTTAGTTGCGATGCATTGTAGCATTTCTTGAAATCACATGCAAGCAGAAATCATTTGACATACAAGCACAACTTATTTTACATATTTATTTGCATACCTGAAAGGAAGAAATTGGTATAAGATGCCTGAGTGGGTGTAATAGGTGGGTGTTTTATAGTGTAAATCAAAATGGACAAAGAACAAATACAATAACAGTACTTTGTCAGAATTTTCAGAGATGTATCTAGAGTAAAGGATCCATGCATTATGGTTTATGGTCCCCGTGAGGTTCATCCGATCAATAGCAATTAGCATGGCCAGAAGAACTGGCCGATGGCTTGGCATGACCCTTGCTCCACGGAGTGACTGAACGAGGGGAGAGCACCCTTTGTGAATTTCAAATACACTGTGGTGTATTTGTGAATTCTCAAAGAGTAAAAAAGTTCAAGAAATATATATGAAGAAGATAAATATGAAAAGAAACGAGAAGCCACACACTATACAGATCACATTAATTAGTGAACAAAGCAAACACCTGTCTGGGAAACAGAGGGGGGGCGGTATTCACAAAATTTTACTTAGCAGGGTTCTTAAGACTGCACTTTCATGTAAATCTAAAGTACCCTGCTAACTTAAGTTGGGTGCTTAACTACCTATTCACAAAAAAATCTCTAAGTACCCCACTTACCTTAGTACCCTACTTCAGACACAAAACACACAAACATCAATGATTATGCCATATGAAATATTTTGGACGATACGCGCGTGTCATCCATATGCATTATTTACTCGTTGTATGCTTCACAAAAATAACACGCACTGTGCCCGCGTCGTCTCCTGTGCGTACGCGCTGGCGTATAATTATGACAGTCATGAGCTTCAACAACAGCTTATTTAAATGCACAATTACACAGCTCAATGTGCTGTGTGATTATCGGTGAACACCATAAAGTACATGGTAAGCGGGTAAGAAAGTTTGCCGAAAACCAAATAATATTTCCTGTTAACAAGTATTCATTTCACAAGTAGAATATTTCCTTTATTGCAGCTGTTGCTATTATAAATACACTTCTGGTTCCAATTGTCCAGCAAAGGCATTACAATGCAGTTAATCATTTTATTTTGGGAGGGTTGGCCCTCTTCGCTTCATTCCATCGGTGAAACAAAACTTTGTCTATTGTGTATTGTTAAATTATGGTCATATACTTACATACATCATTGTCAAATTATAGTTTGTTCCTCCCCTGAAGCCCTTTTCACACGACCAAAAAAAAACAGATTCCTTGAGACGAATTTTACGAGCGAGGATTGTTTATCTTATCATCCCATGAGTGACTGCTTTCACAAGCTTTCACACGACACCAAGTAACAAACCAACATTCTATGAGAGTACACACATTAATATCGTTGGTCATGCACTATCCGATATGTTCATTTAAATTTGCCACACACAAATCTGTGACGACAAAAGACGTTGTTAACATAAAAACAAATTATATCATAACTCTAATTCTGTAAAGAATTGACCTTATCATTTCAGAGTTATGAGTAACGATATCTAGGGTACTAGTATCGAAAACATGAGTTAAAATGCATGACAACTGTTTGAACTACGAGTAGAAAATGTAGAGCGATCATGATAGACCTCAAAAATTAATCTGTGCTGACAAAAAAGTTGTACAAGTGGAAATAAATTAAACCACACCTCTAATTCTGTAAAAGAACTGACCTTAACATTTCAGCATTATGTGTGCTGATATCTAGGCTACTATTAATGAAAACATGAGTGAAAACATATGACAATTGTCTGAGATACATCGAAAAATGTTGAGCAATCGGGAAAGACTGATGTTGTGCATAATAGATACACATGCGCTATCATCTCGGCCGCCCACCGCTAGTTGTACAAGTTCATACAGTGCATGAAGTGCATGCAGTCAATCGCGTACAGATGGGTCTTCACGCATGCGCAGTACGACCGCTCTCGCACAGGACGTTGGTCAATATACAATGGATCATTTCACACGAGGAGTATACTAGATTCCTTGAGAAAAATTCCGCTAGCGTAAGATTTTGTCGTAGGTCGGGACCTTCAACAAAATATCTCAATGTTTGGGAATGTAGGACATCTCAAACATTGGTGTCCTTTCACACGAAGCTCATTTTGTAATATTTCTCAAACATTGAGAACATTTCTCAAGGAATGTTGGCTTTTTTTCGTCGTGTGAAAAGGGCTTAAAACGCCACCGGTGAATTTATAATGTTAGTGAATTTAGTTGCCTTTGAAGGACTCTTTCGCTGATTTTTTTTAAAGTTTTGAAAAACACCAAAAAAAAAGTGCCCATGACACCTAAGAGCCTCGTCTGACCACACTTAGATTTAAGACGGAAAAATAAGCCAGCGCTTAGTGTTAATGTTTTGTGAATACCACTTAGTCAGTTACAGTCACCTACGTTGGGTATTTAAGTGGGCTGCTTACAATTTTGTGACTTAAGTAGTTTTGTGAATACCGCCACAGACTCTCTATCTGACAACTTGATCTGTCAATCTAAAACCCATTACAAAATTCAATAATTAACCAAAATCCTTTATAAAGTGATGTCCAAACAAAAATTTAAAACCGTACTTTGTACAGAGATTGGCACTATCTAATATTAATGTTTCTTTTATGAAAAGCTCGTATCGGCATACAATGACAATGCGCTGGAAAAAGGCCCAGTGTAATTTGTATTAAATCTATTGGCAATGCAGTACTCTCTGACGCTGACAATAGAGTGAGGTTATGATTGATTTCTTGAGTCATTGTTACAAAGAATCAAGGACAGCGCGAGAGAAACGCGAGGCAATTATTGATGTACTTCATGGGAAACTAATATGCTACCTTATTGCAGATTATAAAAATCTTTTATACTGTGACATGACTATACATCCACTGATTGATTTTTTTAATTTTTTAATTTTTAATTTTTTTTGCCTTATTTGCCAATAGATTTTACTCAAACTAATTTGGACATTGTGCGTGTTGAAATGTAAGTTACGCACAGATGCAATGTTTGTGACTTCATTACTGATCCATGATATTGCCAATGTGCTTAGTTACAGTCACCTACGTTGGGTATTTAAGTGGGCTGCTTACAATTTTGTGACTTAAGTAGTTTTGTGAATACCGCCACAGACTCTCTATCTGACAACTTGATCTGTCAATCTAAAACCCATTACAAAATTCAATAATTAACCAAAATCCTTTATAAAGTGATGCCCAAACAAAAATTTAAAACCGTACTTTGTACAGAGATTGGCACTATCTAATATTAATGCTTCTTTTATGAAAAGCTCGTATCGGCATACAATGACAATGCGCTGGAAAAAGGCCCAGTGTAATTTGTATTAAATCTATTGGCAATGCAGTACTCTCTGACGCTGACAATAGAGTGAGGTTATGATTGATTTCTTGAATCATTGTTACAAAGAATCAAGGACAGCGTGAGAGAAACGCGAGGCAATTATTGATGTACTTCATGGGAAACTAATACGCTACCTTATTGCAGATTATAAAAATCTTTTATACTGTGACATGACTATACATCCACTGATTGATTTTCTTTCCTTTTTTTTTTTTTTTTTTTTTGCCTTATTTGCCAATAGATTTTACTCAAACTAATTTCGACATTGTGCGTGTTGAAATGTAAGTTACGCACAGATGCAATGTTTGTGACTTCATTACCGATCCATGATATTGCCAATGTGCTTAGGGAATGTACAATATTGGAAATTTATCCAATTACAAAAATACCAAATCATTATACTATAGCTTTGAGGAAGTTGGTAAAGATACCAATATAATCCTCAGAATACATTGCTGCCTGAAGTGCTTTCATTTCAGGGTAAAACATGAACACAATTTTTTTTAAAGTTGCTGATTGAAAATATTTGTGTTTTACGTACAAATTGTGAATGCTTTTCTAATGATGTGCCAACATTAACCAATGTTCAGTGTTGTAGGTCTCAATTGTGCATCGCATTATTAACTCTAACCCTCCCAAATCCTCCAAAATCCTCTTTTCTAAAGTGAAGGATTTTGAAGGATTGAGGTTACATGCTACATGCTCTTTGCCAAAGTGAAGGATTTTGGAGGATTGAGGTTATTAGGCATACTTGCCTTTCCACGGTACATGTTCATCCATGTTTGTTGTAGTGATTGCAAGGTCAGTGCTTGGGTCAGTGGACACTGTTTATTGCTCCATGCATGCAGGGAGGGTCCCTGGCCATGTACATGTATCACAGATTAGAAACACGTGTGTGCATACATGTTATGTGCTTGCTTTACTACTGAAGGATTTTGGAGGATTCAGGTTATGTGTAAGCAAATGGGCCTAGGGAGTTAGGAAGGATTCGGGTTATGTGTAAGCAAATGGGCCTAGGGAGTTAGGGAGGATTCAGGTTATGTGTAAGCAAATGGGCCTAGGGAGTTAGGAAGGATTCAGGTTATGTGTAAGCAAATGGGCCTAGGGAGTTAGGGAGGATTCAGGTTATGTGTAAGCAAATGGGCCTAGGGAGTTAGGAAGGATTCGGGTTATGTGTAAGCAAATGGGCCTAGGGAGTTAGGGAGGATTCAGGTTATGTGTAAGCAAATGGGCCTAGGGAGTTAGGAAGGATTCAGGTTATGTGTAAGCAAATGGGCCTAGGGAGTTAGGGAGGATTCAGGTTATGTGTAAGCAAATGGGCCTAGGGAGTTAGGAAGGATTCAGGTTATGTGTAAGCAAATGGGCCTAGGGAGTTAGGAAGGATTCAGGTTATGTGTAAGCAAATGGGCCTAGGGAGTAATGTAAGAATGAATACGAACAATTTGAATGAATTTTCACTAATTTCTTGTTAACTGACACAATGAAATAAGCTGAAACTTTCAGAGTGATGGTTTTTATACATACACGTGTCTCTTGATTCTTACATGTAGTATGGGGGCATTAATTGACACCAAAAGGGTGATACTGGCTTTAAAACTACATGTATACATGTATGTACTGTAAAAACTACACAAACAAAGAAATCAAAACACATTATTTATCATCGCATACATGTACATATACTACATACACGTTCGTGAACAAACTGACATAATGAAATTCAGTTGCTGGTGTGTACAGATTCTCCAAAAACCAATTTCTGACATGACTCCCGAAGTTGTCTAAAAAAACGATAGATCTAATGTACGCATGCAACCGACTTCTGCAACTGGCGCTGCAGGCCCGAGCATCTAAACCGACTGCCGCAGGGAGCAATTTCATACGCCAATTTTCGCGGTTGTTATTGGTGACAGGATTAATTCCGTTGCTGCAGTATTATCCCTTGTAAGAATGGCACTGCCGGAATGGTACCTGCCTCCGTGTATGAAATTAAATTGCTGTGGGTGAGTAATCGAGGAAACGAATTGAGGAACAATTTTCTGCAGGAATTTATGAAGTGTCCATGAAACAAATTATGATATACAATACGTAAGCAATATGCCACTACATGTATATTTTGGTGAATAACGTACACAATAGGTCGAGCAATGAAAGATGACCTTAAATTCTTTTGAAAATTTGCGAGAACACAGAACTCCCGACACAAGCTTCAACATGGGCAGTGATCTATTTAAAAAAATATTTTGTCAGACTAGGCTTTTTATAAACCTATACATGTAGCTAGAAAACCTTAATAAAAGCATAGAGTTAAATGTGGCTGTTTTTATCAAATACCTACAATTACTTAAATATTTTGAATTTTGCAATTGCGATAATTGGAGCAGTTCCTTACAGGGACATTATCATCATGATTAGAGCAGACTTTCAACAGGGCATGGAAACGGTGTCCTAGCTTAAGATAAACACAGTGACTGAAAACTCCTGGCTCACTCACATGTATGTAGCAGCAATGGTAATGACCTTATCATGTGGAATATTATTTTTCAGTCACTTGATTTAATCTAAAACTAGCACTCCGTTTCCATGCACTGTTGATCGTGATGATATTGTCCCGTTAAAATGACTCTGGGTACAAAATATGTAACAAATAGTCTCAGAGCGAGTGCCACTGGGCAACCATTAACCTAAGGCCAAAAAAAGAAGTCTCTGGTTTCTGGTCATCGGTTGGCTTCAAAATCGGTATGGTGATGCAAATTTTTTTTTTTTTTTCCTGACCAGGGAAATGCTGGGACCAAATGTCCCATGTACAAAGTATGGTGGCTAAGTGAGGCCTCACAAATCAGGCAAACATTCATACCCCTTTGTGAAAAAGTTGTTTAAAACACAGCACAGCAGAATTCCAATCGATCCAGCAATTTTGGCTGCAATTGGACATCGTTTCATAGAAAGAAAAAAAAAAAAAATTAAAAATGCTGACGCACGCATCTGAGGCGAACGCACACAGAGACCAGAAACCGGAGACTTTTGATTTCTTTTTTTATGCCTAATCCTGGGTTCATCCACCTGAACCAAATTAAATACCTGGCAGTGTTATTTTTTCCCCCACCTCTAGTTGGTTAAATCCATGGAAAATATTGGTCTTGACTGAAACATCTGTATACACTTTTTACATAAAAAACAGGAAATTAAAGAGGAAATTACCTATTTGAAGTACATTGTACATGTAATTAAAGTGGTTATTTGATTTGCCAACGTAGTGAAATTTAACAGACATGCAAACATTCTGAGTTCACTGGACCATCCTGGTAAATAGTAAGGTATCCCAAAGCAGTCTTATGGGTACAAACATACAGTTGTACATCAACATGCATACGGTTCCCCCATGTGCTGACCATCAAAGGCTGCACCGGCTCAATACAGCACACCATTAGTGGCCTCGTTTGGCATACATGGTTGCCAAGAACCTGTGAGGATTGCCAGTAGCTCAATGATGTTAAACATTTACCAACATGGTGGCCTGCAGGGCCATCAAAATTCTGATTTTTACATCCCATTTTTTTTTTAATTGATTTTACACCAGCCTTTGAAACAAATAATTAATGTATGAATATAAAAAGGTAATAAATAAAGAATTAGCTATTGGTGCAAACTGCTTTACCGACCAACTGAACATTGTAGTAGGAATGAAAAAACAAATTAGTGAGTGGCCTCACGTTTCGACCTGAGCAGAATCTTAATCAAAGGTTATTTATTGTACACATGTTCGATAACAGCCTTTGTTCTAGAATCAGCCAGCTCGGGTCTTGTCTTGAAACCAGTAACTAAAAATAAATATAGGTTTGTATCCTGTTCATAAAAGTGTGACGTAATTTCTATATAACCACACCCACTTTGCACGTGCTGGCTCCACCGATCATCGGAAGCCCATTGGAAATGCATTGACCACCCTTGTCTTTGAGGATTTACGCAATAAATTAGAAAGCTCGGGACTTGCATTAAACGTATGTGTTGTAAAGACTCAAAATCTTTGTAACCCAGTCAATTTCTGCCTCAAGAATCACTTTTGAATGTTAAAAATCCAGGAATTTAGGTTAACTTACACACAACGGTATGCCAGCTTTGGAACCGGGAGTAACGAAAGGGATGCACGTACTACCAATGCACGGGTGTACTACCAATGCACACATGTATTACTTATCGACTTACGAACAGGATTGTGATTCATGGGTTTTTTGTCCCCTGCTCTGGTTAACTGTCCCTTTAATACACGGTTATGCATTGGTGATCAAACCCATTAGCGTTCTGACACATCTATGGAGATGTGAGAATCTCTCAAGGCAGTGTAGATGAGTGGAGGAAGGATGCGCCCGGTCCGGAAGACCTTGAGACGTGACATCAAAAACTGCGGATGGACGTCTACAGAGGTTTCTTAATGAGTATTTTGTATTAATGGCACAGTATTTGTCAAAAGGCCAAGGTCAATGTTCAATGAATATTTGTTGCCGAGTGTGATTCTCGATCAGATTGTTCGTCAGGTGTAGCCACATGAGTGGCTAGCATGTACCTGAGCCTTTAACCCTAACCACCCCAAACCATTCAAACCATTCAAACAGCAGGGTTTGTTGGATTTTGATAAACTCAGTACTGTATAGCCCTGACAGGGATACTTTGCATGGGGCCGGGTGTCCAAGAGTTGGGTGGTAGTGTTTGTGCATGAAAACAGGAAAAAAAACAGTTTTTAGTTGTTTGCTCTAAACCCTGAGTACCTACTGTGATGAAATTTGCACAGGTTTATTTTATGATATATTTCTTGAAAGCTAGAGGGTTGAAATGAATGTACCTTCCCTTTAAAACACTTGGGCAATCTTCGTTTTTTTTTTTTTTTTTTTTTTTTGATAACTTAGATTATGGACCCGCCGCCCAAACATCTCCAATTTTGGAGGGGGAAAAAAAATAAAAATCACCACCCAAAAATCACAATTCCTAAAGGTTAAAAAACAAATAAATAAAAAATAAATAAATAAAAAATGTTTGTAATGCAGTGACTTTCCCTGCTTCCCCAGCCACCTACAAATTTTCACGCAATTCACGAAGGCGGTGGGGAAACAAAACAAAACAAATTTCTGGTTGCCACTCAAATGAGCCATGAATCATCAGTGCTGTGAGTCTGTGTTACAGACTATTAACAAAAAAATCAACGATTGAGGGCGCTCTAAAAGGAGAATCGGCAGTGGATGTTTTTTTCATTTTTTTTCATTACCCACCCAACTTCAGTAGAAATAAATCCGCCAAATAATCCAACTGAAAAAAATGGCATGGATAAAAATCAAATTGGTGATTGAAAAACTATCACAGGCAAACACACACTCACAACTATCATCAATAATACATGGTGGATACTAACAGCCATTGAAAATTTGATGAGGGTTGTATTTTATTATGCAGCGACAGGAGCCAACTGTTTTAAATGTCTGTTTAATGAGGAAAGATGATCAGTCACTTATGTTCCAGTATGCCCCCATTACCCATACTACACTTGAGAGCAGGCACGGTGAAGCACTGATGTGGGAGGGAGAAAGGATATAAGAATGAATTAAGCTCTTAGAACGGAAGGGGGGCTCGATCACTCTCTAAGGACAGAGGAACTCTGAAGGGATTTCTCCATCATGTACTTGTAGTGTACGACTGGGTTGGAAATTTGAGCTGCACACGCCCACAACAGAAATGATTTTAAAAAAAACTTTAAAAAAACAGCCCTTAACGAAGACAAGGAAAACAATGACTAAACTGAAGATGAGCAGAAGAGGCATTTGATGAGCCCACCTCTATGGAAATATGTCACTGTTAAAAGCTTTTACTGATGTACAGCGGAAGATGTTCATGTACATACATGTACATAAATACCGTATTTGACAAAGATGTAAAAACCATGGAGCTGGATAGCTCTGTTGGTAGACAGCACCTGTGCGGTAATCTGGGGTCAATTTCATAGAGCTGCCTAGCAGATAAAAAATAATTGCTTACCAGAAAAATTTGCTTAGCGGATTTCTTTGGTTACCAGCCAAACTTTCATGCAAAATGTATGCATTTCAGCTGGTAGTCTATTTTATAATGCTTTTTTATTCTCTGCTTAGCAGCCCTATTCTCTGCTTAGTCCAGCTTCAAATTCTCTTTTTCTTCAAAAATGTAGATTCAATAACACATGTTTACATGTAAAAACATAAAATGGCTGTGTATAAAATATACTACTCAAAACAATTTAGGGAACACCGGATTTTTAACATCAAATAGGTTTGAAATGTTCCATGAACCAGGATTTTCATTTGCAACCCCCTCTCTCTTTCAGTAGTCATGTCATGAAATGTGTAATCACTACATGCATCCTTTATCATCTGTTTCATTGTGCAGTTGTTTCTCATCAATTCTGTGAAACATTGTGTTTATCTGAAATAAATGATCTTGCTTTAACTGAGATTATTCCGGTGTTCCCTAAATTGTTTTGAGTAGTATATATTGAAAGCTAGAACTATTCCTAATTTTAATTTTCCCTTGGTAAAGGGCTTTTCCATTAGAAAATTGAAATGTCTATATGGGATTATTTTAAGTTGCAACAAGGGAAAGACCAGGGGCATTGGAGGCAATCACCTCCGTTGCCTTCATTAAGTTCAAAGCCCATACAGGGGTGTAATTTGACAAAAGTAAAAAAAATCCTGAAAAATGTAGCGGACCTGGGTCTCCCTTTGGTCTAGAGGACAAAGCCGCCCCCCCCTGAACCTCCTGGATGTTTAATTTTGGAGGATTTACAGACTCTCCACATCCCCGCAAACAAGAAACTAGAGGTTTGGACACAATACAGGCTACTTCTTTCTTTCCTTGGTAGCTACTTCTCTTCTTTCAAGAACATTTTGAGGAGATTTGTAAAAAAAAAATCCTAAAATCAGGAAAATTACTGAGAAATCACAGGCCTGTCGTATTCCAAAATTTATGGAAAAAAAGCAACTTAAGATGGACATCAAATAACCTAAAAATATGTCACTGTGTAATATAAATATATACACTCACTGGCCATAAGTATTGCAACATCCCCAAAGTTCAGTTTGGAGAACTGTGTTACAATAATTTATGTTATTTTATTTACACTACTTAAGACTTCTTGAAAGTGCCTGTGTTTTGAAGTCTTGCTCGGAAATTATGTAATACACGATCGATGAAATCGGATTAAATGATCATCTCACCTGTTACTTGTAAAGTGCTATTTTGAGCATGTTGCAATACTTTTGGCCAGTGAGTGTACATGTATATTTACATACACGTATATTTACATACATGTATATTTACACACCTGTATAATTTACACACCTGATATATTTACACACAAGTACATTTAAACACACACACACACACACACACACACATTCCCGCACGGGGCGTTGTGGGGACAAAATACAAAGGATTTTGGGGATTAAAAACGTTGTGGGGACACACAAAATGTCCCCACAGCTAAGTAATTCCGGATCCCTCTTTTGTTCTCTGTCCCCATAACGCGGCCAGTGCTCGAACACACACACACACTATGCATTACACACAGCATCATGCACAAGTAAGCTGTCACACAGGTAATTCTACACTTCTTCATCATACAGTGTAAAGCAGGTTAAGTGCATCCCATGTGAGCAAATAAAGCCCTCAATGGTTGGTGTTTGTCATGCACCCTCAATACTGATACTTTGCGGAAGTACCGGCTGAAGTGTCGTGCACATTTATGAATATTGTTACAGATGCTCAGGAATGTATGTTTGCCGATTACAGGCAGCATTTGAGATGTTCAAGAGTCGAGTGCAAACTCGGCATTCAATGTCTGCTTTTGACTTCCTAGACGGGTCATTCTATGCACTTGTACACATACACTGTACATCTATTGATTTTACATATTGTGTTGGGTACTACATGTACCTTAAACCCTCATAAACTGATGCATATATAATAGTCTTTTTCACAAATATTTAAAATTCACAGGGATTTTGAACTAAATGTGAATGAGTCAAGAGTGATTGTCTTTTAAATGTAACGTCCGTCACAAAAAGTTTTTGAAGTCGAATCAAGATTGACAGAAAATCAAGATCTTGCTTTCCATCTTTTATTACTTGTGTCTTGTTATGCTATCATACTGTAACTATTATCTATCCCAGCAAACCTTGGTTACAAATCTACAAGACATTAGTGTTGGCAATTTTCCATCACAACGGAATAGCCCAATAATGTACAGTGAATGTGCAATTTCAGAAGGATTTTTTTTTCCCTCCCGACTTCCAAAAATAGCCATTTTGGGGTAAATCACGGCAAAGTTTTCCCGATACACTCAAATGCATTTATGGACTCGATTGGCGTGCATGCAAGATAAGTCCACCTGTGATGTACATGGATCAATCCTCATTGAAGACGCAACTTGCCAATATACATACTGTGCATGTGCATACAAGAGATAGTATTAATTATAACCACTCTTATTATATAGCACAGAACACCTTCAGGAAAAAAGTCTATTAAAAAAACATAAATAAAAAATGCAAAACGGTAGTTATTGTCCTTACGTTTTGAACCGTTTTGAAGGTTCTTTCTCTAAATAAATATTTTTATAATCCACATTTTAAAAAAAAAGAATGCAATGACTTGAACATGAGAATCTTCAATTGTGTAACCACGGTTAGCTGGTTTGATATGAATCTAGGGATATTTGTGCCTAGTTGAGGACCAGCAAACGGAAAATCACATTCACCGAACATGTACACTGTACATCATTAATTTCCTATGTGGTTTCCTTCCGAGTCAGATTTCTGACAGAACAATTATATGTATTACAGTAGACATGGGGTGTACATGTATATATACATGTACAAGCAAAGCCTCTGCTGGTTATACAGGATTTGACAATCTTTTGAATTTCAGCAAACTTGTTCACACGTACTTATTTTTTCAAAACACAAATCTGTAACTTACCAAGAAGAACTACATGTACATGTACAGGCGTATATAAATAGTGATCATCATCGATCATTTGATTAAAAAGAATGGAATATCACAAAATGTTTCCAAGGAAGTCCTGGTTGTTGTTGTCATATGCTTCATCTCCGAGCGAAGGTTTGCAGGTTGTCCGATAGCCACTCCTTGGCAGTGTCGTCGCAGGTGTGAAGGGCGGCGATTCCACCCTCAAGACGTGTTAGAGGGCAGTCTTCTACGACGTGGCTCATGGTCTGGGGCTCACCGCAGTCGCACAGTGGGGAAGCGACGTAACCCCACTTGAAGAGGCTGTTTCGGCAGGACCCAGCATCTGTACGAAACCTGTTGAGAAGAGTCCATTGGCCCCGAAGAAGGAGCATTCCTGGTAGCTCAGCAGTGGGATCGGGAACCAAGAACTTGTTAGTGACTTCCTGGTTCTAAGTCAACATTGTATGGGGATTTGGGGATGAGGCAACAGGTTGTGCATAATATTGCATCATGTACATCTACAATGTATGTACATGTATGTATATATATGTACATCATAAAGAAAGCATACAACTCATTGATCCACTGCAGCAGCATTTCCCAGAGTCTGGCATTCTCCTGAAGACGATCAGAGCATACTGATCGAAACATCCAGTTGTAACCTCCAGTTACTTTTCAGAACTAATTATAACTACTCAATTTGCGAATTTCAAATGGTGTCACCGCAAACAGTCTTGACTCATTGATGACTCATTGATTCCTTTAAGATTGGTTATCTTAAAATAATTTAAAAAAAGCGGGAAATTGCATTAAGATTTATTGGTATGCATTCTTATGCAGAAATTTCCAGTGTAAATGGATCACCGGCTGGTGACCCGTTTCACTTTTGAATTTATACTTTTCATGTTTTCTGCAATGTTACTGTAAGACAGAATAACTTCTTACGTAGGGATGTGCGTTTTCAGATATTTTTGTAACCGGATACCCGAAATCAAGAAACTTCGGATACCCGCTTTAATTTTCAATTTCAACATTTTTTAAATTAATAGCGCAACAATTAATGTGGACGTTCCCTGTGATAATATCCCCTCTATTAACAGCTCATGGCACACACACTCCCAGTGCAGACATTTAAGCATGCACAAATCCAATAACTGCAAACAATAGGCAAACATTGTATCACACTGAATCAGTTGGAGGAAAGTGTGTGGAAACTGTCCATAAAATACTACAAAGGCGTTATCGAGTGTAATCTCTTGAATCTCTTCTTGACAAAATAAAACTGTACAAGTGTTAACATTACATTATTCAAGAGCCAGAGATTTCTGTTGGAACCACTCAAATGTCCGAATTTTAAAAAGTTGTTTACGGGTAATTGGACCCGAAAAATGGAACCGGGTAATGACAGTTTCGGTCGGGTATCCGGATACCCGGCACAGCCTTACTTCCGAGGATGTTTAGTTCCACTACAATCTTACAACCAAGTATACTTTGAAATAATATTACGCTCGGTTACTTTTGGGTAATTACCAATGCTGTAAGACACCTTGAAAGGGACAATATCGTCACAATTAACAGGGCATGGAATCGGAGTGCTAGTTTAATAATAATAATAATGTCGGGCATTTTAAAGCGCTTTTAAACAAGGTATCAAAGCGCTGTACATTATTACCCCTGCTCATCAGGCGCATAAATCATTCCAGAAACCATCTCAGCTCCCTGGGGAGTATACAGCTCAATTGCTGCCATTTCGGCGCATATGGGCTAATCAAACACAACAACCAACTCTGCCCTCACAGGTACCCATTTGCTCCTGGGTGGAGAGAAGCATTTATGGTAAAGTGTCTTGCTCAAGGACACAAGTACCACGGTCGCGGTTGGGATTCGAACCCACATTCTGACGACTCAGCCATCAGAACACAAATCCGATGCACCAAACCGCTCGACCATGGCACTCCACATGTAACTCAGTGACTTAAAAAAATATCCCACATGGTAAGGTCCTGTTACTGTTGCTGCTGCATAAATGAGCCAGTAATTTTCATCAGTCACTATGTACATCTAATACAATGAGGACACCGAATACATGCCCGGTTGAAAGGACGAAAGTGTCCCTTTAAGTACAATGTACTTGCGTAGGAATGATTCTGAAAGATTAAACTAACAAATCCTCAAAACTGAAACTCAATATGATTCCAGTGTCATCACTGATCCTTTACAGATCACTGTTGGATTACTACTGATTCCCTTACGAAAGTACATGTTCAGCCGTACACAGGCTTTTGGGAATTCATCCAAAAAGTCATCAGTAATTATATCATAAAATGCATGGCTGGCCATGCATACAGATCGACATGCGGTACATATGTGACCCGCTCTGCGAAAAAGGGTATTAAGGGACGCTATGCTATTACCCGTAAAGGGCTGTTCTATGTGGAGATGGTGAAAAAAAAATTCACGTGATTTTTTTGTTGTTGGTTTATTGGCTTCTATTATATCAATACTTTCGTAATTTATTTACAGAAATATTATTATTGACGAGTAAAGATGAAAAAACAAAAGTTTAAATTTTACACATTATGCAAATTAGCAAAAATATTTGAAAAAATACTTCAAGATGCTTGATAATTCAAATTTATATTGCACAAGCATTCCTAAAGGAGCTCAAAAGGAACATAACTGTTGCTATGGGCATTCAAGAGAGTTTCTTCTTAGCGCATTTCTTTTTCCACTTGCTGTGTTTAAAGGGCTGTATCTCTGAAGGCACTTCCGTTAATTTGTACAATATGAATATGCAAAAATCAGTATATCTCCAGAATGCAAAATGCCACAGGGTTCAAACCTACACCAAATTAAAGCTTATAATGTAACCAATTCAGCTATGTATGTAACTCAGTTTTTAAATTTTGTCCCATAATACCCATTTTTGTGGAGCCGGTCACATATGATTCTCATATATGATGTTGTAGAATTTTAGACAGTGAGTCCAGTCCAGGAAGCAAATATTTCTGGTAAGTAATTTTTTTCTATGAAATTGGCCCCAGACATAATTCTAGGGCTAAAACCAACAAAATAATGTCAAGTCTGAATATAACCCAATCTGCATTTTGCCTCAGTTCCTAATGGGATCCGAACCAAGGCCAGTACTGATATGGTATTTTTGTGAAAACATCTTCTGATAAAAAAAAATATAGAGATTTCATAGCCGTGAATTCTCAGCATGCAACCATAATCCTCCAGTTGCCGATAATGACCAAATAACAGGATTCAAACTCTGTTGTTATTGCCGTGGCAACACATTAATTGACCTTGATGATGGCATCAATTGATAGCTAACTAGTTAATCGAAGGCCCAAGTATGTCTTTCTTTTTCTCTTGTTATCACTTCAATAGGGGAATTCGATGCTCGAGTCTTGAACTACATTACATATGTACAAAGATTAAATACCATCGAAGGACGTGGCAATTAATGGTTGACAATGGACCGAGCTAAAGACAAACTCCATATCTCCATGGATACACCACTAGTGCTCTTCATTGCATCTAAGAATGCGTGTTGAACTTTAATTCCCATTCATATGTCCTTCTTGATTTCATTTTGATGAAAAGGAATCACAAATATATACGTGCATGTATGTCTAGATGCTGGTTTTGTAATGTACACTTGCTGTGAACTCCTTTTTTTCCCTCTCAACAATCTGTTAAAGATATATTGCTCATGTTTGGCTAAGGTCACCCACAAAATAGAATTTATAAAGCGAACAAATTTATTTTAAAAAATAATAAAAAATTAAAAAATTAAAATAAAAAATTAAATGATAAAATTTGGATATCGGAACTGTAAATAAAAGCGATGTTTCAATCGCACTTGATTCTGATTGCCAGTGCTGTCCAATTGGATGACTGCCCATGCCCTCAACCTATTACATACAATAAATTGTGCGGTCACATACAAGCTGGGGATTAAATAAGTGGGCCAGCATTTTATCAATTAGAGTTTTTAATTTACTGGTTCTAATCCTTGATGGATTTTTTGGTTCATTGTCTCAAATGAAAGCTTATAACTTCCTTAACCCTCCTACTGTTTGACCATTTGAAACCATTCAAAATTTCCACTTTCAAAAATGCCCATTGGTTTTGTACACACATGGTGATACCATTTGAACAGTGTTGGTAGCAAGCTTTACTACCATTCAAATCCATTCAAATGCATAGAGGGTCCATTGATTCACCACTTAGAAGTATCCAAACAAGGTTTTGTATTAGCTGTACTACCATTTGGAAAGATCCAAACAAGGTTTTGTATTAGCTGACCTACCATTCAAAACCATTTGGGGGAATCAATACTGTACACAGTTATTTCACCATTCAAAACCACAAAAGCGAATGGTTTCAAATGGTGGATCAACTTGTATGAAAAAGGTACCAGAAGTAGGAGGGTTAACCCCAGAAAAATAGAAATTCAACATTTAAATCTATTTGTTACCGTCAAATCAGTCCAAACACAGGCGTTATATCTACATGTATAACTTAATAAAGCCTCTACACACTATTGGTAATCTCATAAAACATGATAATGGCATTAAACATCCCCCTAACACCATTCTGTCTCAGGTGCATATTATTTAAGTAAAATTTGTAAAATAAGTTCCCAAATGAATTTTCACCATCATGAGACAAAAATCCCAAGTAAGAACCAATAATGTAAAGAGAGCAATTTAATTGTCGATATCAAGGAAATTCGGTTCGCTTCCCCATTCATGTGAATAAGTGAATTACAGTGAATAAGTGAAATACAGTGAATTTGTGAAATACAGTGAATTAGAGAAATACAGTGAATTAGAGAAATAGTGAATTAGTGAAATACAGTGAATTAGTGAAATACAGTGAATTAGTGAAATACAGTGAATTAGAGAAATACAGTGAATTAGAGAAATAGTGAATTTGTGAAATACAGTGAATTAGTGAAATACAGTGAATTTGTGAAATACAGTGAATTAGAGAAATACAGTGAATTAGAGAAATAGTAAATTTGTGAAATACAGTAAATTAGTGAAATACAGTGAATAAGCGAAATACAATAAATAAGCGAAATACAGTGAATTTGTGAAATATAGTAAATTAGTGAAATACAGTCAGTAAGTGAAATACATGTAATTTCCAAAATGAAATTCTGTCATCCGAAGACGATTGAATGAATACAAATAACTACTGTAAATACATGTTTACTACACTGTACATGAGCAAGCTCATACAGTGTGTACATGTACAGGTATATATTGATTATTATAAATGGATCCATACATGTGCATACGGTACATTTAACCAAAAGAATACTAGCTATACAATAAAAAATAATGAGCCAGAGACAGTTGTCCATTACACCACGGACCTACATGTAGGATTATACAAGTACAATGTAGAGCCTTCTTCCATAGTGGCCACCCCATTAAATCTCTGTCAATATTGCCTATTGCATCAACACAAAGGACACCCATTACCAACTGTATAATTTCATTGTAGCCTCTATCGATTTAAAGAGTTATCATTTATGTATGCTGTTAGTGTTAGTATAGTGTTAGTGTAAATGTTTATCAAACAAATTGGATACAGGGTTCCCTCAGTTTGAACGGGAAACAGGGCTCGCCAATTTCAACAGGACTGTCTGTACAGTAACAGTGTATTTATTAACTTATTCCACACTGTAAATGTCCTTTAGTTTGATTATCAGGGCCCAATGTCATGTCTCTGCTTATAAGCAAAATATTGGCCCCTATTAATACATGTACTATAATGTACGTATCCTTTTTTTTTTACTGCAAGGGTTAAAATCTGTCAAAATGTTGATATTGACATGTACTTGCCAATGTTTAGAGTTGGGGCCAATTTGGGGGTAATTATCTGATATAATACTTGGGGTAATTAACAGAGCTCATGTAGAATATTTTTATAGGGCCACCCCACCCCCACACTGACCACCCCCACACTGACCACCCCCACACTGACCACCCCCACACTCACCACCCCCACCCCCACCACCCCCACACTCACCACCCCCACTCACCACCCCCACACTCACCACCCCCACACTCACCACCCCCCCCCCCCCCACAGTTATCATACTGATTCACTCTCTAGTCTATACCCAATGCCAAGGCCAACAGAGAATTGCTGTTTTTCCAAGGCAACAAACAATTTTGAGTAGGTTTCAAAATTAACTCCAGTCCACTAAAAGAACAGCTTCAGAGCAATTAAAATGAAAATTAAGACCACAAACAGACCCTTCAGGAAGTGGATATATCTGTACTTATCGCTTAATGTTCCCTTAATTACTCTGTGACTAAAGTGGGTGTGCAATCGAGGACTGATCAAATAAACACTCCGTAGTCAGGCCTGGAATTTCATTTTTGTAGCCTGGGCACTTTTCCCTGCCACTTTTCCTGAGTAAAGGGCACTTAGATGTACAAATACATTAGAATATCAGAATATATCTAGGGAATATATCTAGGGAATATATCTAGGGAATATATCTAGGGAATATATCTAGGGAATATATCTAGGGAATATATCTAGGGAATATATCTAGGGAATATATCTAGGGGAAATATCTAGGGGGCACCAAGGCCAAGACCAGGGCAACGGATGACATGGCCTCTGTGGCCTCCTTGAAATTCTAGGCCTGGCTAGTTGGACATTTCCACTCTTTTAAAAATGGCGAGTTCCCATGTGAAATGAATTAAGACGGCAATATCTGCAGTCCACACTCCACTATCTACATGGGGTGTGACTGTCAACACTCTCTACTGAATAGCGCACACCTCACGCCCATCAAGATGATACTGCATATCAACTAGCCAGACCGACATATACATGTACATGTACGTCACATGCGATAGATACCGTAAATGACGCCTGATGAAAACCAACGCTGTTTTGACTGCGCTTCTTAGTAAGTTTGACCTTTTTAAGGGCCATACATGCAGGAGATGCATGAGCCTGATAGACTCCTGCTTTGGCCTCTTTGTACGGTTGTCTATTCTAACTAATCAAATTCAACCACTTCTGTGTCAGAGATTATTTCTCAATCCTGCAGATCCTCACATCAAGGACTCGTAATGCCGGCATATACTTTTGGTACAAGGTCTGTGCATATGCATCCATACTTGATAAGATTTTATTGAAAACAACCTGTGAAAGTGTCAGCTTATTTCATTCTGTCGTTAACAAGGAAAAAGTGAAAATTTATTCTGATTAAATCCTTATTCATTCCGACATGGAATGACAGAAATTAACTTCGGAAATTATTTCACTAATTTTACTAAAAAGCACCCCAAGAAAAGGGATGTCTGATACTAACATCAACATTTACACAAGGTTAGTTTCATGTCAATCTGTTATTATTTATGTTTGTCATGATTACCAATAGTGTATATAGTGGCTTTAAAACCCTCCTACTACTACAAGGATATAATGTTGATATACTTACCAAGGTATATCTAGTACACTTAAAAGTCAAACACTGTCAAACCTAACATGTAGTAAGTACATTTACAGGTCAAAATGAGTAGATGGTTTTTGACTGGTAAAAGCATTGGCTGGTATTGTTGAGGGTGGTCAAAACGTCAGTAAAAAACAGTCAAAAATGCCCCTGTGTGCACATTTGGGTCAACAGTCAAAACGGGCAGTTGACTGGTTTTGACCTCTATAGCAACTTCCCACTGAAGTGCAGCAATATTAGGAGGGTTTTAATGTAATGTGAAAACCGCCTGTACACCTCAAACTGCTCAACTTGCACTGGTGGTGAAGAGTAGGGCATATGACAAAAATAGGGGGAATATTTTGAGAACATAGGGGGGAGGGACTAATTCCCCAGTTGAAAACCCCTGGATCTGACAATGGAGCAGATACACACAAAAAACATCTTTTTGAATGAAATAAGGTTTGTGGGTAACCCCAAGGGAAATAATCTCTTCTGTGGTTCTGAGAAAAAAAAAACGTTTTGAGGAATGATCTCAGGTACATTTGTAACTAGGGAATTAGCTACTGCAAACTTTTTTTACCAACCTAAAGAACCTGCAGTATAAATGCAAAATAGCACATGTAGTTGTTGGCCATTACATTTCGAACCTAGCAGGCAAAATCTCTTCTATGAAGAGCTTCCTGTTACATTTGTAATTTCAGTATCTGTCTTCGGTTCTTCTCAGACACGCACTTCTTCTTAAAAGAGATTATTTCACATGGTGTTGTTACCTGCAAACCTTATTTCATCATAATCTACTTACAGATAATCTACTTACTGTGTGTTCCTGGTGTCTGGTATGCTTCTATCCATCTTTAGCTTGTCGCTCTCAACCTGGTTGAATTTATTCCTCACGTAGGCGTCCCCTCCTTTCTTCACCAGGGTCTTGGCGATGTACTGCTCCTGGTTAAAGTTCTGCCAAGATTTGTCGGACATGCTCAACTGACCCTGGCGATGTTCGGTGTTGGCCCCGCCCTTGCCAGAATCGTCCACAATGAATTTAAATGATCCCCTCGGATTGTGCTGCTGCAGAAACTGGTTCCTGTGTTCAGCGTTTTCCCAGGCCTTTTTGGAATCCTGCGAAGGAGATCAAATCAAATGGCTGCTGTTTAATTATCATCTGAAATATTAATATATACACACTGTACCGTTCACATACATTGCACTAGTACAGAATTATGGTCGGTGAATGTTTCCCGTGAATTGAATTCCCATGAATTGAATTCCTGTGCTAATTAAAATTGAAAGGTGAAAATTCATTTGGGAAATTGTTTTACAAATTCTATATGACATAAAACACAATAAAGGGGGCCACTTTCCTACCGTCACGTTAGCAGTTTTTCTAATGGTTGTAAAAAAAAAATTAATATCTGAATAGATGCATGCTTATCCTAAAGATAATTTGAGTTGATTATTATTATTTTTTTTTAATTACCATAAAATTTCCATCAACAAATGGACGGAAAAGTGGAAATTTTTATGGAAATTTGAGGGTAAAAAAAATAAAGAAAAAAATAAAGAAATAAAATAAATCAACTGAAATTAGTTCTAGTATAAGCCTGCATGTCCATTCACATGTTGAAACACTTTTTGGTCGGTTTCAGGTACTTAAAAATAAATAACAACCATTGGATAAACTGCTAACGTGACGGAATCAAAGTGGCCCCCTTTATTGTGTTTTATGTCATATACAACATAAAAGCACCTGAGACAGAATCATTCCAAGGGATGTTTGAAACCATCATCGACTTTAAACCAAGTGTATTTAAATTTAAATAAAAGCTGTGATCATTTATTCTTTCAGAATACCACTAGTGTATAACAGGCACTTCAAAGTTAATAAAATACAGGAAATAGCGCCGTACGAAATCTCCCGATGGTGGTCTATGACAAACATGAAAATTGGACTTTTCTTTTGTGAAATTTAATAACATCTTGGACGGTAAAGTGCATGCCTACCCAACAGAACACAGCAGGCATTTCTGCAAGATGTCATGCATAATGCACTGCAGTGCCGTCAAGTGTGAAAACCTCTACCTTTTCACACTTTCTCATGCTCGCAGCCAGAGGAACCGGGATGGGTATGTCACAACAAGCTGCCCTGACATTGTTGACTGATCGCTGGTGACCTCAAACGACCTCTGATACACCCCCCAAGATAAATGACATAGACACGCTGCGCCTCATGCAATCCGTGTCAAGTGCATTTTGTCGTACAGGATAGACACTGAAATTATTATGCATGTCAACAAACACCACGCTCTGGCACAATCAAAATAAACTTGACCGCCTTCAGTCATGAAACCAAAATCATTAGTAGGGTTGAAACTATAATTTATTATTAGGTTCAAATAGAGGGTCCATTATACTGATTGTCAACGGAACTGTATGATTTTTTTCCCCAATGCAATATAAGGCCAAAAAAATAATAAAATAAAAGTCTCCGGTTTCTGGTCTCAGACCTGCATGTCGGCATTTTTATTTTATTTATTTATTTTTTGCTATAAAATGATGTCCAACTGTTGTGCTGTGTTTAAAACAACTTTTTCACATAGGGGTAAGAACGTTTTGTTTTTTTTGGTCCGACTTGTGAGGCCTCTCTTAGCCACCTTACTTTGTGTATGGGAAATTTGGTCTGGTTCCAATAACTGTGTATACGTACATGTATGACATATTTCACTAGTTGGCAAAAAAAAGATTACCCCCCCCCCCCAAAAAAAAAGCGTCACTGCATCGATTTTGAAGCTTTCCTATGACCAGACACAGGAGACGTTTTTTGGCCTAAATGTAATTTTTGAAAGTTCATTTAGAGTACGTGCTAATTGCCAGTTTTTGTCCGTTCCCCATCCGACAGACAAAAGACAGTTCATACACAAATCCCAATGCTACATGTAAGTGATTTTTCCCAGTTGAGTGTGTTCACCCATCGTCAGTAATTCGCGCAAATCTCGGCTTTTGACATCACAATTTGGTTCGTAAGACTAATTGCGGCGACACCATGTGAAATTCTCAATTGAGTAGTAATTAGTTCTGAAAAGAACTGGAGGTTACAACTCGACGTTTCGATCAGTATGCTCTGATCATCCTCTGGTTCATACTAGTATAAACTAGCCTGTACAGTATGGTTATCCACCAATTTGTAGTTTTGTTGATTTGAACCCTCCATTTTGATGTCTGTGTGTTTTTTACTGATGTGCTCTGGGCTGCCAAACAGTGCATTATCATCGCTTAAAAATAGAAATGTTTGTTCTTTTTGCTGTGACTCCGTGTAATGATTATTATTCTACGCGTTCAACCCATAGTGCTGTGGTAGTCTTATTTCCGACGACACACACATCTTAGCACGATCCACCTGTCTTCTTCCCATTTCACCTGTCCACACTTAATAAAACATCCAACGCAGTAAGAAGACGATGGAAGGTGTAGACACAGCAGTCGCCTCTAGACATTTCCATTTCGTGAGATTTATGTTTGGTTATGGGTTTGATTGATTGATTTGGTCCATTAGCAAATGCATCTTAATACATCACAAGTTCTGTTTTTCAATTTGGGAATACCGCAAATATCACGTACATCGTACAATGATGCACACGATCTTTCAATAAATTAGCACAACGTGATATAAAAAGACTCTGCAAACATGTGATGTACAATAAATACACATTCAAATATCTTTCAATAAATTTGCACTACGTGTAGGTTGGTGAAATTCTTGCGTCGGGCGATTCTAGCCGGCTATTCGTCATCGGGCAAGCTCGGTGGTCGAGAGGTTAAGATGTCTGCACTAGTAAGCAGGAGGTTGTGGGTTCGAATCCCGCCCAAGTCCCCTGTGAAGTTTTTTTCACAGACATTCGGAAAGCACTGAGTATGCAGTGCTATACATATGTCGGTGTAGGGCAAAATTAAATCAATTAGCACTACATGGTTTTAAAAAAAAACAATATACATGCATACATACATGTATTGTATAATCTTCTTTCTTTTTTGGTGGGGGGGCTATAATTTCCTTTAATTTATAAGCCATCCAGGATGCAATCAAACAGTAAACTTGACATTGTAGATTGCATGGTTTTTTGGGGGTTATTCAGTTATTAAAATTCCAGAAAAGTAAATTCCTGAGTAAAACACACAAAATTTAAAATATAAATTTCAGGACCGTTCTGTAATTACAGCAAGATGCCATCACTAGAATAAGACCAGTGCTGGGACGGTTAACCGACCGAAACTGCACTAACCGTTTAGAAATTTGCTAACTGGGTAACCGAAACAAAGATTTTGCCGCCCATTTTGTTGTTCTAGATTTTTTGACCGCATCATTAAAAAATCATCGTGGGAAGTTTATTGATGCTTTTTGATTAGTGCCATTTGCACAATATCTCTAGTTTGTGTGGCTGTCACGTGTCAACTTTCAGTTTAATTCCAGTTAAAGAGGGGCTCTAAGGTCAAATTTAGTTTTGTGATTTTCCAATAACTAGAGTCCTTATTAAAGTGTGAAAAAATTACCAAAAAAATTAGTCTCTAACCTCACGTTAAAGTGATGTAAAATGTCATTTTATTTGATAACCTTCCTGTGTGAAATTTGTTAACATCCAAAGACAACAGTGACGTCACATTTCAAATAAATGGATCTCTACATTTTTGTATGGTGAATTTGCAGTTCATTCCTGAATCTCCATAATATTTGATCAAATCGGCGTTGAAATTGACTTTTTGACAAACAAAAAATTCCTGTATGGAATGTTAGACTCATTTACCGTAAGAAAATAGTGACGTCATGTTTCAAATATCGCTCTGAAGAGGTATCAAATAAAATTATATGTTACACCACTTTAAAGTGAAGTTAGAGACTCTATCTATTGGAAAATGAGTGCATCACAAAACTGAATTTGACCTTAGAGTGCCTCTTTAAACACTTAGCGACCTAACCGCCAACTCCCCACACTAATGAAGATCCACTTACTTATTGGACATACTTGTTTTAAATAGCTGCTGCTGCTTTTTGTACTGTTATTTCAGCTTCTCCAAAGACTGACAAAAAACTGCTGATGGAACCACTAATTCCCCAACTTAGATAAACTGGCTACCCAGTGGGTGAGTCAAGCAATCCAAAACAAAACCATGTCAACAAAGACATCTTGCAAACTCATGTTAATCAAAAACTGGATCAACTTCAAACTTGGCAAATCATCCCCCACAATACAAGCTAGCTCTTTTTTTTATTCATCATTTAGCAATATAAGAATAATAAATCATCTACGGCCAAAATAAACAGTTGTACACTGTAGCTGCACTTCAGATTGAAACTTCAGCCTTGCATGTACCTCAAAATGCGTAACTGTGGGAAACAACATCGGCTAATTGATTCTCAGCAAGAAAGATTGATTTACTTCTTTTTTTTAAGTTTGTACATGAATGTGGTTTTTGTGTTTTATTTATTAATTAAATTTTGTATTGATGTTCTTCTGCCTACATGTTTATTTTAGAACTTTTGAGCAAGTCTAAATAATGTCATCAGCAAGAAATATGACAATAAAGAAGCAAGAATTTAGCAGTGAACTACAGAGTTGAACAAACATTTGCCATTTATTTATTTTTTTTGGTTACATAACTCATAAACTAAAAAATATTCCACAATTATTTAAGCCACAGACACGTGTATCATGTTCATTTATGAAGTAAAACCGCGCTATAGAGCTGTGTAATATTGCTCTATATAGTAATAAGCTGTGCATTGCTCTAACAATGCATGTAATAACAACTAAAGGACCATATCACGCCCCCCTGAGATGAGGAATGACTCAAAAAATGATTATATCAATGGGGCAAGTGTATATCTGAAGTGATAATTTCAGTCGAGACTGGAGACTTCTGATATTGCGTACTGCATACCGATGTGGACAAATTGGTTGACCGAAAGATGATATTGGCATGTAGTTTTGTAATATTATTGTAATTTTTGACATGTAAGTGGTTTCACGACTGAAAGATTTTTGATATCCACGTACATCTCAGAAGAGAGATGCATGTAGGCCTATCGTCCACATTTAAGAGTTATTTAACCCTAACGTCCTAGGCATTCATTTAGGGTCCAGTACACTGTACTACAAAATACTACTCAGTTCTCATAGACCAGTGTAGTAAAAGTACTCCATACTGCAGTTTACTCAAGTAGTATTTTGTAGAATTCAGTGAGGTTAGGGTTAAGCCTCAGTCACACATTCAGGATTTTTACTGCCGTCCTTGATAGGACCATTCCCGATTAAAATTTGTCAAAAGTCTGATCAAGATCCTGTGATTCGTGGCGGGAAATTCACAAATTTGTAAAAACATTTATTTAATCACGACAACAATCAGATATTGTTCAGGAGCGTCCGATTCAGCCGTTTCCAGCCGAATTGTCGTCCAATTCTCCCGTTCTCAATCCGAATCTGATCCGATTTGTATCTTCCGCATGGTAAGCGACCGAATCTGTCCCGACAGCGTCCGATTCTCCCGAATGCGATCCGACAGAGATCAGACAGTGACCGGACAGTGAACCGACGCTGACGGAAGACATCCGTTAGAAAACCGTTAGTCACGTGATAGTCCGGTCCTAAAAGAATCGTGCAAATCATGCCCGTTCATCACGACAGCGTCCCGATCCACAGGACACCGTCCAGACACCGTCCAGACAACACAGGACATTGTTACGATTTTGATCAGATACAGCAGAATCTGTCACGACATAGTCACGATTGTAATCCGACTAGACAAAATTGGCTGAGTTTCCCGAATGTTACGGGACGCACCTACTGTCGGGAGTGCTTGGCCGACCTCTCTGGACCTTTCGATCCGTAGGGACTCTGTTCTGACGTGTCGACTGCGTTCAGACAATGATAGGACATTCCAGATCATTGAGGGTAGTAATCCGACTTTTCCACTTTTCGTGTCGTAGCGCTGTCTGATCTCAAACGGGAGCCATAATCGGCACTGTGTGAACGCCGCATTAAGAACATCCTAGGAAGATGTGTTTACTTAGCTACATTCAAAAATCGCATTTTTTTTTGGCACTGCATGTTTAATTATGCATAATTTTTGTATACTTCCTCAACTGTAATATTTTGCCACCCCATTTAAGCTATGAATAATCGAGTCAAGACTCCTAGAGCGGGTTAGAACGATACAGTTATGGCCCCTATAAAAACTCATGTTTGCTAATGTAAAGCAGCAATTAACGAAAATAGCAATCTTTCCATATCTATCTCGAGGTACAGAAATTACTCTCCTGCCTAAATAAGGAGTTATTAAATAGCTACATTGCATACATGTTTTAGATGTGTTCAAGCCCTGTTGTCACGATTCTACCCAAAAAAAATTAATAAACCTCCTACATTACAATGAAAATGTTGAAAATATTTCTTCCCGAGTACTGTCGATATAGTTCTGTTTATGTTGTCCCTGAGAGCAGGTCAAATCTTAAAGCTTTGGGGCCCTTAACGCCATGCCGTAATGGCTTCATGCCTACATGTAGATATTAATATTGATTTCCCAAAGAGTTCAAAATGACTAAACAAAATTACATTTTTTCCCTCGCTTAAAATAAAATGTAAACATTTTTAAACAATTTTTTTTTTTAATTCTAAGGAAGATTAATACCATCACCAGCTTTAGTATGTTTCTTATTATAATTCGAAAATGATGTTATTTTTGTTATTACCAATCCAATGTGTTACCTTCATTGGTATACAGGTATATTGTACATTTAACCAGGTCAATATGCAAGCCTGAAGACCAGACCCACCCCCCAATGCCAAGTACATTTTGTGATAAACAATTTCAACAGCAAACAAAAATATTAAATCGTAAATTATGCTATTAAAAAAGACTTAAAGAGATCCATTTTGTAAAGTAGACTTAAGTTTCTGGAGGGTATTCCCCTCAATATTCTAAATTGTTTCACTTTGAGTGAGTAGAGTGTCCCTTGTGCCTAACAAAATTTAACAAACATCCTCTGCAATTTCCATTTGTGGTGAACTGTTTAATTCATGTGTAATCCATCTCCCGAAGAGCTCATTAGTGACTCTGAAAATGGATTTGCTGCCTCTCTCAATTACCCAGTAGAACTACTGCACATATCCCCTACCCTCATATTGTTCCATTTGAACATTGGTTAGACAGTCCCTCCAGGGGGTGATTGCGTTCCACACCAGGGGATTTTCTATTTCAGCGGCGGGAGCTTCTGAAACATTGCGAGCTGACTCACCAGGCAGAGTGCTGTACCTATTTTGTCAAGACAGCCATTGAAATGTCAAGTGCGAATGCCCTGGGAATGCACGAGGGAGATAAACTAACAGGGGACTCTTAAACAAACAGTTGTCTTTTTATATTGTATACTTCTTCTCAAAATATGTTGATTATTAGAATTTTTAATTAGGTTTTGGTTATTTTCCACATTTAATCAGATTTAATTTCATGTTCAAAAGGTGCTGGTGTTGGAGACTGCTGACATTAGACCCGGTAGGTTAGTTGGTAGAGCACTGGTACGGTTATCCAGAAGTATTCTTTGTTCACAATTTATTTGTACAAAGTCAGTTTCCCTTGTGGTTTATTTGATGATAGTCTTATTTACATGTATGTTAATATTTACATGTATGTTAATGTACCCAGTGTAGTTCACCAAAAGTGTATTTTTCATGTACTCTCTTTTTTTAAATGTACATATTGTACACATGTAACATTTATGTACATGTACAGTTAGACCCCAAAAAAAGTCTTTGGTTTCTGGTCATACACATGTAGGTCGGCTTCAAAATCGGTGTGGTATCACTTTCTTTTTTGCCAACCACTGAAATAAGTGATACATGTATACGCGGTTATTGGAACCAGACCAACTTTCCCATACACAGAGTATGGTGGTTCAGAGAGGCCTCACAAATCGGGCAAATGTTCATATATCCCTACATGTACATGTATGTGAAGAAGCCGTTTAAGACGTCACGGCAGAATTCCAATTGATTCAGCAATTTTGGCTGCAATTAGATGTTGTTTCATAGCCCAAAAAATAATAATAATAATAATTAAAAATGCTGACACGTGGGTCTGAGGCGATGTGTGCAGACACCAGAAACCAGAGACTTTTTAATTATTTTTGTACTGCTCTTGAGAGAAATGATTATTTATTTATTTATTTATTTATTTATTTATTGTTTTATTTATTTATTGTTTTATTGTTTTATTTATTGTTTTATTTATTTATTGTTTTATTTATTTATTGTTTTATTGTTTTATTTATTGTTTTATTTATTTATTTATTGTTTTATTTATTGTTTTATTTATTTATTTATTTATTTATTTATTGTTTTGGTCTGTTGGAGTCAACATTAATAATTACAAACAATTCCATGATTCATATTGAATGTGTGCTTTTGGTATGAAACAAAGAATGAGTTTTCATAATTTCCTCAAAATATTAGGTCTTATTGAGCAGAAACACATTCTTATCAGGTTAATGTACATTGTAAACATTTTTTCTTTATCTGAATGATTTATGAAGATAACGACCCGTTATTAGAAGTGCATTCAACCATTGCACTGTAAATTGCAAGAACTATTATCCACGGGTTTCCTTCCAATAATTTACAGCATCCTGCAACAACTAATCTCTCATCAACTCTCATCAACAGTAAAATGACTTTCCATAAATATTTAGATGTTGCTCCACTATTCAATGCCTCTTTCATCCCTCCATAAACATTTTAGCACTACGTATATTTCATTCTACCTACTGTACATGTCCATGATGGAATATTTCCTTCAATAAACTGCATTTTTATCTTGCAGGACTACAGTCTGAAATAATACATTCAACGATTAAATGTCAGCTAGTCTATAAAAAAAAAATGAATTAAAACTAGTCGGGGGAAAAAACCATTTTGAGTTGATTTCACAAATTGTGGCTTAACCCTAACTCCCTAGCCTTAATTACCAGGTACCTTCCTCAATCCTTCATAATCCTCCGAAATGTGTTTGTGCATGAAACTCACTGCCTCAATCCTTCATAATCCTCCAACTTGAGTTTATGCATGAAGCTCACTGCCTCAATCCTTCATAATCCTCCACTATCAAATGCACGACCCTCCTCAATCCTCCATAATCCTCCAATTGGTGATTTTTGAACATGCCTCATTCCTCCAAAATCCTCCAAATCCTCCGGAGGATACAAGATTATGTTTCTGTCAATCCTTCACAATCCTCCATAATCCTCCATAATCCTCCATAATCCTCCATAATCCTCCACATCCTTCCAAAGTAAATTTCCATTATGCCCTCAATCCTCCACAATCCTCCAGGATCTCTTTGAACCATGCTTCCTCAATCCTCCACAATCCTCCACTATCAAATGCACGACCCTCCTCAATCCTCCATAATCCTCCAATTGGTGATTTTTGAACATGCCTCATTCCTCCAAAATCCTCCAAATCCTCCGGAGGATACAAGATTATGTTTCTGTCAATCCTTCACAATCCTCCATAATCCTCCATAATCCTCCATAATCCTCCACATCCTTCCAAAGTAAATTTCCATTATGCCCTCAATCCTCCACAATCCTCCAGGATCTCTTTGAACCATGCTTCCTCAATCCTCCACAATCCTCCACTATCAAATGCACGACCCTCCTCAATCCTCCATAATCCTCCAATTGGTGATTTTCGAACGTGCCTCATTCCTCCAAAATCCTCCAAATCCTCCGGAGGATTATAGAGGATTTAGGAGGGTTAGGGTTAATACATATGTATATATAAACTTTCATTGAGCAGATTTTGGACTCCTCTAGCACATTTTTAATACTTTAAGAGATACATGTGGAGTGTCGTGGCCGAGCGGTCTAGCGCACCGAACTCAAGTTCTGGTGTTGCCAGCAGCAGGGTGTGGGTTCGAGCCCCGGTCGTGACACTTGTGTCCTTGAGCAAGGTACTTAACCATAATTGCTTCGTCCTTCGGATGGGACGTAAAGCCGTAGGTCCCGTGTGTTGTATAATGCACGTAAAGTGGATTGTCGTGCGGTCTAGCGCACTGAACTCAAGTTCTGGTGTTGCCAGCAGCAGAGTGTGGGTTCGAGCCCCGGCCGTGACACCTGTGTCCTTGAGCAAGACACTTAACCATAATTGCTTCTCTCCACCCAGGGGTTAAATGGGTACCTGTGAAGGCAGAGATGGTTTGCTCTATATGCGCTAGAAATGGCAGCAATTGAGCTGTATACTCCCCAGGGAGCTGAGATGGTTTCAGTCATGATTTATGAGCCTTATGAGCCTTATGAGCAGGGATAATAATATAATGCGCCTTGAGCGCCACTTAGTTGGTGGATACGTGCGCTATATAAATCTATACATTATTATAATGTAGATTCTCTTCTCACAAAGTTTAAACAGTTTTCTTGAAGAAAATAATCATTGAAAACCAATTCAAATGGGGAATAAAAATGTGATAAGTACACCAAAGAAAAAAAATCTTATTCATTTTTATTTTCATAAATAAACATTTTATATCAAACAATTTTCTAATATCTACATAGCAGCCGAGGTATTTTTCAATTGTACTCAATCTTGATCATTTAATAAAATGTATTTCAATATTCAATGACAAGCAATAAAAAGACTCATTACAGTGTTAAATGGAGTACTACACCAATGACAACATGCCTCCATGTATGCATTCAAATAATGCATAAGAATGCATAGAAACCAAACCTATCAAAGTGTCAGCTAAACTGTGCGGTTTCATTAACCCTAACTACCCCATATCCTCCAAAATCCTCCAAGGGGCACTTTTTTTGGAAAAATTCAGCACTGTACTTTCACCTCTTCAAATGGGGCAAAATTACTACCTGGCAAGAAGTACATTTTGAAGATAAGGGCATGTTTCCAAAAGTGCACTGGAGGATTTGAGGATTCAGGAAGGTTCCTAGCCAGAATACCTAGGGGGTTAGGGCTAATGAGTAAATACAACAAAAAACAGGCATTCAGATGGTTTGTACATGTATGCATTCTATGGTGGAAAAGGATTACAGTCAGGAATATAATTACAAAGAGCATTTATAGGCATTTTAATAGCTGTGGATGATAATAGGATAATAATTGGCTTACATACATGTAGGCTCATCAGTAGATCCAATAGCCTTTTTGTCCCACAGTAATTGAATGCTAAATGATTCTACATCTACACGTACATACATTTAAGTACTAAATATCAGTCAGTTAGGATGAGTGTCGACCATGGTTTGTGCATTATAATCATGATACGCATGAGAATGCATGCAAAATGCAAAATCAAACTTGTGAAAAAGGCCAAACACCCTACAAAACCATTTTGTTTCAACAAATTTGCATACTTATAAATGTTTAAAAAAAATCGCAGACATGTGTAAATGTATTAACATGCTTATTTTGAATGGCAAAATTTGTGTGGCATTTTGCTGTACAATTCAAGCAAAATTGTTCACTGAATGCAAAATATTTTATTAAAAAAATTAATAGCATGCACAAAAGTATGCGCCATAGTCACATGACCCAAAACAGTTAAGACAATCTGATTGGATGAAACGTGATCACGTGGGGGTGTATTAACAGCCGGTAAAGACCGGTTTCCTATACATTATTGGTGAAAATAACCAACCAGGAAGTATGCGAGTATGCGCCAAGTATGCGCCATGTTGGAATGAACCAATCAGAGTTTAGCTGTTTACATATGTACATGTATATCACGCGATGCACGGGCCAAGTTGGAATATCATCCATTCTCAAACTTTGGATTTGTCGGATACTTTCTGGCTCTTTTTTCAATACAAATGGCACTAGGTATTGAAATGTTGAAAATGAAATCCTAATCCTAACCCTAACCACCCCAAATCCTGCAAAATCCTCCAAGGGGCACTTTTTGGGAAAAAGTCAACACTGTTGGAAACTGGTACTTTCACCTCTTCAAATGGGACAAAATTACTACCTGGCAAGAAGTACAGGCCATAAGTGCTGAACATGAAAGATCAACGAAAACGCATGGTGCATTTTGAAGATAAGGGCATGTTTCCAAAAGTGCACTGATGGATTTTGGAGGATTCAGGAAGGTTCCTAGCCAGAATACCTAGGGGGTCGGTCCTTTATCACCCATAGCCACAACCCGCATTCTTTATCCTGCAGTAAAGATTGCACAACAAACCTTTATTCCCTTATTAGTGTGCTGTTTACTTGTACTGTACATGTTTTTTTAATGAAACATTCATAAATGCATATATGACAGTTTAGAAAATCCAATTGGATGAAATGTGATTAGGTCAGTGTGTATTATAAACATCTTGTCCATATCAGAGCAGTGCATAGGGGTGAAACACACCAGCTGTTGCATTTAGATGGCGTGCAATGCGGATGGAGTTTGCGCCAATCAGAGTACCGAAGTTTGTTTCGCATCACGCTGACTCGCACACCAGGGCTGTGCATTTTCGAATAATTTGGTAACCGGATATTGGGATTTTGATTTCGATCGAATATTCGATATTCGAAGGCCGCGATTGTAAATTGCGCTATGTGATAAAACGAGCACGCATGATATGGTGGGGCCAAAAAATGGGGCTAAATAAACGTAGCCTGGACAAGGATGGACTTGCTAGGTAGCGACCAAATGTAGACGAGAGGATGATTGGGGCAGGGGGGGATAATGATGGAAGCGCCAATATAAAAAAAAATGAAAATAATACAATATTTTTTTAAAATTAAACAAAAACTCGTTTCAACAAGAACCGGAAAAAAAACCACCAGATATTCGAACCATCGATCGAATATTCAAATATTCGGTTATTCGGCACAGCCCTATCGCACACCTCCTAAGTGTTTCATGTGTCCCCAAAAATGTGAATTTGCCTATTTCTATTTGCCATTTTATTTTATTATTAGGTTTGAACCACGAATATTACTAAGTCTTGTGTGGTATAAATGAATATATGGCCCTGATGATCAAGAACAGAACCATGATCATTTAATTATAATAAATAAAAATAGTAACAAAATCTGAAGCTCAAAGCACTTCACAGAAACCTCTAAGAATATATTTAAAAAAACACCAACAAATATAATACAAGTTAAACAAATCTATGAAAAAATTGAAAATTTTAACAAAATATATCATAAAAGAATAAGCAAGATGTATAGTTAATACACTTCAAGGGACAGTATCATCACGATCAGAGTAGACTTTCAACAGGGCATGGAATCGATGTCATAGTTTTTTTAAGATGAACACAGTGACTGAAAATTGCTGGCTCATTTATGCAGCAGCAACGGTAATATGGTCTCATCGTGTAGGGTATTATTACTTTTAGTCACTGAGTTAATCTAAAACAAGCACTCCGATTCCATGTCCTGTTGATCGTGACGATACTGCCCCTTTAAACGGTATACAAGTACATGCTAAAAATGCAAGACAAACAAGGTCATGCAACAAACAGACAAACAAACAGACAAAAGACAGACAATTTAGTACATCAAGCACTCTCTCCCCTTGCTACAAATCACGTTTTAAAGACTTTACATTTAAGACATTACATTGAAAGCTACAAATACCTGTATCACAATGTGATCTGCATGAATCGTCGTTTACAATACCCAACATAAATTTATGCCAAAATTGTCTATTTCTGTCCTGTTTATTGGTAGAATATCCTTTTTGTTACTTGGCTGTCACAGCCGACCGATATATATAACATTAACAAATTACCATGGTAACGACAGGGTTTGTCATTTTTTAATGATTTTCATTGAAACTGGGATGCCATGACCAAGATCAGATGATTGCTTACTTGTACTTGACTATTCACTGTCACTATTATACAAATATTGACTGCTACAATTGGTACATTAAAACTAGCCTCCCGAGGTGATCCCTGGATCGTTCTATTTTCCCAAGGCTCCATAGATCAACAAGGGAGACTAATGTTACTGTATGAGTGAAAACGGTCAATATTTAATAATAATAAGATTTGTAGCGCGCACATATCCACCCTGATGGGCGCTCAAGGCACGGAAACAAAGAAAAAACATGAATACAAACAATATACAATGATAGCATAGGAAAAAAAATTATGTACTGAGATACATGTACCTACAATGCAATTACAAATATACATCATCTTTGAAGAATTATGACATAAGATGAGTTTTAAGCATCGACTTAAATCTAGTTATACTATGACAAGATTTGAGTTTAGTTGGAAGATGATTCCAGAGTCTCGGAGCCGCGACAGAAAAAGACCTATCACCCCAGTTCCGTTTTGAAGTTGGTTCCTTTAGGAGTGACATGTTGCTGGAGCGCAAATTGCGTGATGGAGTGTAGACTTTAAGCAGTTCAGAAATATAAATTGGAGCAATGTTATTATAAGATTTGTGAACAATTAGCATATAAGTTTAAAAACAATTCTCTGTGAAACAGGAAGCCAGTGCATAACACCTCATATACAGATTCTGCACAATTTATTAAGAGACCTGCTACAATAAAATCAAACCAATACATGACTTTCATTAACTTGACAACACTCCGAAATTAATTGAACTTCTGTAACACTTCTGCAACACATGTTTTTTCATGTTGTAACAACAGCATTGACGCGTTCAGACCAATTTCACTGGCTAGTTCATTGGTTGCCATGGGCTAGTTCATTGGTTGCCATGGGCTAGTCTTTCCTTGTTTGCTTGGCATAACAGTAAAAACAGTGAACATCATGTGACACGCTCTCAACCAATCACAAGACAGAATCTATAATAATAATAATACAAATAATAATAATAGATGCTTATATTGCGCCGATATCCGCCATGAACATTATTACCCCTGTCAGCGAGCCAGTTATATCATTCCTAGAACCATCTCAACTTCCTAGAACCATCTCAGAGTTCTATGTATGAGGTGTTATAAAAATGATTAAATACACTGTGGGGTTCGCAGGAAACAATCAACAAACTATTTGAATTGTTTGTTTACATTGTGCATTATTACCAGCATGGTTGATTAAAGGGACAATAACGTCACCATCAACAGGGCATGGAATCGGAGTGCTAGTTTTAGATTAACCCAGTGACTGCAAACAATACCCCACATGATAAGGTCATATTATTGTTGCTGCTGCATAAATGAGCCAGTAATTTTCAGTCGCTGTGTTCATCTTAAACTAGGACACCGATTCCATGCCCCGTTGAAAGTCTGCTCTGATCGTGACGATACTGTCCCTTTAAAGATGGGTTTTGTTTTTTGCATTGGAACAAAATTTCATCTTTGAAAGAAAAGCAAATACTCTGAAATTAGATATTTCACATATATAACAGTTGTCAGAAACTTGGTTTAACAGCAATAAATGCCCTAAATTAATTTTCAATACGACCCACCATAAATTTATCTCATTCAACTACTGTAAAACCACGCTTCTCACTATTATTTTGAGAAAAGTATCTTTTTAAAGAATTTGTTTTCCCTTCCTCCAGGAAAATAGCAACGTTCTGATGAAAAATAAGATGAATACAAATTGCCGTTATAACTGAGAAAAAAATATGGTCAATACATGTACATCTTTAAAGAACCAATTGGAAAGGTCCTATATGACGTCACAGAGCTTAAGGGCGCCCCCTATAATATAAGGTCAAAAGAACGTTAATAATTGGCTAACGTATGCGCGTCGCATGTTCAAATAAGTGCGCTTCCATTATTAACAGACGACTTGTGTAAATGAACAGTGCACAACACAGACCCTCTATTCCAGTAGTGGAATCCATGATATGAATGACATACATGCAATAGTCAAAATTAGTCTTAAATTGGCTTCCTTGCATCTTTGAAAGAGACATGCCTTGGTTTGCAGACATCAATATAAACCATACCTCTCGTTGTGAAATCACTCCTAACCTACGGCATTAATGGGTTTAAGAAGGAGACAAATCATGGCTGTTCACAGGGAATAGATTAAAACTATGCACATCTTCATAAAAAAAAACTTTGCGCGAGCACAATATCTTCAGTAGAATATAAAGCGAACGTTCACAGTAAGGTTTAAAGAAAACTGATTGATGACTGATTGAAAACTACACGGGTTACAGATTTGTGCAGAAACTGTAAAATAGTGCTCACTGACTACTGGGTTTTTTCTGGTAAATTAGAGCGTGGAAAAAATGTATGACTGAAACCTGACTGGAATCTCTTAAAATGCACCAGAATGCATCAGAGAGCATCTAAAACTACCAAATTTGCCAGGGACCTTAAGAAGGCCCCAGACCCCACACCTTGAAAGGCTTTGCGCTATGCAATCGCATATTTAATCGGAAAAAATCCTGGGGAGAACCCTGAACATCCACAGTATGTACAAAGAATTGTAAATATGGTAGTTTTTACTGTAACTTTGTTTTATTATGTTCAGAAATGAATGTAAAACTATAATCTCAATGTCCAGACTTGAGAAGTTGAAAATAACAGAGTCAAAAGAAAATCAATTGTTTTGAGGTTTTGTTTTGCTAATAATGTTGACTTTGTTCATGGACGCACAAATTACTTAACACATGAAACATAATCGCATTTATATAAAAAGAAAAAGAAAAAGAAGAAGAATGGAAGGGAACTCCATGAACCATTGTCAAAACATCCTGCATTGTAACTCCAAACGTGTTAACATGTGCCAAAAATAATACATCCAGAGGATAGAGTACATCTACAGAGATCTTTGATGACAAAATCTTAATACTAAATTATTCATGTACATGCATGTAACACTAAATATCCACACACCTGGGCCCCGAACACCCAGGTGCACAGTGAGATCTATACATTTCACCATGGAGGAAGGAGTTGTGATGTACACTTGGTGTTGAAGTGCCCTTATGGTAATGAATGTTTCTGTCAAGTGCTAAGCCCAGGGGTTTCACCCATGAAATTGATATTGCTGGTGCAGGAACATGTCCATGTACACATTGTAAATATGGATCCATATATGTAACCAGTATTTTTTTTACTAGTAACAGGGACTATGTATGTGACATCACTTGTAAACTGCTGTGTTTCGTGGTTTATATGAATGGATCAAAACAATTAGTGTGGGTGGTATGATGCTTTAACCCTAACCATCCCATATCCTGCAAAATCCTCCAAGGGGCACTCTTTTGGAAAAAATTCAGCACTGTTGGAAACTGGTACTTTCACTTCTTAAAATGGGGCAAAATTACTACCTGGCAAGAAGGACAGGCCATAAGTGCTGAATGTGAAAGATCAACGAAAATGCATTGTGCATTTTGAAGATAAGGGCATGTTTCCAAAAGTGCACTGGAGGATTTTGGAGGATTCAGGAAGGTTCCTAGCCAGAATACCTAGGGGTTAGGGTTAATGCAATGTGCTTGTACATATGTATCTGCCTGCAGGAATTAGGTGAACTTTCAACAAGCCTTCAAGAACTATTGTTTTAACTGCACACATGCATGTGGTCGGCATATTGTACACTTAATTTTGGCATCAAATCCGGCCCAACCTACATGACAACGTGGCACCAATTTGCATAAATAACCTTGTCTTGCTTTCATTTGACAAACTGCATACATGTACCTTGCAAGTTCACTATGAAAAAGCTGCGTGCATGTATGCACTCTGATCATTTAAGCCACCCACAATTGTCGTGATATTCTCGAAAACCATCAAATAATCACAGACGCACATGAACTTACTTGGTGTCTAAGTTGATGATTTTATCAAACATCCCTTGAAATATGCCTGTCTGAGGTGTTTTCATTTGACTACAATTAATCAAATTATTTGGCAAATTAATTTGATGTCCTCCAGAGATGTAAATTCCAAGTTGGAATGAATACAAAAATCCGAGTTAATTTCATTAAATTTGCTCGTAGGTGACACAATGAAATAAGCTGACATCTTCAAAGATTGTATACGTACATAATCTCTTATCAAGTATGGATGCATTATACATGTACATGGCTTTATTGTCAATTTTCAATCAAGGGCATTTTAATGCACAGACATGTACAGTATGTTAATGTACATATTAAGCTTGGGTAATAACACGATATCGAATATTGTTTTTTTTTTCTTTCTTTTTTCGATTACGATATCGTGAACCTTTCAAGTTTTTGAGATATCAGCAAATCACGATTAAAAAAATATATAGCGATTAAAAAAATATATCGCGATTAAAAAATAAAAATTTTAAAAAATAAATTTAAAAAAAAATAAAAAAAATAAAAAAATCGCCATTGTGAGTCAAGTTAGAAATTCCATGGAAACAAAATCAGGACAGTCTTTTCAGCTTTTGGAAATGAGAAACAAAAAACTACTTCAGGAGTACATACAACACTGTGCAAATGAATTTGCGATTTACTGTGATGCTTATAGAGGGGTACATACATGTGGTTATCTGCTCTAAAGCAATCATGTATGAATGGAAAAAAATAATCGTGATACTATCGAAAATCGCGATATATGTTTGCCGATATATCATGGATGAAAAAAAAATCAATATCACCCACACTTACTATACAACTGTCCATGTATATGTAAATAAATTTAGAATTACACAAACATGAATTTGTACATGTATATGTGATATGATTACAGTAAGGAAGAAGAAGTCCCTTGATCACAGAATTAAACAAACCAGACAAAAATAAACAGTTTGTATTCCTAAATTCCCTTAATGGTTTTAGAAAATTTAATTTGTTTGTTATATATCACGTAAATTCCAGCTCTGTAAACTAACTCAAACCAACGATTGAAAATCCCAAAAGAGTTTTTTTTTTAACAAACCAGGTGACGGAATAATTCAGCATGTTTTAGAAACACCGCAAGGCTGATTTTAATAACGTTAAGCCCTACGGCTGCGGTTTACCTACTCAGGACCGGGCAATCTACGAGATTGAATCAATAGGAATTATCACACTTTATCGAGCAGCTGAAGCAGTAAGCGTGGGACAGGCAGCGACGTTTTGCCATGGTCTGCAATCGGCAGCATCAATGCTATGAGTAAGACAGACGCCGTGAGGGATCCCTCAACCCATCATTACTCATCAAAACATCGCAGCTATGGAGTACTGTCTCTTAGAAGCTAGATGCCCTGCCTGCATGCAAGCCAAGACTGACTTATTGGGATCTTAGGTTTTATATATAGTACTGGTAAACCAGTTAACCGACCAAAACTGCACAAACCGTTTAGATATTTGCTAACCGGCTAACCAAAACCAATATTTAGAAATAAGAAAACAACCATTTTAGAAGAATGTGCCACCCATTTTGTTCTTCTAGACATTATTTTTTGCCACATTGGTTATTAAACAATCATTCGGGGGAAGTTAATTGATGCTTTTTTATTGAAAATGTATATGACATAAACACAATAAAGGGGGCCACTTCCTACCGTCACGTTAGCAGTGTTTCTAATGGTTGTAATTTTTTTTAAATATCTGAAACCACCCAAAAAGAATTTCAACATTTGAATAGACATGCATGCTTATCCTAAAGATAATTTGAGTTGATTATTACTATTATTTTTTTAATTACCCTAAAATTTCCATCAACAAATAGACGGAAAAGTGAGGTAACTTTTTCCATCCAATTTTTATGGAAATTTGAGGGTAAAAAAATTAATAAAAAAATAAAATAAATAAAATAAACCAACTCAAATTAGTTCTAGTATAAGCCTGCATGTCCATTCACATGTTGAAACACTTTTTGGTCGGTTTCAGGTACTTAAAAATAAATAACAACCATTGGAAGAACTGCTAACGTGACGGATGCAAAGTGGCCCCTTTTATTGTGTTTTATGTCATACACATTGTTCCATTTGCCGACTTTTGGTTAATCGGTTAACCGAACTAACCGGTAACTCCTACATGTAGCACTAGTTTTACAAAAATTATTTTAAATATAAATTATTTATTAGTTAAAGGAGGTGTACACCATTGGCAATTACCCGAAAAGAAAATGAAAAAATTATTATCCAGATGCTTACTTTGTTCAAAGATGGCAATGATACCAAACATCCTGAGAATTTATACAGTCTGACATGTTGTCATTTACAGGAAAACGTACACAAATCAAATCTTAAATAGATCACCGACAGTTGGTCCGTTTCCACATGAATCGCCGTCGTTCTTCAGCGGTCCCTCAATGTGATGTGAGGATGACATCTGTTATTGTATCCTCGGGTGGCTCAACAGTCCAAGCCTGGAGCCACAGATCCTAGGGCAGTTGTGACAGGAAGTCCCAGAAGAGAGTGGGATCCGCAAACCATGGGCTTTTGTTCTTTCTCTTTTCAAAGTTTCTTCGCTTCAGCGCTCACACACTCAACATCCAAAATTGACGTGGCTTGATGGATGAGGCAGCGCCACTGGGGGAGCAATTCGTGGCCAGTTCCTCCCAGGTGTTGCGGCATACAGAGTGTCTCTGTTCTGTTTCATTTGACCGTCTCAAGAAAGCTGACAATCATGTAAGTTGGGACAATAGGATCTGTCTCTAAGAGGTTGCCTTCATGGCATGCGAATACAATGGCCAACCCAGTGGAGTTGGTTTTTCCTTGCCATGGCCTCAATGGCTTCCTCAAGAACACTGACATTTGTGATTTTTTTTTTCTACTTTCTCCTTAACGAGGAAAACCAAAATAAGCTGAAACTTTCCCAGTTGATTTCTCTTCATCTCTTTGTTCTAGATGCATTTACAGACATTGCTCCAATAAGGCACTTAGTATTTTTGAAATTGTCAATTCCTGATTTATTTTTTTAATGATATTTATTGTGGAATTCTTTCGGGGACACTATGTAATAATCTCTTCTTTGAAGAAGTGATGGCTCGGAGAACCGCCGGTTGTACGTTCTCAACGTTTCGACTAGTCTACTCTAGCCGTCATCAGGAGACTGATATTATTACCGTTTTTAAATTAATGGTTATATGTATTGCTTTTATATATTTTAAGTTAGGACATTAGTATTGTAAAATTTTAAATTGTTATTTGATTTTCTTAACCCTAACTCCCTAGGCCCATTTGCTTACACATAACCTGAATCCTCCCTAACTCCCTAGGCCCATTTGCTTACACATACATGTAACCTGAATCCTTCCTAACTCCCTAGGCCCATTTGCTTGAACACATAACCTGAATCCTCCAAAATCCTTCAGTAGTAAAGCAAGCACATGACATGTATGCACACATGTGTTTCTAATCTGTGATACATGTACATGGCCAGGGACCCTCCCTGCATGCATGGAGCAATAAACAGTGTCCACTGACCCAATCACTGACCTTGCAATCACTACAACAAACATGGATGTACCATGGAAAGGCAAGTATGCCTAATAACCTCAATCCTCCAAAATCCTTCACTTGAAGGATTTTGAAGGATTGAGGTTACATGCTACATGCTCTTTGCTAAAGAGGATTTTGGAGGATCGAAACGTCGAATTGTACCTCCAGTTCTTTTCAGAAGTAATTACTACTCAATTGAGAATTTCACATGGTGTCACTGCAATTAGTCTTACTTAGTTAATGAATTGTATAACTTTTTGTTCACGAAAATAATGAATTTTGAAAAGTGTTGTTTTTCATTTAAACATGGGCTGCGTAAGTTCAACTGCTTCTTGGTCTAAACTAGATTTGACTTGTGAATCCACCATACACCATAATCTCAAAAAACACATATGATCACGGCTTGACATAAAACTACATGTATCTTGGTGTAAAATTGATGATGGTTTCAAACATCCCTTGAAATCCTTTCAGTCTGAGGCGTTTCATTTGAAAAGAAATTGTGAAACAATTTTCTAACTGAATTGTCGTCCTCCAGGAATATAAATTCAGTATAGAATGAATATACTGTATGAACAATCTAAACATACATGTATCATTATTTTCTTGGCAATGTCACAATATACCAAGCTGAAACTTTCACAGGTTGGTCGTTTAATGCTTGATTCAAAGAGAGCATACTTTTAGAAGCAGTTTTGCCAACATTACCAATGGTGTATAATGTTTATCCAACCAAAACAATTTTACCCAGACATTCCCAACAGAAATAATATTTTGACCAAACCAAACGGTTCCTTCACACCTGTCACTGGCATTCGATATTTGCTGCTGGCTTAGGTTATTTGGCAGATATTATCCCCCACACCTTACTTCAAACACGACCATGGCTTATCAATATCAGTGTGGACATATGCTTTGAAAAATGTTTGCCATAAAATAAGAATTCAAGATATTTTATATGCATGTTGTACTGTGCAGTGCATGCTATTTTGTCCATCACACAACATTTGTAGCTTTGCGTGGTGAAAAAAAGGATAAGTAAAGACTGTTTGTGGTGACACCATGTGAAATTTCTCAATTAAGTGGTAATTAGTTCTGGAAAGAAGTAGTGGTTACAACTTGGCATTTCGATCAGGAGAAATTGCTACTGAAGACAATCAGAGTATACTGATCGAAACGTTGAGTTGTAACCACCAGTTCTTTTCAGAACTAATTACTACTCCATTGAGAATTTTCACATGGTCTGACCGCAAACAGTCTTTATTTTCTTTGTAATGGAAAATATAAAAATGGCCTTGGTGTTCCACAGAAATGTTCCCATAGATATTCTGATGGAAGTGCCCTGTACTCTGGAAAAAGTGGTCTTGCCCCTACAAGAATAAAATTCCAGGCCTGTACTGATGTAGAATTTACATCATGGCATAAATTCACAATTCCAACTTTTTTATTTACGACCGTTTGGTTTCCAGATATATGCAAAAGCACTCAGACAGCATATGTACAATACGAGATCGGCACACAAATAAAGGCTCGTCTATAATTTATTCCAATCAATAGTTTGTTGAAACACAGATCAACATTTCCAGACAGAGTATGGTCAGTCAGTCCCTCAAACGGCTCAGGTAACCAAACCGATATCAAGTTCAGGCACGTTCTGTGTAAACCCGATTAACTCCACAAATATCATACAGTTCAGAGAGAAGAATCATACAAATAAGATAGAAGACGTGCTCACGGACAGCCACCAAAGCTTGTCCGTGCGCTCCTTCCTTTGATTAAGATTATAGCCTTGAATTAAGACAAAGGTCTGAGCGTATAAATTTCCAAATTGGTTCAAGTTAATAAATGCCAAGCGAACGGAAGTTTGTAGAAGGCCAGTATTGATTATTTGTCAAGCAAGGTTGAACGTGCAAGTACTGGAATGTCTTGGGTTCTAATTGTTACCAACTTGCTCAATATTACATGTAGAAGAATGCCATTTCTTATGAAAAATGTACATAATAAGGAAGATTTGATTCTCCCACACTACCGTTATCGGCTCCTAGACATGTCGATACATAAATCTTTGTGATGCATGATCAGTGTTCAGAATCAGTTAAGATGTACATGTGTTTGCCCATGTTATTTCGCTATTTGAACAGCAATTTCCATCTAGGGCTGTGCGTTTTCGGATATTTTTGGAACCGGATACCCGAAATCAGGAAACTTCGGAGACCCGGATACCCGTTTTCATTTTTGTTGAAAACATGCCTCCAGTGGTGTACAAATACATGTACTGTAAATGGTAACAAACTGACTTTTATAATACAGAGGATACCACACTTAAATCGATCTTTTCTTTATTGGAGTGCAATCTCTTGAAATTAAAGATAATTGTCTGTAAAAGTGTAAACATTACATTGTTCAAGAGTCACAGATTTCTGTTCGCACCGCTCAAATGTTAAGTCCGAATTTTAAAAGGTCGTTTACGGGTAATTGAAACCGAAAAATGGAACCGGGTAATGACTGTTTCGGTCGGGTATCCGGATACCCGGATATCCAGCACAGCCCTATTTCCGTCAATTATCTTTTTCATCGGAACACTGCTATTTTACTTGGAAGTTGAAACAAATGCTTTATAAAATTACGCCATTTTAAAATTACGCATGATTTTACAGTAACCATGTCCCAAAAATGAATTCCCGGTGGGTCATGTCATCAATTCATTTTATTTATTTTTAAAGCAAGTTTCTGACAACTGTATTGTGATGTACAGTACATGTAAAATATCCAAGTAATAATAATAATAATAACACGCATTTATATAGCGCCCAATCCATGAAGACATGCTCCAAGGCGCTTAAAGTGTAAAAATATAAAAAGTTTCAAATACATACAAAAATGTAAAAATTAACAATTTCCAAAAGGCTAAAATGACAAAAATGTTACAAGGACGATAATGTTAAAAGAACAGATTCAACTCACACAAAGGACGATACATGACTTAAAGTGCCAAAAGGACACAAAAATTACATTGAGATGATAAAAATTTATTTGCAGTAAGCCTCACGAAAATAAAATGTTTTCAGCTTAGATTTAAAACTGTCAACAGACTCTGCCTCTCTAAGGTGCACATCAAGTTTGTTCCAGACACCAGGAGCAATAGCAGAGAAAGCTTTGTCACCAGCAGTACACAATTTAGTATTAATATACTGCAACCTAGTTCTATCAGAGGATGAACTGAACATTATACAAGTGTTCATGTCATGTACAGTATGTTCATGTACATTATGTCCAGGAAGATGTACGAAAACCCTGTGGCACACACCTCCTCAATCTAGATGGCTTTATTAAAGTTAAAAAATATAGGATTGGTAATTACAAAATACAGTCAAATTTTTATGTAAAACCTGCTTAACCCTAACCTTCCCAAATTCTCCAAAATCGTCTTTGCTAAAGTGAAGGATTTTGAAGGATTGAGGTTATAATGCTACATGCTCTTTACTAAAGTGAAGGATTTTGGAGGATTGAGGTTATTAGGCATACTTGCCTTTCCATGGTACATGTACATCCATGTTTGTTGTAGTGATTGCAAGGTCAGTGCTTGGGTCAGTGGACACTGTTTATTGCTCCATGCATGCAGGGAGGGTCCCTGGCCATGTACATGTATCACAGATTAGAAACACATGTGTGGATACATGTCATGTGCTTGCTTTACTACTGAAGGATTTTGAAGGATTCAGGTTTAGTGTAAGCAAATGAGCATAGGGAGTTAGAAAGGATTCAGGTCATGTGTAAGCAAATGGGCCTAGGGAGTTAGGGTTAATGTGAAGCTGATGATGATTATAATCTTTCCTAATAATTATTTTGTTGGAGGTGCCGTCACTTTTGAGAAAAATTAAACAATGTCCAGTTTGAAATTAGGAAAGAGTATTCTTTCCTAAATGTATACATGTACAACAAATTTGAATTTATTTTCATTAATTAAACAACGCACAAAAATAAGCTGAAACTTTCACAGGTTGGTTGTTTATCTTGGTTCCAAGAGAGCAAAGTCAAATTAAAAATTGAAAACCCAAATGACAGTGCAATTCGTTCTGGTTTTGAAAACTGAGCCGAGTGGCGTTTATTTGACAAATTCCTGTGCAAGATTATTGCAAGTCTGGCGCTGACATGCTAAGAACATATGAGCTTGCCAAACCACTGGCGCCGCTGCCATGAACAGACTTCAACTCATATTAAATGGGGCAAGACACTGTGTTCATCTTTTATTAGGTTTTACCAAGAGCATCATCCTCATCCCTTATCGTCAAGACCGGTTTGTCACCATCTGCTTGTTACAACGCACTGCGTATGGAAGATTATGAAACCTTATTGACAGACCTTCATTTGTTCTGAATGAAAGGGCTTTTCTGATGATGCAAATGTGCCGATGAGATTGTGAAATTATCCCTTTGCGAAATGGAGCAAAATCCCCCCCAGGGGATTCACAGCACTGAAGGTGATAATATCTCAGTGACAAAGAATCCCATGCTTCGCCCTTTTTGGGGGAGATATATTGTATCTGTTGTGTTTTGTAGGATGGATTATCATTTATTGCGGCGACAGTTAAACGTTTAAAGGGGCAATATCGTCATGACCAACAGGGCATGGAATCGGAGTGCTAGTTTTAGATTAACTCGGTGACTGAAAATAATACCCGCATGATAAGGTCATATTACCGTTGCTGCTGCATAAACGAGCCTGTAATTTTCAGTTCATCTTAAGCTAGGACACTGATTCCATGCCTTATTGATAGCGTGCTCCGATCGTGACGATACCGTCCCTTTAAAGAGGCACTCTAAGGTCAAATTCAGTTTTGTGATGCACTCATTTTCCAATAGATAGAGTGCTTATTAAAGTGTTAAAAAATTACAAGTCTTTAACTTCACTTTAAAGTGGTGTAACATATCATTTTATTTGATACCCTTTCAGAGCGATATTTGAAACATGACGTCACTATTTTCTTACGGTAAATGAGTCTGTAACATTCCATACAGGAATTTGTTGTTTGTCAAAAAGTCAATTTCAATGCCGATTTGATCAAATATTGTGGAGATTCAGGAATGAACTGCAAATTCACCGTACAAAAATGTAGAGATCCATTTATTTGAAATGTGACGTCACTGTTGTCTTTGGATGTTAACAAATTTCACACAGGAAGGTTATCAAATAAAATGACATTTTACATCACTTTAACGTGAGGTTAGAGACTAATTTTTTGTGTAATTTTTTCACACTTTAATAAGGACTCTAGTTATTGGAAAATCACAAAACTAAATTTGACCTTAGAGCCCCTCTTTAAGTGTTCGATGATTGACTCAAGATTATTTGTATTCCTTAATCACCTTGTTTTAAAGAATAGTTTTCTAATGAACAGAATAAGCTTCCAAGTTTTGAGTAACTGAAATGATCATTAAAAGAGCGGTGCACATTAAAGCTACTACTGGTAATCTCAAAAGACATAAATGATTACAGTTTTTTTTTATAAAAAGATACTCGGTGTAAAGTTGATGATGGTCTCAAACATCCTTTGAAAATAATTTGCCTTTGGTGATATCGTTTTTAGTAAAATTTGTGAATTATTTTTCCAAAATTAAATCCTGTCTTGATGAAGCGAGAACTTCTACATTGGAATGAAATTCAAACAGTCTGAATGCAATTTTCTTTTCTTTTTTTCTTCTCATTTACAACTCGATGAAATATTAAGTTAAAAGTTAAAACTTTTATAGGTTTTAAATTTTATTTAAATGATATACATGTATCTTGATTCATAAGTATGAATGCAATCACGGACATTTTACCAAAAACATATTATACGTGTTTTTAATACATCTCGTGCATGCAGGCAAGTCAACTAGGATGCACTGGTTCTTTTTGAGACCTTGCATGTTTAGTCAATGGAATACAACATCATGAATGGCCTAAATCCATCCTTCTTTGAGTACAAAGCCTTTGGACGAGGTTTTTTACACAACTGGGGCAATCTATGGTTCAAGATGCAAGGTTGAATTTGATTAATTAATTCCTTTAACCCTCCTACTGTTTGACCATTTGAAACCATTCAAAATTTCCACTTACCAAAATGCCCATTGGTTTTGTACACACATGGTGATACCATTTGAACAGTGTTGGTAGCAAGCTTTACTACCATTAAAATCCATTCAAATCCATTCAAATGCATAGAGGGTCCAGATGACTATGTCATCATCGGTGAATGTTCCCCCGCTGGGTATTCTTTCATCAACTTTCCACGCAGTGGGACTGATTTTCATGGAGGAATTGGAGTGATTTACAAAACCCAGCTTAATCTCATGACCTTCCCGAGCCCAATCGTTTCCACTACATTTGAGCATGGTCTGGTGACTGATCAAGACAAGTCTATACTGTTTGCTGTTGTCTATAGACCACCGCCTTCTCAGTCTAACAAGTTCAAATCATCAGATTTCCTGACTGAATTTGGTAACTTCATTACTGAGGTGGACAACATCCCTGGTAAACACCTCCTACTAGGTGATTTTAATGTCCATATTGATGTGCCGTCTAAATCTGAAACATCCAGATTTCTCACAACCTTATCCAGTTCTGATCTTCATCAGTTTGTGTCTGGCCCTACTCATAATCATGGGCACACGCTGGACCTTGTTATTGGCCATCTGGAAGATGACTTGGTCCATGATTGCATGACACATGACAATTTGATGTCCGACCATCATGCCATACATTTCAAACTAAACCGTAGGAAGCCCGACTTTCCAAGAGTCCATACAGAACTGCGTGACTTTCGGTCTATCAACACTGATGCGCTTGCCCGTGACCTCAATGAAACACTCAAACCATTACTCAAACTTGGCAATGTTAATAATCAGGTTACGTTTTACAATAATACTGTCTGTCAAATCATTGATGATCAATGCCCCCTTAAGACGCTCGAGCGCTCTGTACGACCGAGAACGCCCTGGTACAACAGCAACATTCATGAAGGAAGACGTGTTAAACGCCGGCTTGAACGTAGATGGCGGAAATCCAAACTTTCCATTGATTGCAATGCCTACCAATCCCATCTATCAGTCCTCTCTGATCTCATCACATCTGCCAAGGCGACTTATTTTAAGAACAAGCTGTCTGCCAGCAACATCAAGGATATTCATCGAACAGTACAGAAACTCCTTAATAATAATAGGACAACTAAAAAATCCTAATGTCAAATCTAACCAAGATCTCAGTAACCAATTTTCCCAGTTTTTCGCTAACAAGATTGTTAAGATCAGAGGTGACCTTGATGGTACCTTTCAGACAGATCCTGTTACTCCATTATTCTCTGATCGCGATTTTCCTTGTGATATCACCAATGACAATCTTCTTTCAGAATTTGACAGAGTCACTGATCACGAGATTCTTAAAATAATCACCAGTTCCCCTAACAAATCTTGTTCTCTCGATCCCATGCCAACCTGGTTACTTAAAGCTAATGTTAATGTGCTTGTGCCATATATTACCTACATTGTTAATTCTTCTTTTTCTGCAGGTACCTTCCCACAGGACTTGTCTCCAGCCATTGTCACTCCCATACTAAAGAAACATAATCTGGATGAAAATGAGCTTAAAAACTACCGCCCAGTTTCTAATATTCTCTTCCTCTCCAAAGTCATTGAGAAGGTTGTCCTTCATCGTGTCAATAGCCATGTCAATAAAAATTCCTTGCATCAAACCTTCCAATCTGCCTATAAGACCAATCATAGCACTGAGACGGGTCTATTGCGTGTCAAAAATGACATGATGCTTGCTATTGATAAAAAGATGGCAGTGTTACTTGTCATGCTTGATTTATCGTCAGCTTTTGACACTATAGACCACGATCTCCTTATTGTGAGACTTTCTAAATCCTTTGGTTTGCATGGTCCTGCTTTGCGGTGGTTCTGTGACTACCTTAGCGCACGACGAAGTCGTGTCTGTGTCGCTGGTGTCTTTTCGGATGAACAACCCCTAGATTTCGGCATCCCTCAGGGCTCGGACATTGGACCACTGCTTTTCAACTTCTATACCAAACCTGTTTCTGACATAATAGAGAGTCATCAATTACATTACCACATTTATGCAGATGATACTCAGCTTTACACGTACTTTAATCCCTCCATTCCTGGCGATTCTCATAGGGCACTTCACAAGCTCTCTACCTGTATCACAAGAATTAAACAATGGACGGTTCTCAACAAACTTAAGTTTAATGACAGTAAAACAGAGTTCTTTACTGCTGCTTCCCCTCGTGTCATCAACTCACTGTCGGGTCTTACACTTCAGGTAGGAGATACAATAATTCAGCTTTCGAGCACAGTCAGGAACCTTGGGGTCATATTTGATTCTACCATGTCCATGTCGCACCATATCACCTCCGTCTGTAAATCCTTAAACTTCCACTTACGCAACTTAAATCACATTCGCAAATACATCGATCAACCCACTTGCCATCACGCAGTACGCTCTCTCATCCTCTCCCGCCTTGACTACTGTAATTCTCTATTGTACGGTGTTAGTCAAGCAGAGATCAACAGACTCCAGAAAGTACAAAATCGAGCTGCTAGGCTGGTATACTCAGTCGACCGATTCTCCGATGCCCCGGAACTTCTGCAACAATTACACTGGTTACCTGCTAAACATCGCATCCTTTTTAAATTACTTCTCAATCTTTTCAAGTGCCAACATGGCATAGCTCCTCCCTATCTGACTGACCAATTGTCCTCTTATGTCCCAGGTAGGGAGGGGCTTCGGTCTTCATCTGATACATCCCGTTTATATGTTAATATAAAAATCACACAAAGCTTTTGCCTAAGGAATGGAACAAACTCCCTGTTCACATCACAAATTCTTCTTCAATCCAGATTTTTTAAAACTTCTCAAAACCTTTCTCTTCTAATTTCCTTTGTAGCCATTGCTAGGTTTTCATTCTGGATTTGTTAAGCGCTTTGATCTTGTTAAAGGCGCTATATAAATACCTGTTTATTATTATTATTATTCACCACTTAGAAGTATCCAAACAAGGTTTTGTATTAGCTGTACTACCATTTGGAAAGATCCAAACAAGGTTTTGTATTAGCTGACCTACATTGTACCATTCAAAACCATTTGGGAGAATCAATACTGTACACAGTTATTTCACCATTCAAAACCACAAAAGCGAATGGTTTCAAATGGTGGATCAGCTTGTCTGAAAAAGGTACCAGAAGTAGGAGGGTTAATGCTGTTTTTCAAGGGCATACATAAAAGAAGTCAAATTCACTTTGGATGAGACAGTGTATTGAACACACAAAAAATCTATCACTGTATTAACATAACATATGCGTACATCATTCAAAACAGCCCTCAAGACGCTTTAATGAGGGTTGCATTAATCGTACTACATGTACATGTATCTACCCTGTTCATAGTCTGTTTTTACATAAATTTCTATTTTACATATTGTGTTGCTGCATCATGAACATTTTTAGACAGATACCAGCACATTACAATTATTATTATTATTTACACAGTACTTTCAATGTACATGTATATATATACATGTTAACCTTGGGCGATATCGATTTTTTTCATCCATGATATATCGGCAAACATATATCGCAATTATTTGTTTTCATTCATGCATGATTGCTTTAGAGCTGATAACCACAGGTATATGTACCCCTCTACAAGCGTCACAATAAATCGCAAGTTCGTTTGCATAGTGTGTATGTACTCCTTAATTTTGTTTCAATGGAATTTCTGACTTGACTCACAATGGCGATTTTTTTTAAAATCGCGATGTATTTTTTTTCAATCACGATTTGCCGATATCTTGATAACTTGAAAAGGTTTTCCATATCGTAATCGAAAAAAAAAATAACTATTATCGCCCACACTCAATACATGTACTGTACAATTGATGAAATGAATTGCAGGTTGCCATTAATTCCTCAATTCTGTAAAAACCAAAAGTTCAAAAGCTTCCTAATGCTGTAATAAAGTGCATTTATATATTTGTGCGACGCTCATTTAGTTTTGAAACTACATGTAGCAAGTGGAGCCGAGCGCTTATCCCACAAAACCCCATGGCAGGGGAGTCAAACTTGTCCACCAATGTAGTGAACATTTGGTGTGGAATCCCATGATGTTAAAGGGGCAGTATCGTCACAATCAGAGCAGACCTTCCAACAGGGGATGGAATCGATGTCCTAGTTTAAGATGAACACGGTGACTGAAAAGTGATTACCTTATCATGCAGGGAATTATTTTTAGTCACCGAGTGTCATTTAAAACAAGCACTCCGATTCCATGTCCTGTTGATCATGACAATACTGCCCCTTTAAAGCAGCGATGCACTGTACTGCAATGAAATTCTGGTTCAACATTGTGTAGTATACATGTACATGTACATGCATTGCATTATGAAAAGAGGACCATCAGTCTAATAAGTACAGCTACTGTAAATCAAAAGAAAAATAGATATCTACCTTTTTATACAGTGGTAGGTCGACCGGAAGTGCTATCGAAGAGCTTAATTCCTGTATTCATGATGCTCTATCTTCTCCAAAAACGCCTTTATATGTTGCCTTTATTGATTTTAGGAAGGCTTTTGATAGCATCGACCGGTCACTTCTTCTGCATCGACCGGTCACTTCTTCTGCGGAAGCTATCTGTCATGGGCTTATCATGCAAAATGCTGAGAGCTATCTGGGCAGTTATCTCTGTCAATTACATTGAAATTCTGTCTAACGGGGCATTGAGTGGAAAAGTGTCTCAGACTTTAGGCCTTGCCCAGGGTGAATGCCTCTCGCCTTTACTATACATCCTCTTCACATTTGACTTGCCGTCGTGTATAGAGGCTGTTGGTAATTGTAACACTTTGCTGTACGCAGACGACCTGGCGATATGTACCAAAGATGCGTCTTCATTACAAGCTGCGCTCAACAGGCTTTCTTTATACTGTAACCAAAATCTGCTAACTGTAAATACAGTCAAGTCTAAGATCGTCAAATTCCGAAGAGGGGGCGCTTTTATGTAAAAGTGATGTGATGCTGTATGAAGGAAATAAGATCGAGTTTGTACCTAGCTTCTCATATCTAGGAGTAGTTCTGATGACTGGGGAGGTCACAGTGGCCATCTTGATCACCTAAAAGAAGGGAATTTCCGCTATGCAAGAATGGCCATTCATATGCCGCTTGCTCGCATGTCTTTGGAATCTCTGGAGCGCCTGTTCCTCTCAGTCATAGTGCCCTCTGCCACCTACGGTATCCCTCGCCGCCAGTAATCTGAATGAAGGGGACTTTGAATTTCACAACGGTGCAATGTCGTCTGCTCAAATTCTGGTGGGGTATTTCAAAATTTGCCTCTTCTTCCCATATTTTGGAAGCCTCTGGCTGGCTTGCTGCTGGGCCGCTATTAAGAGCTCACTTCTGTGAGAACACCCCTATCCCTTCCATTAGCCCTCCCACTCTGATACATTCTCCAGCAGCTGATCTGATTGGGCCTCGCAGGAAGGTTTGGGGGAGATGGTTTGTCACTGCTTTCCACTCTCTTTGGTGCAGTAAGCGTGCATGTTTTCACCTTGCTCACGATTGCAAGTGTAGACTGTGTGGCTCCGATGCCGCCCTCCGGCACGAGCATCTTGTGCATTGTGAGTGGGTTTTAGCTGATTTTGTGGGTTTCGATGCCATTGAGCTCCTTAAACTTGAAAAAGTTCTCTATGCCTCCCGCTCCTCCCAGTAATCTTCTTGGGTGTCCTCCCCTTGTCATCAGAATTCAGCCTTGCTGTTGTCCGTAGATTGTGTGTAGGTCATGTTGACCTTGTATTCTTTTTGAATAAATCGTTATACAATAACAACAACAATAAACATACTCTCCCCCGCTTCAATGTATTGTCCCTGAGACAAAAGCCCTTTTCACACGAGCACCGACAACAAAGGTCCTTGGTAATGGGCACCAGTTGTCTGTCACCTCGGTCATTTGCGATTTTTTAACAAACTTTCACTCGACTTCCCACTCACGCCAAAACGAACGTCCCTCGTTTTCCATGGAGGGTCACAGGTCATGATTGTGCGTCCAATATTTCACTGGTACCGCGCGCAGAGCTTATTCACTGAACGCTTTCTTCGACGTTACCAGTGGTTTTCCCGTGAAGATATACGCGTTGTGCGAAGTCAAACGTTACTTTCTCCCACATTTTGTTTTCATTTCCTTCCCATTTCCCGACAATTTTATTCTCATTTTATTATGGATATTGAATCAAGTATACTTGCAACAATTCCGATGGATTCACAGAGCCAGATTTCTAACGTAAGGCCATCCAACGAGAAAAATAAACAGTTGTAAGAATTCTTCTTCTGGAATCCTTTGCTCTTTTCGACGATTTCATGGACTCAAATTCTTTCATGAAATTCAAGAGAAGTAGCACGAACGTTATTTCTTCGGATGTGTCGCAATCTTGGAAGGACGTACAAGTTGTTTACCCAACACACATCCAGGATTTATTGCAAGCTGATTTAGTGATGCGTTCTGCACATGCGAAATGATACCGCCAAAGCAAGGGTCCCCTGTTTGGGCGCACTAAGCGTTTCACACGACCTATCGTGGCGATTTTAACATCGTTGCGATTTTTTGGAGGTCTCAATCTCTGTTATAAATAACGAGGGTCCATGGTAACTATTTAACAAGGATAGCTTTCACACGACTGGGATTTGCTATTTTTTAACATGGATGCGATTTTTAAAGACTGCGGTTTGTTCACATCTGGTCACGGCTTCATAGATAAACCAAGAGAAAATTCAGACAATCCCGGCCAAAATAGTTGGGACGCTTGACAATAAACATACCTCCCCTGTCCCCCGCTTCCCTGTCCCCCGCTTCCCTGTCCCCCGCTTCCCTGTCCCCCGCTTCCCTGTCCCCCGCTTCCCTGTCCCCCGCTTCCCTGTCCCCCGCTCCCCTCACCAATGTTATCTTCAGCCGGAGCAACGAGAGCCAACACCGTCCGGGGGCCGGGGGGGCCCAGCGAGATTTGGCCGGGATTGTAGGTTCTTTCTACAGCAAAATGGATGATATATGCACACAAGAGTGGGAAGAAGTTACTCAGGTGTGAAAGGAACACTGAAGAACAGAGTACAAGAAGCACAGTCATGTCTTGTGTTTAAGTTTGTGTGCATTAGCATTATATTAGGAGGGTTGAAACAGCAATGCAAAGAGCATCAATAAATTTATTAAATAAAATGTTGTTCTTAATTCATGTGTAGTATTCACGTGTAGTATTCACGTGTAGTATTCACGTGTAGTATTCACGTGTAGTATTCACATGTAGTATTCACGTGTAGTATTCACGTGTAGTATTCACGTGTAGTATTCACGTGTAGTATTCATGTGTAGTATTCATGTGTAGTATTCATGTGTACTGTCGCTGCACTTTAGTGGCAAGTAGCTATAGAGGTCAAAACCAGTCAACTGCCTGTGTTGACTGTTGACCCAAATGTGCACACAGGGGCGTTTGTGACTGGTTTTTACTGTCATTTTGACCACCCTCAACAATACAAGACAATGCTTTTACCAGTCAAAAATGGTCGACTCATTTTGACCTGTAAATGTACTTACTACACGTAAGGTTTGACAGTGTTTTGACTTTTAAGTGCACTAGATATACCTTGGCAATATCAACATTTTGACTGATTTTGACCCTTGTAGTAGTAGTAGGAGGGTTGATGTCTTAAAACTGAGCTTTAAAATTAGTTCCACCGTTAAGAAACTCATTATTACAAATTGATACCATGAGTTATTCTCTGCCAAACCAATTAACTGCTGCAAGCTGTCAGCAGCAAAAAACATTGTACATTTTTGTTAGATTTGTGATGATGTTAATAGCTTTTTAGTTTGTTGTTTTGTACGCTAGTAACTCCCCCCCCCACCCCCCCTTAAGACTTATCAAATGTACTTAGTCCTGAAGTATGTTAATCCACTAGCCCCAGGCTAGAGGGCTTGTGTTAATTTTGACCCCTGCCACCTTACAATACATCATACTTTATTACAATGTACATGTACATAATGCCTATACCATCCCATGCCATCCTCAAATCAACCTACATGTATGCAAAAACAATTTAGCATACCCGTCTCAAAAGCCAACTATTACCCCAAAAAAGGCATCTGAACTGCAGTGTTTTGTACGGACACTTGATGGATTGCAATCAATACTGCAGTAGGAAGCGTGGTGATGATTTGTGTGCGTACAAGCGTTTTGGGCTTGTGTTACGATCAATGTTTGTCGTGCGCCAAGCTAATGTTTAGGAACGAATGCACACTGCTGGAGTTCCGCGCATGAAATATTCACTCAATTCGATTCAATTTAACCTACATACTGTATGTACTGTGTATAATGTAGGTTGTGTATAATATATGTACACTGTACATGTACATGTATACAGTATGCAGCTTCTCTGGTATCTAAGTGCATTTTAATCAATTCAATAATTATTGAACAAATTCTGCATTGTAAACATTGATTGTTACCTCGATGTTTACCTGAAAAGACTAAAGATACAGGCAAACGTATCTAAAAAGAGACTTACATAAAGTACATGAGATGAAGAATAAAAAATAGCCTTTTTCTAAATTATATGAAACAAAATTATATTTGGTGAAAAGGTTTCATATGGCCCAAATTATCATACAAAGTTATTTTTCTGACTTGCTACAATGTATGGACATTAGTTTAAATGCAAATAATGGTTATTGGCCTTACGTTCCGAACCTAGCAGGTTTTTTCTCAAAGGCAAAATAAATTAAATGCATACATGTACATACATAAACACAAGAGTGAGTGGAAGTTAGTCAGGTGTGAAATGAACCTTGGTGTTCATTTCACGTGTGACTAAATTCTCTATTTATGACATTAGTTTATAATGATTAAATTTCATGAGCAAACTGAATTCGTGAATCTGCTTTTAAGCAGGAACATTTCTCGAGAGAGAATATTTTGCTAAGCCGATTCTTGTTGATTACAAGCCAAGCTCGGCCCAATTCCATAGAGCTGCAAAGCAGGGGAAAAAATTGCTTACCAGACAAATTTGCTTAGCGGATTTCTTTGGTTACCAGTGAAACTTTCATACAAAATGTATGCATTTTGGTTGGTAGTCTGCTTTATACTGCTAATAGCAAAAATATTTGCTTAGCATAAATTTCTGCTTATCAGCTCTATGAAATTGGCCCCAGGTTGTCTGATTTACATTTTATTTCACAGCAAATGACCTAAAGTCCAAGTGCTCCACTCCACCAACAAGAAGCTGGAAGGAAGCCAATATTGTCCAATTCCAAGTACAGGGTTCCTGATGATACTGTGCCCTACCCTAAACCATTTTTGTTTGGGGAAAAAAAAAAGGTACTTATAGATATTGCCCATGTTTTGCTCAAGAAACCCCGCAAAAAATATAATTTAAAAAGCAAATTAATTTTGAAAGATAATATCGTTATTAAACAAACAAAAAAATTATGAAATTCAGATGTCGGAAACTGTATAAAAGCGATATTTAAAACATGCTTGATTCTGATTGGTAATAATTTGCATACAAAAACATTTCTTGAGGGGAGGGTAGGCACGAAATTTGTTTCAAGCCAAATTGAACGGAAGGATGCTTTCATGTTTTGTTTATTAATGCAAAGAGGTGGGGCTAATGGGGAGAGTGGGGGGAGGATAGGGTGACTAGGCCTCCAGGGGACAGGGGGCTAAGGAGGCCACTGGATCTGCCACTAAATACATGTAGTATGTGTACCACCTAACCCTTCCTCTTTTCTTATGGATATGTTTCTTCAGATGTGCCGTTCTCATTTTTAAAGGAACAATTTATATGTATTTGTAAATTTGTATAGTGCTTATAGTTTTTCTCCCTAATTTACCCAGCCTTCCTCCCTGTTGTCCCCCCCTCTCATTTCCCTGTAACCTTTCCAATTGCCTACTCTCTGCTTTCCCTTTTTGTACGATTATGTGTTTTTAATCTCTCCTGTCTTTTTATAGAGCAATCTATGTATACTTATTTATAACTTTTTATGTAAATTTGACTGTTTTCAGCCCACTAACAACAACAACAACAACAATTTACTCAAACGTAGAGGTTGCATGAAATAATTTGTAAAAAATATTGTTGATTCTATAGATGTTTTCCATTGATTAAATCACTGGTACACATACATGTGCTGATATATGTACTCGCTTGGAATAAATTATTCAATCTGGATTTGTGATTTGTTTTTGACCACATTTACATGAAGTTTGTTTCATACCTTTTTCTGGTCCTCAAAATACTTTTTTATACCGTTTGCCACTAGATGAGCAGTATGCAATGTTGTACATAATATTCATAATGTATGAACCTTTTTGTGTTAGTTCAACCATATCTATTTTAAATCCAAAGTTCAATAGGCCTTCCAGTATTGAAGGTTGCAACCAAAATATAACAATCCATGCATGGTCGAGTGCAATGACTCAAAATGAAATTCTAGTACAAAGTTTAAATTTTTACAATGCAGAAATGAAATGTAAACAAATTTCCAGAGAATGAGATGTGATGTATTGATTACATTTCAACCACTAGTTTATCCAACCCCCTAGGCATTTTGGCTAGGAACCATCCCAAATCCTCCAAAATCCATCAATATGCAGTAAAAAAGGTACCCCCAATTGTTGGACTTTGATGGAATTGGTACATGTACAGCAGCAAATGCAAAGCATTCATGGCTTGGCTATACACAGTCCTGAATCCAACAAAAAGCAGCTGGTGGAGTTTGATGGATTTGGTACAGTAGCAAATGCAAAGCATCCATGGCTTGGCTATACACAGTCACTGAATCCAACAAAAGCAGCTGGTGGAGTTTGATGAATTTGGTGCACATGGCTCTATTCACTGGGCTATACTGTGGAGTACTGAATCCAACAAAAAGCAGCCGGTGGGAGTTTGATGAATTTGGTGCACATGGCTCTATTCGCTGGGCTATACTGTGGAGTTACTAATCCATCAAAATCAGTCAAAACCAGGAGAAAAATTTTGGAGGATTTGGGGGTAGTTAGGGCATCATTTCTCTGTAGTGTATACACACATTATTTACAAAGGTTTGTAAAATTGTGCACACATTTGTTACACCATGATAGATGGTCATTTTATTGATAGAGAACCAGTACAGGTGTACTACCAAACACTCATGTCCCACCCGTGATAGTCATGTACATGTACATGTACCCCTTAAAGAGGGGCTCAAAGGTCAAATTTAGTTTTGTGATTTTCCAATAACTAGAGTCCTTATTACAGTGTGAACAAATTACAAAAAAAATTAGTCTCTAACCTCACGTTAAAGTGATGTAAAATGTCATTTTATTTGATAACCTTCCTGTGTGAAATTTGTTAACATCCAAAGACAACAGTGACGTCACATTTCAAATAAATGGATCTCTACATTTTTGTACGGTGAATTTGCACTTCATTCCTGAATCTCCACAATATTTGATCAAATCGGCATTGAAATTGACTTTTTGACAAACAAAAAATTCCTGTATGGAATGTTACAGACTCATTTACCGTAAGAAAATAGTGACGTCATGTTTGAAATATCGCTCTGAAAGGGTATCAAATAAAATGATATGTTACACCACTTTAAAGTGAAGTTAGAGACTTGTAATTTTTTTCACACTTTAATTAATAAGGACTCTATCTATTGGAAAATGAGTGCATCACAAAACTGAATTTGACCTTAGAGTGCCTCTTTAAACAATACTTTCAGGCTTTTCCTGTAATGCAAGCTAATTAATTTTTAGGCTCTACGCATGGGCACACAGAATGACGACCGCTTCCTTTTGCAAGGGGAGTTTACAGGACATTGCCTATATATGTATTCTTGTTTACATTTAAGTAGTTCAGTAACTCCTGTGATACAGCTACACGTTCAAATTATAAGAAATAAACTCGCTTTTCACAATGTAATAATATCACGGTATACCCAAACAGCTGTTGTCAGTTATCGTTCATGTGGTTCCTGGGTCTGCACACCCTTGGGGACGATTGGCTTCAGCTTGGGTGCCATTTGTTGTTTGGGGTGTACCGAAACTCGCTGAACCACTGCCTTAATCTTCTCCTTAAGTCGAGCGAACCTTGGATCATTTGTTATGAATAATATTGGCTTTAACTTTATGACAACAACTTTACACAATAGGAGCTTGAAATGTACATGGTAAACCGAAGGAATGTTCCACTCAGATTACTTAGGCCAAAAAATAAAGTCTCAGGTTTCTGGTCTTCGTGCGCTCAGCATTTTTAGTGGGCAAAAAAATAAAGATTACCAAAAAGAAGTGTGTCACTGCACCAATTTTGAAGCCTACATGTACATGTTTCTATGACCAGAAACTGAAGATTTATTTATTTATTTTTGTTTTTTGCCTTCAATCTTAATTTTCAAAACAAATTCCCTATATGTGACGTGTTCTCCCGAAATCAGACACTTTTGGGCAGAGCTCGGAACTGAGAAACGGGGGGTGTTTTTTGTGGAATTTGAGTTTCTTGTAAATTATCAATATTTATAATGTTTATAACAGAACAGAAGTATCTTTATAAGAAGTTAATTACTTAAAATTAATTAATTACCAAATTAGTTAATTACCAAATGAAACTTTTAACTTTAAAGTCGATTATCTCCATTTGTAATTTTCGTAAAGACAAACCTAAAAATTACGTAACTCCGCTTTGGGGAGTCCAGTTTTTAAAAAAAAGGTATCATTGTAAAGCTGAGGATCTCTACTTTCATAATCAATAACTAACTCAATTTTGATAACCTGCCCAAAAGTGTCTGATTTCAGGAGAACATGTCACATATATGCAATACGAAAACAATATTTCATCCATTAGGCAAAATCTTTTTTTAAATGCCGATGCACGGCTCCGAGGTGACACGCGCGGATACCAGGAACCCGACAGTTTGTTTTTTGGCAAAGGAATTACATGTACTTTGGAGAACAACTGAACAATTCATCAGAGAGACAAAAACAATTTCCATGCATGCAAAAAAATGTCATGTAAAAATAATGAATTCAATGTTTGGAGTGAGGTTTGTGATAGCCCCATGTGAACAATCTTATAGGATTATAATAAGTGGAGGGTCGTGGCCGAGCGGTCTAGCTTACCGGACTCAAGTTCTGGTGTTAGCAGCAGAATGTGGGTTCGAATCCCGGCCGTGACACTTGTGTCCTTGAGCAAGACACTTAACCATAATCGCTTCTCTCCACCCAGGGGTTAAATGGGTACCTGTGAGGACAGAGTTGGTTGATTAGCCCTATATGTGCTGTAATGGCAGCAATTGAGCTGTATACTCCCCAGAGAGCTGAGATGGTTTCAGGAATGATTTATGAGCCTTATGAGCCTTATGAGCAGGGGTAATAATATAATGCGCCTTGAGCACCACTCAGTTGGTGGATACGTGCGCTATATACATGTAAGTCCACACATTAATATTATTATTATTATTATAAGCGTTAGTTATGAGAAGAACCAGTGATGAGAAACTGCATAAGTTATAAAGGAAATTAACAAAGAAGTCTTCTGACGTACAGTATGAAGCATTCCCTTTTAAACCCTAACTTGAATAAAAGACCGAAAATCATCACATTAATATTAACCCTCCTATGATTGCAAGGGTTAAATCAGTCAAAAAGTTGATATACTTGCCAAGGTATATCTAGTGCACTTAAAAGTCTAACACTGTCAAACCTTATGTGTAGTAAGTACATTTACAGGTCAAAATGAGTCGACCATTTTTGACTGGTAAAAGCATTGTCTGGTATTGTTGAGGTTGGTCAAAATGACAGTAAAAACCAGTCAAAAATGCCCCTGTGTGCACATTTGGGTCAACAGTCAAAACAGGAAGTTGACTGATTTTGACCACTAGCTACTTGCCACTAAAGTGCAGCTATAGTAGGAGGGTTAATTCATTATTGTGTAGCTCTTAAATAATAATCTAATCCAAAATCTAATTAATATTTTTCCCCTAAAAAAATGACATTGACAGTGATAATGACATTGATAATGTTTTTCTTTTCAACATCAGTATCACGTCACATCTTTGTGTTACTTGTTAAGGTCATTGTAGTAATTGTGATAATCATTGGTTCTGCATGTCTTGGTAATAATACATTGCAATTTTTTTTTAAATATTTTTATATCCTAAATCTTTATGCAAAATGTTATATTTCATTTTTAAGTTGTCTTTATTATTAACAATGTTAATGTTGATCTATTGTACACTCACGGAATTTAAAAACGCATCAACTTATATTTCTCAATAAATATGTATAACTTATATGCAGTGATAAATTGAAGCCATAATTGTACATAGCACTTTTATTGTGTCAGTATGATGTGAAAATTTGCGCTCATGCTTGACTGAGAAAGTATTGATTAAAATATCATAAATATCTGCTGTTGAAAAAAATGTGAAATATTGGGATGATGCGTTTTTAAATTCCGTGAGTATACAATCACCAGGAAAATGAATTCATGTGTATTTTTAATTTGCATGACAAATAGAATTTTGAACTTGAACTTCCAATGTCAAATTATGTCACATTTGAAAGGGCCTTGAGACATCCACAGTCCATAGAAAGGACCACACAATGGATCAGAAACACATGGCTGAAATAACACACTGACACACATGTCTGACTCTTCCTTCCTCCACTTCAACTACATTGTAAAATCAACAAGTCCGTCATTGGTCATGTCAAAAACTCTGAAGTGATCCAGATATCCATTGTATCCCAGTATAATAATCCACGTCCAGATCCATGGCCGATTTTAACTACAAGGGCCAATTTCTTAGAGTTGCTAATCACACAAATTTGCTTAGCACAGAATATTTGTGCTTAGCAGAAATTGGTTACCAGCCCAATTCGTCACCGTTTTCACGAAGGGACGGGCATGTCAAAACACGTTAAAAAAACATTTTGAGATATTTGCATTTTAAAAGGTGCTTAATTCGAAACTGAAAACTCTGCAGTATCTTGTGCAGTTTAAATGCCCTAATGTGTTTTGTTAAGAGTTAAACTTTATTAATAATATAAAAAAAACTACCAAAACGTTGGTTAATGAACACAATAATTAGTCAAACATGCCCGTCTCTTCGTGAAAACGCAAAAGCACGATGACCTACTTTTGCGCACATCTTTAGTGTATGTTTTCGCATAGTGAAGGGCGGGCATGTCACGTGATCACGCACACACTGACAAGCCCGTCTCTTCGTCAAAACACAAATACGACTTGACCTACATGCCCGTCCATTTTTATACAATGTATTTTGCACAGTCATGTTTGGGGATGCCCGTCTTTCGTGAAAACGCAAAATGCAATTACTTAGATGAATGCCCACTTACCAATTAATGTAATTAAGAAATTAAACATAATTTTGATTAAGGAGCAATTCGGGATGGCTTACAATCATGTTTAAACTTAAAGGCAATAAGTAAAAAAAACTCACAAATTTTTAAAACGTGATTTTTGACATGCACGACGTGAAAACGGTGACGAATTGTCATGTGGCATATATTGCTTCTAGCTGGTTCTCTGCCCAATCTTGCTTAGAAGATAAATTTACTAAGCAGTATTCTCTGCTTAACGGCTCTGTGAAACTGACCCCAGATCTTACAAACTGTAACAAGGCATGCATGGTTACACACATCAACGGACCCACTGCGCTATGATTTACTCACTTTCATGAAAGAATTTCTCAGTGGAACAATTTTGATAATTTTGCAGATAAGCTAGGGGGTGGTGCGTGAACAGAGGGGCTTTACCTTGAATCAGAAGGTCAAAGGTTACTGAAACCCAACAGGGTACATACTGATCTCACCTCATACAGCTGGCCTACCTCCATCAAGGAGTTAAATATAGATGCATTTGTTTGTACTTGTTTATACTGCAAGTTGTTACAAAATTGGCAGGGGAGCCGTGACATGTGTTAATGGACTGCGAACCAAAGGTGGAGCCAATAACTCGATGCCAAGTACACCCCTTAACTGTGCTTTTTTTTTAAATTTTAATTCACTTATTTCAATTATATTCTCAGCATGCTTTTTATTCCCTTACAATTTGTTGATGTTTATAGTCAGGTGGTCAGGTTGGTGACCTGCATCACATATCCTCACCAAAAAAATTGCCAGATGGCAACTTTTTGCTCCATGTGTATGGGGCGGCGTTTGTCAAAATAATTATATTTGAGAAATGGCGCCCCATACATGTGTTTCCTGTTTCATTTGTGAATGCTTTTTCACACTTTAAACTTTCAGTTTGGTTGTTTAACCCCAACTACCCCCAAATCCCCAAAATCTTTCTCCTGGTTTTGCCCGATTTTGATGGATTCAGTACTCCACAGTATAGCTCAGCGAATAGAGCATGTAGCCATGTCTACCAAATACATCAAACTCCACCGGCTGCTTTTGTTGGATTCAGTACTCCACAGTATAGCTCAGCGAATAGAGCATGTAGCCATGTCTACCAAATCCATCAAACTCCATTGGGCTGCTTTTTGTTGGATTCACCAACCTCACCAACCTGACCACCTGACTATAAACATCAACAAATTGTAAGGGAATAAAAAGCATGCTGAGATATAATTGAAATAAGTGTATAGCCAAGCCATGGATGCTTTGCATTTGCTACTGTACCAATTCCATCAAAGACCAGCAATTGGGGTGCCTTTTTACTGCATGTTGATGGATTTTGGCAGATTTAGGATGATTTTAGCCAAAATACCTAGGGGGTTAGGGTGTTGAAAACAGTCAAAATGTTGATATACTTGCCAATGTATATATGTAGTGCACTTAAAAGTCAAATACTGTCAAACCTGACATGTAGTAAGTACATTTACAAGTTAAAGTTAGTCAACCGTTTTTTACTGGGAAAAGCATTGTCTTGTATTGTTCAGGGTGGTCAAAATGACAGTCAAAACCAGTCAAAAATGCCCCTGTGTGCACATTTGGGTCAACAGACAAAACGGGCAGTTGACTGATTTTGACCACTATAGCTACTTGCCACTAAAGTGCAGCTAGAGTAGGAGGGTTAATGAAAGTATACTCACGCATAACAATTTTTCCAACACAAGTGTTGTACAGGCCTCCTCTTTAATTTTCTTTTTAACAACATGTGGGTTTTAGACCTTAACCCTAACCTTCCCAAATCTTCCAAAATCCTCTTTGCCAAAGTGAAGGATTTTGGAGGATTGAGGTTATTAGGCATACATGTACTTGCCTTTCCATGGTACATGTACGTCCATGTTTGTTGTAATGGTTGCAAGGTCAGTGCTTGGGTCAGTGGACACTTTATTGCTCCATGCATCACAAATTAGAAACACATGTGTGCATACATGTCATGTGCTTGCTTTACTACTGAAGGATTTTGGAGGATTCAGGTTTAGTGTAAGCAAATGGGCCTAGGGAGTTAGGAAAGATTCAGGTTTAGTGTAAGCAAATGGGCCTAGGGAGTTAGGAAGGATTCAGGTTATGTGTAAGCAAATGGGCCTAGGGAGTTAGGAAGGATTCAGGTCATGTGTAAGCAAATGGGCCTAGGGAGTTAGGAAGGATTCAGGTTATGTGTCGGCAAATGGGCCTAGGGAGTTAGGGTTAACTGACTACTTAGGTAGAGTCAGATGTAACATGTGTATGCATGGACCCCGGCCGTAAGGGACTTACCCCACCTCCCCCTCCCTTGTGACCTCCAGAGAAGGATGGTAAACTTAAGTAATGATCCAATATTGTATTTTTAACACAATTTTAAACATCTCCAGACAACCTACACTAAACAGGATGGGAAGACAAGTGTTGCATATTAAATTTTCTTAACTGAATTTGCTAAATTAAATTTTCGAATTTAAAATAGGAAGATTTCATCGACATTTTTTTCTCCTGCACATCTCAAAGTCAGAATTTTGCCTCAAAGGAAAAACAATTGTTCTCCAACAGGAATCTTTTGGCACGGACTGACGATCAACAGTCCTAAACAAGTACATAATATATAAATACAACAACTGCATGCAGTAAGCAAATGAGATGCAATGAACATTAACATTGAAAAAACATCAGACAAGTATCTTTGTGTATTGGTACTTTTTTATTCACTATAATATGTGTAAGTTACAGGGTTGTAGCACTAAACCCTCCTACACATGGAAGCCACACCGATCCACTAAATTCTGTTCTTTAGCAACCTTCAGTACATACATGCACAAGCCTGCTGTCCTTTCCAAGTAATCTTACAAAATTAACTGTGTGCCACCCAAGGCCACTGTAAATGTTTGAACATATTAGTATGGCCTGCAATGTATCGATGGGAGACCACATTACCCTGCAATCTCAGTAGTGTGACAGTACACAGAAGGGTAACCATACATGTACATGTAGGAGGCCAGTGGCAACAGCTAATGGCTTGGAGTGGCCTGAATGGGTCGTTTCAAAAATTGCACTGATTGTAGGAGGATTAATTCACATTAATTCATAAACATACATGCCAGATTACAATTTACAGGAAATACATTGTATAATGTAACGCCACAATATAATCACACAACAGATTATTGTACTCTTACTCAAAGGTCAAAGTACTTTTTAGGGTTTCGGCCTGGTCCAGAAACCCTACTGTTTTCGTTCGATTATTTTTCTTCTTGTTTCCGCCAAAACCCCCATAGGTTTAACACGTGAAAGTTGTCGACGGATGATGTCATACTGAGCATCGTCACATCAATACAAACATGCACTGGTATATGAAAGCCTGTAATGTAAATTAGTGTCTATAACAAAGTACGTCATCATATAACGTCAGTAAATATCATGTTATTCATATTTTACTGTGTGATGCTGCGGGGGGTAAGACGTCTCAACCCTTGTGACGACTCGACACGAACAACAAGGATTCACGACAGCTTTTGAGCCTTGTGAAAGCCCATAATGTGACTTAGTTTCTAAAACCAATTACGTCATCATTATGTCAGTACATGTAAATATACTGAACAGCAAAAGAAACGCAAGTCCGAGCACAGCAAAAGAAACGCAAGTCCGAAGTCTTGTCAAGTTTTCAAACAGAAGACAAACCATTTTGATTCTAATCACTCATTTAATGAAAAATGCTTTCAATTTGTCAGCTGAAAGTGACTGTTGAAATTGCATTGCAAGATTTTCACATTCAACAGTCACTTTCAGCTCACAAATTGAAAGCATTTTTCATTAAATGAGTGATTAGAATCAAAATGGTTTGTCTTCTGTTTGAAAACTTGACAAGACCTCGGACTTGCGTTTCTTTTGCTGTTCAGTATATTATTTCATTAACATTTTAGTCTAATCTGCATGCACATTCTGTTGTCATTCAACTCTTGTCGGTGGTGGTTTTGCAGAAATGAAAATTTCCATATTGGTATGATTGTACGTGTTTATACATAGCGCAAACTACAGGGTTTGTACACATGGGTTGATTCTACAATACGATACATGGGTTGATTCTATAATACGATGTTCTTTGATTTCATACGTTTGAATCGTTTGAGAATCGTTGCACACATTTAATGGAAGGGCATTAACTTGATTCGTTACATCCTTTGCATTTATCCACATACAAATTGTCTCAAACGTCTAGGGAACAAACAATTAAATTTGTGTGTACAATGATTACAGTTCATGTGTTTTAAGTTTATTTCAATATATCGTAAATACTAAACAAAGAACTCAGTGTCCCAATAATTATCAATATACATGTAGCCGAAACCCCTGTGTTGGTTTTCATCGAACACTTCGTTGCAATTTTGTACTATTGTAGTAATATCTGTACAGATAATACTGCAAGCAATAATGTCAATTTCGAACAATAACAAACACCTCATCAGTCTCCTGCCACCTACATGTACTGTCCCAAAAAACTCCCACTCACAGTCTGGTCTCATCTACCCATCCGTCCTGTCGATCGGGTCTTGCCTAAAATTATGTTTGGATGAGTTAGTACTACTTGGACGCCTAAGGAACACACAATGCAACTTTTGTATACAATGACTACAATTAATGCGCATTTTCTCAGCTTATTTCAATATATCATAACTTTCTTAACACTAAACAAAGAACTAGCGACATCAGTACCCATTATTATCAATACATCCGAAACCCATGTCAGCATTTTCATCAAAAGCTTAACCTCTAGTTTTAATTGATTTAATTTTGCCATACACCAACGTGTGTACATAGCATTGTATACTCGGTGCTTTCCGAGTGTCTGTGGAAAAAACTTCACAGGTGACTCAGGGCAGGATTCGAACCCACAACCTCCTGCTTACTAGTGCAGACGTCTTAAACTCTCAACCACCGAGCTTGCCCGATGTCGATTGGCTGGCTTTTACATATTGGCACTACATGTACACTCCAAAGACAAAATACTCAGACTCAATGGTATTTGTGATCAAATTCAAAGTGTGGTATTTGAACTAGGCTCGTCATTTTCCATTTAAATTGCGAAATGTGTACACGTTTTGATACAGACCGTGTACAAGTATAAATGATTATTGTTATCACCAATAAATAGCATGATGGAGATGGACTGTCCATATTCAGTATGTAAAAAAAATATATATATATACAGTGCGTATCAAAAAAAAGGTAATCCGAATTCAGGGGGTTAATATGCCAAGGTTATTTAGTTTGACAATTTACATGTAATGTACCAAAGAAGAGGAACTCCTCAGCTTTCCATTGATACCTTTATTGACCCATTGCTGTCACACATGACCGAGTACATTGTTATTGAAAATGACAAATTCAAATCGCATTTTTGCAAGTTTGGGTAATCAGTGCAAGGCATGATAATTAGTGAAAGTCAGTATGATAAACCAGATTTTCTTTAGGAATGACTGGACATTATTCAAGAAGAATCTCTTCTAACATTGCCCTTTTATGCACCCACACCTTCAACATGTCCACCTCCCTTTCGACACAAAGCTGACAGCGACGGAGCATGTCCTGCACTGCTCGTCTCACCATAGCCGGATTATTGCGTAAGCATCCACTTCATTTCGAATACGGCCCTGCAATTCATCAAGATCACGGGAGGAGTTGCAAACACCTTGTTCTTCAAATGTCCCCAAAGGAAATAGTCACATGGTGTGAGGTCAGGTGATCTTGGTGGCCATTCCACCTCATGGTTGACGGCGATGACTCGCTCGCCAAAGAGTTCCCTCAGACGATCTCGGACAGCGATAAGGCGATGTGCTGGGGCGCCATCTTGGGCCCACCAGAGTTGTCTGAAGACCCCACGAACCTGTCGCTCAAAGTGTTCCTGCAGCTGCGGTAAAACGTTATCATTGAGCATCTGCAGATACATGTTACCATTGACATTCCTTTGAAAGAAAAAGGTCCGATCAGCTGACCACTTCCACAAAGTCCTAACCAAACAGTCCACTTTGTCGACTCATGTTAACCTCAAAATTGAATTCTGGGGGTGTCTTGCTGGTGCATATTCAAGAACATTATGCGTATTGACCTTGCCGCTCATGGAGAAAGCAGCTTCGTCCGATTACGAGATTCCGCAGAAAATTGACATCTCTCTCGATGCGGGCTATCAACCATCTGGAAAACGCCAACCTTCTAGCAAAATCTCCTGGCGTAAGTTGATGTCGGATGTGAATCCGATATGGATGCTGGTGGAGGTCCAATCTCGTGATTCTGTTGAATGTCGCCAAGGCAATCTCAGCCCATTTCGCCTTGCGCTTGTGTCCCTAGGATGCTCCAAAAGTTGCTGCCTTACTGCTGCAATGTTCCCTTCTGATCGCCCGATGCGCCTCCTGCCAGAATTCCCCTTGTTGCGGTTGAGGCTAGTGCCATACTCTTGATATTTTCTAACATTCGCCCAGATGGTTTTGGCTGCTGGGGGCTCCCGTTCTGGGAAACGTTCCCTGAAAGCATCGCGAGTTTGCTGCAAACTGTGAGTTTGGTGAAATGTTGTAATCACGAAAACTCGCTGTTCAGTCGTTAGTTGTACCACCTTTCCAACTACCTGAACCTAAACCCAGGCCCTTCTTAAATACCCAACTTGAAGAAAAGGATGTCGTAACAGACGATTACCGCACCAGCTTAAAAATCTTACATAATCATCTAGGCAGTCAAGTGATGCGTCCATTTCAGACTGCCTTGAACTGATTACCCAAACTTGCAAAAATGCGATTTGAATTTGCCATTTTCAATAACAATGTACTCGGCCATGTGTGACAGCAATGGATCGATACAGGTATCAATGGAAAGCTGAGGAGTTCCTCTTCTTTGGTACACTACATGTAAATTGTCAAACTAAATAACCTTGGCATATTAACGCCCTGAATTCGGATTACCTTTTTTTTGATACGCACTGTATATGCCAGTATGGGTTTAGAAAAAAAATAGCACACATGTACCAATATTTAAACAAGTATCAGTTGAACTTCCTCGGAATCATGGTCACACTTCGTGAAATAAAAAAGTCCGGCCAAGTATCGTGGAAACGGAAGGTTCCATTTGATTGGTTAACATGTTTCATGAATTTGAAAATATTTAGTTAATTAATTTTTTTTGTACATGTAAATGTGTAAACGTCCTAACACTAATTTACTCGACCACCTTTGTACTCTGCTGTATATATGGTTAAATACTCACATCAAACACTGATTATCTTTACACTGATTATCTTTACACTGATTATCACCACACTTGAGTGATTTACACTTCTTGCTAAAATTAATTCATAATTGAAACAAGTGGCAAATTACATCTACATCTAGATAAGAGCTAAGCAGATCATTTTTCTAAGCAAATATTTTTGCTAAGCAATATAAAACAAACTACATACATGTACATGTACCAGCCAAAATGCATACATTTTGTATGAAAGTTTTGCCAGTATCCAAAGAAACTTTCTAAGCTAATTTTTCTGGTAAGCATTTTTTTTCTTCTGCTTCGCAGCTCTATGTAATTGGTCATTCAAGGTCTCGATAAGTTTTACAATACATTTGTACAAATGCTGACGAGTCTAGTAAAGGGAAATTTTAACTCTAAATTTCCAGTTGACAGTATTCTGAGGAAACGGGTCCCTTACTATAGAACCTTTGACCTATAGACACATGTGAATGAATCACGGATCATACTGGATGTAACTCTATACATTGTGTTTGCGTAGTGGGATTTTACATTGTATACAATTTTGTACGTGCGCAAGAAGAGGATGTGTTTTTGTAAGAAGGAAAAGATTTCCAGGAAAAGAGACTTTATTAAAAGGCAAAGACTTCCAGGAATTATTTTTTTGGAAAGTGAGACATATATGTCTACACATGTTGTACGTTACTGTAGGGGGAAAATAAATCAAAGGGTAAGTACAAGTACATGTACTTTATCTACATGCAGTGTACATGTATTTGTTCACTTTTCTTTGGAAATAATATATAAAAAATGTCCATGTAATATTCAACTTAAGTATTTTAAAATACTGAAAACCAAAATTAGACCCACAAACTATCCATTATTTCCCACATCTTACAAAAGGTTTCACATACAGTGATACAATGATACATCAAATTTAGATTTTTTTATTCACAAGTTAATGACTTTTTTTTAAACAACTTGAGATACAACATACATGTACATGTAGTTAGATAAGTACACATACATGCATACAGTGCAATGCATACATGTGAAATGACAGAAAGAGACTATTCCCAAACCTTTTTGTAGCTCGGGTTTGTGTTGTACTTGAATATTATACACAAGATTTAAATGAGAATTAAATTGAACTTTTTTTAAATGATGCAAAAATTCAATATTGAGATTTGAGAAAGGGGAAAGAAACGATCACTTTTTCAGGGCCAGCATGACTGACGTGACCTCGGATGAAAGATGGGGCAACTAATATGGAACAACTTTCATGCAAGAGCTCTCCCCCAACATAATCTGTACTGTGTACTATAACACATGGTCAAACATGACTGTATAAAGTTGCTTGGGGGAAAAACCCGACCATTATTAATCGTACATGTACTGTATGGCGCTCTGCCGTATTTATCTGAGTCTCCGTGACCTAATTTTTCATGGTCAACAGAGGGAAATAATATCAGGATTCCAAAAGGACATGAACTACAGTATGCCACCCTGGGGCGCATTATTACAGCACTGTATGGGTAATCCTAAGATTAATCTTTATGTATAATAACATTTTATGTACATTATGTCCCAAATCCTCCAAAATCCTCTTTGCTAAAGTGAAGGATTTTGAAGGATTGAGGTTACATGCTACATGCTCTTTGCTAAAGTGAAGGATTTTGGAGGATTATTAGGCATACTTGCCTTTCCATGGTACATGTACATCCATGTTTGTTGTAGTGATTGCAAGGTCAGTGCTTGGGTCAGTGGACACTGTTTATTGCTCCATGCATGCAGGGAGGGTCCCTGGCCATGTACATTATACGTGTATCACAGATTAGAAACACATGTGTGCATACATGTCATGTGCTTGCTTTACTACTGAAGGATTTTGGAGGATTCAGGTTATGTGTACAAGCAAATGGGCCTAGGGAGTTAGGGTTATCGTATCAAGTTTAATGGCACACAACACCTTGATTGTGGTGGGGGTATGCAATGCCCTAGTTGGGTGGGGTGGGAGATAAAAACAGAGGGGGTGAACAACACCTTAAGCCCTTTTCACACTAGTCAAATCCCCGGCGGTGTCCCCAGGGAATTATGGTCGGCATTTTCACACTTGGATAATTGTTTAATCTAAAACAAGTTAATCTAAAAAAAGTTTATCTAAAACAAGCACTCTGATTCCATGTCCTGTTGATTATGATGATACTGCCCCTTTAATTGGATTCTGTTCGGAGAAAAATAAAATTGGTTGATAGGCCATCTGAGGCTCACTCTGACAGACCGACACATGTGTTCAGTGCATTGACAGCATACACGTACATGTACATGTATGTACATGAGCATCATGCTTACTTTTTATTTGAGGACTTCCATACATACATCGCGTATGGAGTATCCCAATTAACAAAAGACGTACAGTATGCATGCCTTGCAATGATGCGTTATGCTTACAAGTTTGGTAAAATTTCAGTAACTTAATTGTTTGATGATAGCATCAAACATCCCTTGTAAGGTGCTACATGTTTTGGTTTTAGTAATATGTCTTTATGAATACAGTCTGAAGGCATTTTCAATACATTTTCGAAAAAAACAAAGAAAAATCTGTAAAATTTCACAGGTTGATTTGTTTTTTGGTAATCTTCAAAATTGGTGCGGTGACGCACTTTTTTTCTTTTTTTTTTTTTTTTTTTGGGGGGGGGTTGGTAATCTCTTTTTTGTGATACATGTTTATTTATTTCCTATTTAACCTGGGGAGACCCTTCAGTGAAACACTGTTTTTCAAAGGTGCCCAGGAAACCCTGTAAACAAGGGCACTTGCTATGTGAACCAGTAACACCGGGGTAAAACCCCCTACTCTTCCACTATAAGTGTTTTGTGTTCTTTTACGTGCATTACTTAATCTAGTACACAGGACCTACGGCTTAACATCCCATCCGAAGAACAAAGCAATTATTGTTAAGTGTCTTGCTTAGGGACACAAGAGTCGAGACCGGCCAGGCTGGGATTCGAACCCACATTCTGAAAACACCAGAACTTGAGTCCGATGTACTAGACCGCTCGGCCACGACACTCCACGTGTTAACAAGTATGTACGCGGTTATTGGAACCAGACCAAATTCCCCATACATAAAGTATGGTGGCTAAGAGAGGCCACACAAATCGGGCAAACATTCATACCCCTGATGCAAAAAAAATACATCACAGCGAGTTCCAATCGATCCAGCAAATTTTGGCTGCAATTGAACATCGTTTCATAGCAACTAAAAAAAGAAAAGTAAAAATGCTGATGCGGGGGTCTGAGGCGACGTGCGCAAAGACCAGAAACCAGAGACTTTCTTATGAATGCATTTGAAGACATTTTACCAAAACTGTAAATTGGCTTTAAATACTTTCAATTTTTGTCTCTCCACTGTCTGTGTATTTATAATTTTTGGTATAATATTATTGTTCATTAATTAACCCTCCTACTGTTTGACCATTTGAAACCATTCAAAATTTCCACTTACCAAAATGCCCATTGGTTTTGTACATACATGGTGATACCATTTGAACAGTGTTGGTAGCAAGCTTTACTACCATTCAAATCCATTCAAATGCATAGAGGGTCCATTGATTCACCACTTAGAAGTATCCAAACAAGGTTTTGTATTAGCTGTACTACCATTTGGAAAGATCCAAACAAGGTTTTGTATTAGCCGACCTACCATTCAAAACCATTTGGGGGAATCAATACTGTACACAGTTATTTCACCATTCAAAACCACAAAATCGAATGGTTTCAAATGGTGGATCAACTTGTATGAAAAAGGTACCAGAAGTAGGAGGGTTAAATGACTTTTTCACATAGGGGTATGAATGTTTGCCCGATTTGTGAGTTAGCCAAAATACTTTGTATAAGGGAAATTTGGTCCCCCCATATTCATATAGGACGTATTTGCCTGTTGGCAACAAAAAAAAGAGATTACCCCAAAAAAAAAGCACCGATTTTAAGGCCGACCGATGACCAGAAACTGGAGACTTTTTTTGGGCCTTTGGAGTTGTAATAACTGTTAGTTCTGAGAAGAACCGTTGGTGAGATTACTGAGTTAACTCAATGTTTCAATTAGTACTCCGATTGTCTTTAGGAGAATGAAGACAATTACTGATTGAAACATCAAGCTAACTCACCGCCATTTCTTCTTAGAACCAACAATTATTACAACTCTAAAGAGACTGTTTACATGTTGCTACCGCAAACATTACTCCTACTGTTCTTCCACCATTCAAAACTTCAAAACTACTATTATTAAAACACAATATCTGGACTGAATAACTTTTGCAGCACATGACAAAAAAAAACAGAGTGAATTCAAATGTACAAACAGTCTACTAGTAGTAGTACTACTGTGGGAAAGAATGTCAATCCCAACCACCACTATGTCTAATTGTGTTTTTAGCAGACGACAAAATGGCCAACATCTCACTGGATATGCATACATTCATTGCTCAAAATCTCTCAAAACATCGTTTCCAATCCTCAGCTGACTACACTTTCCTCTCCTTAAGCGTGTCCTCTATCATCTTTTAAAGGAAAATCAGTGATACTTGTCACATTTGGATAGAAATGTGGCGGTTGTATTCTACATTCTGTCCCTACTGTGGCCACCTGTTCGATGTGGCCAGCATGTGATGGTCCCCAACACAAACTGCTACATAAAAACCTGCACATTGAGGCCACCTGTTCATTCATTGGACCCTTAGCTTGGGTACTTTAAACACAGGTTTTAAAAAGACCATCATAAGACAATCAATGGAGTACCTATAGAATGCAGGGCCAAATTTTCCCTTTTTCTGAATTTGACCTAGGAACCACAGTTGTAAATTATGTAAATTTATAAGAAGTAACCTTCGGTGTTGCCCTGCATTCTATAGTTGTACCGAATCACTGACCATTAGGCCTACTCTAACTAAGTGGAACGAAATTCAATGTCATGCTCAATGCTTAGAAATAATTAATATTCACACCCCAACCACTGACTAAAGCTATCTAACATTAATAATCAAGGCACAAAAACTTCTGGGAAGGACCCACAACTATTCCCTGCTCATTCTCCCCGTAAACGTAACACAACCATCAACAAAAGGCGTTCATGGACACTTACCGTTTCCTCGTCAGTGGACTTGTGTAAGTACAGAAACGTCCCAACAACCCAAGCGATGGTCATTAGGATAATCAACCGGGCTTTTCTTCGTATCATGGTGGTTGAGTGACCCAGAAATATCGCAACTCGACTGCAGAACTCAACGGCCAGTTCCAAAACAATTTACAAAGTTTGAGTGTTCCGGTAGCAAGCAGATCGTGGTACGAATCGAGTTTATTAAGCCATGTGTACACATCACACTACACTGTTGTTATCATCTAGACACTATGCGCGCGCTGCATGCATGCAATGTTGTTCAGCTGTTCACTAGATATCCGGGTACCCTATTTCATGTCACCGGAGTGATATCGTGCAAACAATTTAGACGGGTACCATTACCTGATACATTTCAACACATGAGGGCGACATAATAGAATTAAAGTAGAGAATAAAAGGAGCGGAAAAAAACGGATCGTGAGTGCACGACCCCGGCCGCTATCTTTTTTTCTGCAGTACACTTCGTCAATGGCTTAGAAATTGGCATAGAAAAAAGGTTTTTCAATAGGTAATTCACAAACAAGTTCAGCTAGCATGGTAGACTAGAATGATCGCTTTGCAAGTAGAAGGTATAGGGATCAAAACTAGGTTTTTCAACATTTTCATAAATATGTTTTTATTAATTTTTTTATACATTTTTTAACTACAAAATTAGTTCAGAAGCAAAGCCTTTCTATATAATAGTAATTCACGGTTGTGGAGGATGTTTTTAAGGAAAATAAAGTCAAAAATTCTTATCGATGGAAAAATAACCACTCTGATAACCCATCTATGTGGCCGTTAACTTGTTCAAATATCTGATCATTAGGCCCCATTCAGTATCATAAACACCATTAAAATTGATGTGTAGATGCGTTGAAGTCATATTTTCAACAATGTAAAAATAAAACATGTAAATTTACAGCAAACTGTAGGCAACTCTATTTCTAACAATTTGCTGTATTACAATTTTACATAGCAAGTGTGTTAAACTGATTTACACAGTTTCTGTAAACGCTTAATAATAATAATGAAACTGCAGTACGTTTCCATGTTTTACCCATTCTGCCGTGATTCTCTTTTTCGGCCCACAAAGAATGTGTCCAAACAAATGGAAACGTAATGCAGTTTCATTAGCGTTTACAGAAATTGTGTAAATCAGCTGACGCACTTGATGATGTAAACTTGTAATACAGAAAATTGTTGGAAATAGAGTTGCCTGCATTTTGCTTTAAATTTACATGCTTTTTACAGTGAAGGGAATAACAGTTTTTGGCGTGGTCACGGGCGATAAAGACCAAATCCAAATACGCCAATTCATTTTCGGAAACCTATCGTTGGGCTTACTTTACAAAAACCGATACAGGATAACTAACGGTGGAATTCACATCACAGTATTGTTTCAGTTAAATGTTTTATTGTATTTCAGTGTGTAGGCCTATTGACTTCGTGCACACCGTAGCCCTCTAGCGGTGAAATGTTTTTCGGTTCCGAGCATTGCATGCATTTTACGGACCGTTTACATACAAACATATTATGCCGTCCCTTAAAAAATGATTGGTTTTAATTTTGCCCTACACCGACGTGTGTATAGCACTATATGCTCAGTGCTTTCCGAGTGTCTGTGAAAAAACTACACAGGCGACTCGGGCGGGATTCGAACCCACGACCTCCTCACTAGTGCAGACGTCTTAACCTCTCGACCACCGAGCTTGCCCGATGACAATTGGCCGGCTAGAATCCCATATAGCAGCGGGTTCCGCGATATATATAAGTTGGTAAAATTAAAACCAATTGTTTATCTCCCGTAAGAATTTCGCCAGTCCCTTAAATGACTAAGTAAATTTTTATATACAGACCAGAAATGCTCATTGCTTTATATTTCCATCCTCTCATCCACCTTCTTTTAAAATCATAAACGGGGGTCCTGTGTTGTGGGACACCTTTCTGGACTTATCATTATCATTGTGATGGGTTTTATTGTTTTAACTTGCTTTTATTCCGCCATTTTGCTTAAAACAAATGACATCGGAAAGCTCACACGGTACAATAGCCGTTTACACTCATCTGGCGCGCGGGAGTTAATAGAACTAGTCACATGCAAACACCCCTGGCATGGCAGGGTGCACCCCACTAAATAAACTCCCATAGTAAACGGTCCTAAACACAACATATTAAAAAATCATTTAAAAATACTTAGAAGTCGTACAATTTTTAAAACCAAAAGAAATATATTGATTTTTTCCCCTCAATTTAGTGTGGATAGTCAAGGTTTCCATCGAGTTATTCTCATCCCAATGGAAAGCACCATTGGGAAGTAGTGAAAACGTCCACACTGAAAAGCAGCCATTTTGGAAAAAGGCCTTACACTTGAAATCAAATTAGGACCACTTTTTCAGGGCCTAGTGTATCCAAAATACTCAAAGTTGGAAGTCAAGGACCCCAGGTTATGATATTGGGCCATTTCTACACAATCCATCAAATGTATGGGCTTCAAATCTTTGTTTTTCAGAACAAAATTTAGAACGTACACTTTATGATAAATAGCTCACCGCATGAATTCCTCACTATTTTGTGGGGTGCACCCTTTAGGCAAAGGCCCCGTTGTCCGTTGTAGCGTATAGCGCCCTCATTAGGCGATGACCGCAGCTGATGGCAGCCGTTGCAATCCAATGGTAAAAGGAAGTGTACACTGCCGAGTTGAACAATTATTTAATTATAATCTAACAACTTAGCCAACTTGATTGTAACAATAAAATTAACAATTTTTATCCCCCACCTATTATGTTTTGTGTAATTAGGGCATTAGGGGGCTAATTGTCATATCCTTTCTCTATGGTATGGGTAACCCCAACCAAGAAGCCCCCCAAACAAAAAAAGAAAGAAAAATACAAAAAATGCGTATATTCCTTCAGGAGACGTGTACATAATCTTTCAGATCAGTAGGCCTGTACTGTGTCCCCAGTCCCCCAACTATAAGAAAAAAAACCTTCACAGAATCCTTGTGCCGCGCAAGAGATGATCGTGAATTTATTCATTAAATACACAGAAATATTGTTCAAAAAAGAAGAAAAATTAATATATTTTTGAAAACTTGCATTGCCGTACTACGAAAGCCCATTAGTGCCATCGTCATTTTATTTTAGAGAGCAGTTATTTTTGTTTTCCAGAGCAGTTATTTTTATTTTCGGGATCTTTACGAAACAAAGTTTTGGTCGCGGGCTTTGCCTTATTTTATGTACAACAACGATTACAGGCCTGATAGCGGAATGGCCCCGTTTCACAAAGGCCATAGGACCCGCAGTCTATTTTTAGTAACTTTCGGTTTTACCGCTATTTATATTTTCCAGAGCAGTTATTTTTATTTTCAAGCAGCTTTATTTTTGTCTTTTTTGAAGCAGCTCGATTTCCGGAAGCCATCATCATATATGGCTGCGGCGGCTTCGGACGCACAGAGTCTGCATTTGATCAGGCGTTACTTTAGTTTAGGACTTAATTATGACGAAATAATTGCTTCACTTGCTTCTAATCATAATATCTTTATCAGCAAGCGTAACCTAAACCGTAAATTACGAGAACTTTGCCTTTATCGCCGAAAACACCACACAGACATTGTTGATGTTGCATGTTTTATAGAAGGGCAGTTGAGTACCTCAGGGCAACTTTGTGGTTACCGGTGGATGCACCTGAGATGCCTTCAGAATGGAATTCTGGTAAGCCGAGAAACAGTGCGCCATCTTCTGGGATTACTAGACCCAGAGGGAGTCGAGCAAAGAAGGCGGCGGCGGCTACAGAGAAGGACATACAACGGAAGAGGCCCAAACTTTGTGTGGCACCTGGACTCTTATGACAAACTAAAGCCTTACGGGGTTTGTATTAACGGATGTATCGACGGGTATTCAAGACAGATCCTCTGGCTTGAAGCCTCTCTGACAAATAGTGACCCTGGCGTTATTGCGGGTATTTCA